>JAVQMG010000053.1:1480000-2080000 GCA_032878915.1 Castanopsis chinensis
TATTTTGAATAGGAAAGCAAGATTATAGTCCCAAGAACTAGCGTAAGGCATTGCTTCAAATCAATCACAGTTGTTTGGACCATTGGTTAACAACTCAATAGGTAATAGCTATAAACTATAAGAGAGCACCATAATGAAAGAATTTTCGTATTGGTAAACAGTACAATATTTCCAATATTGCTAGAAAAAGTCTACAAACATAGCAAATTTGATAAAAAATTTGACACTTGATGACATGATAGATTGTTAGTAATAGGTTAGAAAATGATGTTATTGGTAGGCCCAAATGAGAACTAATAAAAACTTATTAACTCATATCACAAATATAAAGTTTCTTTACAAATATATATATATATATATATATATATATATATATATATATACATATATAGGGTGTTCCCAGGAACACCCTGAACTGAAAAAAAAAAATTTTATATATAATAATTAATTTTTTTTTATTTGTTTACCCTTAAAAAAAAAAATGAGGAACACCCTGGATGAAAATGAGGAACACCCTAAAATAAAATAAAATAAAAAAAATTCTTTGTTCTACTTTCAAGCCAAAAAAAAAAAAAAAAAAGTCCAAAAAAAAGTCCAAAAAAAATTTTGAATAAAAAATGAAAAAAAAAAAATTTGTAACAGAGCCCACCAGGAAAAAAAGCCCAACATCAATCAGTAAAACAAACCCAATCTAAAGAAAAAAAATAGGGTAAAGCAAACCTAACATATTAGGTAGCAAACCCATGGATTCAAAAAATTAAAAAAAAAAAAAAAAAAAAAAAAAAAACCAAACAAACCAAAACCCAATATACAGAAATCAAAAACCAACGGACGGCGCCTGAAAGAAAGAAAGAAAGAAACCTAACCTAAAGTCTAAAGAAAAAAACCTAACCCATAAACCCAATACACAGAGCTCCAGAACGCCAGAACCAACGGATCGCCGGATCGGAGAAGGGGATCGCCGGATCGGAGAAGGAGATCGCCAGATCGGGCCTCAAACTCGAGCTCCAGAACGGCAGAACACATCGGATCAGTCTTCCTCGCCTCTACGTGCTGCCCGAATCCCGACAGCACCGCCCTTCAAGGTATTTCATCTCTGTCTCAGTCTCTCTGTGTCTCAGTCTCTCTCTCTCTTCATCTCAGTCTCTTAGTCTCTCTCTCTCTCTTTATGTCTCAGTCTCTCTTTCTTCATCTCAGTCTCTCTCTCTTCATCTTAGTCTCTCTTTTACTCTTTATTAATATTAAGCCTGTTTGTTTTTGGTTTTATCCAGTGTTGGTGTGGTTTTTTTTTTTTTTTTTTTTTGATACAGTGTTGCCGTGTTGGTGTGGGGTAAGGAGTTGGTGTAGGTGTTGGTGATATTATTAATTGTCTTTTAGAGTTTTAGTTGGTGTTGGTGTCTTTTTTTTTTTTTTTTTTTTTTTGAAACTGGTGGTTGTGTTTTTTGTGTGAGATAAAGTAAACTGGCTTTATTTATCTGATTTGTTTTATGTTAGTGGTAGTGCTAGTGCAAGTGTACAACTAATAATTAATAAATATGACTGTGTGCTGTGTGTAGGCTTTTTTTTTTTTTTTTTTTTATGGGAGTGTGCTGTGTGTAGTTGATTAGTTCAACTAAAGAGTCTAATGTCATAAAAAATTGTAATAAATCACTCTTTTTTAGACTGGACTTAAGCTATACGGTCCATATTTTTTGTGCTGAACAATTTATTGACTTTTCTTTTTTTTGTTAAGTAATAGTTTGATATTCCAACTATCAAATAACCATAGTAATTAGTTGAATTAATTAATTTTGTTTGTTTGGGATATTAATTAACCAATAATTAATTGGAGAAAGCAACTTATAAACAATAATTAATAATTTAATTAATCAATACATTTTAAAAGATAAATAAATTAAATTATATTAGGCTAAACAAAAATTAATAATTTTATAATTAATGAAATAATAATATAACAAATTATAGTTTATAAAAGAGAAACAAATTAATGAAACAACTAAATAACAATACATTTGGCAAAAATTCCAAGCGCCGCCGTTGGGAAAAATTATGTTTATTAAGGAACACCCTGGAAAAAATTCCTGGAGCCGCCACTAATATATATATATATATATATATATTTATATATATCTATGAAGAATATTATAGAGTAAATAAATACAATACCTTTTATTTTTCCCCCTAATCAACATATAAGGTGTTGTTTGGTTTTTTTTTCCCCATCACTCATCACTCCTCACTCAATTTTCGTCACTCATCACTCATCACTCATCACTCACCACTTAAAATACCCCAATTTTCCCAAACCCACCCAAACGGCACTCATCACTCAGTTATGCCATTACGTTTTGTTTCAAAAAAAAAAAAAAAAAAAAAAAAAAAGGGAAAAGTCAAGACATGCAACTGAATAGTGAAGATCTACGGCTGGGATTGGTTTTTAAAAAAAAAAAATCTCCAGAAGTCAAACATTGCGGCTAAACAGTGAAGAGTTGTGAGTTTATTTACAGAAATGCCATTGAAAACTGAGTTTTGGAAACTGAAAACACCTAAAATGTGTTTTCAATTTCCATAACTCATTACTTAAATATCAGAGAATTGAGTGATGAAAACAAAAACAGGAAACAAATCCAAACAAACATTTTTTTCGTAGGTCCCACTTATTTTGAGTTATGAGTGATGGAAACAGAGTTATGAGTAATGCAAAACACAAAACCAAACAGCCTCTAAATAATCCTAATGTTTTGCTTAGAAAACCGGGCAGCCTTCGACTACAACTCCTTGCGCTGTTGGACATGAAGCCAATGGACATCCATCGGAGTCACTACCCCACCAATTGAGGTTAACATGCTCCATCCCCAAACACAAGTACAACAGTACTCCCATGAAAGCTAATCCAGCATCAAGTGCCCCAGAGAGCACATAATTGTGACGACTCCACCAATCACGATAGTACCTGTAAGCAATAAAGCCTGAGGCAAATCCAATAAGAATCCAACTGATGTAGTTGACAGATGTGGCTGGAGGCATGTTCATCATTCCCCCTAAGAGCACAGGAATAGTGATAAGCCTAATCCATTGCCTGTCTGGTAAGGCTTTGTGTGCCAGCCAAACTAGGACAGGAGCTATAGCACCAGCTAAGAAAAACCAGTTGATGCCAGAGTAGTAGCCAAGATCTCCAAAAATTCTTTGAGGTCCAATCAGTCCCCAAATGACAGAAGCATCATAGAATACATGATCACCAGGGCAAGTCCATGGGCTGCCTTTTGGAAGCAATGCCCTGTCACATATGTTTGGAATTGTGTCCATTAGCCACCATGCTGTTCCCAAATGCACAAGTGCTGCTACTATGGTACCCGCCACCTGAAAAGAATCATTGCTATGTAAATCAGAAGACGGTAATAAATAAATATATTATTATCGTTTTATTAAAACAGAATTTGAAAATTTCATTTCCATAATATTTTTAGTGTTATATATATAGGCATACACAATGATAGGTTTTAATAATGATATTTAAGTTTGGAGAATATGGTTTCATAAAGTGAAAATTCAAGTTCTGGAATATTCTAAGTGAAAATTCGAAAATCTAAATTTTCTGAAATTTTCTGGTGACTATTCAGAAAGGTTGAAGAGGTTTCATTCTCTGTTAACCGTTTTATGAAAAAATAACTTACTCTTCATACGTGCCTTTTCATGAAACATAACCCTCTACTCATGAAACATAACCCTAAATAGAGGGTTATGTTTATTTGAAAAAATAACTAATTTTCGATACATGTCTTTTCATAAAACATAATCCTATAAGTATAAATAGAGGCTTATGGTCACATGAAAAATAACACAAGAAACACAAGAAATCCTATGGTCATTCTCCAGAATTTTTTAGTGACTGTTCAGAAAGATTGAAACCTCTTCAATCTTTCTGAACAGTCACTAAAAAATTCTGGAGGTTTCAATCTTTGTTAACCGTTTTATGAAAAAATAACTAACTCTTCATACGTGCCTTTTCATGAAACATAACCCTAAATAGAGGCTTATGTTTGTTTGAAAAAATAAATAACTTTCCATACGTGCCTTTTCATAAAACATAATCCTATGAGTATAAATAGAGGCTTATGGTCACATGAAAAATAACACAAGAAACACAAGAAATCCTATGATCATTCTCCAGAATTTTCTGGTGACTGTTCAGAAAGGTTGAAGAGGTTTCAATCTTTGTTAACCATTTTATGAAAAAATAACTAACTCTTCATACGTGCCTTTTCATGAAACATAACCTAAATAGAAGCTTATGTTTATTTGAAAAAATAACTAACTTTCCATACATGCCTTTTCATAAAACATAATCCTATGAGTATAAATAAAGGCTTATGGCACATGAAAAATGACACAAGAAATCCTATGGTCATTCTCCAGAATTGCTATCTATAGAACCCAACATCTTAGTTGTATTCTGAGGACAAATTTGCAATAACTATTTAGCAACAAAAGTGTGGAGGGCAAATATTGTCTGAGGAAAACGATATAGTGCCTCAAAGTTATCTATTTTCTGTTTGTCTTTTGTGTTAACTTTATTCTTCCATTATTATTTTATGTAATATCCCCAACATTTAGTTGTGAAGAGGAGTGCATCAGATACTAACCTGTGCCACAAACATTGCTCTTGGAGGAATCTTCATGTAATGACCAAGCTTGAAGTCTTGCAAAAAGGTGATCCCCTGTTTCATACTTATGTAGCCATAAACTTTGAAGCATATGTTGGCAACAGGATATCCTGGATACAAATACCCAATAATATACTCGGTGATTACATTTAAGGTTGGCATCTGCCCACGAGAGAGATTTACTCATGTTAGAAGTTAGAAGACTAATACTTGCATGTAGTCAATGCACAAGTTGATAAACAATGCTGGTTAAATTTAAAATCTACATAAAGGATGAACAAATAGATGCCATTTTAGCATTTTCATGAACAAATGTAGAAAACTAAAAACACCCCAAATTTACAGTCAAATGTGTGTATGGTGGTGAAAGAATTTACTGCACATTGTTAAAACTTAATGCAAAATTTGTAATATAGTGCAAAGACATACCTGATTTGTTGTGGCAGTGATGACTCCAACAGGTAGAGTGAAAAATAAGGCAAGACTGCATGCTAGTAAGATGCCCCACCATGGTAATTGAAGTTGATCAATGTAGTACTGACAGGCAAATATGGTTGCCACAATGTTAACCACAAGTAGGCACATAAACCACCATTGAGGAACTTGCTTATATTTTCTCATGAGCTTTGTGTGCACATCCGTCTTCTTCTCTTGGAGGGCAGACTTGCTTAGCTGCCATATTTCACTATAACCTTGAAAGTATGAGGGTCTTATTGATATAATACAATGTACAAGGCTATAAGCTAGTTCCCCCCTGCCAGGATATATATATATATGTGTGTGTGTGTGTGTGTGTGTGTGTGTGTGTGTTGACTTAATCTTTTTCAATTTGAAGAGGGCTACTCCATATGGCACATACATGTACAAACACACAGAGGCATGTGCTAGCAAAACAATATCTACTTTATGTTGTTTTGTCCTATATGAAAAATCGCCTATTGAATTCATCAAATAGAAGATACAATTACAGGGATATTCTAAGTTACGCACATCTAACAACAATCAGGAAACGATTCACTGCAAATTTCAAACAAACAATTCAAGTAGAGAAGTGTGCTTACCTTCCATGGAAGAGGATCACATGAACAATAGTGGCAGCAAGGCAGGCAAAATTGAAACCATAAGTTACAGCAAAGAAGGTGCTCATATAGAGAGGGCCTTTACGGTCATATGCCTCATTGTCAAAGTTAAATTTGGGGTCTATTATAGCTGAAACATTATAGTTTTGGCCAGTAGAAGTGAATAGCCCATCTGAGAATATGGGAAACGTCTTGGCCTTGTAGATATTGAGCCAATATGCTACAGGGGTAATGACATACATGAAAAGTGCAAAACCAACAGCAACATTGGCTGTAGCAAACCACGGACTGGCCAATGGGCTCCCAAGGTAAGCAGAAACACTAGACCAATCAAACCCCAATGCACCAATTCCAAGACCATGAAGCCCTGAACCCAGCTGTTGGGCAAGCACAGAAGTAGGGAATATCCAACAAATCCAGGAAAAGGAAGTCAACATTGGGAATAGGTAACCTGGAAAGACATAGTAACCAAAGCTGCAAACGAAGGCAATGAGGAAAAACTGGCTTCGTGTTAATCCACCCTTGGGCCTCTCCTCCTTCTCGTGTAGTGCCCTGTGAATTCACAATAATTTTATTGAAGTTGACAGCACTTATGGCTACAAAAACTACAAGGAAATGACAACAACCACAACAACCGTAGTAATAGTAAGTAGTTGAAATTTGTTGTCTATAGCTTGACTGCTTAAAATAGCAATTCATTGGTGCAAAAGGAGATTCCAAAAGTTCGATAATGGATTTTTTTTTTGCAACATTGTAATCCATGACATGCCAAATAGATATGCAAGTCTCTATTATGTTTTTTTTTTTTTTTTTTAAAGAAAAAAACAGTCTCTATCATAGTAAAGTAAGTTCCTAAAATTGCAGGTTAGAATTTGTTAGCAATGAAGATACAACAATTGTACAAGTACAAAACCTTTTAAACCCCCCTCCAAAAAGGGGAAAAAAAAAAAAAAAAGTACAATTGTCTCTTCCCGCTAGAAAAGTACAATACAATTTTCATATTTTAATTTTGCTGGGTAGGCCTGGCCCACGGACCCTGGCCCACTAGCTAGGCCTAACGGTCATTTTAAGATTTACGTGGTAAAATTAAATTTGTGCTAATTTAGCATTTTCTTTATGACCGTTGATTTTATTGGATTTCTACAGTATTGAAAAGCAACAAAAAATTTAAAAAAAAATAATCAAATAATTTTTTAACTAATTTGATTGCATTTAAATAGCGGAGATCATGTTAATTTCATTTAGTTAAATTAATAAAGTCTCTCAATTCAATCTCTACTTTTATTAAAAATTAATTAATTTCTTGATATGATATAAAGAATTTTAGAGCAGAGCACATAAGAGGCAAAAAAAAAAAAAAAAAAAAAAGAGCTGAATCACAGATTCAATAAAAGATTCAACTTTAACCACAAGCATTGGTTAACACGACTCTTTCAGTTTCTGTATATAAAGACAAGTCTCAAGTGGATTTAGAAAAGTAGCAGATTCAAACAGAATCTAATCGAAATCTCTTACACACAAACTCAACATTCAACGCCGAATCGCCCACTTGTTATCAAGACCGTTGAATTAAACTCAAACATAACGAAACATGATCGAACGACAAGGATAGGAGGAGAGTGAGTACCTGAAGAGCGAGACTTGGACGAGATTTTGGGGCCACCACATGGCAGCCGGGTCCACCAAGTACCGCCGGAACAACCCGGCCCACCCGAAGCCCATCACCTGCGACGTTATGACGACGAGTAACGCCACCACGAACGTCATCTCCTTCTTGTAGAACAGCTTCACGGCGCTAACGACGTGAATCGAGTACACGTTACCCGCACCTGAGTTCGCGAAGATCGTGATCAGCACGTGCTCTTTCACGTTGAACGGACCTGGATTCAGCGTGAACTCGTGCTTTCGTCCTTTGAAGAACGCTCGCTTCGTTATCGTCGAAGCCATGAGGTGGCCCAGTGGAACCACCGCGATCTGAGCCGAGATCGACGTTAGCGTGAGAGGCTCTTTGCGGTACCAGAAGAATTGGTTGAGAAAGGAGAGGAGGCCACACGCTAGGGTTCCTAGAATCCATGTTCGGAATGTGAAGCTCGGGAGAGAAATGTCGTCGGTGATCGGAACCGTCAGAGCTACTTGCTCGATCGGAGAGTTCTCGATTTCCGGTGAGCTCGAATCGGAGGTTCGAACTGTGCATTATGAGTGGAAAAAAAAAGTTTTGATGCTTAGCTTGCTGTTTGGAGAAGTGGAAAGTTGAAGAGAAAAAAAAATAGTTAAGGAAAAAGAAAAATGAAAATGATAATCTTACTGAGTGGAGCTTTGATTTCTTCGTTACTGTTCATCTTCTCTCTCTCCTCCTCAAACAGCTATCAAATTTTTAAAAACTTGGACCCAAAAAGAATGGAACTTTTTGCTTTTGGGCCATGGGCCCGAATATATGCTACGTGGTTCTTGATGCAGTGTTCAATGTTGACCGTTGGATTGAGACATATGGAGTTGGAGTGTGGGATCCATTCTCGGATTGACGTCACGGGTGACGCCACGCAGACAGCCGTGGCACTCTTAAAGGGTTCCGCTGATTTTTCATTGGTTTTGCCACGTGGACATTTTGATGTATCTGTTTTTTTTTTTTTGTTTGGTGGATGATGTACCTGTTTCATATTCGAAGTAGATTCATTTTTCTTTCTGGCTTAGGTAGTAGTTATTAAAATTGCTAATTTAGAACAATTCTTATAGGGATACTAAAAGGAAAGGTAACTCTGGTAATTTGGTTAATTTACTAATGGATAAGACACGAGTTGTTACACACAGTTATATATATATATATATATATATATATATATATATATATATATATCTAATAAGTTTGGTTAATAATTTATTTTAAAAAAATTAAAAAAGATGTCAAAAAAGTTGTCAAAAAGTTTAATATTTTTTTCAATTCTTGATAAAATTTTTTATAAAATAATTTATTAATACATATTTTAAAGACATATGTTAATAAAATTCACGTTTAATTTATGAATCGAAACTATAACTTGAAGTAGGATTTTCAAATTTAAAACTGTGACTTCAAATCACGATTTCAATTCAAAAATTAGGTGTGCCTAATTTTATGCAATACGGCAACAGTTGCCACTGGCCAACTTTTCAAACAAAATCAGCTTTTTTTTTTTTTTTTTGAATTTTGCTAATGTGTGCTCAAAATTATTTTTAAAAATATTTTTTCAAAAATTAAAAAAGTATTAATAATTTTTTGAATTATCGAGAAAATATTTTAAAAAATAGATAGTTTAAGGGCACAAATTAGCCGGACTTTTTTTTTTTTTTTTTTTTTTTTGTAAGTCATACAAAATCAACTTCACGTGGGATTCCATATATACGAATGAAAACAGAAGGGTGAGGATGTAAAATAAGGCCAATGCAAGAAGGAACAGTGCCACCGGCCCACCAGGCCCAGCCTTATTCAATTATTAGTTTTGTTCTTCTATCATGAATAGCTATTACTGTACCACAAATTGACAAACACCAAAAAGGTTGGGAGTAGGTACATATATATATCTTAATCATAGTACGTACATATATATCTTAATCATTAACACATAATTTTGACTTTGCCACAAAATTGCAAAGCTGCATTCGTCTGGGAATCAAATGATACAAATCTAGGATAACTACGGGTTTGGAAGTTTCCAATCAATTTGGAAAACCCAAAAAAAAAAAAAAATTATAACAATTTACAATGTTTATCTTTAAAAAAATTATTCTACCTAAACAAATATTTTACAAATTCTTTGACATACTTTATTGTGATTCAATAAAGGTCGTCAAGAGGCTCGTAAAATTGAAAAAACGAGTTTTTATACTAAAATAGATATGAATTTTTACACTTGATACGAATACTCTTATTATGCGAAAGACATGTTCCTTATTTTTATTTTTTGTTTTAAGGAGGGGATTACCATATATACACTTGTCCAAGTTCAATGAATCTTTGGTGTCATTTTTTAACTTTTCACATTTTAGAAAGCGGGATATTGACATGCTCATATACAATTCGTAGCCTTTGCATCATTTATAACAACCTGATATAAACTATAAAAGTAGGTACTAGTAATAAAAAAAAAAAAAAAAAAAAAGTAGGTACTAGTAGTGTACTACTACAAAAAATAAATAAATAAAAGCAGGTACTACTACAAATATCTTGGTTGTATATCACTCTCTTACAGCATTGCAACAAGAAGATATATCCAAGCAAAAATCTGACACGAAAACCACATTGATTGAATTTGAAAGACGAATGATTCATCATATATTAAGTCTATCAACCTCATCAGACCGATCAACAGAAACTTGCCAATCCTATCCAAAAAAAAAAAAAAAACTTGCCAAGTTTACTGAAGTATTTACAGGCTTCCCCATGGTTGCAATGCAAACTGAGGCAACATCATCACCCAAGAATAAATAATTGTCTTAATATCATTTTACTCGTATAATTATACCAAAGAACTAAGATATTAGCTCTATGAAAAGTTAGTGAAAGATCAAAGATCAGTTCGTTGGTGAGGGCAAACAAATCAATAGGAAACTCTTGCATCAAAACAAAGCTTCAAAATTTTGTTCTGTTCTAGAATAATACTTTGGAAAGGAGGAGGCTGAATCATTATTTTGTATCTTTTTTTGCTAAGGATAGCCAACTCTATACGCTTTTCAGAAAAGTTAAAAATAAAATAAAGAAAAATTCTTGAAATCCAAGTCAAAAGAGATCAATTAATCAATTCATGGCAACTAAATTCACCTAGAATTAGTGTCTCCAAAATTGAGGGTAAGATTCTCTACCCGACACCTTCCCTAGACTATGTTTGTGCACCGGGCACGGCCAATTTTACAACAATAATAGTTATTTTGCTATTAAAACACACGACTGTGCTAGAATAAGAAATATAATTGAAACCCCACTCCCCTTGGAAAAAAATCACTTCCAACTAATTTTTCCACCAAAGAGTATACTTTTTTTAATATGAACTGAAATAGACTGAACTCTAAATTTCAACGTGATTATTATCTACACCATGAGATTTCATCCAATCAATAGTAACCACTAAAAAGAAAGACCCACCAAATGCAAGTAAAGATAATTTTTTGTGTTTTCCAATTTGTAGTATTAGAAAAAATGATTCAAAAAGGAAAACTATTTTTGATAATAGAAAAAATAAAGATTATTTTTAGAGATTATTTTCCACTAATATTTTTCGAAAAACAACTCTATCTCATAGCAAACTAAATAAGGAAAGTTAAGAGATTGTTTTTCAACTCATTGAAAGTTGCTATCAAACATAATAAAATGAAGTAATTTTATGAAATATACTATTTTAAAGGATGACTCATTTTCTAGTAAATATCATCGCCGAAACAAAGAGAGCGTCGTATGACTTCCAAGCTAATATCATATGACTGGAGGACTAATTCAAATGTTATGTGTTTCCGCCAGAAACTACTACCATCAGCCTCCTAATTCTCACAGCCCCCCACCCCAGAAAAAGGCACCAGGTATAAGGAGAACATTAGTTGAATTATTTTCAAAGTTCTGTCTGTGAGAAAAAGCTTAGGCTCTGCATTAATCAAAACCACCACTGGGGAAAGCATAGAACTTTGTGACTACCAACAAAAAGACATCGAAATGTTTTGAGCAGGCTCTGCAATTTATCATATTACTGAGCTAAAGACTTTATAAATTTTCAAATATTTCATACATCAGTTACTGAAATTCAACGCAGAAATTTTAAGTAGATTACATTTCAATGCACAAAGACCCTACCAGCAGCATTTTCGTTGAGAAACTGCTTCACCACATCTTCGTTTTGAGCATCTGTCAAACTAACAGAAAGGAAGAAGTCATAAAAGAGGAATATAGCACAATTGTGTGTTTGTGTGTGAGGGTTTCTTTCTTTCTTTTTTCTTTTTTCTGTTTTTTTCTATCCCTAAACTTTAGTGATCTAAAACCATTGTTTAGAAGTTTTAAATGTAACACAAACAAATTTAATAAGAAAAAAAGAGGTCAATAATTGTATAATTATGACTAGAATAAAGCTTTTAAAACACATATTTCAGCCTCAGGATGCATATATCTGAAGAATTAAAATGGCAAATGAGCAATATTCCATCAATAATTCATTATTTCAGCACATATCAATTGTATCTTATATTCCAAAACATAACATTTTCAGCATAGACATAATGGAATAATGAATGAGTTACCTGAAGAGTGGTTAAGCTATCTGTTTTCTATGCATCCAATACACAACGCTGAAGAGTTTTCCAGCCCCAATGTTTAAATTTTTGGATATGCCTAATTGACCCCTCATATGTGCACTACGAATCTACAAGGACCTGAATTTAACTCCAAGTCTCCAACCAGCCATCAGCATTTACAAGGCATAAAGATTCATAGCTCAGATAATTCGACTGACTTTAGTTTGCAATTTACCCTGTCATATGGAAAGGTAGAAAGTTGAAAGAGAAAATGAAAGGAGGAAGGAGAAAATGAAAATCTTAGAGCGTTCCCATAAAAGCTCTCAAAAGCTAAAAATGCTATTTTTAAACATCTCATTCCAAAGAAGTACAGTGGGCTACTATCTTTAGCATCTGAGTTATAGTGGACTGTCATAGATAGCAGTCCACTATAGCTCAAATCTTATAAATATAATATTTTAATACTACTTTAATTAAAATATCTTTTCTCTCCCTTACTATTCTTTTTTTCTTTTAACCGGACTCTTTCAGTATCTTTTTTTCTCTTTCTCACTATCTTTAATTAATGAATGGGTAAAAAATATAAAATCTTTGATAGTAAATATATTGTAAAGTGAGGTATTAAAATAAATAAAGTAGGTTTTTAAAATACTAACTGCTAAATTTTTTGTGATATTTGATGAGAATGCTTTTACTGAGGGGAGCTTTGATTTCTTCGTCAGTGCTCATCTTCTCCCTTCGCTCAAACAGCTACAAACAGTAATTTAAAACTTGGACCCAATCCGTTACAATCACAGTTAGGAATATGAAAGTTTATGATTCATCACTGTTCAGAAGCCCGTGGGCCACACAGGTCCATAGAGCTGCGCACAAAAGATACATTTGTTGCTAAGGAGAGGGACTCGTTGTCGATTATATGTGACGGGTGACGAAGGTAAATTTGATTTGCCCACTTGTAAAATTCAACCACTCGCTAACTCGTGGGCCGGGCCGTACCGTGGCTTAAAACTTGTTTGAATTGTGTTTATTCCTGTCATTTTTTTTTTTTGGGCGTTAATAGATTCCGTGAACATTTTTAATGAGAAATTTTCTTGACTTTTGAAGATGGTTTTAGAAATAGAAAATTTAGACTACATAAAAAAAAAAAAAAAAAAGTGTATTTTTTTGTATAAAACAAATGATTTATTTATTAACTAAAGAGCACTGTTACAAGTATTGTCTATTGGGCACTAGTGAGGAGTGCCTAGTTGCAAAACATCACACGCATATTTTACATAAGCAAAATTTGGAAATTTATTATATTATCTGACACTGCATTGGTGTTTCGATCCCCTCTTTGCTAGTACAAGACACCTGTCTAACTTAATATTTTTGTTATACACTCCATGACTACTTGATCTACCAATATTTTGAGTTTATTTTCCAACCCTAACAGTCGCTTATACAAATCCAGCGATAGTTGATCATAATTTATCTTTTTGTACTTTCTTTTGCCATATAAATGAGGAAACCACACTAACAATATTTATACTTTTTTGCATTTTTCCTTTGCCATATAAATGAAGAAACCACACTATGAACATTTAATCCTATGGTAGGTGGATAAGTTGAGAAAAAATATATGTCGAAATAGCATTTTAGAGTTACTATTAATTTGGTCCTTATTATTTTTAACTTGCAATCAACTTGCAGATTTTTGTTAGTGAATTGACGGTAAGAACCATATTGACGACTAGTTTAAAATAACATAGAACAAATTGATTGTTATCAAAATGTAATGATCAAATTAATAATGAGCCCAAAATATTGAGACCAAAATGATATTTCCGTAAAAAAATATATTCAACTTAGCCATGAGCACCGCAAGAAAATGACAAATGACAATATGGCAGTGCAGACTTTGTGATCTTGAAAAAAGAGATGTAAGCATGTAGCCAATTTAGGAGTTTCTTGCTTTCGATTATTACATCAGGAAAACAAATCTAAAGTGGAGTTCGGAAGTTTCTAATCAATTTGGATAACAGAAAAAATAATTATTACCCTGATTATCTAGAAAAATAATAATAAATCCAGCGAAAAACTTTTTGACATTATTTATTGTCATTAAATAAAGATACCATAGTAGTAGACTTATGTAAAAATAATGTTCAATCAAAAACTAGTTACTTTTTTTTTTTTTTGAGCAAAAACATACTAGTTGCTTTAATTAGTGTGAAAAGCGCTCTGAAAAATTGCCCTAAGATTGATGAAAGAAAAAATTGGTTACCATAGATAGACCTGTTCTAGTACAACCATGCTTACTTCTATGATTTTTTAACTTTTCACTTTTCGGACATTTGTAAACAAAAATTGTAGCTTATTCAGCGGGACATTGACGTGCTCAGTTACAGCAAGTAGCCTTTGCATCATCAACAGAATCTTGCCTATCTATTCTATAACCTAATAAATTTACTACAAAAATCTTGGTTGTCTATCATTCTCTCTTAACGGCATTGCAACAGAGGATATTATACAAACGAAAATCCAACAAGAAAATCACATTAATTGGATTTGTAATAGGAATGATCCATCATTTATCAGAACAACAAAATTTATCAATCCCATCAGAAGGATCAACAGAGACTAGCCAAGTTACTACTGGGGGTTTTCCTTGAAATGCAATCCAATTCAACCTCATGAGACTGATGTTGTAATCTTAAGGTAAGGGATGTTAAGTCCAATAAAGTTGGAGGAGTGAAGTCTTTACAGGCTTCCCCATGGTTGAATTGACAGACCATTATTGCAAACTGAGGCAACAGCAACACCCAAGAATAATCTTGTGATGTAGAAAAATTCTGTCTTAATTTCATTGAACTCGTACAGTTATACTAAAGGACTAAACCATTAGCTCTACGACAGGCTAGTGAACGATAAGGGCAAACAAATCAATAGGAGAAACTCTTGCAACGAAACGAAGCTTATTTTGATCTGTTCTAGAATATTTTGGAAAGGAGAAGGGTGCATCATAATTTTGTACATGTTTTTACTCAAAATAACAAATTATATACACTTCCAGAAACGTTGAAAATAAAATGAAGAAAAATTCTTACCCCCTCCCATTATGCCTCAATGATAAAGGTGAGAGCCTAAACTGTAAACCCAGACAGCTTGGATCCCTAGCTGTTGCATCTGAGTTGCAATTACCTGATGTGCAAGCTTAAATCCCGAGTTTGCTCTAGCCCCCACAACTCTGAAGGGAGCGTGTTGGGAAGGTCTTGGTTATCAAAAAAATGAAGAATAATTCTTGACAACCAAGTCAAAAGAGATCAATTAATTGATTCATGACAACTAGAGTATTCGGGAATTAGTCTCTCCAAAATTGAGGGTAAGACTATCTACCAACCACCTAACCTAGACTATGTTTGTGCACTGGGCACGACCTATTTT
Organism: Castanopsis chinensis; assembly: GCA_032878915.1. NCBI lineage: Eukaryota > Viridiplantae > Streptophyta > Magnoliopsida > Fagales > Fagaceae > Castanopsis > Castanopsis chinensis. The sequence continues at coordinate 1,495,419 of JAVQMG010000053.1, forward strand.
ATGATAGCTATAGTTATTTAGCTATTAAAACATGCAAGTGTGCATGAACTAGAACCAACCCTTACTAAATGGCCAACTTCAGGAATTTTGCTACAAAAAGGCCACTAGTTTGTGATGTCAGAGGATCAAAGCGCAAGGTATTTGGTATCTGCCCACTCTTGCAAGGCCAATTTTTGGCAGCATTAATTTCCTGCAACTCTAAAAGATTTATAAAAAGAAAATGGAGGAGAGTCAGCACATGATAAAGAAGAATAAGAACAAAAAAAAACAACGCTGAATAAGGTTCTTCTCATTGCAACTGAAAATTTAATTAAAACATTGGTTTGATAGAATAAGACACTATAATTGAACCAATCTCCCCTTGGACAAAAGTGGACAAAACCGCTTCTACCCAAATCTTTAACTGAAAATGACTGAACTCTGAAGTTCAATATCATTATTATCCACACCATGAGTTTTCCTCCAATAAACAGCAACCACAGATAAAAAAGACCCACCGAATGCAACTAAGATGACTCCTGAGCTATATCATATGACAGGACTAATTCAAATGTCTTTTGTTTCTGCCAGAAACTACTACCCTCAGCCTCCTAATTCCCACCACACAACACACCCCCCCCCCCCCCCAAAAAAAAAAAAAGCAGTAGGCATATGGACCAAACTTTTTACTGAGAACATTAATCAAATTATTTCAAAGTTCTATCTGTGAGTAAAAGCTTAGTCTCAGCTATAATCAGAACCACCATTGGGAAAAACATAAAACTATGATGATTACCAACAAAAGGACATTGAAATGTTTTGAACAGGTTCTGCAATTTATCATATTAATAAGCTCAAGCCTTTGAGTCTTCAAATATTTCATAATCAGTTACTGAAATTAAAGCAGCTATTTTAAGTTAAAAAATTCCAAGCACGAAGACCCTACCTGCAGAAGCATTTTCCTTGAGAAACTTCTGTACCACATCTTCGTTTTGAGCAACGGTCAAACTAACAGAAAAGGAATAAGTCAGAAAAGAGGAAGGCCTGGTTGTTTAAGAGCCATAGAAACTGTTAGTGAAAGGCACCTGCAAGTGCTGTAGACAAGTGATCCGCCGACTTTTAGTAATCTAAAACCATTGCTTAGAAGTTTTAACTGCAAGATAAGCATATTTCATATAAATTTTTTTTTAAAAAGTCAATAAATGTATAATTATGACTAAAATAAAGCTTTTAAGCACATTTTTCAGCCTCAGGACACATATCTGAAGAATTAAAATGGCAAATGTGCAATATTCCATTAATAAATCATTATTTTAGCACATAATGTCTATTGTATCTTATATTCCAAAACATAACATTTTCAGCATATACATAATGAAATAATGAATGAGATACCTGAAGAGTAGTTAAACTATCAGTTCTCTCTGCATCCAATACACGACGCTGTAGAGTTGTCCAGCCCCAATGTTCAAATTTTTGGATATGCTTAATTGACCCATCATGTGTGCACTCTGCATCCACAAGGACCTGAATATAATTCCAACCAGTCATAAGCATTTACAGGGCATAAAGATTCATAGCTCAGAAAATCCCACTGATTTTAGTTTGCAATTTACCTTGTTGTAGCCTTGGCTTGAAACCTCACTGTCACAACTCCTTTGATATAATTCACTTCTAGTAAGTCCAACCACACCAGAATGCCACCCATAAAATATAAGTTTTGGATGTTGAGACCCCAGGACTAACTGTGAAGCAACAGTTTTCCTAGCTTTAGTTGCTTTTTTCCTTTCTTTATATGGTCTCCTAGATGTCCACTCCCTGAATGCATCCCCCTTTTCTTCCAATCCAGATTCACCTGTTTAGTACTAGACAGAATGATGACACATCAAAATCTAGATGATCACTTCTAGAAATCTCGAAGGCCTAGCAGGACAAAATTTGAAGCTAAAAGTAAATCTATCACAACTACTTTCCATATAGATTACATGATTTTGATTCTGAATGAAATCCCACAGGAAGGAGAGAAAATGTTGTTCCATCACCAACAAAGAGTCGGCACCGATCACCCAGAGCATATTTCTGTAGCATTGTTCTACAAGCTGCTAAACGATGACTTGCAACATCAACACCAGTTACAGAACCCAAATCACCAAGAAGATCTGATATCATACAAAGTTTAGCACCTGAAGATACAAGAAACACGAGAAACAAATCAAACCATATATCCGGACACTAGAAAACCTGAACCAGATACTACTCACAGACCAAAATGCTCTTATTTATCAACACTTTCTGGTACTGAATAGGATAAGTTAGTGTCTGGGGCCCCACATTACTGAGAGTGTGAAACCATTCCCATTCAACCACACAACAACAAAAACAAAGCCTTAGTCCCAAACTTTTGGGGTCAGCTCATTCCCTTCAACTGAAAGTTGGTAAAATTTTGGAGATCTCCCTCTACTATTCTCATATAATTCATTCTATTTTTAATTTGACAATATATGAACTTTTTGAGTGCATCCGAAATGTTAAACCTTTCATCATAAGAGTGAGTGCTTCCACACTCTTTCTAGCAGGCCTTGAACCCACAGCCTCATCCTCTACCTAACATTTATAGGGGGAGCAGGTGCCAGTTGAGCTAGAGAGCTCGTTAGCAAGTGAGTGCTTCCACACTCATGCACCAAATTCCGCTTCGTCCCTCCCCTTGTGCTTCTAAGAAAACTAATACCACAGCACAAAAATAAGACCCATTCATCACCAGAGCTACACAAATATCTATGAAATCTCCATGTAGCTGTAAACGGAATATATCGTTTAACATTGAAGTTGGCATTAGAATGCATCAATTAAGACAATGATAATATAACAGATACATACCAGGGGCAGCACAGAGATCAAGTACATGCTCTCCCGCTGAAATATCCAGAGCTAAAACAGCGGCTCCAGAAGCCGCATCAATTCCATATATCTGAAAGCCAAGCCAAAAGTACACTTGATAATCAATAAAAACATAAACTGAAATGAGACCAACCATGAAAATCAAAATTCATATTCTTAGCATTAACTTAGAAACTGATACCTAAATACATTAAAGATCAAAAAGAATCCAATTACCAACGTATATAAAACAGAAAAAAACTGAATAGGTTCTTTCATACCATGTTTTAGCGAAGAGCGTAAAAAAGAATATCTATTGCAACAAAATCAATTTCAAGGTTACTTCAACATTGCAACTAAGCTAACATATCGCCAGTGAATCTAACAGCAATGGCCTTAAATTTTTTTCGCCCTCACCTTTCCTTCTTGGTACGCCTTTGAGCTAGCAATCTGAATATCAGGTGGAAGTGAATAGAATCCAGGTAACCAATCCACTTTCTCAATCTTGCATTTCATCTCAGCTTCAACCTCTTCAAGAAAAGCTTCACAACCAGGTTTCAACCTTCACACACAAAAAAAAAAAAAAAAAAAAAAAAAAAACCCTCATTATCTTAGCATAAAAACAAATTTCACAAAGGTCATAGTCAATATTGTTTAGGGTTAACACATAAAAAAGTGTTGGGAGTACCTTATATAACGAGGGGTGGAATCGCTAGCTGTGTAAATCGAAGGGTCGAGACCATTCACCTTGAGAAAATCAAGGAATGCGTCCGGCAAAGCCAATTTTGAACTTTCTTCCATTTATTATAGAGCTTTTCTTCTATACGAGCAGTTAATTTGGCTTAGTTTTAAAAGGTGACTTGAAGCTAAGCCTATATAATTCAATTGATCAAATTCCAAAAAGCTGCCCTGAAGCAAATGTGAATGAGAATTGCCCAGAAGACTGTAAAACCCCAATACGGGATTGCTTTTTGACAAAAACTACATGACGTGCAAAACATTTGTGCAATTGCAAACGGGAATGTCGTTTTATTGCACGCAAAAGCAAATTTCCCAAGTCAGTCATTTGGGCCTGGCCCTAACCACATCCATATCAATATAACTATTATATTACCTTAGTCTCATCTGGCGCACTATTCGCATACAATTAGATTTTTTATTATTATTATTTTAGATTTAGTTAAATACTGTTTAAAAGTAAGATAGAGATATTGTCTTAATTTTTAGCATCTTTGTTTACATGAGAATTGATAAAACTTTAAAAGCCTAAAGCTTAGAAATTTTTTTTAAAAAAATAGTAAATTACTTTTTTAACCAATTTGTATTTTTAAATTTAAAATTATTTAACTAAAAGATTGGGATATTTTAGAGAGTTTAAGAATTTATATGAGAATATTTTACTAAATAATGAAACCCAAACATTGAATCTTGTTATTAACAGTATAGATATAATATATTTACACTACTATTTAAGGAGTTTCTCCTATTTTGAATAAATATTTCTTTGGTTTAAAAATACCCTTATTTTCTAAATTTAAGTCGAGACAAAACTTGAGGATAACATAGTAAAAATATATTCTAACTCTCACGTATAACATTGTCTACAAAATAGAAACACTCTTTGGTTGGTTTTCAAACTAAGCATTCTAAGATTTTAGATTTTTTTTTGGGGTAAAATATTATTTTTCATCCCTAAACTTTCACAAAAGTTTGTTTTTCGTCCCTAAACTTTGCAAAACGTTATACTTTTCATTATTCTGTCTATGGCTGTTAGTTTATGTCCTATGTGGCCTAATAAAGTGTTGACATGGTATATGACTTGTACCATACTATTTTATTTAAAAAATTTTGGACATGTGGCACAAACTTATTGGCACACATGGAAAAAATAATATGACAAAATTACCTGAGAGGCAGAACCTAAGGGGCTATTTGGGTGAAAAAAATGCTAACTCATCACTCACTACTCATTACTCATCACTCTATAACTCATTTCTTATCACCCAATAATCCCCAAATATCTCCAAAACCTAGTTTGGCACCTTAACTCAATGTTGTTTTCATCTTCAAAAACTCAAAAAATTAGGACCCACACTTTGACCTATGCTACATGTGCACCAGACCCACTACCCGACCCCTCTTAACTCCTCTCACCCCCAAAACCCAACTTCACCAAACCAGATTTCTCCAGTTCCCCTCTAGCCTCAACACCTCCAATGTCCTACACTCAATCATCACCCACCTGCGCCGACACCGCCGATATGCCACCGATTTCTTCCTCCCTCCTTGTCCCTGAAATCAAACCCCCAATAGGTTGTACGTCTTTCCTCCGTCCTTTCTTGCCTTTTCTTGGAAACAAAACACAAAGAAAATTTCTGTCATTTCCTTTTCTCTCACTTTCTTGGCAACCAAACAATAGCACTCAAATACTCTCTCTGAAAATCCAGAAAAATTCCAAAAAAAACAAAGTAAGTCTTTTAGAAAATCCCGATACATCTTTTTATCTTCAACCTCAAGCTAAAATCTAAAACTCCTTTGTAAACCCATACCCACATCAAGCACTCTCTGAAATACTGCCAAAGAATTCAGTTCAGCCCGAAGGTCTCCCTTTTCTCTCTATTTCTCAATTTCTTCTTTATTTCAATTAATCTCTATCTCTCTGTGCTAGGTTCAATTAGATTGGAGTTCATGGAGATTCAATGGCAATTGCGGACAGATCAATGATTGACACGGTGTTTTGGGCTCTCGAGGATTTGGAAGGGTGTGGTTATATTGAATTGTTTGGTCTGGGTTATATTGTGAGTGTTTATTTTATTTACATGGGTTTGATCTGGGTTTTTGCATGTTTAATTATTAAGAAAATGCAATTTTTTGGTGTGATTGGGGTTAGGGATGAAGAACGAAGAGGAGTGGAGAAAAGTGATGCTCTAGGAATGGAGAAAACTCAGAAGAGTGATGGTGAAGAGGTCCTCTGTTGCTACTTGGTGTGAAGGGATTGGAGCTCATTAGAGTCGTTGGTGGAGTGTGAGTGAAAAGCAGCGCCTAAGGTGACAATCCTTTGATCGTGGGCCCCTCACATGTGTGTATTTACAAAAATGCCATCATAACTCAGTTTTATAACTTAAAAACACCTAAAACTTGTTTTCAGTTTTTATAACTGATAGGCCAAAAATGTATTGACCCCTTGTGATAAATTAACCAATTAATTAGCCGAGTGAATTAATTAAGTTCTATTACATGCAACAAGCATGGCAGTACAACAAAATCACCAATTAACTAAATATGTAGTGGAAATTAAATGACACGATGATTTGTTTACGAATTGGAAAAACTTACATGGCAAAAACCTTACCGGGTGATTTTAAGGTCACCATTCTTGATAATCCACTATCATCAAAACAAGCAGTTACAAGTAAAGGAATTCTAATACCTTATACCAACCTACAGTTGAACTCTTACCCCAATACCCAATTGGACTTGTTCTGTAGTAACAATTTCTCCTTGTATTGCACAGCTCCTCGTACGTAACTAACCAATAGATGCGCAAATCTCAGTACATGACTTGATCACCAACTTGAGAAGGATGTTGGCTGCAAAGTTCTTTTGTTCATCAACTGATGAAGATGACGAAGTTGCTTGATCACAAAACCCTATAGTATACAAACGCAGCAGCTTCTTTAAGAACTAGGGCAAACTAGATTTCCGATCACACTTAAGAAATTATACTCTTGTGCAATTGTGCTCTTGGCTATGCAACCTGATACAGCCCTTAAAATAATACTTATATATGTTTAGGGTTGTGAGAAAAGAAAGCCCAAACACATAATCACGGATTGGTTGAAAATTAGAACTAAAAATTTGAATTTCATAAACTTCGACAGATACACTAGCTTTCGAGTAGCTGTCGAGGCTTAGACTTAAACAGTTTTTTTAAACCTCGATAGATGCTAGCTATCGAGCTTTAATGAACAGCACTCCTTCACTTGTTTCTTGGACAAACTTGCATGGTTTTAATACTTGAACTTGAAACCTTATTTCTTGAAGCATTAAACACGTCCTAGATCTACCAAATTACAAGTAAAGTGCGTTTGGTTAAAGGATTAGCCAATACATAAAATGTTGACATATGTTCCTAACATCCAATCACATATGTTCTACCAGAATCTATAGCAAAATCCAAAATTCTTAGCAAAATTCTTAGGTCCTTACCTGAAAGATTCAATGCCAAGATTGCTACCATTGAAGAAGTAAAGGATATCGATCACATTCCTTTGATTGAGCTTTTAGGGAACCTTCAAACCTATGAGATGCGATTAAGTTTAATGGGAAAAGGTGGAAAGAGTAGAAACTTGGCTCTTGAGGGTATAGAGGAAGAGAGTAATGATTCTGAAGATGAAGATGAAGATGAAGATGAGGATGAGGATGAGGACTTATCCTTCATAGCTGATGAGATTATCAAACTTCTTCAATTTAGGAAAAAGGACAAGTACAAACCTCCTAGGAAATCTAAATCGTCTAGAAATGATAAGAATGAGAAATCCCCTATCCAATGTCACGAGTGTAAAGGTTTTGGTCATATAAGGATAGAGTGCTCAAACTATCTTATGAAGGAACAAACCAAGAATTCAAAAGATAAATGGTTGGTTGCTACTTGGAATGATATTGAGGATGACTTTTCCGATGAGTATATGGATGAATGTGATCACTTTATAACTTTTGCTGCCACAACTAATAAGGTGATTGTGGAAAGTGCTAGTGACAATGAGGATTCTTCTGATGATGAAGTACCCAAGAAGATGACCCTTCAAGAAGCCTATGATAAGCTATGCACTAAATTCATAAAATCTGAAATGACTTCTCATCTTTGTAGAAAAGAGCTTAATAAGGTAAAAACTGAAAAAGCGTATCTGTTAGTCAAGTTAGATGAGACTACAAGGTTAGTTGAGACTCTAGTTGTGGAGAACACCTTATTAGAAGAAAATGTCAAGAATCTCGAGGTTGAGCTTAGTCAAGTTAGAACTCAATTGGAGAGAATGTCTAGTGCAAAACTTGATGAAGTATTGAATGCTCAAAAACCTAGTTCTGATAAGACAGGCTTAGGTTATGCTGTTTCCTTTGGCCCTTCCTCTTCCACAGCTTCTGAATCAAAGACTATCTTTGTGCTATAATCTGGAAAATGTGATAAAGGTATGAAATCCAAAACTGATTTGGCTAATTCTAAATCCTTTATTAAACCTCATGTATGCCATCATTATGGTATATCTGGACATATTCACTGTAATTATTTTAAGTTGTATCCTCAAAAACAAGTGTCCAAACGGTCACAGGTTTCCTCTCAATGACCTACACCATTGTTTGGAGAGTTATTAAAAGTCTTAAACCTTTTAACTCAATTTCAGGAGAATCTTAATTCTTCTATGTCCTTTAGTAGACATACTAAGACACGTGTCTTTTTATCTTCACAGCTAAAGACTCATGCTGTGTAGGTGAGAAATGAGCCTAAGACTTAATTGTCTTTTCTGTTTGTCCTCTACTTTAATTCTTTCTATCTAAAGTATGACTCTCTTTATTTGATTTCTTATTTGCTTTTGGAATCATGATTTCATACATATGCATTTTTCTTTCAGGCATTCATATTTTTTGTTTATTTTGTTTTCAAAATAAAAAAGGAGAAAATAAAAAAAAAAAAATACACAAACAGTGTGTGTTTGTGTACATTGGTACTTGTGTACCTTGAATGGCCAATGAAACAAACTTTCCTCAACTGTGTATCTCTTGTAACTTAAATGAGCATCTCTATGCACAACTATGCAAGTAAATTTTGTGACTCGTGTTTGTGATGAGTAAGATTAAGTTATCTATTGTACTTAACACTTGTATCACTCTTTTTGATGGGAATGACTAAAAAAATCCTAATAGAAAGGCATAAATAATCATCTCACCACTATTGCCCGCCAATCATGAAATGACATTTGTATGCTTCGGCATAGTAAAAGTGCAACATCAAAAAGCTTAACATAATTGTATTTTTTTTCTCTCTCTTATATGCTCATGCATGATATACTTAATAAAAAAAAATATGCAAAGAAAAATAAAAGCAAAAAGATCAAAATGCTTTAAAACATTATTGCAAGCGTGTATTCTAGGAGATGTAAGAGTTATAGGATGTACCTCGAAGGTGATAATCCCCATCAAGCAGTTATGATCATGTGTGAGTTAAATTGATTTACTTATATCTCAAATTGTCATAATATAGAAACACTTATGCAATCTTGTGATGTTTTTTACACACAACATGCAATATTCTTTGCTACTTTTGATACATGTGCAGGTATAATGTGATTTGGTCATCACAAAGTTTACTTGTGTTAATATATGCTCACTAAATTGTCTTAACTTGTTTTTGAAATATAAAATTGATTAGACATGTTTAATGTGTGTGTGTGTGTGTTAATGGATCTATGTGCTTAACATTTTTTTGCTGAGAGATGTTTTTAAGGGCTCAAAATATTGTTTCGATCCTTGGTTGAGTAGCATATTTGACTGCATTTATATTTTGTGTTTTCTCTTCTTGAAAAACTATTTTTAAAGCAATCTCGACAGCTTCGCGACACCTCTCGACAGCTAGGCTATCTATCGAGTTCTGCAGCTTTTTCTTAGGTGAAACTACACTATTGATCCCTAAAGTTTACCCTGTGTGCGTAATTGGTCCCTCAAGTTTGAAGCGAGCACAATAAGTCTCTTAAGTTTTAAAACTAAGTTGTATTGGTTCTTTTACTAATGGCTATTAATGGTGTTACTTATGTGGCTAACAAAACAATGACTTGACATTTTTTTTTAATGATGTGGCATGTTTTTAATTAAAAAAATTACAAACTAAATTTACATGTGGGAAAAAATATTCACGGGTAAATTAAAAAAATTACTTTCTATCTGTTGTAAGAACTTAGAACCCACAACGAGAGAGAAGGTGAGAGAGGGAAGAAGCTAAACCTAGCCGTCGCCGCCTGAAATCCCATGCCTTACTGCTTCCTGCAATAGCCTAAGCCGCTGCCACTGGCGACAGCACAGCCGCACCCATGTTATTTGTTGTTTTCATCCCAAAATATGTCTAATCTTTTTGTCTTTTCAGTCTGCAACTTTTTCAGAAAGCCATCAAGGAATAAAAAATCAGAAAATGAACAATTAATAAAGATGAAGAGGAGGATTCAAAAACAGAAGGCCCATTCTTACACAGACAGAAGAAAACCATAAAACTCAACAATCTGCTGTATTTTTCAACTGGATCCCCTAAGAACACAACATCTACTAAAGCAAAGGAAGAATCTGGGAAGCCAATTTTTCAGTTTGAGTCTTCAAAGGAAATTCAAGTTGAACATGATAGCAGAGCGATGACAACTCTAGAAACTGAGACCAAGTCCTCAAGAGATGCTCATGCATTGCGCGAGAGATCTCTTAAGCAAGCAGAGGAGGCTTTGAATGGGAAAGGAAAAACCTTGATGTAAATTTGTGTAAAGGCATTAATGGCTATACCAATTACAAGGCTGGTTTCCGAAGAGAGCAAACGGTTGCTAGTGAGAAAGCTAGCGGGGCACATGGGCCTTTGAGGGCTTCTGCTCACATAAGAGTTTCAGCGAGATTTGATTATCAACCGAACATATGTAAGGATTACAAAGAGACTGGTTACTATGGGTTTTGTGCTATTATGTTGATCGTAGCCCACACCCATTTCCACAAACAAGATATTCATGGGCTACGATCAACATGGGTACGGTTGTGCTGTCGTTGATGACAGCTACAGCTTGAGCTATTGCCAGCGGAGGCAAGGGCATTGGATTTTAGGCGGCGGTTAGGTTTAGCTTCTTCCCTCTCTCACCTTCTCTCTCGTTGTGGGTTCTAAGTTCTTACAACAGATAGAAAGTAATTTTTTTAATTTACTTGTGAATATTTTTTCCCACATGTAAATTTAGTTTGTAATTTTTTTTAATTAAAAACATGACACATCATTAAAAAACTGCCAAGTCATTATTTCGTTAGCCACATAAGTAATACTATTAACAGCAGTTAGTAAAATGACCAATACAACTCAGTTTTAAAACTTAAGGAACTAATTGTGCTCGTTTTAAACTTGAGAGACCAATTGCACACACAGAGTAAACTTTAGAAACCAATAGTGTAGTTTCGCCTTTTTCTTATCGCAATCTCGATAGCTCATCGATCCATCGAGAAAGTTTCTGTCTGCTCGATAGATCCTTGACAGACTCTCGATCCATCGAGGTTGGCTCAATAGCATCTCGACAGCTCTCGATCCATCGAGATTCTCTTGCATGCATTGTTTTTCACATGTTTTGCATCTTTCTATTATCTTGTCATCCATAACATCTTGTTTCATTACATTCAGGCATTTATATGGATTCCTTGTGCCCCTCTTGATCTTCTTTGATCATCTTTTTGTTTCTCGGGTGAAGCTTTATAGCTTCTTGTACCCTTTGTCAATCATGACAAAAAGGGGGAGAAATTGTGATTTCTTTTTAAGATTCTATAAGTTAGGGAGAGAAATACATACTCTTGTAAGGGGGAATTGTGTTTCATCTTGTTAGAAGGAGTGTTTACCTCCTTATTGTTGTAGGAACTTCTTTTAGTTTCATCTTCTTGTACACTGGTCTTATGACTATGTTTACACACATTGTGCTTATCTGTGATATATATGTGATGATGTATTTTTTCTTCATCTACCTCTACATGTATTGTTTCTTTTCTCTTTTTATACATATGTTTCTTTATTTGTATGCAATCTTTTATTTCTGTCTCACACTAAGATGCCTTAATGAGTTTTGTTTAAAGTGTTTCAGAAATGCAGATTATCAAAGTCTTCTTGCCTTCAACTCTCAAAGATTTTCAAGAGTTTGTGTTAGGATAGATTTTATTGTATTTAACAAGTGAATATGTATTGAGTGTTTTATGATTTCTCTCATATGTTCATTTGTTTGTTATGGTTTTGTCACGGATTGCCAAAGGAAGAGATTATTAAGGAAACATTTTAGGTAATTGGCTAATCCTTTGACACAACGCACTTTACTTGTAATTGAGTAGATCTATGATGTATTTAATAGTTCAAAGAATAAGAGTTCAAGTCTAGTATTAAAGCCATGCAAATTTGTCCAAGAAACAAGTGAAGAAGTGTTGATTCATTAACACTCAATAGCTGCTCAACAGATAGCTATCTATCGAGGCTCGACAGATACTATCTATCGAGGCTCGACAGATACTATCTATCGAGGTATCTATCGAGAATTATGAAATTCAAATTTTTAGATCTGATTATCGAACCATGCTTATGTATTTGTGTAGGGGCTTCTTTTCTCACAACTCTAGACATATATAAAGCTTATTTTAGAGGCCGTCACATAAGAGAATGCAAGGAGAGCATATGCAAAAGGTGACTGAGTGCTTATTCTCTCAAAAAGAAGCTATTGCGTCTTTGCGCCTTAGGGTTTTGTAACCAAGTACTTCTTGGTCTTCATTGTTGATGAAGTAAAGAACTTTGTAGCCAATATTCTTCTTCCTTAAAGGAGTTAGTCACGTACTGGGATCCGTGCATCAAAAAGTGGCATTCATATATTAAAGAGTTCAGAGGTTCTGAAGCGGTAGAAGGTTTCTGCTGTGGTAGAAGGTTTCTGCTGTAAGTTCATTTACGGGGATTATAGAGTCTAGGAACAAAGGTTTTGTACTAGATCTGAAACTTCTCTTTACTATAATGAATTACTTTTTGGGAAGGTTTCCTCCCAGGTTTTTTACTGTAAAACTATTTTGTTTTATTGGTTTTCCTGCGTCATCATATCTTGTATTATTTAATTTTTCGCTATGCATAATTTTGACATGCTATTGATGTTTGTTTATTTTAACAAGTTTTATTCATAATAAACCTAATTAATAACTTGGGTTTAAAATTTGTTAATTCTATCAACTGAGATCTAAATTTCCTAACAAGTTGTTCTCGTTCGAGCTCCACATCACTAAGTTTCTTGGTGGCCAACCTATACAGTTTCTCATGTTTTTTCAAGACCTTGTATAACTTTGCATAGGCAGTGTGGATGTCATCTTGTTCATCTATCTTCTCAAATTTTGATTCCACCAAGTTTTCTTCTTCATCTACATCTTTTACATTCCCCTTAGTAAGATTGACATTGGCGGTGAAGGCATTTAGGATTCCGTCATCTTCATTTTTGGAATCATCCTCAGGTTTAGTGTCGCTCAAAGTTGCAGCAAGTGCCTTGATTTTTCCAATGGACTTGAGATAGGTAGGGCACTCTTGTTTCATGTGACCGAAGCCTTGACACCCAAAATACTTGGGTCCTAAGGGAACAGTGTACTGTCTGCCATCTCTAGCATCCTTCTTCCCCTTGTCTTGGCTCTTAGACTGAGAAGAACTTGATTGTCTATAGTCCTTATCGAAGTCCTTCGCATTGGTATTCTCCATGAACTTATTGAATTGCTTGGTGATATAGGACTTTATTTTAGAATATTCATCATCGAAACACTCATTTGTGTCATTGTTCTTGGCCTTTCTTGCCTTTACCCGACTTGCCAATCCTTGTCAAACTTAATTCATAGGTTTGCAAATTTCCAACGAGCTCTGTTAAAGGAATCTTGTCAATATCCTTTGATTCCTTAATAGTTGTGATCTTGGCATGAAATCTTTTAGATAGAGATCTAAGCACCTTTCTCATAATCTTGGGTTTGGAAATGGCTTCTCCAAAATTAAAAGCTGAGTTCACTATATCCTTAAGCCTGGCATAGAACTCATCAAATGACTCATCAAATGACTCATCCTCCTCCATCTTGATTTCTTCAAAGCTAGTAGTGAGCCTATGAAGTTTCGAATCCTTGACAGCCTTGGTTCCTTCATAGGTTGTCTGGAGAATGGTCCACGTCTCCTTTGCAGTTTCAGTGGAGGATATCTTCTTGAACTCCTCATTTGTGATTGCACCGAATAAAGAATTCAATGCCCTGCAATTGAAATTTGCCACCTTGATCTTTGCCGCCTTGATCTTTGCCGCCTTGATCTTTGCATCATCTCAGTCAGCCGGCGCTTCCTTCGGCTTGGTCCAGCCTATCTCCACAGCTTACCACACTTTCTCATCTAATGACAACAAGAAAGCTATCATGCGTACTTTCCAGTACGCATAGTTAGTACCATCAAATAAAGGAGGTACAATGAGTGACTGTCCTCTTTCCATGACAAACAGGGGTCAATAGATCTCACAGTAAAGATTAAAACCTAATCAGAGTATGCCTGCTCTGATACCATTTGATAGGCCAAAAATGTATTGACCCTTTGTGATGAATTAATTGATTAATTACCCAAGTTTATTAATTAATCAAATTAACATGCAATATACATGACAACACAAACAGATTACCAAATAACTAAATATGCAATGGAAATTAAATGACACGGTGATTTGTTTACAAATGGGGAAACCTACACAGTAAAAACCCCACCGGTGATTTTAAGGTCACTACTCCTGAGAATCCACTATTATCAAAATAAATGGTTAGAAGTAAAGGAATCCCAGTACCATATAACAACATACAGTTGAACCCTTACCCCAGTATCCAATTGGACTTGTTTTGTAGTGACAATCTCTCCTTATATTACACGGCTCTCAGTATGTAACTAACTAAAAAATGCGTGAATCTTAGTATGCGACTTAATCACCAACTTGAGAAGGATGTTGGTAGCAAAGTTCTTCAGTTCATCAATCGATGAAGATCATGAAGTTGCTTGGTCACAAAACCCTACGATGTACAAACATAGCAGCTTCTTCAAGATGAACTAGGGCAACTAGGTTTTCGGTCACACTTTTCTTCACACTTGTGGAATTGTGCTCTTATGCAAGTGTGCAACCTATGACGGCCCTTAAAATAATCTTTATACATGTTTAGAGTTGTGAGAAAAGAAAGCCTAAACACATACTCACGGATTGGATTGAAAACAATTTTGAAAAACTGAGTTTCATAAACCTCAATAGATAGCCATCTATCGAGATAGCGATAGAGTCACAAGCTTCAACAGCTTTTAAACCTCGATAGATACTAGCTGTCGAGCTAGCTGTCTAGATTTAAAATCAAGCACTTCCTTACTTGATTCTTGGACAGACATGCATGTCTTTAACACTTGAAATTGAAATCTTGTTCCTTGAAGTATTAAACACATCCTAAATCTACCCAATTACAAGTAAAGCGCGTTTTGTTAAGGGACTAGCCAATACATAAAATGTTGACATATGTTCCTAACATCGATCACATATGGGTTTTGAAATTTCAAAGGTAGACAATGTAAGTAATTGGAGCCATGTTAGCATTCTTCCATATGCCTAATATATGAAATGGTCCATAAATGGAAGAAACTCTGTGAAGTTTATACATAGGAGGATACATAGACGCACAACTAGAGTTTGATGAAGACTCTGCATGAGAGGGAAGGTTCCAGGCATGAATGGGAGGAAAAAGAAATAGAAAAAGAAGTCTGGAGGCATGAGAGAAAGAAAGAGAAAGAAGTTCTAGCGTGAGTAGGCAGTCTCAAAACTTTTTGTTATATGTAGTCTTATCAAGTGGGGCCTACAGTTTTTAACCTATTTACAAAAGTGCCATTTAGCAATGTTATTTGAAAATTAAAAACTGGTAGGAGGAGTTCTCTAAATTTAGTGTTCAAACACCCTAAAATGAGAAACGTAACTCCAACACTCCTAAATGAAATTTCCTACCAAACACGTTTTTTTTTAGCCAACACCTAACAACACCACTATTTTTTTCCCTTTCTTTTGGATGTTTTAGTTTTTAAAATGGGAAAAACTTAGGTACAGTACCTGATGATGTGCAAATGGACCAAACAGAAGGCACTCGTATGGTACCGGCCAAGAATCCTCCAAAGTCGAAGTTAGTGAATGAGAAATCTCCAAGAACTCTATAGTGAGATAGCTAAGGATTTTTTGCGTACCTGAGAAAAGTGGAGGTCTGATGCTTATATAGTGGCGAATAGTGAATCGGAATCCCTCCAAAATAGGGATCTCTTCTTGCTAGGAGGGTTTGGCACTTAGGGTTTCCGAGACTTTAGAGTATCTTTCCATATAAGAGAGATATGGGTGAGTAATGGGCCTTATCTTGCATGTCGCGCAAGATATTTCCATGTTTAGGTATTCATGGGGACCAAGTCAAGCCATGCTAGACCCGTTGGCCTCTACCCTCTGTCAACCTCTTCATTCCATCGACTTGTTAGCCCTGTCTGCTTATAGAAGCACTTGTTGAGTTGTCATTATGGACTCGTCGCTCTGGGCCCTACGTTTGTGTTTGTAAAGCACCATCGGCTTCCTTGCATGATGTGTCTAGAGGCACTAAATTTCTTGTCAAAAATACTCCTTTCAGTACCTTAGATACAATACCTTAGGTACCCATTTTAAAATCCATCCATCTGTCTTATTAAAATAACTTAGCTAACGATGTTAACAACTTCTCTTTCTCTAATTCTGTTAACCGTATCCCTCCATCATCTCACTCTCATCTCAGAGTTGAAGATCTCTCTACTACTAGATCTCCATGGCTGCTGTCAAGGGCAGCCATTGTAGGCCACCATTAGCCACTCTCATGGTGTCTCTTTTGGGTTCTCTCTTCTTGCTGAAATCTAGCCCAGGCCCTAGGGCTGAAAGCCTGAAACCCATGAGCTTTGCCACCATCAGAGGCAACAAAGAAAACTAGTGATGCGGTGGCTGCCAATCCTCCTCCTCCTCTTCTCTTTCTATATTTATTCTTTAGTTTCCTTTAAATTATCTTTTCGCCTTTCCTCATTTGATTTTTTGTGGGTTTAGGGATTAAGTTTGTTTTGGTTTTTAGGACATGATGGTTTTGGTTGGGCTCCAAACATGGGGTTTTAGGTAGGGTCATTTATAGATCCAAGAGTACATAAAATTGTTCATTGGTTGTTAGGAAATTGTTCATTGTCAACTAAAGGTTTGTTGCTTCTAGTCTATGGATAGGGACAGAGTGAAAAGTTAAAGAGGTCGGGTTTTCTTGTGGGTTCTCTAACATCTTAGGGAAACTAAAAACAAAAGTGAAAAGAAAGAAACAAATAAACAAACCGTGTTAACACTGTCAATTGAGTTATCTAGTGAGACAAGTGGCTAAATTTTAAAAGGGATACTTAAGGAGAAATTATTAAGTCCACTGGGAGGATTGTTGAAGTGGTCCTCCTGGTCCTTCTTAATAAAATGGCGTCCTTTATATAAATGTGACATCACCTAGTGTTTTTTTTAATTCTTATGCTAATTAGGAATTTAATTCACACATTTGAATAAGTGACATTATCTCATTAGTTGGGAGTATCACTTTAACAGTCCCCTTGATGAACTTAATAATTTTTCATATTTAAGATACTTTATCTAAGTTTTGCCCTTTTAAAACCATGTTTCTCGTTGACTTTTTGACCAGCTGTTTTAACTATTTGACTATCACATATTTTTATGAATCTACTTTTTGACCAGCTTGAAACAAATTAATAAAGATAATTTCCGTATAATGATACATTCAGTGTGAAGAACAGTCAAATTCAATGATCAAATGTATCAAATCCCTTTTTTCTCTTTCCCGTAATCGTGAAAACTGATTGCACGAGACAAATCCAAATTCTTAGACCGATTTCTCACTAACTTTGTGACTTTTTTTTTGAATAGCTTTTTGACCAGCTTCAATGTAATGGTACTTCACGTGTGAAATCTGTTCAAATCCATTCTCTCTTTCCCATCATCGTGAAAATTGATTACAAGATATACATCCAAATCTTAGACCTGTAAATGGTATGGTTTTAAAACCCGGACCGGACGGTACGATCCGACTAATTAACTAGGAACCGCTCCTTAAAACAGTTCTTTAAACACAAAAAATACAAAAATTTCAAAACTTGAATTTTCACTTTATAAAACAATATTTTCCAAACTCAAATATCATTATTACAACTTATCCATAAGCTACCATCAACTTCATAGTTTTATTTTCTTTATTCATATAATTGATTTTTCAAATTGAAAGTAACAGACACATTTGTAGATATTAGTAGACTTTGCAAATTGTAAGTAACTGAGGTTTACATTTTACAATGAAAAGGGAAACCTAACTATTACGTATGTATGATATTGATATTACTTCCACGGAATCAACTTGCTAACGTATTTCAAAGCGTTCCACGATTCCCACGGTTGCCAAGAGACGCCGTCGTGGAGGAATAAACGCGGAGGGGCCAGGTTCTAGCGGTTTTGGCGCTGGATGCTTGACTTTTATTTGAACAAAAATATTTCGCGGGCTGCTCTTCTCTGCAAACATAACAAGAAATTGCATAAATCTAAAACCTGTACATAAATAAAACTTCTAAATTAAAATCTGATATAGAATCTAAAGAGGACACGAATTAAGGAACTCACTGGCTGGTGGGACTGGGAAGACGTTGTTTGGCTCGGCAATCACCGTTGTAGATAAGAGAAACAACAAGAGAAGCATCGGGATAATGATATTCCTCAAGAAAGCTGTCTTGGCATCCATTTTGGCTGGAAGGGTTACCAATTAACACTTCAAACATTACTTATGTGATATATATGCACATATACACTTCAAAAAGGAGACCAATGTCTAATCAATTGAAAGCAAAAAAGAAGAAAGTGAATATGCACTATCTATCTGGTGAGAAACTATTAGGTCCACTAGAGAACAGTCAATATGCACTATCTGGTGAGAAATTATTAGGTCTACTGGAGAACAGTCAATACGCTCTATCTAGTGAAAAATTATCAGGTCCACTAAAGGGCAATCCATACATAGTATCTGGTGAGAAATTATTAGGTACACTAGATGACTACTAAAATAATAACATAATAACACCTATGCAAATGTGTGAGTTAACTTCCTAATCCACATAAGAAAATAAATAAAATAAAATTCATCGAGTGATATCACATTTGCATAGGTGGCAGAGTTTTATTAGTTGGAAGGACTAGTTCAATAGTTTTGGTAGACCTAATAATTTCCCCTATCTGGTACTACATTTTACACATTACTTTAGGCATATATGCACCTTTGGTCCCTACATTTTGGTTTTTTCCTATTTTAGTCCTTGCATTTTAATTTCACCACTTTTAGTGCTTAAATTAATTAACGGAAATATCCTATGTGGCAAACAGAATGCACTGTTGGCATACTAAAGGCTTACGTGGCCAATAAAATAATATTAAAAAATTTATTTGGCATTTAAAAATGTCATGTCAGCATTTTAATTAAAAAATTAAAAACAAATAAATTTAAATTTAAATTTAAAAAAAAAACGAAGAACCTTTTTTTTTATTTTTAGTTTTAAAGATTAAGAAAAAAAAAACTTGTAGTAACTTTCTCAATTTTTCTTAAATTTTCTTGTCAACCAAACACAAAATCATCAATAAACACTAAACTCAGACACAGTGCCAAACTCATTTTTCATTTTCCTATATATCTCTCTCTCTCCTTCTTGGGTCAAACTCCTCTCTTGGCTTTCTCTTATTTCTTTTTTCTCCGAAGATCCTCTCCATCGAGTGCCTTAATGGTACTTCCACCGCCGACAAGTGGACCGGCAATTTTCTCCAGACCAGAGACATAGCAAGGGGTAAATCTTCAAGGTTTTAATAATGGATGCCATGGATTCTTGATCTAGAGAAAACGATGGGAGACATTTGAGTTTTTGGATTTGATGATTTTGTTTGGGTTTGAGAATTTTGGGGGTTTTGGTTTGCTTTCTTGTGGGTATTTGACCCGATCTTTATCAACGATTCATTTTCTCTCTCCCACAATTCAACCGATCTAGATTTTTTATATTTGTTTCCCAAGAAGATTTATGGGTTTGAAGGTTAAGGTTTGCTTTGTTGGAGATCGGTTTGGTTGTTGGGTTTATGGGTTTGGTTGTTTTACAAGAGATTTTGGTTTGGTTCTTTGTTGGAGATTGATTTTGCAGGAGATCTGTATTTTTTTTATTGTTGGGTTTTGTTCTCATGTGAAGATTGCTGTGTGTTTTTCATATTTGGTTGCTACGAAAATGCAAGAAGAGAAACAAAAAAATAGATTTTTATAATTTTCTGGGCAACGAGTTATTTGAGGAAGAACATGAACAATTCTGGGGAAGTGAGGAAGAACATGACCAGTTATGGAAAGAACACAAAGAACATGACAAAGACATGATCTTCCAACAAAATAATAAAAAGAAAAAATAATGAAAAGAATGAGAGGCGAAGAAACTAAGAAATATATGAGGAAGAAGAAGAAAATAAAGAAGAGATTTGGGTTACACACTGCCATTTCTTTTCTTATGTACTTTTTGATATTTGACTGTTTGGCTGCTAAGAAAACAATGGGAGAAACTTTTAGATCTGGGTTGGTGTTCTTAGTGTTCTTGTTCAAGAAATTTTTAGATCTTAATTCATGTGAATTTTGGTTTTTAATTTTTTTTTATTTCTTTTATTTAGTTGAAATTAGTAAATTAATTTTTAAAATTTATATGCTAATATGTCATGGGTGATGTGGATTTTTAATAATATTTAAGTCCTCCGTCAGCTACCTCAAATATTTCCGTCTGTTGACTGACAGAAATGACCAAAATAACACGCTTTAATTGATTTAGGGACTAAAAGTGGTGAAATTAAAATGTAGGGGCTAAAATAGAAAAAAAAAATCAAAATATAGGGACTAAAAGTGCATTTATGCCATTACTTTACAACATTAATTTTCTCCACCAGTGCAATTTCATGGCCTCTTGATTGTCTAAAAAAATTTCAGGCCTCCCATAGCCCCGCCCCCACCACTGTAAAATTTCATGGTCTCTTCATGTCATACTTTAAAGGCGAAAAATATCATTTTGGTCCTTATATTTTGGGTTATAGTCAATTTGATTCCTACATTTTAGTAGTAGTCAATTTGCTCTCTATTATTATCAACTAATAATAAATTTTGTCTCTAACATTAACTTATTAATGGAAAACGCTTACATGACAAATGATATGCATTGTTGGCACACTTAAAGCTTAAGTGGCTTAAAAAATAAATCTAAAATTTTTAGCTAGCATTAAAAATGCCACATCAACATCTAAGAAAAAAAAAGATGCCACATCACCCACTAGTTTAACAAACAGTTGAGATTAAAGACAGGGCCATCTTATTATTTTTTAGAGAAACTACAAAGTTTATCAAGCCTAAACATTGTTAATAAGCATTTGTATTTGCAACACGCCTAAGTGAAGGACCAAATTG
Source organism: Castanopsis chinensis (assembly GCA_032878915.1). Lineage (NCBI taxonomy): Eukaryota > Viridiplantae > Streptophyta > Magnoliopsida > Fagales > Fagaceae > Castanopsis > Castanopsis chinensis. The sequence continues at coordinate 1,516,590 of JAVQMG010000053.1, forward strand.
AGTTAACGGTAGTGACAAAATTGACTACAAATTGAAACTAACATGAACCAATTTGACTGTAATCAAAATGTAAGGAACCAAATTGGTTATAAGATCAAAATGTAGGAACCAAAATGATTTTTGTGCAATGATGCCCCACCAAGCTAGTTTTGGACCCGAGGAAAGGATTTTGTACAATTTGTTCTAACTTTATGAATTTACTTTATGCCTTTCCGACCACTGTTTGGGTAAAGTAAGATGTCGCTGGAAATGCTGTAATGTCTACTTTCTAAATATATCTACTTTATAACTCCAATATTCATATTTGGCAAACTAGAGGATTTTGAAACTGGTGCCAAATACAAGTTTGTATTCAAAAATTTCCACTTATATATTTTTGTAAATTCTTTTTATTCAAACTAGTCGCATACCCACGCATTGCGGATGATTTTTTTTTTTAGGATGATCTCATTAAATATATTTTTTATAAATATTATTATTTTAGTTACTAACAATTGGTTTTTCATTATTTTTTAAGTTAATAAAAAACTTAAATGTACCTTTTTTTCTAAAACCTTTATATAAATATTATTATATATTTTTAATCTACTCTTTATTACTTTGTATTGTTTTTTTTTTCTTTACCATCTCTCTCTCTCTCTCTCTCTCTCTCTCTCTCTCTCTCTCTCTCTCTCTCTCCATTAGCAACCGATTATTTTCCAAAATTTGATGATGATTATATGACATTAAATATGCATTATTAGTTTCTTTATGTTATTTTTCGTAAGATATCCTCATTATTTTTTTTTTTAATTTAGTGTTTCTAAATTGGAATTTGTTTTGTATTCCATTTTTCCTTTGATATATTAGGTGTTAGAATGAGTGTGCGGGGAGCGTAGACAATTTAAATAGAATTCTGAATCAGTTTGCAACTTGTAAAACAAAGACCCATGGCATTGACTAGCTTGAAAAAAGTGTTTTCTCTCGTTTCTCTGGTCGCGTTGGCCATCTTACATTCCTCATTTGATGTTGCCTCTCTTTCTGTGAATGAAGAGGCAGAGATAGATGCTCTGCTCAATTGGAAAATCAGTCTTCAATATGAAACCCAGTCACCCCTGTCTTCATGGACTCTCCTTCCTAATAATGCAACCAATTCTATGAGCAATCAAACTACATGCTCAAGCCTATACAATTGGTTCGGTATTTCTTGCAACCAAGCTGGAAGTGTTATTACCTTAAACTTGACTAACTCTGGCTTGAAAGGTATGCTTCATGAATTTCCATTCTCATCTCTCCCTTGCCTTGTAAATGTTGATCTCAGCAAGAATGAGCTCTTTGGTACAATTCCTGTTGAAATTAGTCACCTCTCCAAACTCATATATCTTGATCTATCCTCTAATAACTTTTCAGGGGCAATCCCACCACAGATTGGCCTACTGATCAATCTTGAGGTCTTGTCCCTAGCTGAAAATCAGTTAAACAGCTCAATTCCTCCCGAAATAGGCCAGTTAAAGTCTCTCACTGACCTTACTTTGTATGCCAACAATCTCCGTGGCTCCATTCCTGCTTCTTTAGGTAATTTGAGCAACCTGTTTTATTTGTATCTCAATGATAATGTCTTTTTGAATTCCATTCCAACGTCTTTGGGTGATTTAAGCAACTTGGCTTATTTGGCCCTTTCTGATAATCAACTCTTTGCCTCCATTCCACCAGAAATTGGAAACCTTAGCAATTTAGTTGAACTTGACGTAAGTAACAATAGTTTAACAGGTCTCATTCCTTACACTATTGGAAACCTTGAAAAGCTAACATTGTTGCGAATGTTTAAAAATCAGCTCTGTGGCTCCATCCCCCCAGAAATAGGAAATTTGAAGTATCTCAAATTTTTAAGCCTTCATAGAAATAATCATTCTGGCCCGATTCCCACGTCTTTAGGAGTTCTCAGCTTCCTAACTTTCCTACACCTGTATGACAATCTACTTTCTGGCACCATTCCTGAAGAACTAGGAAACTTAAAGTCCATTATTCATGTTGTGCTCAGCACAAATCAATTAAATGGTATTGTTCCAATTTCCTTGGGTAATTTAAGCAACTTAGAAGCTTTATTCCTCCGTGATAACCAATTTTCTGGTCCCATTCCTCAAGAGATAGGAAATCTCACAAAGTTGGTTGTGCTGGAGTTGGATACAAACCACTTCACTGGTTTTTTGCCTCAAAACTTATGCCGAAGTGGAACTCTCCAAAATTTTACTGCATTTGACAACCACCTCATAGGCCCAATACCAAAAACCTTGAGGAACTGTATGAGCTTAATTAGAGTCCGCCTTGAACAAAACCAACTCTTTGGGAATATATCTGAAGATTTTGGTGTCTATAGAAATCTACATTACATGGATCTAAGTTACAATAGATTTTATGGTGAAATCTCTCACAATTGGAGTAGGTGCCCACAACTAGGTACCCTACGGATTGCTCGGAATAGTATTGGTGGTGGCATACCATCTAAAATTGGAAACTTCACTCAACTCCATGTACTTGATCTCTCTTATAATCGGTTAGTTAGGAAGCTACCAAAGGAATTTGGGAAGTTGATTTCTTTGTTGAAATTGAAGTTGAATGGAAATCAACTTTCTGGTGATATACCTCTAGAGCTTGGATCATTGACAAATCTTGAGTATCTGGATCTATCCAGTAATAGATTTGACAAGTCAATCCCCAAAAATATAGGAAACCTTTTGAAACTAAACTTTTTGAATATGAGCAACAACAAGTTTAGCCATGATATTCCAGTTGAAATGTGTAATTTATCTCATTTTTCCCTGCTAGATTTAAGTCATAGCTGGCTCAACGGAAAGATACCTTCCCAAATTGGAAATCTTTAGAGCTTAGAGATGTTGAATTTCTCCCATAATAACCTCTTTGGTTTTATTCCAATCACTTTTGAAAAAATGCGTGGCTTGTCATATGTGGACATATCCTATAATAAGTTGGAGGGTCCTCTTCCAAATACCAAAGCATTTCAAGATGCTCATGTAGAAGCACTACAAGGGAATAAAGGGTTGTGTGGAAATGTTACAGGATTGCAACCCTGTATGGTAGGAAAACAAGTTTCGAAGATGGGACACAAAATCTTTTTGTTAATCATTTTCCCTCTTTTTGGAACACTTTCACTTGTGTTGACGTTTCTTGGAATTTTCCTCATTTTACAAAGATATAGGAAGCATCCTTATACAAATCAGGCAAATAACATGCACGAAGAAAAAGTGTTTTCGATATCAACTTTTGATGGAAGAGCAATGTACAAGGAAATCATTGAATCAACCCAGGGTTTTGATGCTATATTTTGCATTGGGAAGGGCGGACATGGAACTGTGTATAAAGCAACTCTAACATCAGGAAAAATAGTGGCAGTGAAGAAACTCCAATCCTTATGTGATGGTGAGATTGTACAACAAAAAGAGTTCTTCAATGAGATAAGGGCATTAACAGAAATACGTCACCAAAACATCATAAAATTGCATGGCTTTTGTTCACATTCACAACACTCGATTTTGATTTATGAGTACCTTGAAAGGGGTAGCTTGGCCACAATTATGAGTGGCGATGGAGAGGCAAAGGAGTTGGACTGGAATAAGAGGGTGAATATCATTAAAGGTGTGGCTCATGCCCTATCTTACATGCACCATGATTGCTCACCACCAATTGTTCATAGGGACATATCAAGCAAAAATGTTTTGTTGGATTCAGAATACGAGGCTCATGTTTCAGACTTTGGCATAGCTAAGCTTCTTAATCAAGACTCATCCAATTGGACTTCACTAGCCGGCACGTATGGATATGTAGCACCAGGTAATGTACTTATTTGTTCAATCAATATAGAAATAGATCATATGAATACATCGGCATAATATTTTGCTTTTTTGTAGAGCTTGCTTACACAATGAAGATAACTGAGAAATGTGACATGTTTAGCTTTGGAGTTTTGGCTATTGAAGTAATCAAAGGAAGGCACCCTGGTGAAATCATCTCCATTCTATCTGCTTCATCTGTGGAGGAGAATATTTTGTTGACAGATTTGTTAGACCTACGCATTCCACCTCCCACGCTTCAGGCTAAGAATCAACTAATACTCATCATAAAGCTGGCAATTGAATGCTTGCGAGCGAATCCAAAATCTAGACCAACTATGCACATGGTCTCTCAGGTGTTATCAAGCTGAAGTACAGTTTCCTAGAGCCATCCACAGTCTGACTAGGACAAGGAAGAATATGAATTATATGGTGCACTATATTTTGTCAAATTTATGCTGCTGACTAGATCTTTAATTACAAGTATTAATAATGTGCTACTGGAAACAAAGATTTCAGGGCAGTGTGATTGTACATATTTGATTGGCTATTTTGGTATATGCATAAATAATTCAAATGCAGTAAAACAGAGATTAATAGTGATCTTTTTGTTTGAGTCATTTATATTCCAACTGAGACATACAAAAGGGTAGTTGGAAAAATTTTAGTTATAGTTTGCGCTTTGTTTAGCCCTGTTGTCAAAATCAGATATTTGGATGCAAGAGTATCCCTTCAAGGCCAATTGTCAATAACTGATGGTAGCAATTCTTGTTTGCAAGATGTCATTAGAGAGACCAACAAATGTAGTTAAAAGAGCTATTTCTGCAAGAAACTTGTTGAGTAATTTTATTGATTAGCCGAAATAAAATACATCAAGGTGCTCTATACACTTGAAACAGAGCAGGAGAGACTAAACAAAGACAGAAAAACAATCTAACAACCTTCCTTTCCGTTATACAGTATTAACGGAAATAACGAACCCCACTACTGTGTATCAAGGACTTAAAGAATCACGTGATCTGCATATGTATAAAACATGACACTTACATGAGTTGTAGACTTGAGGTAGAAAACATCACTGAGCCTAAGCTATATGTCGCACAAGTCATCTTCTTCATATCCTCTTTAAATCCACTGGTTTAGTTGCTGGTTTAGCTAGATTTCTAACAATGGTGTTAATGTACAGTAGATAAATAACGTTATAGTGGGGAATAACAATGGTATGAATGTACAGTAGATAAATAACGTTATAGTGGGGAATTAGACCGAAATTGAAATGAATCTCAACATACACAGTTTCGGTCTGTGAGTTTGTGGGATTTGCTGTTTTGTTGAGCATATGCTGCATATCCATGCAATTAATCTATTGGCTAATCAATTAACCGTTGTTAACTGTGGAAATTATATAAAATTGGTAATTAGCTAATCAATTAATCTATTGGCTTAATTCATGATCAAGATGACATAATTCCTCTCCACTATGCCACCTTGAGAGCACGGGTTGATGTTGTGAGGGAGTTGATATTGCACAGCCTGACTCAACTCGAGTTGTGCCTGATGGGGGTGAGTCTATTCTGCACGTATGTGTTAAATACAACCAATTAGAGGTTCTAAAATTGTTGGTGGAATCTATGAGTGATGAAAGGGACTTTCTCAATTCCAAAGACAGCGAAGGTGGCAACACCATCCTACATTTAGCTGTGATGCTAAAGCAAATAAAGGTATATCTTATTTTTTCTCCTGGCATATATGGTCATATAATTTCTTTAAAATAAATTGTTCAAAACTATTGCTATGCAGACTGTAAAGTACTCGCTTTCAGTGTCTAAAGTGAAAGAGCAAATGCCTCGAATGAGATGGATTTTACAGCGATAGAAGCCTTAGATCACTGTCCAAAAGACTTGAAAAATGTCGGATGCTGGGATCAAAAGAGAGAAGGGCCAAATTAATCTTCCACGACCAATAGATTGAAAGGCTATAGCCAGATTGAGATCTAAGTATTCCACTTCATGCAATAGCTCTCAATAGCTAAGATTGAGAGTCAAAAACACAAAAAAAAAAAAAAACAAACAAAAAAACAAACAAATTTTTATCTCGACCATTGAATGAACAAAGTGAGAAAAAGTAAAAAAGTGAAAGTAGCAAAAAAACAATTTGTGAGTGGGGAGGGGATAAATGCACTAAGTGCACATGACCCTATCCGCTACATCCAACCTTTTTCTTTCTATTAGAAAAAGTTATTCCACTTGATGCAGTAGCTCTCAATAGCTGAGATTGAGAGTTGGATTAAAAAAAAAAAACAAACAAACAAATAAAAAAAATTTTATCTCGACCATTGAACGAACAAAATGAGAATAAGCTAAAAAGTGAAAGTAGCAAAAAATAATTTGTGGGAGGGAGGGGATAATTGCACCAAGTGCAGGTGATCCTATCCACTACCTCGACCTTTTTCTTTCTATTTTTTTTTTGAGAAATTATTACAACATGCTGCAAGTCCCACAGCTCGAACCCTTTCCCCCCTAGACCCTCAAGTACTTTATACATGGAAAGATATCAATTTGGTTACAAGGCCATTGGCAACCTTTTCCTTTCTATTAAGGTGTTTACTTTGTCTATATAGACTTTTTTTTCTTTTATATATTTTATTGGCAATGAAAGAAAATCTTGAAACTGAATGATCGAAATTAATTAGCTTTTCATTTTCGTTAACGAACAGAAGAACTGCCTTCTATTTGTCAATTGTAATTCTATTGATCTGCCCCCTCTTCCTCCCTAATATTAATTAGAATCTTCTTAGGAACCAACTACTGCTTTCCATTTTGAACCTATTGGCTAATCACTCACATCAATTATCCATTGGTAATTAACCGTTGTTAACTAATTACGCCATTTAGCAAGATGTGGAAATTGTGAAATTTTAGTCGACCACCACATTTTACCCAACACTCATAATCAGCGAATTAGCAAGTCTGAGAAATTTTTGTGTCATTAACAATTGGCCATTTAAAAAATCGTGAATTTTTTTTTTCATCGCTTACAGTCGACTATTTAGGATTTAGTGAAAGTGAGTGTGTATTGTTTGGCTTTTTATTTATACTCTTTTGACTTTTGATGGAGTGGATTCTTCAATTACTTGCGAAAAAGATAAATAGATTACCAATGAGGCGGGTGGGGTCAAGTTATAAGATTAGGATAGACAGTAAAGTGAAGGGAGTGTGTTCAAAAATCCATTTTATGCATATATTTTTACCTTTTTTTTTTTTAACAAGTCAGTCAAGTTATAGATTGCCATTGGCTACTTTTATTTTTACATTCAACCGAATGATAGAGCGGATTCTAACTCTCACCATTTTCTCTTTATGACTACACCAAAATCACTAGAATTTTTTCCAGAATTCTCATAATGGCTTTTTAGTTTCTACTCTTTTTAAATATTTTCTTTATTATTTTATATTACAAATAAGGGTCATATTTAAAAATTCACTTGCACAATTTTGTTAGTTGCCACTAAGAAGAGAAATACTTAATAATTTTGAACTTTTTATCAAATGTTAAAGCAAATTCCCATAATCACCATTTTTCTTAATGAGTCCACAAAAATCACTAGCATTTTGACCAAAAATCTCATTATTGCTTTATATTTTTTATTTTTTTTAATATTCTATTTATCATTTTATATAGCAAATAAGTATCTCAACCCAACTAATCACCAATCATATTTGAAAATTCAGAAATTTATTTGCACAATTTTGTCAATTGCCACTACGAAGATAAATACTAAATAATTTTGAACTTGTTACCGAATGATAGAGCGGATTCCAACTATCCCCATTTCCTCTTAATGATTCCACTAAAATCACTTGCATTTTGACCAGAAATCTTATCATTGCTTTATATTTTATTTTAATTTTTTTTTAATATTCTCTTTATCATTTTATATTGCAAATAAGGATCTCAACCTAACTAATCAACTATCATATTGGAAATTCACTTGCGCAATTTTGTCAGTTGCCACTAAGAAAATAAATTATAAATAATTTTTAACTTTCTACCTGACGATAAAGTGGATTCCAACTATCACCATTTTCTTTTATTGAGTCCACTAAAATCACATAAATTTTGACCAAAAATCTCATCATTGCTTTATATTTTGTACTTTTTTTAAAATATTATCTTTATCATTTATATTGCAAATAAGGATCTCAACCTAACTATTCAACTATCATATCATGGGTTGTTATTGCATAATCCCGGACTATGTAATAATTTTCCTCATATTGTAAATTCATTTGTGTAGTTTTGTCAATTGCTACTAAGTAGAAAACTAGACAATTTTGAACTTTCCATAAGACGATGGACCAAATTCCAACTATCACCATTTTCTCTTAATGAGTTCACTAAAATCTCTTGCATTTTTTACCAGACATATCACCATTACTTTATATTTTATACTTTATTCCTTTTAATATTCTTTGTATCATTTTATATTGCTAATAAGTATCTCAACCTAACTAATCAACTATCATATTCGAAAATTCACTTGTGCAGTTTTGTCAGTTGCCACTAAGAAGAGAAATACTAAATGAATTTGAACATTCTACCAAATGATAGAGTGGATTCCAACTCTCACCATTTTTCTTAATGAGTCCACTAAAATCGCTTGCATTTTGACCAGAAATCTCATTATTGCTTTATGTTTTGTATTTTTTTTTAATATTCTATTTATCATTTTATATAGCAAATAAGTATCCCAACCCAACTAATCAACTATCATATTCGAATATTCGGAAATTTACTTGCGCAATTTTGTCGGTTGCCACTAGGAAGAGAAATACTAAATAATTTTGAACTTGTTACCAGATGATAGAGGAGATTCCAACTATCCCTGTTCCCTCTTAATGAGTCCACTAAAATCACTTGCATTTTGACAAAAATCTCATCATTGCTTTATATTTTATACTTTTTTAAAAAAATATTCTCTTTATCATTTTATATTACAAATAAGGATCTCAACTTAACTAATCATTTATCATATTGGGAAATTCACTTGCACAATTTTGTCAACTGCCACTAAGAAAATAAATTATAAATAATTTTGAATTGTCTACCGGACGATAAAGTGGATTCCAACTATCATCATTTTCTCTTATTGAGTCCACTAAAATCACATAAATTTTGACCAAAAATCGCATCATTGCTTTATATTTTGTACTTTTTTTTTTAAATATTCTCTTTATCATTTTATATTGCAAATAAGGATCTCAACCTAACTAGTCAACTATCATATCGTGGGCTGTTATTGCATAGTCCCAGACTATGCAATAATTTTCCTCATATTGTAAATTCATTTACACAATTTTGTTAGTTGCCACTAAGTAGAAAAATATTAAATAATTTTGAACTTTCTATCAGACGATAGAGCAGATACCAACTATCACTATTTTCTCTTAATGAGTTCACTAAAATCACTTGCATTTTTTACTAGACATATCATCATTACTTTATATTTTATACTTTATTCCTTTTAATATTCTCTGTATCATTTTATATTGTTAATAAGTATCTCAACCTAACTAATCAACTATCATATTCGAAAATTCACTTGTGCAGTTTTGTCAGTTGCCACTAAGAAGAGAAATACTAAATGAATTTGAACATTCTACCAAATGATAGAGTGGATTCCAACTCTCACCATTTTTCTTAATGAGTCCACTAAAATCGCTTGCACTTTGACCAAAAATCTCATTATTGCTTTATGTTTTGTATTTTTTTTTTAATATTCTATTTATCATTTTATATAGCAAATAAGTATCCCAACCCAACTAATCAACTATCATATTCGAATATTCGGAAATTTACTTGTGCAATTTTGTCGATTGCCACTAGGAAGAGAAATACTAAATAATTTTGAACTTGTTACCAGATGATAGAGGAGATTCCAACTATCCCTGTTCCCTCTTAATGAGTCCACTAAAATCACTTGCATTTTGACAAAAATCTCATCATTGCTTTATATTTTATACTTTTTTAAAAAAATATTCTCTTTATCATTTTATATTACAAATAAGGATCTCAACTTAACTAATCATTTATCATATTGGGAAATTCACTTGCACAATTTTGTCAACTGCCACTAAGAAAATAAATTATAAATAATTTTGAATTTTCTACCGGACGATAAAGTGGATTCCAACTATCATCATTTTCTCTTATTGAGTCCACTAAAATCACATAAATTTGACCAAAAATCGCGTCATTGCTTTATATTTTGTACTTTTTTTTAAATATTCTCTTTATCATTTTATATTGCAAATATGGATCTCAACCTAATTATTCAACTATCATATCGTGGGCTGTTATTGCATAGTCTCGGACTATGCAATAATTTTCCTCATATTGTAAATTAATTTACACAATTTTGTGAATTGCCACTAAGTAGAAAAATATTAAATAATTTTGAACTTTCTATCAGACGATAGAGCAGATACCAACTATCACTATTTTCTCTTAATGAGTTCACTAAAATCACTTGCATTTTTTACCAGACATATTATCGTTACTTTATATTTTACACTTTTTTCTTTTTAATATTTTGTATCATTTTATATTGATAATAAGTATCTCAGCCTAACTAATCAACTATCACATTTGGAAATTCACTTGTGCAATTTTGTCAATTGCCACTAAGAATAGAAATACCAAATGAATTTGAACATTCTACCAAATAATAGAGTGGATTCCAACTCTCACCATTTTCTCTTTATGAATCCACCAAAATTATTTGCATTTTTACTAGAAATCTCATAATTGCTTTATAGTTTATACTTTTTTAAAAAATATTTTCTTCGTCATTTTATACTGCAAATAAGGTTCTCAGCCTAACTAATCAATTATCACATTCGGAAATTCACTTGTGTAGTTTTGCCAAGCTGAGATAGAGCTAAGATTTCGATTTGGGGGTGTGTGTGTGTGTGTGTGTGTGTGTGTGTGTTGGGGGGGGGGGGGGGGGGAGGAGGGGTATGAATGAAAGAAATTCATAAAAATCCAAAATAACATCTATTTAACAAACTATGAACAAAAGAAAAGACGCAGGAAAATTGTTTCTTAATGCATTACTACACATTTATTGTTGCTCAGATTAATAGGTAAAAAAACAATACAAGATTGTTTTTAAGATTAATTATTATTTCTAAATTAATTATTTATGTCTAACAATTTTCTTTGCCTCTTTAATATACAAATGCCAAACTAAAGAAAAATGTTCAACTAACTTCATTAAATATTCAGCAAGTGAGCAACCATTTGATAAACTCAATCATAATTGAATGCTCAACCAACCATTCGCAAACTAGTAATTAACCAACTATATTTAAATATTATAGTCTCTACTTTTCTTACTTTAATTTATAAGAAATGATATATCCACAACATTTTTACAACAAATTCTAAGTGACAGGTTGTTACTGGTTATTATTGCTGGAGCAAAAATGTAATCTTAGTGTTAGGTTTAAATTTGAACTTATAACAACTAACCACTTATGATTTATTGTAAAAATGTTGTGAACGTAGCACTTCTCTTTATTTATTTGCTTTCTAAAGTGGCTGGAGTAGGTCTAATTTAGTGTTTTTTTTTTTTAATCAGGAACCATTTCGACTAAATAAATTTTATGGATTTGGTAAATTTTTTATAAATGTTTGAGCTTACATATCCCATTTGTTGAACTTTTGCTGTTGGGTTGTTGTTATGTGGGCTTCTTTTTTTTTTCGTTTTTTGTTTAAGGAGGCCGAGGATATAGTTAGGACTTAGGGGCGTCAAGTTCAATTTTATTGGGCCAAAGTCTAAAGTAGGCCTAGAATTCAGGAAATTTTTAAAAAGCAAAGGGGCCATAGGCCTGTCTTAACTCTGTCCATGTTGCTAGTTACCACTAAGATGAGAAATACTAAATAATTTTGAACTTTCTACTTGACAATAGAACATATTCCAACTATCACATCATTTTCTCTTAATGAGCCCACTAAAATCACTTGCATTCTGACCAAAAATCTCATCTTTGCTTTATATTTTGTAGTTTTTTAAAAAAAAAAAATATTCACTTTATCATTTTAAATCGACGAGTTTAGTTGTTGGTTTAGCTAGATTTCTAACAATTGTATTAATGTAATAAAGAACTTTATATTGGGGAATTAGACCGAAATTGAAATGAACCTCAACATACACAGTTTGGGTGTGTGAGGTTGTGGGATTTGCTATTTTGTTGAGCATGTGCTGCATATCCATGCAATTAATCTATTGGCTAATCAATTAACCGGAGTTAACTGTGGAAATTGTTTAAAATTGGTAATTAGCTAATCAATTAATCTATTGGCTAATCACTCACAGTCGACTAATTACGCTTTGGGCACCACATTTTACCCAACACTCATAATCAACTAATTAGCAAGTCTGAGAAATTTTTTTCTATCATTAACAAATAGTCATTTAAAAAATCGTGATATAGGATTTAGTGAAAGTGAGTGTGTATTGTTTGGCTTTTTATTTGTACTCCTTTGACTTTTGATGGAGTATTTTCTTCAATTGCTTGCGAAAAAAGATAAATAGATTACCAATGAGGTGGGGTCAAGTTATAAGATTAGGATAAACAGTAAAGTGAAGGGAATGGGTTGAGAAATCCATTGAATGAGTATATTTTTACCCTTTTTTTTTACATGACAGTCAAGTTATAGATTACCATTGGCTATTTTTGTTTTTACATTCAACCGAACAATAGAGCGGATTCCAATTTTCACCATTTTCTCTTTATGAGTACAAAATCACTAGAATTTTTTCCTGAATTCTCATAATTGCTTTATAGTTTCTATTCTTTTTAAATATTTTCTTTATTATTTTATATTGCAAATAAGGGTCATATTTGAAAATTCACTTGTGCAGTTTTGTTAATTGCCACTAAGAAGAGAAATACTTAATAATTTTGAACTTTCTATTGAATGATAGAGCAAATTCCCATAATCACCATTTTTCTTAATGAGTCCACTAAAATCACTTGAATTTTGACCAAAAATCTCATTATTGCTTTATATTTTGTATCTTTTTTAATATTCTATTTATCATTTTATTTAGCAAATAAGTATCTCAACCCAACTGATCAACTATCATATTCAAATATTCGGAAATTTACTTGCACAATTTTGTCAATTGCCATTACGAAGAAAAATACTAAATAATTTTGAACCTGTTACCATGACTTATAATATCATGGTCCCATGTGGCAAACATCTTGGTGTTATTCACCTTAGCCATAGCAAGCATGTACTACAATGCATAGAATATCTTTGGCAAAGTTCATGGGGGCTTCCCTCACTCAACCAATTTTGTAAAACAAGCAAAATCTTGTTGACAAAACAATGCTATCTTATATTGAGAATCAATTTGCATTCAACATGATTTTTGTATGTTACTTTTAAAAAAGCATATCCTAAAATTGCTAGCAAAAATATTAGTGCTAGAAATATACTCTTAGCATCAAATGCAATACCAATATAATTTGGTTATACATATATATCTGCATATATCATTGTCAGTTTGACGAAGTTGATTTGTCGAATACCAATCTACAGCTTAATACTAACATGAAGGTGAATTCTAATCTTTCGCAATATGTTAGTTCATCCCATGAAGAAAGTATAGCAATTCCTTTAGAGTTTCTCTCAAGAATTAGTTGATCTACACATTGGTTCTACAAACCAAGAAAGTATTCAAAAACAATTTTTTTTCTCGCGTGTGGGCTACAGGTAACCCACTAGCTCGGGGGGCTAATGTTAAGGACCAAAATTTCACAATAAAGCCCATTTCATGAAAATTAAGGAAAGACCATGGGTCTTAACGGAAGAATGCCCAATTCATGAAGCTAAGAAGGACCATGAAGGCCCAAAATCCCAAAAGAAAGAAAAAAGAAATAAATAATAATAATAGAAAAGAAAAAAAAGAAGAGGATCTCGAAATAAGGACCTCGACCAGAGGACATGCAGCAAGAATCTCGATCAGGCCAGAGGATATGCAGCAAAAAGAATCAATATCAAAGCCCTATGTATGTTCAGATTTCCCAAAAAAAAAAAGAAGCCATTAAAAATCCAGCAAAAAACCAGGTATTATCTTTGTAACCTATGGTTCAAGCCCGTGGGATCCCGAGTGGATAGTAAGGGAGGAATGGTTTGGTTGGTAGAGGAGTGATTTCTGGTGAAAGGAGGATCCCGAAACTTTCCTTTGGTTCATTTATTTGCTTGGAATGCATGAACCAATGGAAAGCTTAGTTCCCCCATGTGCATGACACCTCCCCACATTTTCCTCTCAACTATCACTTTCAACCAAAGCTGTCATCCATTGTATTGAGCAGCCCACCCCCTCTTTTGACTTTCCAAAAAGGAATCTTCTATTTGTAACTAAAGTCAAATACCCCTTTTAAGTTATAATTGCCTAAATAAACTAAACATCTGTCCAATGCACCTTTTCAGGTCACAGAGGAATTAGTTTTACCCAGCAGACTTGAGACGTCCTCGCCCAGGGTACCGGACCAGGTCTGCTATAAAAAGAACACAAGGCATAGTAGAAAAGGGGAATTCGAAGGGGAGAAAAATGGAGATTCAAGGGAAAAGTTCAGAGGTTCAAAACATATATTCTTAGAGTTTTAAAAGCCCAGCAAGGAAGAGAAATAAAGAAACGAAATAAAAGAGCCAAGGTGGAAGAATTTGTCCCATATACTTGAAATCATTCAAAATATCATTTAGCCTCAAAAGAAATATATGCCAAAAAACATGCACACATCAGATATCACTCTCTCCCACAAAAATCCTCCTCACCTAACTATCTTGGAAGACAATGCCCAAGAAAAGCCACTTGGACTTGAGTTCTAAATTCCACAAGTCTTGTGCAAAAGCATTAAGTCTGTAAGAATTGGGACTAGGATCCTCGTGGCTGAATCATTCTCATGAAATTCATTTCCATATATGTATATTTATTAAAATGCATATCCTAATCTATGAAACTAACAATTATTTAAAAATATGTGTATTGTGTAGTGTATTGTTATGCAGGACCTATAGAGGTAAAAGGAAATGACAAAACTCCAATGCATAATAAGAATGGAGAAAGATTGTATAGATCAGAGAATTAGTGTTCTGGGATTGCAGGCCTTATACTTCCGAGGTACCATGACAGTACGTTTAGGGTACCAAGTGAAGAAACTCTTTTAAATGTTCACACAGTAAAGGGCATGGAGAAAGATTGTATTGCATAATAAGTATGGAGAAAGATTGTATAGTTCAGAGAATCAATATTCTGGGTTTTTACAAGCCTAGTAACCTTGGGAACCACGACTTCATGCCCGGGGTACCATGACAGTATGCCTAGGGTACTCAGCAAAGGAACTCTTTTAAATGTTCACACAGTAAAAGATAAGCCTCAAATGCTCTATTTCAATCTCCTTCTCATTGTGAATATTATAAATACTTATTTTACTATTTTGTAAGAGTAAATGGACATTTTACGGCACTAAAACACTTATAATGGTATCTTATCGCTTAGGAGGAATCACATTTTTTGCCTTGAGGAGATTTATGTGACTTGCGCACAACTTGGTTCGTAATCAACTCTCATTTAGCTGCAGTGAATCAAGTCCAGTCCACCAAACAATAAGTAAAGGGCCTAGGATACTTGTTTCTACATGGGCTTGGGTACCGTCCAAAAAGGGACGCTCACAAAGTTCAATTGTTGTTTTGATTAAGATTGTTCTTAAGATTAATTATTATTTCTAAATTACTTATTTATGTCTAACAATTTTATTTGCCTCTTTAATATACAGATGCTAAACTAAAGAAAAATGTTCAACTAACTTTATTAAATATTCAGCAAGTGAGCAACCATTAGATAAACTCAATCAAAATTGAATTCTCAACGAACCATTCGCAACTAATAATTAACCAACTATATTTAAATATTATAGTCTCTACTTTTGTTACTTTAATTTATTTACTCTCTAAAGTGGCTGGAGTAGGTCTGATTTAGTGTTTTTTTTTTTTTTTTTTAATTTTAAATCAGGAACCATTTCGACTAAATAAATTTTATGGATTTGGTAAATTTTTTATAAATGTTTGGGCTTACATATCCCACTTGTTGAACTTTTGCTGTTGGGTTATTGTTTTGTGGGCTTCTTTTTTTGTTTAAGGAGGCCGACATAGTTAGGGGCGCCAAGTTCAATTTTATTGGGCCAAAGTCTAAACTTGGCCTAGAATTAAGGAAATTTTTTAAAGGCTAAGGAGCCGTAGCCTGTCTTAACTCTGTCCAAGTAGATAGTTACCACTAAGATGAGAAATACTAAATAATTTTGAACTTTCTACCGGAAGATAGAACATAGTCCAACTATCACCATTTTTTCTCTCAATGAGTCCACTAAAATCACTTGCATTCTGACCGAAAATATCATCTTTGATTTATATTTGTAAATTTTTTTACAAAAAAAAAAAATCACTTTATCATTTTATATTGCAAAGAAGGATCTCAATTTAACTAATTGTTGAGGTGGGGTCAAGTTATAAGATTAGGAATTTAGGATAGACAGTAAAGTGAAGGTAATATGTTGATAAATTCATTAAATGTGCATATTTTTACACTTTTTCTTTTACAAGATAGTCAAGTTATAGATTACCATTGGCTATTTTTATTTTCATACTCAGCTGAACGATAGAACGGATTCCAACTCTCACCATTTTCTCTTTATGAGCACACCAAAATCACTAGAATTTTCCCAAAATTCTCATAATTGCTTTATAGTTTCTACTCTTTTTAAATAATTTCTTTATTATTTTATATTGCAAATAAGGGTCATATTTGAAAATTTACTTGCGCAGTTTTGTTAATTGCCACAAAGAAGAGAAATACTTAATAATTTTGAACTTTCTATCGAATGATAGAGCTGATTCCCGTAATCGCCATTTTTCTTAATGAGTCCACTAAAATTACTTGCACTTTGACTAGAAATCTCATTATTGCTTTATATTTTGTATTTTTTTAAGGTAAAAATGCAAAACTAACCCTTTAACTTTCACATTTTTTCATTTCAGTCCTCTAACTTTTAGTTTTGTCAATTCAGTCTTTTAACTTTCAATTTTTGTCAATGTAAGTCTCCGATACATTTCTGTTAGTAGCTTATGGTAGGACGATTTTGCTTTTTTTTTTTTTTTTTTTTTTTAATTCGGAATTAAAAGGAAATAAGAAAAATCTAGACAAAAAAAAAATAAAAAAAAAACATTAAGGGGGACGAATCAAACTCTGCCAAATCCATATGCAGAAACATGGCATTTTTCTGTTTTTGTTTTTGTATTTGACTATGATTCAGTTAAGTTTTGCTCTGCCTTGACTGAATCAAACTCAGCCAAACCCCAACCCATAGAACAAATCATAGTCAAATACCCATCACCTACAACCACCAACAGCAACCCACAACCATCGAAATTCATACCCACCACCGAACAACACCACACACCACCGAAACTTTGAAACCAACCCATTCAAACCCAAGCCTCAAACACCAGTTCAACCCATGGCGGCAAACTCTGGCGATCAAAAGCCACAACCCACAGCAAGCAAGTAAAAGCCACGACTCACAGCAACAAACCCAGCGAGCAAAACATCACCTTCAAACCTTGCCCTTGCCACCGTCGCCTTCAAGATCTACCATCGCCATCGTCACCTTCAAAATCTGACGTCACCGACGTCGCCTTCAAGCTCTGCCATCGCCGCCGTCATCTTCAAGCTTTGCCATTGCCTTCAAGCTTCACCACTGAGTGAGAAACCCGAGATAGGAGAGAGAGGCGAGATGACCATCTTCGGTCTAGGGAGAGAGCAACAAGGTGAAGAGTGAAGAGAAAAAAAAGGTAGAGGGGCAGAGATTGATTAAGCGGCTTGGTTTTTTTTTTTTTCCCAGATTTTTTTTAAATTTTTTTTAATTCCGAATTTTAAAAAAAAAATAACGGTTCTAACGGCGTCAATGTAACAGAGCACTACATTGACAAAAATTGAAAGTTAGAGAACTGAATTGACAAAACTGAAAGTTAGAGGACTGAAATGAAAAAAAATGAAAGTTAGAGGGTCAGTTTTGCATTTTTGCCTTTTTTTTAATATTCTATTTATCATTTTAAATAGCAAATAGGTATCTCAACCCAACTAATCAACTATCATATTCGAATATTCGGAAATTTACTTGCCCAATTTTGTCAATTGCCACTACGAAGAGAAATACTAAATAATGTTGAATATTTGATCGAGCAAAAGAGTGGATTCCAGCCTATTTCTAGTATCTAGCCAAGGCCTCTTTTGGGAGGTGTTATGCTGGGAAGGCATATTTGCCCAAAATAGGTAGTAAATAGTCGGGACCATTTGATGCGTGCCATAGAAATAGGTAGAGAAAGATCTAAAGCTTTACCAGTCAGAGTGAGAGAGAAAGGCTCATAGCAAAACCAAACGAATTAGGATTTGTCATAGAATGAGTAGTGGAAGATAGAGAAAGTACTGGGTATGCCCAAATGTAGTGGAGGCCAAACGGCCAGTAAGTTAATGGGCAGCTCTGAAGAGGTGTTCACAACAGAAAAAATAAATAAATTGTCGGTGAGCAATAGAGGTAAAAGAGAGAAATCTCATCGGATTAACCCAATATAAATAAGAATAGAAACCCTAAATGGAAGGGGGATAACGACTAAGGCAAGAAACAAAGAGAATTGAAAGAGATATAACAGTGAAAAGAGAAAGAATGAAATAAAAGCAAAAAGAGTGAGCACGGCAGAAAAGGCATGCATCAATTAGTCATCTTTTCTCTCCCTTTTACAGCAAACCCACTCTTTATAACCCCAACAGAACAAGAAGTAGCTATCCAGACTCATTTCCCAAAATGCACAACTTTGATGGCTCAACCCAATAGCAAGGTTGTCTAAGTTGGGGTTTGGGCTCTCTTTAGTTCACTTCCTGCGGAAAAACTCATCATTTTACATTTTGCTGCATTAATATTGTTAATTTCTTTCCTGACTAACATTTCTGCTATAAGATATTCACTTTTAAATCTATAAACGTATAATGACATTTATGGATTAATATACATGTTGTTAATGTTTGTTGTCTTTATTTTGGAGTACTAGTTTTGTGCACAAACTGACCCTTTAGCGAGATCCTGCTAGAATAGTGGGTCAGGCCCAACTCTCCAACCCACAGTAGAATGGGCCTTAGCACAAAAGCACAAAAGGCACCTACACTAATCAACTATCATATTTTGAAATTCATTTGCACAATTTTGTCAGTTGCCACTAAGAAGAGAAATACTAAATAAATTTGAATATTTGATCGAGCAATAGAGTGGATTCCAACTCTCACCACTTTCTATTTATGATGATTTTTGACAAGAAATCTCATAATTGCTTTATAGTTTGTATTTTTTTTTTAATACTCTCTTTATCCTATTATATTGCAAATAAGTATCTCAACCTAACTAATCAATTATCATATTCGGAAATTCTCGTGTAGTTTTGCCAAGTAGGGTTATAAGAAAGATTTCAATTTTGGGGGGAGGGATGTATGAACAGAAGAAATTCATAAAAATCCAACATAACATATGTTTAACAAACTATGAACAAAAGAAAAGACACAAAAAGATTTCTTAATACATAACAATACATTTATCGTTGCTCAAATTATTAGGTAAAAAATAATACAATAAAATAAAAAATCCAAAGTCAATTTTTGCTTTTATTAAGATTGTTGTTAAGATTAATTATTATTGCTAAATTTATTATTTATGTCTAACAATGTTGTTTGTCTCTTAATATAAAGATGCTAAACTAAAGACAAATGTTCAACTACTTTATTAAATATTGAGCAAGTTAGCAGCCATTTGATAAAGGCAATCAAAATTAAATGCTCAATCAACCATTAGCAACCAGCAACTAACCAACTTCATTTAAATATTCTAGTCTCTACTCTCGTTGCTTCATTTACTTTCTAAAATGACTTGACTAGCTCTAATTTAAAGTTTTTTTTTTTTTTTTTACCATCACGTACCCTTGATGTGGTGGTCATTCTACAAGTATAAGTACTTATGGGGTGTGGGAGGCAAGGGCTGGAGTTCAAGTCTTTAAGAAGGAGCTTTACATACATTTACACTTAGATTAAGCTATATTAGAATTTCTATCTTATATAAAAAATAAAAAATAAAGTTTTTTTTTTTAATAATTTGGGAACGGTTTTGACTAAATGAATCATACGGGGTTGGAAAAAAATTAAATGTTTGGGCTTACATATCCCAGTCGTTTAATTTTTGTTGTTGGACTGTTGTTATTTGGAATCTTTTTTTTTTTTGGGTTTTAAGGAGGCAAATAATTTTTGTTGTTGGACAGTTGTTATTTGGATTTTTTTTTTTTTTTTTGGTTTTAAGGAGGCCAAGGATATCATCTAGGGGGGTGGGGGAAGCTCTGTCCCCGTTGCAAGTTTCCACCAAGAAGAGAAATACTAAATAATGCTGCATTTTCTACTTGACGATAAAGCGGATTCCAACTATCACCATTTTTAGTTAATGAATCCATCAAATTCACTTGCATTTTGATCTGAAATCTCACCATTGCTTTTATAGTTTGTATTTTTTTAATATTCTCTTTATCATTTTATATTGCGAATAAGGGTCTCGAACTAACTAATTAATTATCATATTTAGAAATTTACTGCAAATAAGTTATGATAGAGCGGATTCCACTTCTACTTCTACCTACGTAACCTATACAACATATATGTTCAACATCACAAAGGCCGACAGAGTAGAAACGGAAATAAGAACTATACGGAATGCGTAATCTATGTGTGGGCATTTGAATCCATTTTTTCAATGCTCAATTGCATTTGGTGCATTTTTTTCAAAGAAAATTTGCAGGCCATCTCTTTGAAAACGAAAAAAAATCAAAGCTTACTCATTTTCCTACCCCGGTGGCCTTTGTATTGTGTATTATATTGCTTGGAGTTTTTCCCAGTTACTGACGTATAAAGAACACTTGGGGAACCATCTCCGTTCAAGACTTCAAGGGTTTTCTTTCTTTTATCTTCACTTAGAGAATTCCTTCCACGTCAAGAACAGTCAAAAGTCATTCAACCTTTATGTCAAATCCCCATTAACGACAAAAATTGACCGCCAGAGACATACCGAAACTTAGAACCTGCAAATAGTGGCGGAAGAGCAGGAGCTTTTGATATATTATGATTGTAGTTCTGAATATGTTTGCAATTTGTAAAACGAAGATAAAGGCATTGTCTTCCTTGTGTTGGGGCCTTTTTATGCCTTTCGGCTAAGGCTTCTGCAGTGGGTGTGGGAGTTGGGCCTGCCTCTCTCCTTGGGATTCTCCTGGAACTAGTCCGCGCACAAAACTAACACTGCGTGTATATATATATATATATATATATCAACAAAATGATTGTTAGTCCAAAGGTTCTGTCAGTAGTTATAACGGCAGACATAATGACGTAAATAAAGGAGGCTTCTTTCCCGGATGTATACTATAAAGAGCTCAAACTTCAACTTAGAGCACTTACAGCAGTGGAGCTAAATAGTTATATAACTATTTTAGTTTCACCAAAACACAAAAAATTTTCTTGCAGTGGTGGAGGTATGGTTAAATTTTTTAGCTTAATTGCAACAGTGTACATGTATAGATATATGAGCACTGTAGTTAAGGACTAAAAAAAAAATCAATTTTTTATTCCTCCAGCTGGATTAAAATCTTTTTCTTTTCTTTTCTTCTCAGCACTCTCACAATCTCTCTACTCTCTCTCAACTTTCAGACCTCTCATGCCGCCGACCCATGCCGCCACAAACCCAACTCCAACCACGGCAACCCCCACCACCACCACCACCACCACCACATCTTCTCCCATCTCTCTCTTTCCTCTCTTCTTTGTCTCTATCTCTCCAACAACCACCACATGAGAAAGAGGAGCTCAGCCACCCACCACCTCACCACCACACACACCCCAAGAATCACAAAAAAAAAAAAATCAGCAACCTCTCCAACACCATACACACACCACCACCACCTCCAACACACAAAAACCCACAAATCCACCACCACTAAACCCATAAATGCACCATGAACCACCACCAACAACAACCAAAGCAACGTCCAAAACTCATTAAACCCACACCACCATCAACACAACCAAAACCAAAACCAACACCATCAACCCACTACCACCAAACCCATCTCAAAAATAGGGGGGGGGGGGGGAACCCACCGATGAGCAAACCCACCACCACCACTGATCTACACACACGAACCCAAACCACAGCACCTCTACGGACCCACCATGCTCAGCCACTGCCGAATTTATGGAATCAAGTAAAAAAAAAAAAAAAAAAAAAAGAGTAGAAAATAAGAGCTGGAGAAAGAAAGAGTGGGGGAGAATCAGGAGAAAGGGGAAAGTAAAGAAAAAAAAATGGAGAGGATGGAAGTATACGTGTGTGGTGGACAAAATGCAAGAGAAAAAATAAAAGGGAAACGTATGGATGAAAAAAAGCCAAAGAATAAGAAATTTAAAAATACTACCACAATATTTTCACAATAAATTTTAAGTAATTAGTTAATATTGGTGAGTAAAAATATAATTTCAGTGGTGGGTTTAAATTAGAACTAATAACAACTTTCCAAAAAAGATTTTGTTATGATTCTTGTGAAAGTATTGCAAAAAATATTATGGATATAACACTTTTTGTTAAAAAATATAATTGTTGAGAATGAATAGAGAAAGAAAAAATAAAGATTATTGTGGCGGCGGTGGCGACAGCGGTAATGGCGGCAGTAGCGATTGTGGTGGCAGTGGAAGAGTCGGCGGCAACGGTGGCAGCAGTAGCGGTTGTGGGTGGTTATGATTGTTGTTTATTGTAGTGAATATATTATTTTATTATGATGTTTATATTATTTTATTTTATTGAAAACTAAAATATATCTACTGCTGTAGCATGTTTTGTAAAGTGAGTAGGTAAAATAGATAAAGTAACTTTTTGTGAAGCTAAAAAGCTAAATTTTTAGCTCCACTGCTGTGGATGCTCTTACACAATCTTATTACCCTTAAAGGTTATAAAATTGTGTAATTTGAAAAATGGGTCAGAATAACTACTTTTTTCGATGAAATCACAAAGGGAGGTCTATATGAAAGAGAGGGAAAAGATTGCCTAGTGATGTATACTGTTTCTGCTGTATTCACTCTCTTCTTGTTCTCAAGTTTCACTTCTCCTTTCCTTCTTATCTCTTCTCTCACTTTCAATTCCTTATTCTAATTGCCTTTTTCTGTCAGCAGTTATAAACAATATGGGTACTGTTCCTATTTATACATAAATCAAGTCCATGTGATTTCTCCCTTTCACCCTTGTACTTCACCAACCACTCTTGTCTGCTGTAGACATTTATCTCGCTAAGAGAGTTCTCGCTACTTTCTGGCCGCTTGCAAGGGCTTTCTCTCTCACTGTCTCTCTTTGAACAGTAAGACCCTCGTTAATTTCTTTTGTCCTCAATCTCTAGTATGCATTAAACAACTCTCACTAGTTTCTTATCCGTTTTGGCAAAAATGCTTTCCCAGCAGAGCATCTCCCAAAAGAGATTCTGGCAAAATACCGAAACTAGGTCTTTTTCCCCCTTGCATAAGATACTTCCTCTTGTTTTCTCTAGTTATGTTGGGCATGCTACATTCCCCTTTTGTTGCTGATTCTCTCTCCATAAATGAAGAGGCGGCCGTAGACAGATGCTCTACTCAAATGAAAAGCCAGTCTTCAAAATGAAACCCGGTCACCTCTTTCTTCATGGATTTCTTGTATCTTATCCTTAATTTGCTGGTAAACTCGTGTCCTTCAATCTTCCCAAGATAATAAATGAACAAATAAATATGTTGCTATGGTCATACATAGATTAGAGAAGGATGCTTAAATGGTCAAAATTATTAAGGTAGCACCTAGCTAGATGCAATATAATTGATACATCGGTTTTTTTTTTTTTCTTTTTTTTTGTTTTTTTGGCGAAAACACCATTTTGATTCTTACATTTTAGGGTTACAATCAATTTAGTCCCTTTATTTTTGTAGCAGCCAATTTGATCCCTACTATTTTCAACTTAGAGTCAAGGTTCTTACCGTTAACCCACTAATGAAAAATA
This sequence comes from Castanopsis chinensis, assembly GCA_032878915.1. Lineage (NCBI taxonomy): Eukaryota > Viridiplantae > Streptophyta > Magnoliopsida > Fagales > Fagaceae > Castanopsis > Castanopsis chinensis. The sequence continues at coordinate 1,540,637 of JAVQMG010000053.1, forward strand.
CTTACATGGCAAATAGTGTGCACAGTTTGCACATTTAATGCTAACTTGGCAAATAAAATAATTACAAAAAATTCAATAAATATATTAAAAATTCCACATAAGCATTAAATTTCAATTTTTAATTTTAAAGATATTAAAAAAAAAGAATCTCAATTTTCTTTTCTTTTTTTTTTTTGCATTTTCATGCACTTTCTCAACAACCAAACACAAAAATACAAATATCTAATTTGATTTTAGATTGACAAAAAAGTTCGATATACACAATTAGTCAATACATCAACACAAACACCCATTTCTTTCGTCACACCACAACATTTATAACCCACCACAACATTCATAACCCATTAAATTTGTTGCTTATCCCTATCACAATCTCAATCACAAATGAAAACAACCAAAACTATAGCCAACAGCCCACACTTCTTAAATCCCCAAACTAACCCTAGTTTGTTAATCTTGAACCCACATGTCTTTTTAGTTTACCAAATTGAAGAGAGATAGCAATAGCTTAGGTTATGTTTAGTAGCAGTTTTTGTTTTTTATTTTAAAAATTTGTTTTTGGGAATATAAAGAAAAAATAATTTTCTTGTAAAAAAACATATTTGGTCAGTTGAAATTAAAAAATAATAATAATTTTTTGAAAAAAAAATAGAAATACTAAAATATGTTGTTACTAGAATTTGAACTTTAATGCTAACTCATTAAATGAGATAGATTCATTAAATTAAATGAGTGTTTGCATGTTTTCTGTTTCCTTCATAAATTTAGATTTGAGAACAGCTTTTGTTTTCTATCTATTTTGAGTTACCAAACAAGTTTTTTAGTCTCAAAAATAGAAAATTCAAATTTATTAAAAAAATAGAAATCATGTCCCAAAAAAAATCACTTCTAGTTAAATGGAAAAAAAAAAAAACAAAAAAACAAATATCACACCAGGGCTTAGAAAATCAAATGAAAATAATAAATAAATAAAGAAAAGAAGAGGCAACGCTACTGCCAAAAAAGAAGAAGAAGAAGAAGATGCAACTGGGCCAAGCTCATGTGCACTTGCACATGGACATTTTTGTCAATCAAGAAAAAAAATATATCTCCACTCAGTTTTCTCCCCATTTTGGAGAGAAAACAATTTGGTGGGTTTAGGAAAAAAAACACTTAGGCCTCACCATTTATTTTCCTTCCTCCCTACCTAACTAAACATTATCAAAAAAGTTTTCCTTCTCATTTTCTTTCCAAAAGTTTCCATCTACCCTATTTCACTTCCAAACAAACACACCCTAAGGCAAAAGAATATATATATATATATATATATTTATTGTGGGCATTTTTAATACTAAATATCAATTAGATGTAAAATTGTTAATTAAGTTTTTGTATTTGGTTTTATTTACATCTCTTTTGCAAGTTGTTAGAAAAAATTTTGTCCATAATAATTTGGCATACACTCATAGTATATATATTTTTGGAAATAATTTATTGAGTTGGATTTTTATTTCTTAAAAAAAAAAAAATAATTTGAGTTGGGTTTGTATTGGCTTAATATTTTGGGAAGAAAGTTTCTCTACAAACTAATTTGGAGATAAACTCTACAAACTCTTCATAGATATTTATATTGAGTGTGAATTTTGAAAATTTAACTGTTGAATTGCATATTCTTATTATATTCTTTATGCTTGCAAAATTTCAAGAAGATAAAAAATCAATTGCTATATTATTGACTGAATGTTAAAATTTCACGTTTTTATGATCTAAAATTGTGTAGGAAAAATAAGTTTATTGATCAAATAGTAAATAACATCAAATTTGAACTAAAATTGATATACATATTAAGAACATAAGAAACATAAGATTCATCAATTAAATTTTCAAAATTTACTTTCAAAAAAGAAATATATAACAAGTTTGAAAAGTTTCTTTCCAAACTAGTTTGGAAAGAAACTTTATTTATATTTTAGGGCAGAGGTGAGAAAAAAATGCAAAAATTCACCCATATTTTTTTCTTAAAAAAAATAATTATCATTTACAATTTCAAGATATTTTTATACAATTTTTGCAATTGGGTGCTTAAGCCCCTTTGAAAAGTTTTGGTTCCAGTGGCGATTTAGTAAGACTTGCCTAGATATGAATTACAAAATAGTTAGTTAGTAGTTACATATTGGTTTTTACAAGTTAGTCCTTCCTTGGCTTTTCTTGATGAAGTCTCATGAATGGTTACTAGTATAAAAACTAAACAGCTTGTAAATCATGTAACTCTTCGTGCATAATTTAATTATACAAATTTCTCTTACTTCATCTCAAAAGTTATCTTCTACCCTTTTTTTCCCTTTATTCTTGGATAATTTAGTTAATTTCCATTTTATTCTCTCTTTTTTCTTATACATTTGAGCAGTGGCGGCTCCAGGAATTTTTCTCAGGGTGTTCCTCAACAAGTATAAATTACACGATCTAATAAAAAAAAAATTTATATATTGATAACAACAATAAAAAAAACACGTAAATAAATTATTAATTGTTGTTTAGTTGTTTCATTAATTTGTTTGTCTTTTATAAACTATAGCTAATAATTGTTGTTATAAAATTATTAACTGTTGTTTAGTTTAACATAATTTAATTTGTTTGTCTTTTATACTGTATTAGTTAATTAAATTATTAATTATTGTTTATTAATTGTTTTTCTCAAATAATTATTGATTAATTAAATTATTATTTATTAGTTACACATTACACTAAAAGAATAAGTTTATGTGCTGATGTGCACATTACACAAACCTGCCAATCAGAAAATTTCACAATCACAATTTCACAAATCACAATTTCACAAATCACAATATGCGAAATTCAAAAAGTAAAACCAAAATAAGAACAGTTTAATTTCACGGGTCACCACCAAACAGTCCAACACCAACACAACACACATTGACTGACCAACAAACAGATAAGAACAAAGATAAAACCAAAATGCGAAATACAAAAAGTAAAAAAATTATTAAAGTAAACCCCACTGTCCCCTGAGTGCTTCAGCCAAGCTGTCAGCCAATCACTATTTTTTTTTTTTATTGGAACGTGCTTCAGCCTTTAATAAAGAGAGAGGCTTCAGCTTCATTATTTCACATTTTCATCAATTTTGAGAGAGAGAGAGAGAAGAGAGAGAGTCAGAGACTTCGAGAGAGACAGAGAGTTAGAGAGAAATACCTGTTGGAGCGATGAGGCCGGAGATGGCGCGATGAGGCCGGCGATGAGGCTGGAGTGACGGAGCGACGGCGCGATGAGGCTGGAGCGACGCCGTTGCTCTGGAGCTGGGCCGATTCCGATGGCGTTGGCGCGACGATGAGGCTGGAGCGAGTAGCTGGGCCGATTCGGCGATGGCGTTGGCCGATGGACTGGTCCACTGGAGCTGGGCCGATTCCGATGGACTGGTCCACTGGAGCTGGCGCCGTTAGGTTAATAGGTTTGCTTTGCTTTAGTGAGTGCTTTCTTTTCTTTTTTTTTGGAGCAAAGCTTTAGTGTTTTTTAGTGATTTCTGATGTTACTGATTTGAGGTTTCTGATCTGTATTGGGGTTTGTTTTTTTTTTTTTTCTTCTTTGAGAAACCGTGGGTTTACTTCCTCTGTAATCTTATGGGCTTGCCGTGGGCTTGATGTTGGGCTTGCCAGTTGCCGTCCGTTGTTTTGCGGTTACACCTTTTTTTTTTTTTTTTTTTTCTCTGTTACAATTTTTTTTTTCCAGATTTTAGTTGAAATTTTATTTTAGGCTTTTTTTTTTTTTTTGCTTGAAAGTAGAACAAATATATATTTTTTTTTAATTTCAGGGTGTTCCTCATTTTAATTGAGGGTGTTCCTATATTTTTTTTTTTAAGGGTAAAAAAAAAAAAAAAAAATTTATATATAAAATTTTTTTTTCAGGGTGTTCCCAGGAACACCCTGGGTATAACGTGGCGCCGCCACTGCATTTGAGTAATGCTACAGGCACAATCTATTTTACAATATTTTTATAAAATGCTGATGTAGCTAACTTCTTATTGGTTTTCATCTAGGTTCACCATTAATATCACTTTTTTATTTACCAATAATCATTCACCACATTAGCAGTTTATAAAATTTTTTGTAAAATAATTTATATCTCTAACATTATTCTATACATTTATCGAGTGTTATTTCAAGTTTTTAACTATATAAAAAAAATAAATAAATAACTACTGCATAGTCAAACGTACTAATATTCAGTGCAACAAACCTTCTTCCCCTCACATTATTATTTTATTAATCTTATTTTTTATTTTTCATTTTTTATATTCAATGATTAAAATTTAAAATTATTTTTTACAATTTTAAATTTCAGCCACCCATAACAATTACGTAAAGTGCAATATCTGCGCCTGATACCAATCCGAGTCAAACAATGTTTTCCGACCCCACCTTTTCCAAACTAACCAATTCCCTAATTTCTAACATCATCCATTTTATTTATTTATTGTCTTTTTTTAGTGTAAATCTTTTTTTTTTTTTTTTTTGAATGAAAAAAAAAAAAAAACAGAAGTTGTGTACTGTAATTGTTCATTGTAAATTCTGGACCATCAAAACGAAAGAAACAGAGAGGGCGAGAGGGAGCGATGTGGGAAGCGTTAATCGGATTCTTCTTCGTGTTCGTTCCGTACGCAATCCCACGTACCTCTGCTACTGTTTCGATCGATCCGTTTTCCACGTCCTTCCCCGACCTTCCCGCCAAATCTGGTAACTTCTTCTTTCTCTTTCTTTCTTTCTTGTCCCTGTTTGGTTGCTGAGAAAACCTAGAGAAAAAAAATCAACTCCATGATTCTTAGTCATGACTCATAAAGTAAATGCAAAACCTTTTACTTTACTTTACTTTACTCGTAACCTAATTTTCACTTTTTCGCTTCAATTCAAAGAGAGCTCTCTTAATTCGTATCCCAATTATTTATTTATTATTTTTTTCTTATAGCTGTTGCTGTCAATAGCTCTGGTACATGTGGAGCACTGTATGTTGCAGATCCTTTGGACGCTTGCTCTTCGCTTCAAAACAAAGGAACTGAGCAAACGAGATTGGCTTTGATAATTAGGGGTGGATGTACTTTCGAAGATAAAATCCGGAATGCACAAAATGCCGGCTTTCGCGCCGCAATTGTTTACAATGATCAAAACGATGGAAACTTGGTTTACAGTGAGTCAGCTTGTCCCCTTTAAATATCTGTGTTTATTGCTTCAATCGATGGATTTTGCTTTTTGATTGGTAAATGCACAATATATAATTCTCTGTAAGTGTCTGGATGATGGGTGCGTTTGTATGTATAAACTGTCGGAAAACGGTGTTTTGAGTTTTAAAAAAAGTGTTTGTAAATAACTATGAGGAATTATGGTTGCAAAACAGAGTTTTGAGTTTTAAAAACGCTCTTTTAAGCTCTTAAAATGCTTAATCAAATGGACCCGATATATTGCACAAATTAAATGGAGGTTTAAATAGAGTGTTAGAATGATGGTTATATGATTAAAGTTAGTATTTTCTAAAAGTTTAAGGTTTTGGGTCAAATGGTAGTTTATCATGGTATGAGAACAAGTGGTCATGAGTTTGAATCCTGTCCGCTCTTCTTCCCATGTAAGACTTAAGTTTTTGGGACAAGTGATAGTTTATGGATGTGCAGCTATTTCAATTGAAATAAATGGAGAAATTGTAGTGTTTCGCGTATTATAATGTCTTGCTGCCCCCTTTTGTTTGCAGTGATGATACACCCGAAGAACATTACAGTGCATGCGATTTTTGTTTCTAAGTTTGCTGGTGAAATCTTGAAGGAGTATGCTGAAGAGGGAAAAGTCAGATGCTGTCTATACCCAAATCATCATGAATCATCCTGGACAGTGTTGACAATATCTTTTATCTCGTTTGTTGTCATATGTGCAATTGCGGTGTTTGTCTACTTTGCACCCAGACATTGGTCGTCTTCACAAGGAATACATTATCGCTCTCAAAGAGTAGATGCTGAGATGGTGGAGGCTCTACCGTGCTTCACGTTCAGCTCTGCTCATCCGAGGGATTGCCACACTGAAGACACTTGTGCCATTTGCCTTGAGGATTACAAAGATGGGGAAATTCTTAAAGTTCTCCCCTGCCGACATGGTAGGACTTTTCTTACATGTTTGATATTATAGGCAATTACAATAGGGTTACAGTCCCTGTCTTGCACTACAATGGGGTGCTTGCAGATGTTTTCATATAGTTCTGTTCCCTGCATATCTGGGGTATCTATAAAGTTCATAGGCTACCTTGGCAGGTCATGATGCTCTTGAGACTGCTACAATCTAAAAAGTTAGGTTATGGAGCAGAAGTGATGCCTACTTTTACTTATTGAGCTAGTATGTTGACAGCTGGAGCTCTCACTAGTTGTTATAGATATAAGAGTACCACACTAGGTCCAAGATTGAAGAACTAGAAGAAGCTTTCCAATGAAAAAGGAATAAACCATTGCTCTTATGATGTCATTGAACTACCATTACCATTTATTTACAAAAGTTCAGCTGGACAGAAATATTATGCACTTACTGACGTGCACATGGACACTGGTTTATGTATATCACATGATTGTATCATAAGCTGCCATGTGCTTTTATTTTTTAGTGGAGATCATTAACATTATAGTATTTACTCCATCAAAATTAAGTACAATTTATATAACATCAATATCTAGACATCTAGAGAGATATAGTTATCAACTTGAATTCTTATTGCAGGATTTCATTCAGTCTGCGTGGACTCGTGGTTGAATAAGTCGGGTACATTCTGCCCAGTGTGCAAGCATGATTTGGCAACGAAAATTGCATGTTCTGATGTAAGCAAATACCAGTCTTAGTTTTTAGTTTTTAAAGGAGCAATGTTAAATTACTTTGTTGAATATTTCAGGCAGTAGGTTACCTTTTGACTGTGGTACATACATGTTATCTCTATTTGGATCATGATCTGTTGCTAATTTGAAGTGTTCACAGAATCATAAAATTTATGTTAAATATAATCTCTCTGCAATTATTTTTTCATAAATCATGGGGTGCTAATTTCAAGGCCTGGTTACTCTATATTGCATGCTGGTCATACTCTCTTTTCTCATGCTCCCACTCCAGTCCTTATTTTGTCAATTCAAATATGAATGTCATCTTGAAACTTGTATGGAGAAGTTTTGAGCATGGTTCTTAACTGTTAGATGACATGCACAACCTGGCATGAGAAGATGGGTAACATTTACTTTGCCTACTCAGTAAAACCTGGTGAAATATAGTTTCAACAAGATATATCAAACTACTCAGTCCAAGCCATTCATTGAATGATTAATTGAGGTTCAAGAGGCTTGTGATTTGTTTATTCATTTATTTTTTTAAAATATGGGCACAACAACATAACTCTTAGGGTACTCATAAATGCATGAGTTGAGTGCTTATAATATTAAACGAGCCATTAACTTAAGAACAGGATGAACATTCGTGGTTTCTTGGTTAATATTTATTTTTTTTTGCAGTTATCCTACAAAAGTCTTGCGTTTTGTCCTTGCATGCTAATATACTCTCGGTCCTAGCAAACAAGTCTGGAATTTTCTTCTTGCCAGCCAGGCTTGGCAATGGAGATTTCAATCAATTATAGATGATCACTTATAAAAATGAAACTAATGATAGTATCTGTAGTAAATTTTGTTAGTGGTTCCCAACCTTAATGGCAAGTGGGAGTTTGAAGAGTTTTTCTTTACAAGGGTGGATGATCCATAGTTGGTCTCCCTAAGCAATAACTTTAATGCAGGAAGTGCTTGGCCTTGTGGATCAATATGGGTGGCAGGTCTTAGATTTAAAAATGTGTGGTAAATGTGCTTGCCTTTTAGGCAGACAAAACTAACATAATTTATGCCTATATTCCCTCATATTTTGGGATGAAATGTATCCTGCTTCTACATTTCTTGCATAGTCCTGGTCAAATTGCTATGGCATTATGCAGAATGCGGTTTGTTCTGAGTAAAATTTGGTTGTTCTCTTCTTGCAGGTGAAGAAAGGAATTAGGGTATAGAACCAACAAATGGAAATAAGGATTGGTCTAGCTCTTGACGTTAGGTATGTAGTTTGTTTTTCCCTCTGACTTCAAAATTTTGGGGACTACTCAAAAAGAAAATGTGCAAGATTTTCATTCACTAGCCTTCTTTGCATTCTGAAGTTGAAGCCAATTGATCTCTAGAGATCTTTTCTTTGATCTGAATCAAGCTAATCTGCATCAAACTGTTAACATGCTAGTCATTTTGAATACTGGCCTGAGGCTTGTTCAAATTTTTTGGTGTGATTCTATGTTAATCTTGTTTGCACAGCTAAGTCCATCTTTTTCTTTTCTATAATTATTTTTTAAATATTTCAGGGTGCTCTGTCTAACTAGGACATTTCATGAAGAACATTAGAAGCTTCCTTAGCGCTTCTCAGTCTCCGAAATCTTGAGAGAAATCTGGGATGATGTCCAAGAGTGCATTTTTATATGATCTGGGTTTTAATCCACACAATTGTATTGGATACGTTGTCATTTTATGCGTGTGTGTATATACATACATTTGTGTGTACATACGCGTGTGTCTGATTGACATTTTGTGAAAAAAAAAATAAAACCATATGTAAACCATTATATTATCTAACTTAACAGTAATTTTTTATCATATTTTTGAATGACCAATGCTACTATTGCACTATATTGATAGGTGATGTAAATATCCCAACTGAATTGGCCGAAAATGGTTGATATCCATGCTGTGGAGGCCAATGAACTAATTATGGGTTGCTTTATAAGTGGTTCAGCAGAAAACAGAAATATAAGAGAGCTTGACACGATGATTGCTTTTCATGGGTACTCCTTGCAGATGGTTCACCAGCTCAGTCCCAAGGCTCAACATTTTTATGATCCCTTTGATTTATCTAATTCTGTTTCCAAGTTATTTGTAAGCATATTGTAATTGACTACTATTTACAGGAGTTGCTTACTTTGCTTCTAGACTTGCCGCATAGTGCCGCTATCTGCTAACTTTCATCTGTATGACATTAATCATGAATCATGATTTTCACACCCTTTAAAATGGAGAGGAGAAAACAAAGTGAATATCATAAGATTTTTTTCATTAAAAAGAAAAGGGTAAAGAAAAAAAGAATGTTCTAATAGGTTGCATGACTTCAACAACAGTTTTTGCAAATACACAGTCTAAAGACTGTTGCATCTATATTGGAATAGGCTAAAACTTGTTGCACCTTTGTGTACTCACAAGTGTTTTATACAACTGAAAATGTGGGTTAAGATTACGCGTTTAAAAAACACTTCCACTATGCGGGCTTTTGGCACAAAAATAAAGTACAAGGAAAATTTAATTTATTAGTAATACTAAGAATGCAACTCTTGTTATAATTTATCTACATGATAATATGTGAGCGGTGAAATTGTAGAATCACACAATCTTACCATTTTTACCAAACAAATCATAACAAAAGTGTAGTCATAATGTTTTCAAAATTTACATAGTATTTTCAAAATTTACGAACTACATGATGATTACTATATTATACCCTCTAATGCTGATGACATGGTGATTAGTATATTATAACTTATTTATTTATTTTTACTTTACTTTAGAAGGAGATGCGTGACTAGTGCATTAAGATTTCTTAATACAATGAAGTTGCCGTCTGACTCTGTATTACTTTTCCAGTATTACTCAACCATTATTTTGAACAAATTGTTCGGAAACCCATGAACACGCCGTCCACCAAAACACGAGAGAGGAGCATGGCGTTCGGGTCTGAAAAACACTGAAGAGAAGGAGGGCACGGAAGAGAGAAAAGAAAGAGAAATAATGAGCAGAGGAAAGGAAATTTAGGGTAAAAGTAAAGAGGGAGAGAGAGAGAATTAAAAAATCATTTTTTTTATAGATGGACCGTTGTCACAAAAGATTTATTTATTTTTGCTTCAAAAGATTTTAACTACAAATGCTTAGGCGTACATCAATACAACATTATTTTAGGCCCACGCTTTTAGTGGAGCTCGAGTCAGTCCCAACTGTACAACGACTTCAATCAAAGCCAAGCATTTTCTCGTGCCCCACGTGGCATGATTTCATTGGACACAATTATACGTACCCGGAACGTTATTCCTTATCTATAAAGCACATTAATTTGTTCCCACAGAAAGTCAATTGTGCCAGCGTGAATAGTAAGCTCAGCCCCCGTTTTGTAAATTCAGTTGGCTTTCCTCCTGGCAAATCAGGCCAACAGCCCCCTGATCTTGAACGTGAAAATCCAAGTTATATAAACACCATTTCGGAGCTTCATGGGCTCTTTAGAAAGGTCTATTTCATTTTTCTTTGATACCACGCATACAAAATTTTCAGAACTATATATTTAACCGCGAAATTTGATATGGGTTTTTCCTGGGCTACGATCTCTCGCGTTTTGTTTCTTCATCTTCTTCTTATATTTTGTAGCTCGGGGGCAGAAGTTGTCACCGTTGATGTTCATGCAACTAAGGATCTTATCAATTCTGGCCACAAATATCTAGATGTTAGGTGAGTAAAGCGCTCTTGTTTTTTTTTTTTTTTTTTTGGTACTTTTATCCATGCATTTCTTCTTCAAATTACTGAAAGTACTATAGATGTGATTAACTGGATTTTAAGAAAAAAATTAAGGGTCTTAACTTTAAAGTTCTATTCATTCTAAAAGAAATTTGAAACTTTATTCAAATTGTAATTAGGACTGTGGAAGAATACAAGAAAGGGCATGTGGGTGCAGACAACATCTTGAACATTCCTTACATGGTCAATACACCAGAAGGTAATTTCAATTTCTAACTATGATAAGCCCCTTTATATGGGTTTTATATATATATATATATATATATATTGTTTTTGTTTGAAAATTTTAAAGTCAATAAACAAATGATGAAACTTTGACCTTTAGGTAGGGTGAAAAATCCTCAGTTCTTAAGCGAGGTTTTGTCTGTTTGCAACAAAGAGGACGAACTTATTGTGGTACATTATATTGTTTCTTGATTTACATTGTATTAAATAGTATAAAAATGTATTAAAAAAAAAAAAAAAAACCTCTAATATGGTCCAAATGCTTCTTATCTTAGCTCTCTGTTGATGTTATCTCTGCATAGGGTTGTCAAAGTGGGGTCAGATCCTTGTCTGCAACTGCTGATCTTCTTAGCGCTGTAAGTCTTATGAACATTAAATTGATTGTATCTGTCAAATAGCTGGTCAGATTACATGCTTAATTAATAAAAAAGCTACTTGAACATCAAAAATTCCGCAACAATTTTAAGAATTTCTTCATCTTGTTTACAATTTCTTCATCATATTTTGTTAACTGAACAATTAAAGAGAAAACTGAGGGGTTAAAGAAAGGGTAATTCAAAAAAAAAAAAAAAACTAACTTGCTGTAGTAAATGAGATGGCAGGGTTTCAAGCATGTGAACAACATGGGAGGAGGCTATCTCGCCTGGGTGGAGAATGGATTTCTTGTGCAAAAGCCACAGGCTGAGCTGTGAGCTCTATTTCATTTTTCTTTGATACCACACATAAAATTTTCAGAACTATATATTTAACTGCGAAATTTGATATGGGTTTTTCCTGGGCTATGTTCTCTCATGTTTTGTTTCTTCTTCTTCTTCTTCTCATATTTTGTAGCTCGGGAGCAGAAGTTGTCACCGTTGATGTTCATGCAACTAAGGATCTTATCAATTCTGGCCACAAATATCTAGATGTTAGGTACGTAAAGGGCTCTTTGTTTTTGTACTTTGATCCATGCATTTCTTATTCAAATTACTGAAAATACTATAGATGTGATTGAATGGATTTATTAAAAAAAAAAAAAAATGAAGGGTCTTAACGTTAAAGTTCTATTCATTCTAAAAGAAATTTGAAACTTTATTCAACTTGTATATAGGACTGTGGAAGAATACAAGAAAGGGCATGTGGGTGCAGACAAGATCTTGAACATTCCTTACATGTTCAATACACCAGAGGGTAATTTCAATTTCTAACTATGATAAGCCCCTTTATATGGGTTTTTATTTTTATTGTTTTTGTTTGAAAATTTTAAAGTCAATAAGCAAACGATTAAACTTTGACCTTTAGGAAGGGTGAAAAATCCTCAGTTCTTAAGCGAGGTTTCGTCTGTTTGCAACAAAGAGGACCAACTTATTGTGGTAAATTATATTGTTTCTTGATTTATATTGTATTAAATATAAAAAAGTAAAAAGAAAAAAAATTACCTTTAATCTGGTCCAAATGATTCCTATCAAATATCATGGACATGTTCTTATCTTATATCTCTGTTAATGTTATCTCTGCATAGGGTTGTCAAAGTGGGGTCAGATCCTTGTCTGCAACTGCTGATCTTCTTAGCGCTGTAAGTCTTATGAAAATTATATTGATCATATCTTTCAATTATTAGCTTGTGAGATTTCGTGCTTAATTAAATAATAAAAAACCTAATTGAACATCATAATTTTAAGAATTTCTTCATCTTGTTTACAATTTCTTCATCATTTTTTTTGTTAATTGAACAATTAAAGAGAAAACTGAGGGGGTAAAAGAAAGGGTAATTCAAAATAGAAACTAACTTGTAGTAAATGAGATGGCAGGGTTTCAAGCATGTGAGCAACATGGGAGGAGGCTTTCTCGCCTGGGTGGATAATGGGTTTCCGGTGCAAAAGCCACACGCTGAGCTGTGAGCTCTGTAATTGTATAAAACAACCATAATTTGCAGCCGCGAGCAAAACATTGTAGAATATGTACTTTTAAAAAAAAAAAAAAAAATTTCTGAGATATGTACTTAATTTTTTGTTGTTGAGTAAATGGTCATATTTATTAGAATATATATAGAAATAGTAATATTAATATTTTAAATCGGGTTTATAATACATTACATAATCAGAATATAACTACAAAATGATTTAACATTTTTAGTTGTAGACTGAAGTTATAACAGCGAACACAAGTAATTAATTTATTTAGTTTTGCATGTTAATTATTAACGCGTCACACACTTTGTTATCAATATTGTTTATATCTAACTTTATAGTTTTACGGTCTTACACTAACAAAAATGAACAATGTTCTAAATACTTGGAAAATTGGGGTTTCAAAATGGTCTCATAGCATCGAGATCTCATTGAAATTCAAATTACACAGTTCAATTAAAAACATCGATCGGGGCTTTCCTAAACCGCAGTGCAATTTATGTACCATACATATTCTTTTTCAAAAAGCTTACAAATAGGAGTAATATTTTAGGTAAAACTTGCATCTAGCATACTGGATTACTAGACATAATAAATTACGTCCTACTATTTTACCTTCCTTTCATTTCTATAATCTATTCAAGAATCGATGGTTCATTGGACCAAACTAAATTTGCCATATTTTTTTCCCATCACAAGGGATATCAAACTAATTGGTTTTAGTTAAGTCAATTAATAATATTTTTTGTCGCTAAATAAAAAATTTTGTATTAAATCATGCCTACACAAGATAAGAAAAAAATTCAAGCTAAGTTTACTAGTTCCCTAGTTGTTATATGCATGCGCCATAGGTTTCTTAATTATATCCAACGATTTGGTTGTATTAATTAATGAAGTAGATGGTAGAATTTAATTGTCCTTGCTTATAATAAGTTTTTTTTGGTTAATTGTTTAATGCAAGTATAAGGTTAAGGATTCAACTAATTAAGAAACTTAAAAAACAACAGCTAACAACCTATATCTAAGAATTTCCCAAGGAAAGACTTTCCATGTCTTAATATGATATTACATAACAATAATCATCTAGCAAACAATACAAGTTCAAAGCTTATTATATCTTTACAACAAAACAAAAAATGATATAATTTGCCTCAATATCCTATTCGGATTTTTTTTTTATTGTGTTTCCTTGAAGTGAAACGAAAGGTTTTTCCTTCTTATGGAAGAAAATTGTTCTTTTTGGTATGGAATATGGATAGAAAAAAAAATCATATTAAAGAAATAATTGGGCATTCCTTCTTCGTGAATGAACAGAATTGTTGTAAAGAGTTTGATAATATTTGCTTAAGAATCCTCCCACATGGAGACAAGTGAAAGACTCTAATTGAGCGAGAGAGTTATTGGGAGTATTTAATCCTTGGAATTGAGTTTGTGTGTTAATTTGTTTGTGATAGAGTTTGTTTGCGTTTGTAAGGTTTGATTCATAAGTGTTTAAAATTCATTTTACTCTTCCTTTTCCTTCATCTGTTTTCCATTCTATCCCTCCAATCAATCATAAGTTAACTCTCCATTTGTTTTGATGTCAATGTTTTTTTGGATATGTGTCAATTTTCAAAAAACATTTTTTGAAAAATTATCTCATTTTCCGTGTTTGATAGTGAGCTTGAAAATGAGCTGAAAGCCTTAATGTGTTTGGTATGCACAAAAAAATTATTAACATTTATTGTATAATTCAAAACATGTATATTGTGTAAACCAACTAATGTAATCAATATAAATTGCAAAACCAAGTATGAATTTGGTTCTCCATCTAAAATTTTTTAAAAAGGCTTATCGTTCTAATACGATAATAATTTTTGAAATTTAAGTTCTCAATAAACTAGATACTATCAATATTAGTTGGCCAATATTATTTTATAGACTCCCTATTAGTTATTAAAATTTACAATCACACGTGTTATTAGTAATCTACTTCATCTTCAAACAATCTATTTCTTACTGGCATTTGACATACAAATTTATGCCTACATCCACACAACTCTTGGCTAAGAAATGAGTTAATAGAAGATAATCTAACTTATTTTTAATTATTGAAATCTATCATTGGTTTTACTTAAAAGACCAAATTTGTCTTTCTGAAGTTACCTTTTTAAATTTATTACATGACAAATTATAAGACTATTCACGTGTTTTACTTAAACAAGTCACGTGATTTATTGAAAAAATCATATAACAAAAATGACACACGAATGATCTCTTTGATTGCCATATAGTAGGCTGAAGTAAAATAACTCAAAAAATGCTTCAAGTCAAACGTTTTCCTTTACTTAATAATAGGTATCATGAAGGCTATAAGTCTATGATTCAACAATTTTTTTTTGTTTTTCATTTACAAATCTCTCTCTATTTTTTTTTTTTCATTTACAATTTTCTTTTCTCTCTATCCAGCCACTTATTTTTCATTTACAATTTTTAAAGTTAATTAAAAATCAATTAATACCAAGTATACGCCTACACTCACATAGAACTTTGCTTTGTTATCAATAGTTTCACATATTTCTTATTGGCCTCCTTTGTTTTAAGCAACATGATAGAGTTGCACATGATAGAGTTGTTTTTCCAAAAATATTTAGCAAAAAATAATCTCTAAAATAAGTCGTGTTTTTAATAGAGTTTTACATTGATCAAAAATAGTTTTCATTTAACTTTTTTTATTTCTATCAAAAGAAACGGATAATAAAATTCTTAATAATTGTTTGTCTCTGCATGTATGGTTGTAAGTTTGTGTGCTAGTCTTTTTTAAAAAAAAAAATTTTTCATGCATAATAAGTTTTGTCTTCGGTGGGAGAAAATTATTGATTCCCAGTAAATTATCTAATATACATAATAGTTCAAACATGAAAAGTTCATTTCTATATTTTTTTTCCCGAACAATTATTTGTCTTTCTTGTATAGTTGTTTGCTCGCTTAATCTTTTTTTCTGATATTTATTTGTCTTCGTTCATAGATTCTATTGGTTAGAATGTTACCAATGCTATATTTTTTTTAATGGGGCACTCAAATTTTTCTTTTTTGTTTGGTTCTTTATATGATTTTAAATTTCCTAGTTTGACAATAATTAGAATTGTACAAATTATATGCAAAAGAGCATGTCATACGACTATACGAGGCACACGGGTTCAATTACATGGCGTAGGGGAAGAAAATAGAAGATTTCGATAATGAATTCGAAGACTGGGTAGAGATGGTGGAGAATTGGGTCTTAAATTCTTGATTAATATGACATGGTTGATGACTTGGGTTCCCCTGCTCTCTCTTAATAGCTAGCAGCTATCAGTGTTTTTATTTTTCATTTATTTATTGAAAAGAGCTATTAGTGGTTGTGTTTTGGTTTTAAATATCAATATTCCTTTGGCTTTGACATATTATGAACTCATAGATCTTTGAATATAGGCAGCTTACCATGGTATCTAATACTTCAGTTACCCAAGCGAGGAAGGGAAAGGATCTCCAACCTATACCATGGGACAGACTGAGCACCACAGAGGAAGAAACACACATTACAAGGCTCAAACAGTACAGTAACTATGGGAATGTAAACCTTATTTGGGGAACCAAGGATAAGGTTCAACACAAGTTAACTGCTATAAAATCCAAGTGTTACACGAGGAGTCCCTAGATGGCCTCCAGCCACATCCTAATCTTAAAGCTTTGAGGTTGTCTTTCTATATGGATGCGAGAATTCCAAGTTGGGTCTCTTCTATCACTAACCTTGTTAGTTTTCAAATATATAGAAATAGGAGATTGCAGCACCTCCCACCATTAAATCAACTCCCATTTCTCAAATTTGTCTCTCTTTGTGAAATGGAAGCACTGGAATACATATCAGATGAAGACAGTGAGCCCCTCGGGCAATCAATGAGAATGTTGGTTTAATAGACAGCATTATCAGCTTGTCTCCCTTTTCAGGATGGTCGTTTTTCTCAAGTTAACTGCTATGAAGTCCAAGTTGTTTATGAGATGTTGGATAAAGTTGTATAGTTGGTTGGAGAGGAGAATGTTGTGCAATTATTAACTGATAATGCTGCAAACTATAAAAAGGCTGGAGAAAAGTTAATGGAAAAGAGGGGAGGGTTGTTTTGGACTCCTTGTGCAGCACATTGCACAGATTTGATGCTTGAAGATTTTGGAAAACATATTCCTAGCCATAAAGAAACAATTGCAGATGCCGAGAAGATTACCACATGCTTATATGGCAAGACTATGCTTATACCATTGGTGAAGGAACTCACTAAAGGGAGGGATTGGATTAAAACTGGGGCTACTCGTTTTGCTACTTTATATCTTATTTTAGCATGTCTTAATGTGTCACCTGACCAATGGAAGTCAAGCAAGTTTGCAACCACGAGGGAGGGAAAACTAGTTGAAGCAATCATTTTTTATAGTCGTGGCTTTTGGTCACATGTTGATGTTACCTCTTGTCTTAGGGCTACAGCACCCCTTATAAAGCTGCTTCGAATGGTAGATGCTGATAATCCACCTTCAATTGGTTTTCTTTATGATGGGATGAATCGTGCAAAAGAAAGGATTTGAAGTAATTTCAACAATATCCAAAGGAGTTAAACTTGCTTCCCTATCTTGCTTTTATACAATTTCAACAATAGTTTTTATAAGAGGAAGTGCATTTTGATTTGCTATTAGACTATTATGTTATCAACTAATCAATATTTAATTTTGATTTGCATTAGGATCTAGAAATAAAAGACAACTAGGCAAGTACTTAGCCCATTTGAAATTTTAGTTCTTAAATACAAATGCTTGAGTAGGGGTGGCAAAATCAACCTAAACCTATTTACCCACGGACTCAAATAAGATCCAAACCCACCCAATTTAAACATAATTAACATTTATGTTAATTGGGTATTAAATAAGTACCCAATTAGACCCAAAAACGACCTAAGCATCATTTACCAAAACCACTCAACTCCAAAATACCCCAAAAGAACTAAAAAGACCAAAATACCTTTGGAACCTCCAAAATAATTAAAATACACTCCAAATGACCAAAAATAATTCGAAATTGACCATGATCATATTAGAGGTTTCAGGTATTTTTGGTCATTTTAGATATTTAGAGGGTTATTTTGGTTGTTTTTAGGTTTCAACGCTATTTTGCTTATTTTAGAGGTTTCAAGGTATTTTTGTCACTTTAGAGGTTTCATAGGTATTTTTGGTCATTTTGAGGTATTTGGGTCAATTTTGAGATTTTAGTATGTTTTGATCATGATGATGCAAATAAATTCAGTAGACTGAATACTCTAGACTTTAATGGGCTAGTGGTTGCTTGGAAGGCCTGAAAAGAAAAGGATACGAGATCAAAGATGACTGGGTTGAACTGGCCAAGAACCATCCGATGCTTAAGTTAGTTTTTCTCTAGAACTCAAGAATTTCAACTTTAGGAGTAGTAGAAATTTACTTTCATTTGATGTGGATGAGTCCTTATATAGTGAGATTTGGAGTGGTTACTTGTTTAGTAACTTCCTTAATGTGTACAAAAATTATAAGGTTTAGACTTAATTTCTACAACTACTATAGAAGTTAGAAGACTCAATCTTATCTCCTACAACTGTCATTAGAAGTTAAGAATTTAGTGGGAAGCTATAGCAATGAACAAGGATTTTGCTCCTACTTCTAAATAGTAGAATGTGGTCCAAATCATAAGCTTTTGAATGTAAATACATTCTGAAAATTTTCTAAGTGTTGAGAGGTCATCTAGCTGTTTCCCTGATGGACGACTTTCATACCCACAGACAACCTCCCCACAGTGGATGGCCTTCCTATGTTGGGTTAACCTTCTTGGTCCTGGACGACTCTATGGATGAATTGGAGATGGTTCGACTTTTACTTCACCATCAGTTGCCCCTTTGTCTAAGGGTCGTCTAGAGCACTGTAGTATAGCTATTGGTTTTTGACATGCGTTAACATTTTTATGGTCAATTGTTGTACCACGTGTCTTCTTTACTTTGGGTGAATTTTATTGTTCCAAATTGTGTCACGTGTCATAATCTCATTGGTTGGCTGGTCGCGTCGATTTATTTTTTAAGGAAAATGCCACGTGTCAACCTCTGGTTGGTTCGCATCGCTTCATTGACCCACCTCTAGGCACTATAAATATGTTCATTCACTCTTTTACCTTTTACTGTTCTGATAATTTCCTTTTTGCCATTTCGTCCAAGAGCCTCATTTAGTCCTCGTCTTCTAGTCTCATTAGGTACTTCCTTCCCTTCATCCTTAGGTTTTCATTTTATTCTTTCTTCCAATTATGTCTACATCTAGTAGTAGTTTAGAAAGAGAGATAGATGAGTACCATGATGTGTCCCTTGGAAGTGATGGTAGCAGTTATGAGAGTGGTGAGGGTAGTAAAAGTAAGAGTAGTGATAGTAGTTCCTCAGACGAGCATTATTCGTCTGGGGTCCCTGGCTTTCCTTTAAAGGAATTCTAGGAAATGCAACGTAGGATGGCTTCTGTGGCAGAGGCTAGCTCGTCCAAAAGGTCACCTAGTCCTCCTCAAGATGACAAGGAGGAAGAAAACATTATTTATAGTTATGCCCCTGAGGTGGCGTCTACTTTGGACACGCCCAAGTTAAAAACCCTTGTAGGTAGATACCTAGTGAGTTTAGGTCTCGTCTACCTAAAGGAGGGGAATAGTGTTGTTCCCCTTCCTCTGGTTTTGGTGTATATACTTCCCATCTTCTAGCAGGTCTTAGATTTCCTTTGAACTCCTTTTGTAGATATCTTTTCCATAGGTTAGGTATTGGATCAAACCAGCTCAACCCTAATGGATGAAGGATGATAGCTGCCATGCAAGTGCTATGGCATGAGGCATTGGAAGGGAACTATCCAACCACAGTAGATAAGTTCCTTTACTGCTACAAGCCCTCAAAGATAAAACAATCTGCTAGTTTTTGCTAGTTCTCTTGTAAGGGCCCTTAGTTTAGATTGATAAAGGGCCGTAGTTCTTTTGACAAATTTTGGAAGAAAGAATTCTTTTTTATTTCTGGAAATTGGGCTGGGGACCCAGTTGATGTAGATAGTGCCCCCTTCCCTCCTTTTACCAGCCCCCTAGGTCATCTTCGTCCTGAGGGTATGTCTTTCTTCTTTTCTTTTATTTACTCGTCTAACCTTCTTTTATGTTGGTGCAGCTGTTATTTGTCCACACTTGGACAATTTTCATTTTGAGCGTATTGACAAAGTTCGTGCCTTCCCTGAGAGGTCCTTCCATAGCTTGGTGACCCTGAGTCGTCTAGCTGCTTGAGGACTTAGTCCTGAGCCTACTACTGAAAACCTCGCTCACAAGGAGACCACTTGTTGAAGTAAGTATCGTCCATTCTCTTCGTCTTCTTCTTCTTCTTCTTCTTCTTCTTCTTCTTCTTCTTCTTTTTTTTTTTTATTTTTATTATTATTATTATTATTATTATTATTATTATTATTATTATTATTATTATTATTTATCACTAACTTCATCCTCTTCAAAATAGGGGTGACCACTATAAAGGAAAATAAAGGGAAAGGCATTGCAAGTGGTACTGAGGGTGAAGAGGATGTATAGGTCTTGGACGATGTCACTCCCTTGGTCGTCTAAAATCCAGGCGTCCAGGCTAGAAAGAGGAAGGGTATATCCAACTCTGTGGACCTTAGTGACCTTCCTACTCGTTGAGGTTCAAAGAAACAAAAGTCTGGCAAGACTCCTCCTCCCAAGATTCCAAAGTTCCCTTCTGCTACGGTACACCTGGACGCCTCGACAATGAACTTGGTACCCCCAGACCACTTCATCCGTCTAGGCTACTCCACCCATCTAGCCTGAGGACCTCCCTCCTGCAGCCAAAGCTACTCACAGGGCCCACCTTTCAAAGAAAACCAAGCGTTCTCCTAACTTGGTACTAGACGAGAGTTATGCTCGGAGGACGTTCAAAGGAATCATCACTGACAATAAGGTAAACTCATGTTATAACACGTCCGTGAAAGACTTTGAGCGTTTTGCCATCCATGACCTTTTCAAGGTATGTAACTTTCATTGTCTTTATTTATTTTAAGTTTCAAGGAAAATTTTTAACTTTCCTTCATCCATCTATAGGCCATGGCAAAGTTTTACACTGCGTCTTCCCAAGCCAAGGAGCTTTATGACAAGGCTAAGGTTGCCAAGGAGAAGAGCAAAGAGCTGAACAGTGAGGTTCTTTTGAAGAAGGGGGAGGTGATTAGGCTGACTGAGGAGCTTAACTGTCTACAAGGAATTGAGCAGAAACTAAAGAATGAAGTGGAGAAGCTCAAGGAAGACTTTATTAATAAGGAAACCCATATCACTCACCTGGAGGTTAAGGTTCAAGAGTTTACTTCTTCTATGGAGAAGGCTCAGAAGGAAGCTGTCACAGCCTTCATGAGGTCAAATGAGTTCAAGACTCATCTAGATCGTCAGTATGCTACTGCCTATGAAGACTTCCGTGCTAATGCTAAGGAGGCCTATCCTGAGATGGATTTTGACTCCTTCATGATCCCCACTGCCGTAGAGAGTTCCCTGCTTCCAACGAGCTCCGAGGACGTCAAAATGATGGATGATACTTCAACTAAACCCGCCCAAGACGCTACTGATGCCAACAAGGACGACTCAAATTCTAGGGGTGATGCCCCCAGTGGTTTATCTCAGTAATTATTTTCTTTAGAAAAATGTTAATATTTTTAGTTTATTGGAAATGCCCCTTTTTTGGGCTTTAATTTTTTAAAACTCATACAACTACAATTCCCTCGTCCAAGTGTATGGACGAACAACATATACAATTGCTTTCATTGGCTTTGAATAACTCAAGGGTTTTTGGACGGTGGTCTTCTGCCCTTCTTTAGCTTTTATGAATGAATGTTTACTGTTATTTTCATTCCTTACTTGGTGTTGAACATGTTATATGCTTTATGAACGAATTTTGTTTACATCGTCCATATTATTTCTATGGTTTTAAGTGTGGTCCGTCCACTTATGAGGGCATTTTATCTCATCCTGACTATATTGACGAATTTTTTATTTTATATGTTAAAATAAAATGTTCATGTTCAACACTTTTACCATTCTTTACATTTCACAAGTATAACTCGTCTATGAATAGTATCTTTCTTTCTTTCTTTTCTTTTTTTTTTTTTTTTTTTTTTTTGCTAGTTTTATTCGTCCATATATCTGACTTATAGCTTGCATTATTCTTCATCCATAAGTTGGACGATCTTTTATTCGTCTTTGGTCAAGATGTTTCCAGCATTTACTCGTCCAAAGATTGGACTGTTTGGCTGGTTAAATTTATCCATGGACTTTGAAATATTCTTACGTGCACGTTTTTTCTCGTCATTTAATTAGACGAATATTCCTAAGGTTTTACTTAGTCCAATGCTTAGATGAATATACCTTGGTTTATTTTTCTTTGCTTTATCCTTATTTTAAGGAAAACTTATAAACGTTACATCCCTACATCCAGAGATTTTACTCTTCTTGGGCCTTTAACCTTCTTGTGAGTTAGTTTGAATGAAATTACAAAAATTGGAAATTCATACAACATTATATACACCGAAAATCCAAATTATATGTACATAACATAAACATCGTCCACAAGCAAGACACGTGCTTAGAAGCTAGTGCCTTAGGGAATTAGAAATACTTATGTACAAACAGATAAACTAAGTACATGACTTCGTCCATCACAAATTCGTCCATAGATAGCACAAAAGTTAGAAACTAATGCACTTTTAGGAAATTAGAATATTTAAAGACATGCAGTAGTAGTAATAAACATAAGCAAATACGATAAAAACAACACATAACTTCAGCTTTGTCCATAGATGCCCGTTCATGGTGATGCTCGTCTAGGCTGACCCTTCACTGATAGTATCTTCTTAGATGTTCAACATTCTAAGGGTGCTCTAAATTCCGTCCATCTAGGGCTTCTAAGTAGTATGATTCATGCCTTTTGCATTTGATATCCCTATAAGGTCCTTCTCAATTAGGCCCTAACTTTCCATGAGCCGGGTTTCTAGTTGCCAAGGAGACCTTTTTAAGGACGAGGTCCCCAATGTTGAAGCGTCTAAGTTTCACCATTGCATCAAATTACCTAAATATAATACTATTGTATCTTGCTGTCCTTTGCTCTGCATCTATCCTTACCTCGTTAATAAAATCGAGGTTAAGACGAAGTTGTTCTTCATTCTCCTCATTTTGATGCTTCATTACCCTGTGGTTAGCCATGTGTACTTGTGCACGTATGACTGCTTCACTTCCATAGGCTAATTTGAAAGGATTTTCCCCTGTGGGCCTGTGGGGGTCTTCCAGTCGTCCTGTAAGCCCATAAAACACCTGATAGCTTGTCTGGCCATACTTCCTTTACCCCCTCAAGCCGAGTCTTGATGATTTTTAGCAAAGATCGATTTGTAACTTCTGCTTGTCTATTTTCTTGTGGGTAGGAGGGTGAGGAATAATGATTCTTGATTCCAAGTTGCTTGCAAAAATCTTTGAAATGTGTGTTATCAAATTGTCGTCCATTGTTAAACACTAGTACCCTAGGTACCCCAAACCTGCATACAATGCTCTTCCAAACGAAATTTTTGGCGTTCTGTTGTGTAATTTTTGCTAAGGGTTCAGCTTCTACCCATTTAGTGAAGTAACCAATCCCCACCACCAAAAACTTCATCTGCCTGGTTTCAATTAGAAAGGGGCCCAAAATATCCAATCCCTATTGTGCAAAAGGTCATAAGGCCATCATTGGGGTGAGGTACTCTGACGGTTGTCTAGGGATGTTACTGTATCGCTGACATTGATCGCACACCTTCACATAAGCCTTAGCATCTGCTTGAATGGTTGGCCAGTAATAACTTGCATGGACGATCTTGTGGACGAGTGCTCTAGCTCCCGAATGGTTGCCACATGCTCCCTCATGGATTTCTCTCAATACATAGTTTGCTTCGTCTAGAGCTAAACACCTTAGATAAGGCTGAGAGAAGCCTCTTTTGTATAGCACCTCATCTATAAGGACGTACTTAGCTGATCTTATCCTTAGCTTTCTGGCCACGTCTCTTTCTTCTAGAAGTCTTCCATCTTTTAAGTAGGTGACTATTAGGGTCATCCAATTTTTTTCACCTTCTATCTGCTGTACCTTTGGAAGATCTATGCTTGGCATGTGTTGGATTTCATCAAACTTGTCCACCAATCCATCTACTGATGCTTCCTGCGCTTAGGCGTCTGCATCCATGTTTTCTTCCCTTGGGACTTGAATAAAACTAACTTCTTTAAATTTCTTAACAAGGCGTCTCACCTTATTAAGATATTTCTTCATCTATTCTTCTTTATCTTCACATGTTCCATTCACTTGACCTATAACCAATTGAGAATCTCCTTAGACGACTATTGACTCTGCCTTTAAAGACTTAGCTAATTCTAGCCTTTTAAAAAAGGCTTTATACTCAACTTTATTTTTGGTTGTTTGATACTGTAGACAAACCTTATATTTTAATTTATCTCTTTCTGGAGACTGTAACACAACTCCTACTCCTCCTGCATCTAGTGTAGAAGACCCACGTTTTAACCTCTTCCACCCTGTCTAAACCATCATGATTTGGAGTGAATTCTGTAATGAAATGTACTAAAGCTTGGGTCTTTATTGCATTTTTTCGTTGGTACCTGATGTCAAACTCATTAAGCTTAACAGCCCATTGGATCAGTCGTCCTGCAGCTTCTAACTTGTTCATCGCCTTCTTGAGCAGATGATCTGTCATGACATTGATGACATGAGCCTGGAAGTAATGCCTTAACTTCTTGGAAGCCGTTATTAATGCAAAAGCCAACTTTCCATCATCAGATATCATCCTTCTGCTCCCTTTAGTGCTCGACTTGTATAATACACAGGCTTCTACACCTTTCCTTCTTCCTTGATTAATGCTAAACTTACCGCATGTAGGGACACTGCTAAGTATAAATATAATTTTTCACTTGGTATGGATGGACTTAGCAAGGGAGCTGTGGTAAGATAAACTTTAAGATCCTGGAAGACCTTTTAGCACTTGTCCGTCTATTCGAATGCCTTCTTGAGAATTTTGAAAAAATGTAAACATTTATCTGTAGCTTTTGAGACAAATCTGTTTAGAGCTGCAACTCGTCCAACGAGGGACTAGACTTCCTCAATATTCTTTGGTGGTTCCATGCTTAGTATGGCTTGGATCTTATCTGGATTTGCTTCAATTCCTCTCTGTGAAACCATGAATCCTAGAAACTTCCCTGACGAAACCCCGAAGGCACACTTACTTAGATTCAGATTCATATTGTATTGTCTTAGTGTGTCAAAAGTCTCATGTAGGTCGTCTAGACGCTTCTTCTCATCCAAGATCTTCACCAACATATCTTCCACATAAACTTCTACATTCCGTCCTATCTATAGACGGGACATGTGATTGACTAACCTCTGATAAGTTGCCCCTGCAGTCTTCAAATCAAAGGGTATCACCTTACAACAAAATAAACCTTGACTGGTAATGAATGATGTCTTCTCTTGATCCACCTCGTCCATATTTATCTGATTATACCCTGATAAAGCGTCTATAAAGCTTAGTAATTGATGACTTGCTGTTGAATCCATCAACTGATCAATGCGTGGCAAAGTGTAACTATCCTTGGGGCAAGCTTTATTCAAATCAGTGAAGTCCACACATCTTTCACTTGCCATTTGCCTTCTTAACCATCACCATGTTAGCTAACCAATTCGAGTAATAGACTTCCGAAATAAATTTCTTTATCATTAACTTCTGGACCTCTTCCTTGATAACATTACCTCGCTCAGGAGCAAAGACCCTCTTCTCCTAACAGACAGGCTTGGAAAATGGGTGCACATTCAATCAATGAGTAATAACACTTAGGTCAAATCCTAGCATGTCTTTATGACTCCATGTAAAAACGTCGATACTCTTCCTTAAGAACTGAATGAGGTCTTGCTTCGTCTCCTCCTCCTCCTCCATACTTGTTCCAATACTAGTAAACTTCTCGGGATTACCCTTTTCTAGAGGGATGTCTTCCAGTACTTCAGTAGGCTCTATAACAACCCTTCTCTCCTCTATGCTCTTGTCTACATGTGCTCGTCCATAGTTGACATGGCTAGGTAGCACCTTCTAGGGGCTAACTGATCTACTTGCACTTACCCTATCCCAAAATCTATTGGGAATTTGACTGATATGTGGTAGGTAGATGCCACTACCTTCCAACTGTTTAAAGTTGGTATTCCAATGATGGCATTATAGAAAGACGAACAGTCGACCATGAGGAAATTCACTTCCTTGGTTATCTGTTATGGATATGCTCCCACCACTACAGGTAATATAATAGTGCTCACAGGTTGTACTTTCATTCCTCCAAATCCTACCAAGGGCGAATTTGCTGGATGAAGTTGAATTGGTGCACATTTAATCAATGAGTAATAACACTTGGGTCAAATCCTAGCATGTCTTCATGACTCCATGTAAAAACATCGATACTTTTCCTTAAGAACTAAATGAGGTCTTGCTTCGTCTCCTCTTCCATACTTATTCCAATTCTAGTAAACTTCTCGGGATTACCCTTTTTCCAGAGGGATGTCTTCCAGTACTTCAGTAGGCTCTATAACAACCCTTCTCTCCTCTATGCTCATTGCCTGCACGTGCTCGTTCATAGCCAATATGGCTAGATAGCACCTTTTAGCGGCTAACTGATCTACTTGCACTTGCCTTATCCTATAATCTGTTAGAAATTTGACTGATAGGTGGTAGGTAAATGCTACTGCCTTCCAACTGTTTAAAGTTGGTCTTCCAATGATGGCATTATAGGAAGACGAATAGTCCGCCAGGAGGAAATTCACTTCCTTGGTTATCTGTTGTGGATATACTCCCACCAGTACAGGTAATGTAATAGTGCCCACAGGTTGCACTTTCATTCTTCCAAATCCTACCAAGAGCAAATTTTTTGGACGAAATTGATCTCGTCCAAGCCTCATTTGTTGGAAGGCAGGTAATAAAAGATGTCTGCCAAACTCCCACTATCCACTAACACCCTTATATTTGTATAATCCGCAATGAGCAAAGTGACAACGATCGCATCATCATGTGGGTAATGGACTCTTCCAACATCCTTATCTATGGAAGATTGCCTTGTTGAAATTCCTCATATAATAACTCTTATTTCTCCAAGTGGCGATCTCGATGATTCTTCTACCTTTACTTTTAACTTCTCGTCTTTATGATCTCATTTAAGAAAATTCCTCAACTTTTCCCTCCTCATAAGATTCTCTATTTGCTATTTTAAGTCATAGTACTCGTCCGTGTCATGCCTGTGATCTTTATGGAAACAACAATACTTATTCTTATTAGGCTTATTGGGATCTCCCTTCATCTTCTATGGCCACTTCAAGGATGGGTCATCCTTGATTTGCATAAGCATTTGATCAAGTGGGGCATTCTAGGGCATATAGTGTTGACTCCTCCGTGAAGACGACCCTATCTTCCTGTTGTCTCTGTCTTTCTTCTCTCCTATCCAAGCCTTCTTTGAACAAGGGCCTTGTTTAGGATGGAGTGGGTTTGCTTCCATTCACTCTACTCTCTTCCTCTTCTTGGCAATGATTGCATCATCTGCATTCATGAAACTTTGGGCTGAATGGTCGAGTTCAGCCATGGTCTGCAACTCTTGATCGTGGAGCTTGTGGATGAATAAATCAAAACTAACTCCATTATGGAAGGCTGCCAATAATAACTTGTCATCCATCTCGTCTACCATCAGGGCTTCCCTATTGAAATGAGTGATGAAGGACATCAAGCTCTGATTTTCTCCTTGTTCTATAGTCAACAGGCTGGACGAGGAGCATTTGTGCCTTTTTCCTCTAATAAAGTTGATGACAAATAACTTACTCAACTCTTCAAAAGAACCAACAGTGTTCAAAGGTATCTTGCTAAACCACACTTATGCTGGCCCCTTTAGGGTGGTCAAAAAATCCCTGCACATTATCTCATCTAGAACTCCTTGAAGGTGCATTGTAGTCTTGAAAGTAGCTAGGTGATCACCTGGGTTACACGTTTCATCATATGAATCAAAGGAATGCATCTTGAGCTTGGAAGGCAATAGATGGCTATTAATAGAAGCCATAAAAGGGAAATCAGTTCGATGAACTAAATCATCTATGTGATTATTCTTTCTCGTATTCTCCCCCATCTAGTTCATGGCTCTTCTCATTTAATCTATTTCCCTTTCCATTTCCAAGTGTAGCACCCTTCGTGAAGAGGTGCCCCTTAAGTGGTTCTCGTGCTCAGCATTTTCTCCTTCTCTCACTTCTTGACTCTAAGCTTGTTCTTCAGTGCATCGTTCATGACGTTGCCTCCTGTGATTGATCTCTTGAGTCAATTCTTGATTCTAACGAGTTAGCTCTGCCATGGCGACTGCCATGGACTATATTTGCTGGACGGAAGGCAATTGCATGACAAGTGTTGACTGGTGAGTGCAGTAGGGGTGGTTGGAAGCGCTCCCACTCTCGTGATGGCTTGGACTAGTGACCATTGACCTTGTCCAGACCATGCAGCCTTTTTTCTTTAGAAAAATAAATTGCAAATCACAAATTTAATCCTCCCCCACAAACGAAGCAAACTACTGATGTAAAGAAAAGCAGTAAGCTGAATGCTCCGGGCTTCAATGGGCTAGTGGTTGCTTGAAAGGCCTGAAAAAAAAAAAGACACGAGATCAAAGGTGATTAGGTTGAATCGGCCAAGAACCCTCTGATACTTAAGTTGGTTTTTTTTTCTCTAGAAATCAAGAATTTCAACTTTAAAAGTAGGGGAAACTTACTTTCATTTGATGTGAATGAGTCCTTATAAAGTGAGTATTGGAGTGGTTACCTATTTAGTAACTTCCTCAACGTGTACAAAAGTTATAAGGTTCAAACTTCACTTCACAACTGATATAGAAATTAGAAGACTCAATTTCATCTTCTACAACAGTCATTAGAAGCTAAAAATTTAGTGGGAAGTTATAACACTGAACAAGGATTTTGCTCATACTTTTAAATAGTAAAACGTGGTCCAAATCATAACCGTTTGAATGTAAAATATATTCTGAGAATTCTCTAAGTGTTGAGAGGTTTTCCAACTGTTTCCCTGATGGATGACTTTCATACCCACGGATGACCTCCCCACAGTGGATGGCCTTCCTATGTTGGGTTAACCTTCTTAGTCTTCGACGACTCTAGGGACGAACTGGAGATAGTCTAAGTTTTACTTCACCATCAGAACATTTTAGAGTTTTCGAGGTATTTTGATCATTTTATAGGTTTCAAGATTATTTTGGACATTTTTTATGTTTCAGACTACTTTTGCCATTTTTTGGTTCTAAGGGTATTTCAGTATTTTTTTAAGCTTCAAGGTTTATTTGTGTCATTTTGTAGGTTATAAAGGTATTTCAGTTGATTTTTCATTCTAAGGATATTTCCATCATTTTTTTAGGTGTTAAAAGTATTTTAGTCATTTTTTTAGGTTTAAAAGATATTGCAATCATTTTTTAAGTTTTAGGGGTATTTTAGTCATTTTAAAGTTTCAAAGGTATTTTGTTCATTTATTTAGGTTTGAAGGGTATTTCAATTATTTTTCTAGATTTTAGGGTCATTTAAATCATTTTCTAAGGTTAGAGGTATTTTGGTTATTTTGAAGATCTTGAGGGGTATTTTATTCATTTTAGGTTTCAAGTATTTCATTCATTTGATAGGTTTTAAGGATATTTTAGTCATTTTTAGCTTCTATGAGTATTTGGTAATTTTAATAGATGATTTTAGAGTTATGTTGGTCATTTTTTAATTGTAATAGCATTTTGACAAATTAAAGACATTTTGACAATTTTAGTGATTTTAATAGTATTTTTGTTGTCTATACTACTATTTAAGGAGTTTCTCCTGTTTAGATTTTTGTAGGGTTAAACATATAAAATTAATTTAAAAACTCCTAAATTTTAGATAAATTTGAAAAAACATTTTTTACAAAATAAGAACACTTTTCTTTTTTTTGATATACCCTTTTTTTTTTCTTTAAAACA
The DNA here is from genome assembly GCA_032878915.1 of Castanopsis chinensis. NCBI lineage: Eukaryota > Viridiplantae > Streptophyta > Magnoliopsida > Fagales > Fagaceae > Castanopsis > Castanopsis chinensis. The sequence goes on from JAVQMG010000053.1 coordinate 1,570,494, forward strand.
AAATTAGAAAAACAAGTTAAATAACTATGATTCCTCTTATCACCCACTAATCCATTTATCTTATATTTTTTTTTTTTCCTTTTCACCCCGTTATTGTCACATGTCACACCATTCTTAATTGAAAGTTAAAATTTAAAATTAATCTAAAACTACTTAGAGATAACTTCCGCAAATTGCAACTAGAATCACATGCCAAAAAATCACCAGCCTCACTCAGAACCGCCTACAAATGTACTAATGGGGCTTACAGGTTACATCTCCAATTCTAGGTTGATAACTCTCAAAAAAAAAATATTCACTTTCTCCTTTAGTAAGAAGTTCGTGTTTATTTGATTCTCTTCTAGTAGTTTTTCAGTTATGAATTTCATTTGGTTTGGTGGAAAGGCAATGATCAAAGATAGCAGTTTGCAACTAGAATCACATATCTTTCTCTCTCTCACACTTTTTTTTTATTGTTTCATTCCTATAGAAGATAAAATTCTCACTCTCAATATCTTTGGGATTATATTTGTATTTTGTGGTTAAAACTTAGAGAATTTAAAAAGTTAGGGTTTTGTGGTTAGAACTTAGAGAATTTAAAAAATTACAATCTTTAGCGTTTAATTGTTGCTAAACATTGATAGAATTATTGGGTAAGGAAAAATTTTCTAAACATTAGATCATTACATTTTCACTTTACATATCTAATTTGCTCACTGTATTGGTTTCTTTTCCCCTGCTGCAGGCCTTTTCTTATATATATGGCAGTTGTGAATGAAATTGGGCCTCTTCTTACCATTTGTCCTCTAGATCATAAAAACCTGTATATTCATGTCACTGTGTTGATTCTCTAAAATCATATTTTAGTTATGTTTCCATTTTTTAAAAACGCGATAATTGGGTATATTTGCATTTTAAGTAATAAAGTAAAAATATTGCAATGAAACAAGTGAATTTCACCGATTAGAGATTTTTCACCATTGATTATGATTTATGTTCTTGGCAATGAATCTGGCATAATTTTCTTACACATAGATGTAGATAGACATTCATACTATGTAATTAGCATACATCAAGAACCTTGCTTTCATGTAACGATGATAGAGGAAACTTCGCATATCTTTCTTGGGTTGATTCAATTTATCAATTTTTATGATATATTGCTTATGGTGTGATTGTTTTACACGATAATTCAGCCAAAAATATTTATTGAGTTATATAATTTTCATTCATGCATTTTAAAGAAGATGGTTTGTATAGTGTCTGGGTCTTCGTTTTTTCATTATACATTTTAAGGTTTGCTGTGACTTAAGCTGCATTGTCTATGGTAATCAAACACTGTAGAGTTCTATTTTTGTTTATGAGTCTTTAATATGTTTAAATCTTTGGTTGGTTTATATAGGTTGTTGGTTATATTGCATCTTCTTCATGATCACATGTTGAAGATAGAAATTACCCTTATCAATAGTTGTTGTGTCTCCATCATTATCACAAGATGGAGATAAACTTCTTTTCATATAATTCTTTTGTTTTCTAACACGTAAAATGATCATTAAATACTGGTTTATTAATAATATTACATACCAGTAATATAATACAACTTAATGTTTTTGTAATATTTTTGCAATATGCATTTATTGACTTGTGCATGCGTTTTGTAGGGTACAACAAAAGGCTTATGAGTTACTTGAGAGAGCTAAAGTGAGGAGCAAGGCAATGGTTGATTCTTTCTTGAAACAGAGAAAGAAGTTGAAAGCTTCAATTGGAGTTAACTGTGGCTGGATTTGGGTTGTCGCCGCTTGGATGGAATGAGGCATACCAGTCCAGTGTAAACTTTGGTCATGTAGAATTCGTGGTGGTAGATATTCAGCGTTGGGTGAATGATATGCACTCTAATGTTGGTGGATTGAAGTCAACTATTTCGACTTCTTTTGATCAACTTCAAACTGCTTCCAATGTGTTTCGCTGGAAGATGACTGAGCTTGAAGCTTCTATAACAGTGGTTAATATGAATCGGGAAGCTTGATTATAGGCAGATCTTGTCTTCGATTGTTAGGTCTGATATTAGGTATAATCAGCCTAACACCATTCTGAGTTTGGGTTTTTTGATTGACTTTGGACAATACTAGGGTTGAGCAACTTCTTCAAACACTAGATATGTAGACCCCAATACTAGTATAGTCCAAAGTCAATCAAAAAACCTAAACTTCTTCAGAATGATGTCAGGGAGATTATACCTAACATCAAACTTAACAACCAAAAACAAGATCTACATATACTCAACTTCCCGATCCATATCAACCACTGCTATAAAAGCTTCAAGCTCGGCCACCTTTCAACGAAACACGTCAGAAGTAGTTTGATGTTGATCAAAAGAAGTCGAAATAATTGACTTCAATCTACCAACATTAGAGTGCACATCATTCACCCAACGCTAGATATCCACCACCACAAATTCTACATGACCAAAACTTACACTAGACTGGTATGCCTCATTCCCTCCAAGCGACGACAACCCAAATCTAGCCACAGTTAACTCCAATTGAAGCTTCTTCAACTTCTTTCTCTGTTTCAAGAAAGAATCAACCATTGCCTTGCTCCTCACTTCAGCCCTCTCAAGTAACTCATAAGCTTTTTGTTGTCCCATACAAAACCCATTCACAAGTCAATAAATGCATATTGCAAAAATATTACAAAAACATTAAGTTGTATTGTATTACTGGTATGCGATATTATTAATAAACCAGTATTTAATGATCATTTTACATGTTAGAAGACAAAACAAAAGAAAGTATATGAAAAGAAGTTTATCTCCGTCTTGTGATAATGATAGAGACACAACATCTATTGATAAGGGTAATTTCTATCTTCAACATGTGATCATGAAGAAGATGCAATATAACCAACAACCTATTATGATATAGCACATTAAGAGAAATAGACTCATAAACCAACCAAAGGTTTATTATCATAGACTCATAAAAACAAAAACAAAACTCTATAGTGTTTAATTATCATAGACAATGCGGCTTAAGTCACAACAAACCCTAAAATGTATAATAAAAAATAAAAAAAAAGACTCAAACACTATACAAACCATCTTATCAATATTCTTCTTTAAAATGCATGAATGATAATTATATAACTCAATAAATATTTTTTGCTAAATTCTTATATAAAACAATCACACCATAAGCAATAAACCATAGAAACTGATAATTTGAATCAACCCAAGAAAGATAAGCTAAGTATCCTCTATCATCGATACATGAAAACAAGGTTCTTGATGTGTCCTAATTACATAGCAATTTATATGTGAATGTCTATCTACATCTATATGTGAAAGAAAATTATGCCAGATTCATTGCCAAGAAAATAAATCATAATCAATGGTTACTAAAGCAAGCGGCTAACAATATTTTAATTAAGAAATCTCTAAAATGCAATGAAATTCACTTACTGCATCATTGCAATATTTTTACTTCATTCTTTAAAATGCAAATATACCCAATTATCGCCTTCTTAAAAAAATGAAAACAAAATTTGTCAATTCTAAAATATGATTTTAGAGAATCAACATAGTGACATGAATATACACGTTTTTATGATCTAGAGGACAAATGGTAGAAGACTCATTACAAAATCATTCACAACTACACTCATTTTTGGGGGGGGGGAACCAGTGGAGCTCAAAATAGTACAACACTACGATTCAAATAAATCTCATCAAGGAACAAAAAATACCCATATCATTTTCTAATTGGATACATATAGTCACATGCTTCTTTCTTAATGCTCCCAAATTTTACTAAAGCACAATCCTAGAAACAGACAGAATATAGAATAATGTCTAAAACCCATCAATTAAATTGCAGAAGATTGAAGGTAACACAAAAATTAAACTGTAGTATACGCATTAAGTTACCTAGGTTGCAAAAGAGCTTTAATAATATAAATCTTGACATTTTTCACTCGTTTAATGCAATAAATAAACTATCAGCAGTAGTCAATAATTGGTTGGACTCGTCAAAACCCACTACGTCTATTATGTTCGACGAGAGCCACCAATTAAATTGCAGAAGATTGAAGGTAACACAAAAATTAGACTATATTATATGCATTAAGTTACCTAGGTTGCAAAAGGGTGTTGATAATATAAATCATAACATTTTTCAATCATTCAAAGCAACAAATAAACTATCAACAGAAGCCAAAAGTTGGTTGGACTTGTCAAAACCCACTACGTCTCCAACCTCATCAATCCATGAATTCAATTTCTAATTCATTCATCATCCTAGTCTATACATAACATATTAAAATAAACAATAGCCAGTAAATGATCATCCCAACAACGTTGTGAAGACAAACATAGAAAACAGATTGAAACCTTAACATATTTTGTCAGCAAATTTTAGAATCATAACTGAAAAATTCACTAGCAATGTTCCAGGAGATATAATGGTGACTTGATGGAAGAATTTAGAGGGAGGGGAGAGACCAGTCTGATAAAGTCTCTCAGATTTCCCAACCTCTCTCTCTCATTCACTTTGGCCCTTTGCGACTTTACCCCTTATAGCCATTCATTCTCAACTATAGTGAAAAATGATTAGGGCTGGTGGGCTTTTTTTATCATTGTAAAGGTTCAGTAATTCTATCAAACGAAACAATCCCTAAAAAAGTACTGAAACGAATCACATATAACAGATCAACAACACACAACTTTATGTATAAACACTTATAGCAAGCATTGAGATCAATTAGCTATCCAAAAACTTTTCAGAAGTGTTACTAACAATCAAACAACAAAAACTTTTCAGAAGAAAAAACATAATATGTAATAAAACATTAATACCAAAGATGTAACAAAGAATAACACACTTTTATGTGTAACACAGTTATAACAAGCATTAACGTCAATAAGCTATCAAAAAAGTAAAACATAGTATGTAATGAAAGATTAATACCAAAGATGTAACAAGCTAGGAGATTTTTTTTACATTCAAAGTCAAAGTAAGTCAATATTTCATATTCATCAAATAAATATATGAACCAAGCAAAAAATACAAACTTTACAATAGAAAAAAAACTAAGCTTTTTAAAGCTTAAGGAAATGAATCATATACATTTTTGCTTCTTGACTACCAAAGAGAAGATCATATCTTTCCAAAAGCTTCTTCATAACCATTGTTTAAGATTTTATTTACATCTAAATCACAGAGTTCTCATAAACCCACTTCTGTTTTTTTGCCTAAAAACTCACAAAAACTCTCCTTTTTATGGGACCCATGGGCCGGCCAGTGACCACTATGCAGTGCACACAGGTTACCCGCGGATTAAACCCAAATTTCAATCCAGGAACACTGCCACTTCTTTCTAATCTCATTCGTTTTCCCAGTAAGTTTGCCTTCTAAAATCAAATTTCAAAATTGTGACTCAAGGTCAAGTGCATCTAAAACTCATATCAGCAATCTAAACCCCACAACTACATCTCAAATACGAACTTCACACCCACAAATCAGATCAGAAGCTTGAAATCACCATTAAAATACCATAGAAAGTACCAGACAAACCCACAAAAAAAAAAAAAAAACAAAGAAGAAACAAAGAAATAAACAAAGAAACCCATAAAAAGTACCAAACAAACCCAGAAAATAAAAAACCCACAGATCTTGAAAGAAGAAATAAAGAAAGAAACAAGACGAAGTTGAGAAAAGAAATAGGTGAAGAAAAAAGGAACGAGTGGGTTTCGTAGAGAAGGAGAGAGTTTTGTAGTTGAGAGGTAACTTCCTAGTGCTCTGATGAGAGTGATGAGAGAGCAAAGAGGGTTGGTTGGAAGTAATGGCAGGTGACCGTTGGGAGGAGTGTGGGAACTTCACTTCTGATGGGACAGGGACAAGACTCTGCCGTGGGCCACACTGTGAACCAAGAAATTTACAACTTTGCCACTGAAACTCAGTTTTGGTGTTCTGAAAACAACATTTTGGCTTAACTCTCAGCTTTGGGTAAAGTACAGTAAATAATTTGCTTGATATAGAAATTCTCTCACGCGTGAAAGACAGCACAATAAATGCATGGACTTACCACACCACCTACTCGCACGCGTAAAGATTCTTTTTACCAAAAATACAAATTTTTTGAAATTGAAATTTTTATCCGACCCAATTTACCAGTTACCAATTTACCATGAACAACCTGGAAGGCCTGAATGGATGCCACGTCACAGCACGCGTACCCACACAAGACACCCAATCGGATTGGGTTAAATCACACGGCAAATCTTGCGCATGAAAAGAAACAAATCATCTTAAGGACTAAAATGCCCTTCAATCCCTTTTTCTCATCTCCTCTTAATTTTCATCTCCGTGTCATTGCATAGGCCTGTTTGGTTGCGTAGCCTTAACATATATTTTTACATTTTAAATAACATTACATATATTTTAATATAATTTTTTGCTCTCACGTATATTAAAAGCATCAAAATAATATTATTTAAACTTTTTTATTAAACAAGCCCTTATTTGTTCACACCCAAAACACGCTTTAATTTTATTTGTCTATATTAATTTTTTTTATTTATCCGATGTATTCTTAAAACTTTCAACTAGAAACTAATCACTGTTCGTGACGAGTGGATCTTATTAGGATAAATTACTGGCCTAAGAAGTTAGTGCAAGTATCTGAACTTGAATTGGGAACACAATGTGTCTATATTAATTAATACGTTATAATTCACCCAATTTGAATTTGGTGTTAGTCCAATAATTAACAACGTTTTTCGTATAAAATGAGGAATGTGTTTTTTTTTTAAGAAACATATATGAGGAATGTTGACCGCAAAAAAACAAAATGGCTTATGTTTGTGTAAAAAACATCTAATTGATAAATCATAAAACACAAGACAAATATGTTTTTTTTCATTAAAATATTACTTATTCAGTTATTCTGCACACAAAAAAGTTGCTTTTTTAAAAAAAATTTAGATTGGTCTCCATTAATTTCATGTATATGTATGCTGGTTATAAATTTTGCTCCCTTGACTTCAAATATAGGGATAGCAAAGTTAATTCGGCCCACGAGTACCTGACCCGACTTGATCTTAATGGGTCAAGTTTTAGTTGACCCGTGTAACATTAGGAGTGGGTTTGGGTTTTTATAATCTAAACTGAAGAGAGGTTTGGGTTGGATGCGGGTATTAGTAATACGCACCTTGAATAGGGATGGCAATTTATATCCGACCCACAGATACCCGACGCCCTGACCCTAATGGGTTAGATTTTACCCAACCTGGTAAATTATTAATTATAGGGTCGAGTATGGGTTTAAAAATATATATATATATATATATATATATACCTGAAGCGAGTCCGGGTTTTTGCAAAAACATGGCCCAATTCTGGACCCGACTCATTTATATATATAAGTAAAAAATACTAAAATACCCCCATATATGTATAAGTTAAAAAAAAAAAACAAAAAAAAAAAAAAAAAAACAAAACAAAACAAAACCCTAATCCCATACCCATTTCACACCATCAGTTCACTTAGCCACCTCCCTACTCTCTTTCTCCTCTCCCAATCTTCACTTGGTCACTCCCTCTCACTCACCCCCAACCTCCGATCTGTCACCACCGGCCTGATTAGCCTAAAGCCCTTCACCGCCAGCCATCACTTGCACCTCCAGCCACCTTACTTCCTCCATGTTTCTCCACCGGACCACCTCATTCTCTATCTTCTTTTTCTTTTTTTTTTTGGTTTCATTTCGTCTCTATTATGTGAGTAGTTTGTGTTTGTGATTTTAAAAGGGAAAATCATAAATCTGAAATTTTTGGGTTTGTGTGTTTGTGTTTGTGATTTTGAATGGGAAAATCATAAATTTGAATTTGTGTTTGTGGTTTTGAATGAGAAAATTATAAATTTGAAATTTTTGTGTTTGTGTTTGTGTTAGGATTTGTGTTTGTTTTTGTGATTTTGAAAGGGAAAATCATAAATCTTTGATCATTGTTCATCCATGATATCCTAATGGGTCTTTTTATTTTTCAATTTCATTCTTTGATTTTCTCTGCAGATCCTTAGATCTTTATTATTTTATAATAATTTTTGTATGTGGGTATTTCATTCATTGATTTCTTTGATTTTCTCTACCTAAGTATACTCCTGCTAGTATAAGAAAAAAAAAAATTATGTCCTTGAATCTGGGCAACGCTTGAATCTAGGCAAACACAAGAATCTGGCAAACACATCTTCAAAAATAATGATTCTGGCCAAACTTTTTTTTTTTAATTATTGGGCCACGATATAGGTTTCAAGCAAAAAAAAAAAAAAAAAAAATGGGATTGGGCCATGGTTTAGGCCCAAATCGTGGCATGGCTAGTGGGGCGCATGGCTAGTGGGGCCCACGGGTGCCCTATGGCTGGGTTTGGGGTTAAGAAAAAAATCTATTTAATAAACGGGCTAGGTCTTGGTTTCCGGGGCAGATTCGCGGGTCGGGTCCGGGTATGAAAAAACCTGGCCCGAACCTGACCCGTTGCCATTCCTAACCTTGAACCCGAACCCGAACCCGAACCCAAACCCGAATCCGAACCCGAACTTGACCCGATTATAGTTAAATTACTAAAATGCCCTATATATAACCCTATTTCTAAACCTAAACCTAATCATTCTCATCTCAGCCAGCTCTCTCAGTCTCTCACTCTGACGCTCTCCACCGCCAGCTAGTCGACCACACCTTCACACTCACTCGGTCGGCCATCGACCACACCCTCACTATCACTCGCACTCTCACTTTCACTCTCTCAAGTCCGTTGACATCTCTCACAAGTTCATCATTCTAGACTTCTCGTTCTCTACTTTTTTTTTTCTTTTGGATTCGCTACTTGGTTTCCTAAAACCTCTGCATACATATTCTTATTTAAGAACTCTACTTGGTTAACATCGATATTGTTGTTGGGCGAAAAAAAAAAAAATTGTTAGATATTTGTGATTGTCCAAATATTTGTGGGGATGGATATTTGTGATTTTCCAAAACTGGCAATTGGGTGTGTGTATTTGCCGTGTATCGATGGGTGGCCGATGGCGTGTGAGATTGGTTTAACATAAATTGATTTTTTTTTTTTTTATTAAGATTGGGCCATGGTTTAGGTGCCTTTAAATTGAATCATCTTTTTGTTCTTTTTAAATTTCTAACATTATAACTTTTGAATTTTGATTAGATGACTACCTATTAGTTATGAAAATATTAAATAATTAGGTTTAAAAGAATGCTTGAAAGTTAGGATTTAAAACGGTGACCCGGGAAGACAGTTACCTAGTTCATACTACTAGCACATTTGGGTGCTATTTAGTTTTTTTTTCCTGAATAGGTGCTATTTACTTTAGTTAATGGCTATGACTAATCCTTTTTTTTTTTGGATAAAAACCTATGGCTAATCTTGAATATACGAGTTCGTGTTGGAGAGAGGAACAATGAAAATCATACAATAACATAGTAATTTATGTGGAAAACCCCGTTGGTTATGGGGTGAAATTAAAACCACGGTTGGAGCAAAAAAGTTATATTTGATAGAGAAAAATAACTATGCCTTTTAAAAGGATTTTGGCTATTACTCTCACATCAAAGCCTTTGCGACCTCTCTCTGTTTTCCAATTTCTTGCTTGTTAATGGCAAGCTCCCTCATTTTATAAACTAAGGAGGCAGCTAGCCTTATACACCTGTCACATTTTTATTGGGTCTCAATACCTTACAAAATGGTACAAAATTCTCGCCAGGTGATGAGCCAATGAGCTGATGTTGTAGTGCCCTGTGCCGGCTAGCTTACTTTGTTTGACCAGCCAGGTAATGGACCAAAAAGCTAATGTTATCATGGAGTCCATTGTTTGACCAGTGTACTCTTCCCGCCAATGACGCTAGGATTGGAAGAGTGTAATTTGCTCAAAATTATGATTTCAACTGAAAAACAAATTGAGATCATGAAACATCTCCAAATACCTTAATTTGGCTAAATTAATCAAGTAAGGGCAAAGCCGGGAGTTTAACTACAAAATACGAGGATTAACCAACTTCTCATGAATTTATATGAAAATCATAATTATTAAAATTAGACAAAAATTGTATTTTAATAAAATATTACAAAATAAAAGTTGAAACTCTCTCATATATAAAATATATATATATATATATATATTACAAAGCAATAAAGCATAAATATTTTGTGCCTTCTAAAAAAATTGGGCTTGCATAGACTCTTTAAGCCCATTTTTTTGATAAATGATTACTACAATTTTGTAAAAATTATATTTCAAATTTCCACATTCATCAAAACTAATTTGAAAAATACAAAAAAAAACTCAAAAATATTTAAGTAAGAATAACAAAATGAACTATCAACTCCAATGTGATCGAATGTAAGGCTTAAAAAAATCCGACCTAACCACTTTAGGTAGCTATATATATCATGGAGCAAACTTTTTTTTTGAGAAACCAAATTAGCTATTTCATTAATTCAATAAAGGAAGACTAAGGTACATAAAAATTAGAGACAATCAAATGAGATAAGTCTGATGGAACAAACTCCATTCAAACTTCTAAAGGAAACGAGTTTCTTGCTCTCCTCACTAAAGCATGAGCTATAGAATTATCATGCCTCCTAGGATGAGAGAAAGAGTGAATTCGAAAAAAACTCGAAGTAGACTGAATGTCTTTAATGATATGCCCAATAGAAGCATAAGAAGGATTCACATTATTCAGAGCTTTGACTAATATCTCTGAATCCCCCTTAAATATGGATTGACTGAAACCAAACTTCGTTGCAAAAAAAGACAGCCTTTTGTGCTGCCAATGCCTCCAATAATACCACTAAATAAGGTAGAGGAATTTTTTCAATTAAAGTTGTCAAAACCTACTTCATTTAAATATCTAAACAATATCAAGGAGCAAATAATTTTTTTTTTTTTACAAGATAAAAATTATACTTTAACCTAATCTAAGTGTATCTGTGTATGAAACTTTCTTTTAAAAACTTGAATCCCGATCTTTGCCCTTCACAGTACGCGATGGTGCAAATAAGTTTGAATAATTATAATAATAACGGTCTTTAAAAAATTATTGATTTTTAGCTTCACTAATCTTCAATAACTTTCTTATCAAAAAAAAAAAAAAAAAATCTTCAATAACTTTCATATTATTATTATTTTTTTTTTTTGAGAAACAACTTTCATATTATCTGTAGGATATTTCTTTTAAATGTTATTTAACTTAAGTGTTTTAGAGCTAGAATTTGAATAATTCCCTTGAGTATAGTGCAACGTTCCACACATTTTTTTTTTTTTTTTTGATGGGAACGTTCCACATATTGAATAATAACAAGGACGATTCCCTTTGAAGGAAGGAATCTTTGATGTGCCCTATACATTTTTCTAAGTTTTTTGCAATTTTGCATTGTAGAATACTTACGATGCACATACCAATCTATATATATATATATATATATATATAATAGGTGAAATAGAGAGAAACTCTAATTGCAATTCTAAATTAGAATCCTAATTTTGTGCCATGTGTCAAGATTCATGTGGTTTCATTTGTCTAAATTTAAGTGGATCAGTTGTAATTTTGGTGTGTTTTTTTTTTCACACCTGCGTATTTCAAGGTTCATCTTCCCTTCTTCAATACAACTCTCCTATTGTTCAATGAATGCTATGAAATTTGATAAAGAATTTGAAAAAAATCCCTCGGTATCAATGATACACATATTTGGGTTTTTCTGTATCTTATATAAGAAAATGTTTTCCATAGATTCCCATTGTAATTTTTTTATTTCATGTATTTTTTCTCAAAAAGAAGAAGAAGAAGAAACACACCTCCACTACTCATATTCATCCGAACCTCCTCTCTCTCTCTCTCTGTGCAAAATTCAATTTCTACTTCTCTACTAAATTTGTTTTATTAAGATTTTTTTTTTTTTTTGTTTGGTTTCGTTCCATCTCTGCAAAATTCAGTCTAATCTCTCTTTCTCTTGCTCTATTTTGCATATCAATTATAGATCTCCTTTACAAAGGCAAGCTTCATATGCAAGGTAATTGTTAATTAGATATGATTCATTATTATTATTATTATTTGTTTGCAAGTTTTATGGGGTTTATAATCTAGCTCTCACTCTCTATTTTCATTAGATCTATTTATTTTCGTCCTATGTTCTCAATCTCTTTCTCTCAAGAATTTTTGGTTTAAAGGATTGATGATAGCCTCTTTTTTTTTTTTTTTTTCTTTGGAGTGTTAAAGAGATATATAGTGTTTACTGCAAAGGTAGACTTTTGATGTATAGTTTTTTTTTTAATTATTAAATATGAGAATCTTTTCAAGATTGAACCACAGTCTTCTTAGATCTTTACTCATAGATCTTGGATCTCAAAACTCAGACTTAAATACAATTGGCGAAAACATGAACTCAAACTGTTTTGCAGATCATATATACAATTAGAACTTATCCTATTTGTTTGTCTTTACGTTTTATACTCATAATTTTAGTGAATTTTTAATTGATTAAATTTTTTTAACGAGATTCACGTTATTCTATTATTATATATTGTTATGAGATGCATATTATGAGATTCATATTTAAATGATTAAAATATTTTGCTAAAAATAGTTTGTGATAAAGCAACTTAATCATAGCTATATGTACCGTGTATGAATCAACCTTGAATATATATGTCTATGTAACATTCTTTCTTTAGAATTTTGTATGATAAAAATATTTGTTACAAAATTACATAATGCTAAGATTTATTAAACATGAATAAACTTAGTCTTTTAAACATGACTAAACTCATGATTAATAAAAATAAAAAAATAAAACCAATAGTATCACTTAAATAATAAAATGCAATATATTTATTTTCATTGTTTTATTAAATTATATCCATTCTTGTGCGGTAATATGTGGTATATACTAGTAATAGTAAAATCTGACATCTGAGGCCAAAAATCAATTTGGACCATAATCAAAAGAATAAAAATTCAAAAGTCACGAAGTATTTAATTATTCTTTCACTATCTCTCTTTCTTTGTTTCCTTCTGATCTTAACGAGGAAAGCATAGGCAGAGTTAAGAATTTGGGCAATATTAATAATTTCAGTATTAAATTATATACACAGTAACTCTCTCAAAAAAAAAAAAAAAATTAAATACACAGTAGTAATGACTAATAAGGTACAAACAACATTATATTTTTTAAGAAAAATTAAACAAAATGCAGTTATGTATTTGAATGCAATTTTTGTTTGGGGCTAGGCTGTAGTAAACCAATAAAATTTTGATTCAATTTCTTTTTTTTTTTTTTGGTTTTAATTTTTTAACAATATCTTTTAATTAGATTTCATCCTTTTATATAAAAATTAATTAAAAAAATTGTCTATGTAATATAATTATATATTAGCAATCCAGCTAACTGAACTGCTAATGCAATATGGTGCTCTAGCCAATCCAGCTAACTGGGAAGACAAGCTTTATTAATATGATAGATAGTTTAATGTAGTTTAATGAGTCTAAATATATGCCTAATATTAGGATTTTTTATGTCAAGTTCAACAATGTAAATTCAATCTCTTTCTTTTGTGGGTCTAAAATTCATTGTTTTTAGATTTGAGATTTGGTTCAATTATGCCACTATCAATGGTGATGATTGATGAACCCATTGCGATCTTGCAGAATCAATTGTCATTTTTTTACATCTATATGTGTAAGAAAATTGTGCCAGATTCATTGCCAAGAACATAAATCATAATCAATGGTTACTAAAGCAAGCTACTAACAATATTTTAATACCGGAAATCTCTAATTGGTGAAATTCACCTGCTGCATCATTGCAATATTTTTACCTTATTCTTTAAAATGCAAATATACCTAATTATCTCCTTTTAAAAAAAATGGAAACAGAATTTGTCAATTCTAAAATATGATTTTAGAGAATCAACACAATGAGAGGAATATACACATTTTTATGATCTAGAGGATAAATGGTAGAAGACTCATTACAAAATCATCCACAATTGCCATATATGTAAGAAGAGGCACTCATCAGGAAAAAAAAAAAAGACTAGTGCTCAAAATAGTACAACACTACAATTCAAATAAATCTCATCAAGGAACAAAAAATACGCATATCATTTTCTAATTGGATACATATGCTTTAAAGTAAAATAGTCACATGCTTCTTAATACTCCCAAATTTTACTAAAGCACAATCCTAGAAATAGAAAGTATATAGAATAATGTCCGAAACCCATTAATTAAATTGCAGAAGATTGAAGGTAACACAAAAATTAGACTGTAGTATACACATTAAGTTACCTAGGCTGCAAAAGAGTGTAGATAATATAAATCTTGACATTTTTCAATAGTTCAAACTTCAAAGCAATAAATAAACTATCAGCAGAATTCAATAATTGGTTGGACTTGTCAAAACCCACTAAAAGTACATAAGTTCAAAACCTACTACATCTATTATGTTCGACGAGACCCACCAATTAAATTGCACAAGATTGAAGGTAACACAAAAATTAGATCATATTATATGCATTAAGTTACCTAGGTTGCAAAAGGGTGTTGATAATATAAACCATAAAAATGATAAAATTTTTCAATCATTCAAAGCAACAAATAAACTATCAACAGAAGTCAAAAGTTGGTTGGACTTGTCAAAACCCACAACGTCTCCAACCTCGTCAATTCGTGAATTCAATCTCTAATTCATCCATCATCCAAGTCTATGCATAACACATTAAAATAAACAATAGCCAGTATAGTAGATTTAGGGGAAACATAGAAACTATTAAATGATCATCCCAACAACGTTGTGAAGACAAACATAGAAAATAGATTGAAACCTTAACTACTATAACTAGTCACTAACCCGTGCGATGCACAGGATAATTAAATAAAATTGAGTTAAAAATGAAGAAAAATAAATAATTTAGTTCAAAATAGAGGTTCAACTAAAAAATTGGTAAAAAATACAATTAGTTTTTACTTTCTTTGAAATTGAACCTAAAAACAGAATCGTACATATGTGAGGACAATGAAAAATGATATCAAATATTATCATATTGAATGAATTTAAAATTCACAGCTACATTAAATTTAAAGAACAAAGACATTTGTTTCACAGCATTATATTAAATGATTAAAGCCCTTAAAATGAGTGAGGAAGACACAGACTTTTGCAGTAACACTTTCTTTCATATGCCAAAATATCATCCAAAGTATAAAGTGTCTAATGGAACTATAGACCATGCAAATATATGCTCACTAAGACACAAATAGCTTAATTAAATTTATGACTAATCAACAACAAAATGGTGTGGAAATTGTTTATAAAAAAATAAAAGGAGTATCTAAAAATCAAACATATGTATCTAACAATTCTAACCATAAAGCAACTACAACATGAGAATTTGGTTCAAAGTATTAAAACAATAATATAGAAAAATTAAAATAACCACAATTTTCATCAATCAAATATTGTCAAAAGCATAAATGGATAACAAACCAAATCTAGGTCTACCACTTCACAAAATGGGAACTACACACCAGTTTTTCCAACTCATATATATATATATATATATATATATATATATATATAACAGTTAGAGTTAACTTGCACAATTGTTGTTTTTTTTTTCTTTTTTTCTTTTTTTAAAGGGAGAACAATTGCTGAACTTATGCTTTAGATATTACTCACACTTCATATATTAAGATTTGAGAGACTTCCGACAATACCCAAAATAATAATAATAATAATAATAATAATAATAATAATAATAATAATAATAATAATAGTTCTTCATATATTAACCCTTGCACTATCATAGCTCTTCATAATGATGAGCCCTCAAAAAAAAAAAAAAATTAATAAAGAGAAAAAGAAAGCTTACCTTGAAGAACACTACCAAAATCATTACATTGGAAAGCAAAGGTTGGCAACGGTGGAAGCTACCAAAGATAGAGACCGGACCCTGGAGTAGAGAAAATCACACATTGAAAACCAAAGATTTATATGTGTGGGTATTCAAGGTTTTGAGTTTTTTTTTTTTTTTGAGAATCAAGACCGTGATATTATTGAATCAAAACTTTGACACAGATTACAAAAAGAGATATGTCCTCAAGATTAAAACCATTGCGTCTAACATTGGAAAAAGAGAGAAAATTAATATCTTTAATCTACTTCTACTTGAGAGTCTTTAATCACACAAACACAACCCGCAAGGCAGCAACCTTCAGAGTTAAGGAAATTGATAACAATTACAGAATCTCCTTCAACTTCAGTCACATTGTTGTCAATCTTCAGAGCAAAGAGAATGGCTCCCATCAGGGTTTTGAGTTTAGGGTTATAAAACAGAGTCAAGGGTTTCACCGTTTTAGTATGGATTATTTTTGTTATTTAAATAAAACTTTAAATAATGCTGGTGTGTAAAATTTGGATTATTTTTGTTATTTAAATAAAACATTTGTAAAATTGTGGAGCTTAGCAAAATAATCGGAGGTACATATCATATCTAATAAAACTTTACTTAAACTAAACTATTGTAACACTTGAGAAGATAATTACAATAAAAAAATCTAAAATAAAAAGAAAAAGAAAATAGTGGTGACGTGGAAAATTGTGGGAGGTTCAGAGCTTCGGTTATATATATATATATACATAGATTAATAACTATTATCTGGTAATCATCCTAAAGAGTAACATACCAAAACCTAAGCCTAAATCAAAAGCAATTCAATTGAAATACCAAAACCTAAAACATATTTTGTCAGCAAATTTTAGAATCATAACTGAAAAATTCGCTAGCAACGTTTCAGGAGCTATTATGGTGACTTGATGGCGAAATTTAGAGAGAGAGACCAGTCTGATAAAGTCTCTCAGATTTCCCGATCTCTCTCTATCTCACTCACTTTGGCCCTTTGCAATTTTACCCCTTATAGCCATTCATTCCCAACTATAGTGAAAAATGATTAAGGCTAGTGGGCTTTTCTTTTCTTTTTTTTATTATCATTGTAAAGGTTCAGTAATTCTACCAAACCAAACAATCCCTAAAAAGTACTGAAGCGGATCGCATATAACATATCAACAACACACTTTTATGTTTAACACTTATAACAAGCATTAAGATAAATTAGCTATCCAAAAACTTTTCAAAAGTGTTGTCAACAACAACAACAACAACAACAACAAAAAAAAAAATTTCAGAAGAAAAAACATAATATGTAATAAAACATTAATACTAAAGATGTAACAAAGAATAACACACTTTTATGTATAACACAGTTAAAACAAGCATTAAGATCAATAAGCTATCAAAAAAGTAAAACATAGCATTTAATGAAAGATTAATACCAAAGATGTAACAAGGAGATTTTCTTTACATTCAAAGTCAAAGTAATTCAATATTTCATATTCATCAAATAAATATATGAACCAAGCAAAAAATGCGAACTTTACAATAGAAAAACCCACATAAGCAACAAAACAAGGTTGAAAATGAAAGAGAGGGGCAATGGAGTAAAAAAGACTAAACTTTTTAAAGCTTAAGGAAATACATCATATGCATTTCTGCTTCTTGACTACCAAAGAGAAGATTATACCTTTCCAAAATCTTCTTCATAGTCATTGTTTGAGAGCTTATCTACGTCCGAATCACAGAGTTCTTGTGAGTGCAGAGTCGGAATCACAGAGTTCTTATGAGTGTAGAGAGAGAGAATGGGCTAGTGGAGAGTGAGGGATGGAGTGACTTTCACCTTTTATATTATAAGGATGGGCTTCACCTTTTGGGCTTGTGAAAAATGGGTTCTTAACCCTAAAACTTCAAGGAATAGTAGATAGAATCTTAAACTTAGACCTAAATCTAAGGGTATATTGGTTAACTATTATTTCCCTTGCCTTTTTATTTTTGAAAACATATTTCTATGTCCAATTAAAAAAAAAAAAAAAAACTTGTTTGGTAACTAGAAACAATTAAAAAATAAGACTATTGACTAGACAACTTATGACCATTTCGCGACCAGCCATATTGCAAATTGCATTGGCAAATTGCTTTACTTTCTTGCTCTTTTTTTCAACCAGCTTTATTAATAAATTAATACGCACATTGTTCTACTTTTCAAAACAAAACAATATTATTGACTAAGCAAGTTGCGAAATAGTCGCAACTTACATATACTTAAATATCAATCATATACTTACATATACTTAAATATCAATCAAATAAGATGTGATTCAGACCCTCTAGAATTCCTAGAGTACTCTAACAAATAGATTTTTTTTTTTTTAAATCCTAACCATTTTTTTAATGATTTAAGGATCTACATTTTGCTATGTCAATATTCCTCTAGATTCTAGTGGCGTATCATTAATATCACTATAGACCAAGTTTTTTTGTAGTGTGTACAACTCAAAAGATAATGAATGACTTGGTGTTTGTCAATTATTAAGGATAGATTAACCAATGCTAATATGGAGGGCAATGATATGAGACAATAATAATAATAATAATAATAATAATAATAATAATAATAATAATAATAATAATAATATTATTATTATTATTATTATTATTATTATTATTATTATTAGAAGACAATAACAATTTAAAAAACTAACTCAACTATTTGTCAATATCATAATATAGACCACAAGTTAATAGAAAAGTTTACTTAACCTAAAGCAAAAATTCAACCAAAAGCTTTTTACAAGCCCTTCTACATACCAAAATCAATTAAAAAACCCAAATTTCTTCCTGAGAATGGTGTCAGGCTGACTATACTGAACATCAGACCTACCAACCATTGTCTTTTATAAAGACACCATCTGCCTATACTCAGCTCCCTGGCGCATATCAGTCATTGGTACAGAAGTTTCAAGCTCCACCCTTCTCTACTGAAATACATCAGAAGTAGCTTAAAGTTGGTTAAAAGAAGTTAAAACAGTTGACTTCAATTCATCCATGCCAGATTGAATATTCAACATGACTGAAGCTTGCACTAGATTGATAGGCCTCATACTATCCAAGTGCAAATAACCCAAATCCAACCAGAGTGAACTCCAATTGAATCTTCTTCAAGATCTCTCTATTTCAGGAAAGAATTGACCATAGCCCTCCTCCTCATTTCAGCCTTCTCAAGTAACTCATAGGCCTTTTGCTGTCCCCTACAAAACCTAGTCACAAGGCAATAAATGCATAATGAAAAAGTACCACAGAAACACTAAGCTTGTATGTTTAAAAATCAACATTTCTATTACTATTCAAGTTAATTTTTTTACTTTTTTTTATAATAAAAAAGTAGGTATTTTAGTGGTATATGTTATTATTAACAAATGTCTTATCGTTCCATCTTGAACTTAAAATTTCCAAATAACAAAGAGAATCTTCAAATAAATATACATTTCTACTTCTTAGCCCTAAAACTTCAAGGAATAGCAAATAGAATCTTAAACTTAGACCTAAATCTAAGGGTATGTTGGTTAACTATTATTTTCCTTGGCTTTTTGTTTTTGAAAATAGATTTCTATTTCTAACCAAAAAAACTTGTTTGGTAACTTGAAACAATTAAAAGAAAAGATTATTGACTAAACAAGTTATGACCATTTCACGACCAAGCAGGTTGCGAAATTGCAGTGACAAACTACTCTATTTTCTTGCTCTTCTTTTCAAGCAGCTTTATTAATAAATTAATACACATATTGCTCTAGTTTTCAAAACAAAACAATAATATTGACTAGACAAGTCGCGACCAGTCTCTTGGAGACAAGTCTCTTGAAGAGGTTTGACTCGGCGACATGAGAGAGAAGGCCATGCGACTTCTTGAAGCAGAAGCAGCCATGGCCGTGGGTTCGGACCTTGTTGAGCATGTCAACGAGGACTCAGACAAACCTGGAATCGACGATGATGATGTGAGCTTGGCACTGGTGGACAGTGAGAGATGAGAACCATTTGAGGATTGAGGATCTAGGGTTTGAATTTTTGAGCAGAGGAAGATTTGAGTCGACAGTGGTGCGAGAGTGGTAGAGAGAGATGTGGGAGGTGAGTGAGTCAATGAGTTGGCTCTGAGTCATGAACAAGTTGGCGAGTGAAGGTTGGGTTTGGTTTTGGTTTTGATATTAATTTTTTTTAAAATTTTTGGGTTTGTGATCTTGTATCTGGGTTTGCGTTATTGTTCAAGACACACTAAGATCTTAATTCATGTGATTTTTGGTTTTAATTATGTTTTTAATTTTTTTATTTAGTTAAAATTAATAAATTAATATTTTTAATTTAGATGCTGGCATTTTTTAATGCCAAATAACATTTTTTATTATTATTTTAATAGACACGCCAGCTTTTAGTGTGTCAATAGTGCACTATGTTTGCCACATGTGCATTTTCCTTCTCTAATGTACCGACAAGAACAAAAACGAGACGCGTTTTCCAGAATATGGACTAAAAGAAGTAGAAATAAAAGTTAGGGATCAAAGTGGGAATCATGTAAAAATGTAGGGACGAAAATGAGTTTTTTGCTTTTACTTTTTTATAATAAAAAAGTATGCATTTTATTCTGGACTTTTTAGTGGTATATGTTATTATTAACAAATATCTTACCATTCCATCTTGAACATAAATTTCTGATCAACAAAGAGAATCTTAAATTAAACATATATTTCTGCTTCTTGACCCTAAAACTTTAAGCAACGGTAGATAGAATCTTAAACTTAGACCTAAATCTAAGGGTATGTTGGTTAATTATTTTTTTTCTTGGCTTTTTTTTTTTTGGAAAATAGATTTCTATTTTTAATTAAAAAAAAAAACCTTGTTTGGTAACTAGAAACAATTAAAAAACAAGACTATTGACTAGACAAGTTATGACCACTTTGCGACCAGCTAAGTTGCAAACTGTATTAACAAACTCCTCTATTTTCTTGCTCTTCTTTACCACCAGCTTTATTAATAAATTAATACGCACATTGCTCTAGAATTCAAAACAAAACAATACTATTAGACCTGACTTTTTCCTCCAGGTGTAATCCATGTGTTTCCTTTTTAGGATACTTTAACTCCTTTTTCAGGCGCGCTCCAAGGCATGTAGTTTAATGGGGTTTAAATATATGCTAGGGTAGTGTAATGGGGTCTAAAATATATGTGTAGGAGCACAAATCAAACTAATCCAAGTCGCGACCATTTCGCGACTAGCTATTTTTATTAATATGATAGTTTAACGTAGTTTAACGGGGTTTAAATATATGCTAGGGTAGTGTAATGGGGTCTAAAATATATGCTAGAAGGGGCAAGACAAGCTTTAATGATAGTTTAACGGGGTCTAAATATATGCTAGGTATTAGGATTTTTTATGTCAAGTTCAACAATGTAAATTCAATCTCTTTCTCTTTTGGGTCTTAAATTCAATGTTTTTTAGATTTTAGATTTATCGCCTTTCTTAAGGACAATTTGGCGCAAGGCTAACTCATATGGTGCTCTAGCCAATCCAGCTAATTGGGAAGACAAGCTTTATTAATATGATAAATAGTTTAATGTAGTTTTATGAGGTCTAAATGTATGCCAGATATTAGGATTTTTTATGTCAAGTTCAATCATGTGAATTCAAATAATTTCTTTTGTGGGTTTGAAATTCACTGTTTTTTGATTTGAGATTTGGTTCAATTATGCCACTATCAATGAGGATGATTAATGAACCCATTGCGATCTTGCAGATTCGATCGTCGACTTATACACGGCCTTGTCAAATAAAAAGCTAGAGATGAGCATCATGTGCTTGGGCTAAACGACATCATGGCAGCTCCTTCGTCTCCAGTGGTTTGGTTCCAACATTTTTGTTTTGTGTTTGTGTTTTTAATTAATATTTGGATATATACAAGAGAATTGTGATCATGTGTGATAGTTTTTACTCCTTTATGTGAGATCATGTGAAAAATATGATGTGACATCATTTGATTGGAGAGAATAAAAAAAAGTATTTACTCCACATTTTTATTAAATCTAATCTTTTTTTTATAATACTACAAAATACGTGAAAAACTAAGGGAATATTTGGATTTACAGTTTCTATAACTCATAACTCAAAAATGGTGGGACCCATGGTTGAGAATTCCGTTTGGATTTTGTTTCCAATTTTTATTTCCATTACTCAATTCTTTGATTTTTGAGTGATGGGTTATGGAAATTGAAAATACATTTTAGGTGTTTTCATTTTTCATAATTCTGTTTTCAATGGCATTTTTGTATTTAAAACTACATACTGGTTCTCACGGTCAGAGTCAGCCACAACTTTTGACCCTTTTTTTTTTCTTCTTCACTAGGTTCGGTGAGTTTGGTTTCTTCATCTTCTTTTTTCTTTTTCCTTTCACAGCAGGTGGCTTTTTCCTCTTCTTTTTTACTTTTCACTTTCACACTGGGTCTTGGTCTTCTTCATTAAGTTTTTATTTTTTCTTCTTTTTTCACTAGGTTCAGGTTTCTCGGTTTTTTTTTTCTTCTTCTTTCACTGGGTTCGGTGACTTTGGGTTTCTAGGTTTTTTTATTTTTTATTTTTTTTATTGGGTTCAGTGAGTTTGGGTACTGGGGGTTGAAGGGAAAAAAGAGAGAGTAAAAGCTGCACCAAGTTACAAGTATGAGACCCATAAACAATTGAAAATTTTGAGTGATGACAAGTTGAGTAATGGTGCCAAACAGACTTCGTGTAGGGAGTTGAGGTATTTTAAGTGATGAGTGATGAGTAAGGAGTGACGAAAATTAAGTAAAGAGTGATGAGTGAAGAAGGAAAAAAAAAAAAAAAAATCTAAACAGGGCCTAATATTGGTTCATTTGGACATTTGCCACCGCTTTACCAATGGGCCTTAAATGAGTGGGCTTGAAAGTCACCGGATCCCTTGCCAGACATAATACCTGCCTTCTGGACTTTAAGAGGATTCATAATGATAGAGCTACTTTTTACCATTGCATAAGTCCCGTCTGCTCAACAACCAGAATAAAAGTCAGAATATTAATACCAAATCCAATTGATATACAACCTTCCCAAAAGTAACAATATACTAAATTCATTAATTTGAGCAAAACGGTTTCAAGTTGCATCTTACAAATTCAGCAAAAAAAAAAGAGTTGCATCTTACAGTTACAGCATACATATGGCCCCATTGTTGTCGTTCAGTTTCCTTGGACCAGTTTCCTTGGACCAATGTTGTCGTAATCTAAAATTTTAGTATTTTTTTTTAGCCGTCTTGTAAAATTCCAAAATCACCCTTGGGAAATGGGGAATATAAGCAATATTCTTCCTGAAAAATCAATGGGCTTTGGTGTGCACATTAAGCTGTTCATTTTTAAAAATATATTATGAAAAAACTTTTTTGTCATTTGCTCCATTTTGGTCAAAAAATTTTTAATAGTGATAATAACATTTTTGTCATTTGCTTTGGAAAAAGACTAAAAAACAAACCATAAAGATCATTGTTTCTGAAAAAAACAAATAACAAAAAAGACATAAGCACGTTCAAACTTTCGACTTCCAAGCATGCAATGCAGTGTGTGGCACATTTATGCAGACCCATTGTGCCCCTCATGAGTCGTGACACGCCATGCACAAAGTTCTTAAATTCTCTGATGGTACGGTCTCAAGTTTTGACTCAAGCGAAACCCAACAACCCAACAGTTACTATTAATGGTCTGTAACTGAACTCTGCATCAAAGACAGGGACGGCTGGGTCTACAATACGTTTTTCAGGGTTTGTGAGTTTGAGCCAAAAAATGGAGGAAGAACCAAGGGAAGGACGATCGTTGGCTGAGACACCTACCTGGGCTGTTGCAACTGTGATCACTGTCATGGTTTCTTTTGGCTTCTTTTTTCATGGCTCTTTGAAATGGTCTGGAAAGGTAAAAAAATGACCACTTCTCTGTTTGCTTTTGATCTTTTACATGCTTCTTTATTTTATTCTTCGAATTCTTCATTAATATTTGTGCTGATTAATAATATGCCTAATAGTGGTTGGCTAAGACTAAGAGAAAACCTCTGCTTGCTGCTCTGGAAAAGATTAAAGAAGGTAAAGCAACTGAAGCTCTTATTAGAGATGGGTTCTGTTTGATTTCTTTATTATTATGTTGAAGCTTTTGGAAATTTCTTTAATTTCATCATTTGGTGGTTTTTTGCAAACAGAGCTAATGCTTTTTGGGCTTCTGTCATTGTTGATGGGACATTGGATTGCTTATGTGGCCAAGATTTGTGTTAAATCGTCCTCAGTCTTGAACAGCCAATTTTATCCATGTGCATTGGAGGGTGACTTACAAACAGTAAAGCGCATTCTTGTTTCAGGCTCAACTCATTTGAATCACTCCATTGTCAGAGAGCAGGTGAAAGCTGGGGGGCATGATTATTGTCCTGAGGTAGTTTCCTCACTCTCCATTTGATGATTTGAATTAGGATTTTAATTTGAATTTATTTATTTTTACAATTCTGGAATTGAATTTAGGATGCTTAGATATAGATAATAATGCAAGTTTCCTCACTCTCCATTTGAATTGAATCATTGTTTCTTTAGCAAGTTCTTGACTTTGTTCTAACTATGTAATGCCTGTAACTAATAAGTCTCAGAAACCTGTCAATTTATTTAAGGGAAAATTAGACCATATATCTATGATTACTATTTCAAAATTTGTTATTTGCTTCCAGGGTCATGAATCGTTTGCTTCTCATGAAAGTCTTGAGCAGCTTCATCGTCTTGTATTTGTTCTAGGCATTACGCATGTGATTTACAGCTTCATTGCCATTGCATTGGCCATGATTAAGGTTTGACATATCTATTTATTTAACTACCTTCTTTAGTTCTTCTTTGGGGCTTAATCTTTGTTAAATGAGCAGCAAAGTCTAAAATTTAGCTTATGCAGATCTACAGCTGGAGAACATGGGAAAATGAAGCTAAATCTATGGCTGACCAGAGCTTACAAGGTGAACAGTTTTCCACCCGATGATTATGTGGATGTCCTTTATTGTTCTTCCATTTTTTAGCGAGGTTTCTTTAGATGCCTTACACAAACTAGTCTTTTGCCTTATCATATTAATTTTTTGAATTCTAGAAACTCCGCAAGCTACACCAGATGGTGTGAGAATGAGGCGACTAACAACTTTCATATGTCACCGCACATCCCATCCATGGAGCCAGCACGGAGTTCTTGTTTGGCTGGTATTCTCATGTCCTCTTTCTATTTTGAGAAAAATATTTTCAATATTACTTTAAAGATTTTTAAAAACTGATAAATCTCAGCTCAACTTTGTCATATCTGAAACAACTAAATGACAAAACAATGCAAAACTAACGCTTATTCTAATTTTTTCCAGTTGGTCAAAAAAATTTTCAGCTCCTTCAATCTGTGTCATAGGACTGTCAAAAAACACAAATTAAAGTTGCTGAAGCAGCAATAACATAATTAGAGACAAAAGTAAAACATAAGGGGCTTGAAGTTGTATATTTGTTCAATTTCTACCATTATAGCTACTCCTTTGTATACACAAGTACCTACGTAACATATACATGCATCCATACATACATGTGTGCTAATAGTTGGGCATTTAAGATTATTAGAGAAAAGATTATAATTTCTCATTGCATGTAGCTAGACATTTCTTATATAGGAGCACATCTGCTCTAGTGATTCCAAACCCAAATTCCTCGATCTGCAGCTTTGTTTCAGCCGCCAGTTCTGGAGTTCTATAAATCGAGCTGACTACATGGCCTTGCGCTTGGGCTTCATCACTGCACGTGTTTTTTTTTTTTTTTTTTTTTTTTTTTTTTTTTCTGGTTTAAAATAAATGGAAGTGTTTTACCCACTTATATCTTTTTGATCGAGGATGTATGTTAAATATAAAATACTGTATGTTTATATATGCTAATAATTAATCCTTATCTGCGTCATCCTTCACTTAGGTGGGCTATTGCCAAAAAATCATGTAAACAATAGCACCTAAGAGGTTGGAGGACCGTAAATTTTGTTTTTTTATTAATTTTTTTTTAGTAGTGGAAGATTGACTTCAATGTCCATATTCTAACTTTGATATAAATAATCATATCCCATGAATGGTATAAAATATCCTATTGCCACATTTGCATTTCTTTGGTTCTTATTTTAAATTTGATTTAATCTTCAATTCTTAAAATGCAAATAGAATGCGGCAGGTCATGAGACCAAATTTTCTTAGCTGACTCTGTTGTTTTTGTTTTTTGTTTTTTTGTTTCTTCCTATGTAGACTCATCAATTTCCTCTAACATATAATTTTCATAATTATATGCTTCGAAGCATGGAGGAAGAATTTCGAGATATTGTTGGAATTAGGTATTATTTCTTTACCCTGTTTTGAAAGTTGACATTTCTTTTAAATTAATGTACTGAATAAGTTCTTCTAATTTACTTTAGCCATGATCTTGATTGTATAGTTTACTTTAATCATAAATGAATTAATATGTAGTGTATAGATAAATTAAATGAACTAACAATCAAAGAAAGTTTATGTATTTATTGATGCGGTATTTCCATTATTTTGTTCTTTCCCCTTCCTTGAGTAGGATGCTTATGAAGACAAAGTGAAGCCTATGTTCTGCATACTTTATGATGAATTTATCAACTTCAAATGCATCAAGTAACAAATCTGCACCCACCCACACACACACACACACATATGAAGAAAGTTGGATGTGGTCAGAGGTATATACTTTGATTTCATGGTGAAATCCATAGCTGTTCTCAATATTTTTCGTAGAAATCTAAACAAGATGTCTTCTTGCATTAAATGACATTGAAAACTATGAGAGCAGAATCAATCAACACAAAGTTCATTGGTAATTAGACATGATCCTAATGGTTGGTCACATACCTGTAGGCTGTATCTGGCCTATTACATGTTCTAGTTAATAATTTAATATACTTTTGTTGTTGCCACAGTATTCTGTTTGGTTTCTAAATGCTACTTAAAGACAAAAACACCAATAGCAAGATTCATTAAATAAGAAAATCACTTCAGGCGTCCATTTCCTCGTATGCACTCACTATAATTAACTTCATTTGAGTGGTATTCAAAAAAATTTGTTTTGTATTGTTTATTTTAGAATTACAGACTTTATCCAAGTACAATTTCAAGCAATTTCAAAAATGTGTTTATGGACTGCTAATATATCATTTTTACTGTAGCAAAGCTGTCAGGAATTTAGTTATTGCTTCCTCTGCTAATTGATTTGATAATTTCTTTGGTCCCTTTTGCAGTGTGCCTCTCTGGATATATGCAATATGTTGCATTTTTCTAGATTTTCATGGTAATTTCTTTGAATCTTGATGTGCTTCAAATTGAAGAAATTAGAGATAGTCTCAAGCAACTGCAGTCACCCCATTATTAACATATTGAGTTGGGATGTTATGGCATTTAAACTGTGTTGATGTAAGCAAACAGCATTAAAGTTGCATAAAATAGTGTGTTTAGTTTTCCATGCCTACTGGAATCTAAGAACATCTAATGAAGTGGCATTGGCATAAATATGCAGTTCTTCAGCGCCTGTTTGGACATCTCAACAGAATTGAATGGTCCTTCATGTTTTACATAAGCATTGGATGTACAGTTCATTATTTAATGTGGGGTATTGTATCAGTTAAGGCCTTCAAAAAAAAAAAAAATTCTCTGCCACATTTTACTAGGCTTGTGTTGATAGCTGCCTTTTCCTGTAGTGGCTCGACTCACAACAACGGATGTTTTACATATAAATCACAAATCTAACAATTACATTTCCTTGGGATGTTCAAAATGCTCTTTGGTTTGAGTATTAGTGATGTTTTTCTTCTTATAAGTTTTATGCTATATGTAGTTATGGCATTAATGTCTAGACTATGAACTATGTAATTCCCATCCAGGAAGCAATATTTACTTTTGGCTTTCCTTCCTTCCAGCAATTGTAAGTCCCCAGCATCACATCTCCTTTACCTTCTCCATTTTCTTTTTAATCCAAATTTACAATTTTCACTCCTTTCTAATTTCTTTCTGTGTTGACTAATATGTTAGTTGATTCTCCTAATTGGCACTAAACTGCACCGAGTGGTGGTAAAGTTGGCTGTTGAAATCATGGATGAATGTCCAACTACAGGATTATATCAGTTTAACCTGAGGGATGAACTCTTTTGGTTTGGGAAGCCCAAGCTTGTTTTATGGCTTATACATATGATATCCTTCCAGGTCAGTAAACCAAAAGAATCCATTTTGGCTTCTGAAATATTATTGTGTGACTGAATTCTTATATGCCATAGGCATTTATTTTGCAGAATGCATTTGAGATGGCCTCATTCCTTTGGTCCTTGGTAAGAGCTTGATTATAATTTTCATCCAATAACAACATGGTTAGAGTGGTTTTCCTACGCTAAAGTACCATCTAATCTGATATCATGATAAAGAACCACTTCTCCCAAAAGCTTAAGTTGTTAGGGGTTAATGAATTCAATCATTTAACCATTATTGTAACAATAACGATTCATCACTATCATGTTATTGTATCAACTAAACCAAAAAATAATGAATTAAACAATGAGAAAAGTAAAAAAGAATTATGCAATCCACAAGTAAAATAAACAGAATACAACCTACTTAAATAGAATAAACAAACTACATCCACATAACCAAAAACAAACAAACAACCTACCAAATGATGAAAATGATATGTGTGCCTTTTTAGACAGAGTAATAATATACATAAATGGATTCATAACCTAGCCAATGGGTGCATTGTGTTCCATATACACACAGAATAGAAGACGCTAAAAGGAGAGCGATGTACTTCATGCACAGTCACAAAAAGGAGTGAAATTTTGGGAATCATTTTTGACAGAGCACAGAGGGTTCACTTTTTGACTTTTAGATTTTTTTTTAATTTTTAATTTTATTTTTTTTTACCTTTATGAAATTATCTAACTATCTAAATTTAAACAAAAGAGACACAATTGCAAAGGGCTGTACGGTTAATATTGTGCAATTTCTAAGGATTTGGTTGGGTGGATACATTGCATTCAAGTTGAACGTTTTGCATTAAAACTTGTTTACTAGGTCACTAGCTTAGGTGGTTCAATTGAATAGTCAGATTGGCTAAGGCACTAGTTCACCAGATTACTAGACTGGTCTTAATAACTAAGCTCATTGGTTGAGTAGCACTCATGAGTTTGTTTATAAATTTGACATAATCTTCTAGCAGGCATTACAACTTAACCATCTACGATGATTGTAAAAATCCAATCCCTAAAACTTTCAATATGTATGTGTTGGCACATGTTTGTGTGTGCAACCATGCATTCATGTGCATGAGAGAGGGAGTATTGTTATTTGTGAATGTGTTGTATGGTAGTTCCCTTATCATACAAGCTGCATCTCTCGAACAGAATATGGAACGAGTTTGACATTGCAGTCTATAAATTCCATCACCATCAAGTCATTGATACCCTATGCATAACTTCCATTGGCAGATCCCTGGGGTACTTCAGACAGTCACCAGTGGATTATATTTATAATTGTTGGCTTGCAATATAAGATCATTGATACAAGTGAAATTGCATCTATTTTTTAATATAAATGTATGGCTTAGTCAGTAGGCTTACAATGAAGATGTAATATATAAAGATTGGTTGTGTCCATTGTGACACAAGAACTGCCAGAATTTTCCTTCTGGTAAGTGCAGACTTTATTTGTGATGCTAACTGTAACTTTTACTATGCAGTGGGAAATTGAGGGGCCTTCCTGTTTCATGGACAACCGTAAGTTCCTTGTGATTCGTTTGTCATTTGGGTATGTATCTTTATTGTAGTGCTCCATCTTCTTTACATGTCAAAAGAAATTTTCTTTTCTCTCAGGGCTGCAATGCGGTTTTGTTATATATGGCATCAACCTTGTTGTAAAAGCGGAAGATTTAATACCAATTTGTTGAGAATAGTAGAAGCATGAATATCTATTTGTTGTGTGTGTATCCAAATAACATTGGGTTTATGCAAAATAGAAATAGAACAACAAAAGAAATAATCACACGGGAACACAAAGATTTACGTGGTTCGGCTTTTGGCCTACGTCCACGGGCGGTGTCAAGAAAAAAGTTTCACTAACAAAAGGAAGAGATTACAAAAGTAGTACCCAAAACACTCTCACAAAACCCAAGTCCCAAATACACCCAAAGAGCTCTTAATCACCAGAAGCACGTGACTAGAGAAACCTGAAAATCTCTATAACAAAGTCACGCCTTAGAACTCTATACTAAATACCAGAGAATACCTATTCTAATATTGCGGCACTCCTTATTACAACCCCAATAGCCGCATAACTAGTGTATATATATAGAGATGTGGGCCTTTTGTCATTGAGTGAAATACAACTCCACCTAGAAGTGGAATTGCTTACTTTGTCGGCAAAACAGTCCTATTAGTACTAGGACTTGGTTTACAAATCCTTCCAAGGCAAGGACTATGCAATCCTTCCAAGGCAAGGACTATGCACTCTCACGTGCACTATTCAAGCCACTAGTCATAACAAACCTTATAGAATACAAACTCATTGTTATTAGTTACTGGTTACTGCAGGATCATTTCGCAGTTCTGGTGTAGCTTTATAACATTCCCACTCTATGTTATCATTACACAGGTCTGGCTTTTCTTCGTCTTCATCTCTCTCTCTCTCTTTCTCTCTCTCTCTCTCTCTCACTACTATGATCTTGTAGATGGGTTCGAGGTTCAAAAAGTCTGTAATGACAGAAAATGTGAGAACATCACTAGTTAGATGGCAGAGGAGAGTAAAGGCCAGGAATGGTACTTCCTCTGTTGCACTCCTGAGTGCAGGCACTGCAGCCTCAGATTCTGTGGTGCATGATGTGGAAAGAATTGATGACTTTGCCATAAACAGCATGGAAGGAAGCTCCTCAGGTGTCTGGGACACATCTTTCTCACATCAACAGGCCTCAATGTCAAAGGATCAAATTCATGAACCATCTCCAAATGATATGATACAAGTACCAGTTTCTTCTGATCCTTTCTATGACAGTTATAGCAGTGATGATGTTGATCATGACGACAGCAATGAGGATAAAAATGATGTCAAAGATGAGTCATGTCTTCTTACACCACCTTAAGTTTTTTTATGCTTGTATATAAATCAACACTAGCATTAGATTGATCATTGAAGGCATTGGATGGATTGTTATATCGTCTTGCTAAAATGACCAGACCCCCCCCCCCTCCCACCCAAAAAAAAAAAGAGTATAGAAAGAAAATTATCTTGCCAACAAGTATTACCTGTTAACCATTATTCATTTTCTTAGTAGATTGGTTCGTATGGCTTCTTATTCATCCAAAAGGAATAAAAGCTTGGGAAAAAGGCTTCAATAGACAGATTGGCCTATCAAAATGGACTTGCTCCTTCAAACTTGATAAAGTCTCCTAGGTAGAATTACCTTTGTGTTCAAAATGTTTTAGTTGATTGGACATACAATGTCCTAATAATTTGTTTTGCTTGGTGGACAAGGGAATCCTGTTGGACTAAGAGTGTCACAGAGAAGTAGAGGTGTTATAATAGGGTGGTTCATGTTTCCAGCCCAACTGCTATGTCTAAATTCAAAGAAGTTGTGGAGAAGGAAGTAACAATACTAAGGACAAATGTTTATTTCATAATCAAATTTTCTAGCAATAAGAGAAAGCTCGGAAAAATCCCTTGCCTAGGCCAATTGTAGCATGGATTTGACTAATATTAACATGAACATTAAGGCTGATTTTTTAGCCAAACGGCTGAGAAGCATATTTCGTTATCAACTACAGAATTAGCCTCCTCCGATGTGCATAACAATGATTTAGTAATATATATTTGTCGAATAGTGAATACATTGCCAAAAAAACAAAACAAAACAGAACAAAACAAGAGATACTATTGGTTGACTATGTTGAGCAGTTTCATTTTGAATTTTTAATCAAACTTTTGTAGCAATAATAGTGGGTGATCAAATTAATATTGATGGCATTGGTCAGAGATGCTCCAATGGTTAAGTGGCCTTTGAGTATGAATGGATTAGAAGCTGTCTGTTTGTTTTTTTTTTTTTTTTTGGTGGATTCTTAGAGCAAGAAAGAGAATGACTGTAAGCAAGGGAGAAGGGGTAGAAGCCTTACAGAGATTGGCTGATGGGTTGGGAGTTGAGGGCATGGGGTTGAGTGGAGTTCTCTTCAACAGGCAAACACGTCTTAAGTTCTAAATCAAAGCACAATGGATACTAGTGAGGCTTGGCGAGCAGTGTCTTGCTCTGACATATTGCTAAGTTAGGAGACATGGTTGATGAGAATATCACTGAGAGTTAGATGTGCAACTATATTGTCCAAGGTACAACACTGTTAGGACACAATCTCGATATTTTGGCACAAGGGAATGAGGGAAGTGTATTAAAATGTTGAGAATGTTAATGACATATTTTATGTAGTTGGCTAATCCTTTGACAAAATGCACTTTACTTGTATTTGGGTAGATCTAGGATGTGTTTAATACTTCAAATAACATGTTGTTCAAGTCTAGTATTAAAGCCATGAAGATTGGACCAAGAAACAAGTGAAGAAAAAGTGTGTACTAAAGCTGGACACCTGTAATAACAATAAGTAGAAGAAAAGTAGAATATCTCCCAATTTGGAGCATCTTAAAAATCAAATTATTATTGGAAATCTGTCAACAACAAATAGAATGCATCTTGAAGTTAAGCACTAGCAGCTAAGGATTCTTCAAAATTTTATTTTAATTAATACAAAACAAGAAAAAGGAAAGGGAGAGAGTTAAAACCATTGCACTATTCATAAGCTCAAGTGTGCAACCTCAAGTGGAAAATCTACTAATGATTGTGTGGAAAAAAAAAATCCACAGTATCCTATTGTAGGAATGTGAGAATACCACATGAGAGAACAATTAGTACCTAAATATAAATAATTACTACTAAGAGAAAATTACGGTGAAACAAATCATATTTTGCTATCATTTCTAGTAAATTTTTGGCTATTCCAATGCTATTACAACCAACCAAGAGCACTGAAAATTCAGCAAAAAAACCCAAGAGCACTAAAAGTTTTCAATGTCCGCTCCCATCTAAAAGCATGAAGGACTAAAGTAAAGACTCACCTATTAGATATTTGCTCAAACAGCTTAGGCAGCCAGGAGACCACTTAATGAAGTTAAACAATAAATGGTTTTTCATTTTTGTTCTATTTTGAATACAAAATCATAGCTTTTATGAGAATAATTTATCTATTGTCTGCTTGAGATAAGTTTTCAAAGATAACACACTAACTTGAAAATCCAATTTCCATACACATAGCATCACAGTTTTAGCAAAAAATTCAAAAAAAAAAAAAGAAAAAAAAGAAAGAGGAAGAATAGTTTTTTTTTTTTTGATAGGTAATAACAGCTTTATTGATAAAAAAGCACAATGAATTTACGATAGTAAACTCACTGCACTGAAAAGAGTACAAACCAATCAAATAGAGAGACTAACAGAATTAAGAAAGTCAAGCAAAGAAAGACAATGTGTAAACCCCCAAATCCGAGACCACTCAAACAAAGTCCTAAGAAGCAAAGACTTCACAGAGTCTACAAATCTCTCAGTTTCCTCAAAAGTACGGGCATTGCGTTCCTTCCAAACTAACCACATAAGACACGCTGGAACCATATTCCACACTTTTGAAGTATGCCTCCCCAACCAATTCCACTATGCAGTAAGAAGAGAAACAACATTCTTCGGCATCACCCATTGAACCCCAAACAAATAGAGGACTTCACTCCACAATGTATAAGCATACTTACAGTGGATCAATAAATGATCCACAGTTTCTTCTTCACATCGACACAGGCAACACCAATTCACAAGAGGTATCTTCTTCTTAACAAGGTTGTCTATAGTGAGAAGCCCATCCCTAGCAGCTGTCCACAAGAAGAAAGCCACCCTTTTAGGTACCTTAACACACCAAACGCTCTTCCAAGGAAAAGACACTGACGGGGCTGCTAGCAATGAAGTATAAAAAGAGCGTACGTCAAAAACACCACTACGATTCAATTGCCATATTATGGAGTCATCACCCCTCCTTGGTAACTTGGAGGAGATATGCGCAAAAAAATCATAAAAGATCCCTGTCTCCCAGTCTTGAAAAGCACGACGAAAACGTAAGTTCCAGCTATTACCACCCCCATTCGAAGTATAATCAACCATTTCAGAAATCATAGCTTCCTTATTCCTAGCAATAGCAAACAATGCCGGATATAAATCTTTCAAGGCAGTAGGGCTACTCCAAGGGTCATGCTAGAATCCGATACGAAAACTTTCACCCGCTGCATACAACACATGACCAAAGAAACTCTCAGCCCCCTTCCTAATGTTCTTCCACAACCACACCCATGAGCCCTTCTAACAACTCTAGTACACCATCCCCTAGTGGCCTCCCCATATTTGGAAGCTATAACTTGCCTCCATAAATGAGTGACCTCATTCCCAAAACACCAAAGCCACTTCCCAAGCAAAGCTTGGTTAAACAGCCCAAACTTCCGGATCCCTAAGCCGCCAGACTCCACTGGCCACACAACTTTCTCCCAAGCAACAAGAGAGAATTTAAAGACCTCATCAGATCTCCCCCAAAGGAAATTCCTTTGAATTTTCTCTAATCTGTCCCCTACATGTTGTGGAATAGTGAACAAAGATAAATAATAAGTAGGAAGACTTGATAAAGTACTCTTCAAGAAAGTAAGTCTACCTCCTTTTGACAAATATAACTGCTTCCAACCTACAAGTTTTTTCCCCATCCTTTCAATGATAGGGTTCCAAATTGAGGAATCCTTATAATGAGCCCTCAAGGGCATCCCTAAATAAGACATAGGAACACAGCCTACCTTACAACATAAAATACGAGCTAAGGCATCCAAGTTCCCAACCTCGCCAACCAGCACGATCTTACTCTTACCAACATTTACTTTCAGTTCGGTGATAGCTTCAAAGAAAATTAGAACCATACGAATATGTAATAATTGTTCCTTGGAAGTATCACAAAAGAGAATAGTATCATTAGCGAACAAAAGATGAGAGATATGCAAACCCCCACGAGTATTGGGATTTGCTTGGAATCCACTAAGAAAACCAGCATCTTCTGTCCTTTTCAACAACCTACTCAACACCTCCATCACCAATAAGAAAAGGAGTGGAGATAAGAGTCCCCTTGGCGAAGACCACGAGAGCTGCCAAAGAAACCAACTGGAGACCCATTAAGAAGCACAGAAAAACAAGTAGTAGAAATACACATATTCATCCATCTCCCCCACTTCTCTCCAAAACCCATCCTTTCCATAAGATAAAATAAGGCACTCCAATTCACATGATCATAAGCCTTCTCAATATCCAATTTAATGATCACACCCGGCATACCACTCTTCAATCTACTATCCAAACATTCATTTGCAATAAAAACAGAGTCAAGTATCTGTCTTCCCCTAACAAAAGAGTTTTGGGAGTTAGAAATAAGTTTATCCAAAACACAACGAAGTCTATGTGCCAACACCTTTGAAAGTAGCTTGTACAAACTACCCACTAGGCTAATTGGGCGAAATCTCTAATATTGACTACACTAAGCTTCTTGGGAATCAAACACAGGAAGGTGGCATTGAGTGATTTTTCAAAGATACATTCTTTGTGGAAGTCTGCAAAAAAAGCCAAGACCTCCTTCTCAAGAACACCCCAGCATTTTTGAAAGAAAGCCATAGTAAAGCCATCTGGACTAGGAGCCTTATCACCGTTAGCCTCCCGTAGGGCTGCAATGATCTCCTTCTTCTTAAAATCCTTTTCTAAAGCAATCCGATCGGTTTCATCCAAATTTGCAAACTCTAACCCATCAATAGTGGGCCGCCAAGATTCGGACTCCTGATACAAGGACTTATAAAAACCCACCACTTGCTCCTGAATTGTAGCCTCATCCTCATACAAAACGCCATCAACCTCCACACCTCTCATAGTATTAGTACGTCTATGAGAATTAGCAAGCCTATGAAAAAATCTAGT
Organism: Castanopsis chinensis; assembly: GCA_032878915.1. Lineage (NCBI taxonomy): Eukaryota > Viridiplantae > Streptophyta > Magnoliopsida > Fagales > Fagaceae > Castanopsis > Castanopsis chinensis. The sequence continues at coordinate 1,606,562 of JAVQMG010000053.1, forward strand.
ATTGTTATCCCCTTCTTTTAAGTACAAAGCCTTTGATTTCTGCCTCCAAGAAATCTCTTCCAAAGAAGCTAAATACGCAATGTCAGCCTTTATTTCAGCCCTTCTTGCACTATCTGCCGGTGACAAAGTTTGCATCCCTTCTCTCAAATCTAGGTTCAGAAGCTCAGACAGTAAGTATTTTTTCTTAAAAGCCACGTCCCCAAAAACATGTTTATTCCAATGCTTCAAGTCTCCCTTAAGAGCCTTCAATTTACAAGCTAGAACATAACTAGGAGGCCCCACAAAATGGTATCCGTTCCACCAACCTCTCACAAGATCCACAAAACCCTCTACCTTAAGCCACATATTCTCAAATTTGAAAGAAGTCTTTCCCCTCGACATTCCACCTGCCTCCACAAGAAGAGGATAATGGTCCGAAATCACTCTAGGAAGAGGCCTTTGAGTCACATCCAAAAAATGATCCTCCCAATCAGCGAATACCAACACTCTATCAATTCTAGACATAGAAGGGTTCTCTGAGTCTCGAAACCATGTATACTCACCCCCTACCAGGGGTATATCAACCAAAAAATTCCTCTCAATAAAGTCCGAGAAATTGAACATAGTTGGACTGAAAGAAGAACAACCAAGGCACTCTGCTGGATATCTGATGATATTAAAATCACCAAAAAGACACCAAGCAGCACTCCACCTCCCTCTCACACTATCAAGTTCAGTCCACAAAGCATCCCTAAGGCCATCAGTATTCGGACCATACACCCCTGTGCATATCCAAGTAAAACCGTCTACCACACCCTTTAACAAAACAGAAACAGAAAAGCAACCAACCATACTATCTATTTTTTTATAAACCCTTGTATCCCAAGCTAGAATAACTCCCCCTGCTGTATGAATAGCATCCAAAGCCTCCCAATCAACAAAAGGGCTACTCTAAAGACTCTTCACAACAACAGAATTGACTGAATCTAACTTGGTTTCTTGGAAACCCACTACATCACACATCACACTTCCACTCCTTGAGTAAATTCTTCACCGTATCCCTCTTTAGAGGATTGTTTAATCCTCTCACATTCCAAGATAAGAGTTTCAAAATCGTGGATAACTAACTGAGCCCACCCCATAAAAAATCTCAATCTCTCTGGTTGATCGACCAGATTGCCCCTTATAGTTAACGGAAGAGACTAAATTCCTCAATTCCCTCATTCCTTTTTTAGATGAAGATACGTTGCAGTGCAAACTACCTACCGTGGCTTGTTTTTCCCATACTTTCTCAAGTTTTTGAAATAAGGTAATGCACTGCTGCTCGCACGAGTCAATAGGGAAACCTACAAATTTACTGAAACCTTTGATCTTCCTCTTCACCCACACTAAAGGTTCCGGATCCTCCCCCACAAGAAAATCTTCCAACTCAGACACCTCTGATTCTAATTCCATACCCCCTTGAGGGTCCCACGTAGCCAGAGGCACACAATCCAAAGCATTCCTACCATCTTCAACCTCACCTGACCCCGTGGGGTTGACCCGGTCCAGCATCAAGACTTCACTATCCTTAGAATCACAACCCAGATCAGAAAGAGGAGAGAAACAATTTTTACCCAGCAATTGGTGATGGCGGAGTATATCGGAGAGTCTAGAAGCCAATAGAGGCGGGGAGGCATTTGGGAAGTCCTCTGTTGGACCATCTGCGACCATCACACTAAAACCCATGCAACCCACCTCCGCCCTGCTTTAGACAGGGTCCACTAGAAGACCACTGACAGCCCCAACATGTCCACAGCACCCATCGGACCTTGTAGGAACACCACACATCCCGCTGGTACCTGGAGACACCATCAGTGGCTTCTCGACAGAGCCGTGGGGGTCCGATCCTACATCCACACACCCATCGGTCCTTGTGCAGTCCCCAACCAACTCACCGTAGCTCGGAGACAGCTTCGGAATCTTCTTGGTTGAAATAATTGACCTCGATCCTTCACCCACCTCGCATGGTCTTCTTTCAGTCCACCGTGGCACATTATTTATGAAACCATTGGGGGCTTTAGTGGAATGAGCCCCCTGAGCTTTAAAAGAAATGTGTTTGACCGGAAGCTCTTTAAAAGACATAGGTTTGACTAAAATATCCTCACTTAGTGAGGATACTGTAGCCTCGGTTTGGGCTTTAACAAGCCCACCAGTAGGATCAATATTTTCAGCCCCTCCACTAAAAGCCTTGGGCCATCTGAAATCATTAACACCCAGACAGGTCACCACCCGTTTCCCACCTTCAGGCTTGCACACTCTCAAAGCCAAAACAACTGGAGTCAACTTAAACTTAAAAGCCTGTGTGGGTCTGCCATTTTTGATTGAAAAATTACCATTTACAACTGAACCATTTTCTGAAGGGTCTCCATGATTCACGTTTAGCCCCGATATAGTTCCAGAAATTTCAAAATTCCTGCTTTTCTGCTGATTTCCAAAAACAGAAAAAAGTTTCCCATACCGGCCACCACCAACAGACTGACCTCCTCTACCACCTTTTATGGAAGATACTTCAGCCATAGAACCCTGTTTTGTACCAGAGAAGAATTTCCTTATCTCACTCTGAAACAACGACCAACCAGCACGATTAAAGCTTGCTGGTATCATAATACATCCTCTCCTAGACCCTCCAAAATATTCTGTAATAACTACAAAAAGACCAGCTCTATTAGATCTCCCACAAAACTCTATCAGCTTCCCATTTTCCCTAAATCTCTTACAGAGTACAGCACGACCAGGCACCCAGTCTCGTATATCCGCAAGACAAGTAAGAATCCACTCCAAACCCTTATGTCCCACATGAATAGAGCTCTTAACATCCCGACGTGTCTTATGAATAGCATACGAATCAGTCCGTCCCCCCTCAAAAGAGAATGAAAAAAGTTTGGCATCAATGCGAAATGAACGCTTACTGCCCCCATGAACTAAGGAAAGAGGTTTAGGAGGGATATTATGTGAAATTTCAATGGTGGGGACATCTGGTTTGGCTAACGATGCAGGTGTAAGATTAGGCAGTTTAGGCAGAATAGGGTTAAGCCCTTGAAAAGATGGGGATGAGGGCGTGAAAGCTGGAGAAGGGGGGTAGGGGTATGAGAAAATCCCAAATTGTGGAGGGAAGCAAGGGAGGGGAGGGGGAGGAATATGGAAAGGAGGTAAAAAGGAAAAAAAAGATGATGATGGTTGAGGCAAAGGGTGAAGGTGAGGTAGAGGAGGGTGGATAGGTTGAAACAAAATGAGTGTCAAAGGGGTTTCGGTCTTGTCTAAAAGGCAAATAAAAATTGAAAGAAAATAAAAGAGAAACAAAATAAAGAATAAGAGAGCTGGACCCGCAGCCACCAGTGGTTGTGACACCGATGAGAGGCACCGCCAACGGCGATAGCTGTGAGTGGAAGCAAAAAGAGACCCAGTCACTAAACAAAATTCTAAGGGATTCAGTCACTTCTAAAAGGCAAATAAAAAGAGAAACAAAAAGAAAAATATAAGAGAAAAAACAATATAGAGAGAGAGGAGGACCTGGCGGCCACCAGTGGTGGTGACACTGGCGATAGCACCTCCAGCGGCCGAAAGAGAGAGACAGGAACGTACCGAAGTAGAGGTGTGTGACGTGGTGGCTACTAGCTGTAGCCATGGAGATTCAGCAATTGTGTGAGAGAGTCTTTGAATTTTGGATAGTGAAAGATCTGAAGAAAGAGAGTTTCTTTTTGTTTTTTTTAGTAGTTGAAAGGCAGAGAGAAAATAGAAAAGAGAAAAGATAAAGGGCAGAAGGTGGTGTCACACGGATTGATGAGTTGTCTTTATTAGGTGTTAGTTTTTTATGCGTTGAATTAAATAAACGGTTGAGATTGAAACTGTTGATCGCCGTGCAATACCTTGGACATGTTTTTTGCATGGGGTATGAATCCTTGATAGGACACGTTTTTTGCTAGGATGATAGGACTAGTGGAGAACAGGCTGCATAGATTCTCACTTTTACTCTCTTCTTTTTTCTTTTTTTTTTTCTTTTTCTTTTTTCAGAGGAGTACATCCCACAGTTATAACTTATATAGTTTCTCACTTTTTTTTTTTTTATCTGACCTTTTATCTATTATTATAAATTATTATACCAATTAATAATTTAATGTGTATCATATCAACTCTAATGACACTAATTTATTAAATCATGTATTAAATTAATTTTTATTTGTGTAGATTTAGACTTTAAAGTGGTCATGGCTTTAGAAAAATTGCAATAACTAGGTTCTATTGTTCTATACTTTAAATTTTATTTTTAGTTAAATTATCATTTTTAATTATAAATTGTGTTTTATTTATTTATAAATATTTTCTCATTATAAATGTCTACTAGAAAATATTTAATTATAAAAAGGACTCACTTAAAATTTTTGCCTAAGGCTCCAAAAGTTGTTGAGCTGGCCTTGACCACCTCACACATAGACTTACTAATATCTGCAACCATTTTTTTTTAACGACTCAACAATCTAATTGGAAAAGATGTGAAATTGTTGCGAATTTTTATTATATCCATAGCATGACTTATATTTTCAACTTTTCTCACTCACCCTAAACTATATTTGCAAATTTATTAACAGCAATATATATATATATATATATATATTGCAAAGTGAATTTTCTTTTTTAATTTGACTTCGAGGGTCATTTTGGAAACTTATATATATGTTTGCGAAAAACGATGAATTGATGATGCTCCCTTAAAAAGTTAAATTTTCAAAATAACAACTAACAATATAAAGCGTAAGGAGTATTTATTTGTTGTAATTCATAAAATACACTAATAAAGACAATTAAATTTAATCGTATTGTTTATTGGTCAATATAATTATATGATTGAATTTAATTGAAAACTCTATGCTACAATACCTTAAGTAAATTTTATCTTTTAAATATTGTCACATCTTTCTCTACTACCCTTACATACATTTTATCAAAAATGGTTTTGGAAATAAAGATATGAATGTATAAATCCACTCTTGTTGCATCTTATATATGTGGCCACATAATTTTATGAGAACTAAATTTATTTATCTGTATTTTCATTAAGAAAAATATTTATGCGTGTATTATTTCTATTCAAATAATGATAAAGGGATGTGGGTGGTTCATCACAATTATCATATGAATTTTTTTTACTTTTCTTAACCTTTCATAATCAACTTAATAATTGATGTTGATTCTATATTAAAAAAAATTGGGGTGACCTGGTACATGGGTAGATGACAAAACTAGAAGGGTACGGAAGTCTTATCTTCTTCATAGTTCACTCACACATATTGATATAATTAAATATCTTAAAACAGTCATTTTAAAGTGATATAAATAAATGCACCTAAATTCTTCAAAAGTTTCTGTATATGTTTGGATAGAGATTATTCTCAGTTGTGTTTTTTCTATTTATTGTTTTTTTTTTTTTGGGTTCTGCTGCGGGGATAAGTAGTATAGTGCTCACTGTGTATACTGTACGTAAACAGTATGCATATTATTTACGTACATTTATAATAATTTTTATTAAAAATAAATTTTACACATTTTAAAATTATTTCGTTTAAATATTTTCAACTTTTAGCTTTCCATCTACGCCAAAAAAAAGAGGAACCTGGTTCGAAAAGTGATGTAAATTATGTTGAGAAAGCAAAGCGAAGCGATGACTGAAATCGTTGACTAATAAATTGGTAAAGCTGTTATATACCCTAAGTCTGTAGATGTGGGCGCTGATTTCAGAGATTTCTATTGAGTCATATGCACACTGCTGACACTATGTGAGAGTTTGGATACAGCTTATCTCTGCGTTTGTGCGTCTGCGTTTGTGAAATGCTGGGTCCCATGGTTACTGTAGCGACAAAAACGCTGAAGCAAAAAACGCTGAAGGGAAACGCGCTGAAGTCTGCTGAAGGTTCACTTAAGTCCAACACGCACCGTTTCACTAATTCATTAAAAGAAAAACGCGTTAAAAGCACTGTTCATGGACACCTTCAAATTGAGAAAGAGCTGAGACAATTCCATACGCACCGTTTCATTAATCCAGCCCTGCGTGCGTGATCGCTCCAGGCGTGCGTGCGTGCGTGATCCCATTCCAGGCGTGCGTGATTGATCCAGGCGTCCATGAACGATCCAGGCACCAGTGATCGATCATTGCGGTGTCCTGTAGGCTTCTCTCAACGTTCTGTGATGAAAACGGTGCGTACGAACAGCTCCTGCGACCCAAAATAAAAGACCCAGAATTTACACAAAATAAAAGACCCAGAAAGCAACCAAAAAAAAAAAAAAGGAAAGTGAAAGAAGAAGATCGTGAGAGCACAAACCAGATGGGTCTTCCAAGGAGAGCAGAACAGAGCAAAAAGATAAAGCAAGCAAACAGAGAGTCAGTAATGGGTATATGGGGATTTTACTAGGCGGTGTGGATTTCTGAGAAGTGAAAGAAGAAGGAAGGAAGAGAATGATGTTTGCTTGAGAACGAGAGGCCAGGCTGTGTGGATTTCTGAGGAGTGATAGACGAAGGAAGGAAAACAGAACACAAAAAGTTGTATTTATATGCTACAGTAATTTCAGCTAAGCTACAGTACCCGTGTATCCTAAATTATCCACCACGTTTTTTTACTTATGGGCTACAGTGTTTTCAGTTTCAGTTTTCAATTTCAGCAAAAATAAGTCCTATCCAAACGGACCCTATATAGCCGGCCTTTCTCCTCATTTTCTTCATCCCCAACTCCATCAATATAGCAAACGTTTTCCACCATTTTTGTCGCTTTCATTCATCATGGCCCAAGAAACCTGTTCTTCTTCTTCACCCCCATCCTCATCCAGCCAAACATGGAGTTACGATGTCTTTGTTAGTTTCCGTGGCGAAGATACTCGCTACAAGTTTACCGATCACCTCTTTGAGGCGTTGGACCGGAGCGGGATTCACAGCTTTCAAGATAACAGAGAGCTTGAGACTGGGGAAAATATATGGACCAAGCTTGAGGAGGCAATCCAAAAGTCCAGGATTGCCGTTATAGTGTTCTCAGAAAACTACACTAATTCGAAATGGTGTCTCAGAGAGCTGGCGAAGATAATGGAATGCAAACGGAACTTGGAACAAATTGTGCTGCCCGTTTTCTACGAGGTTGATCCTTCCCACATTCGAAATCAAATGGGGAGTTCGGAAAAAGCGTTTGTCAGTCATGAGCAGCGTTTTGGGGAAGTCGAGGTGAAGAGGTGGAGAGCTGCTTTGAATGAGGCTGCAAGCTTGTCCGGATGGCACTCGCAAAAGGAGGAAAATCGGTAATTCATTATCTTGCTCAATCTATTATTATTAGAGCAGTAAACAATTTTATAAAAATTTTAAAAAATTGTTATGAATTAAGTCAAAAAACATTATTTATAAATTGAACTGCCAATGAAATAGTTTACAATTTTTGGTTGGCTTACACGCCCATCTCTCTCCCTCCCATCATTGGCAGTTTTTTTTGTCTTTTTCCTTTTTTATTTATTTATTTTTTATTTAATTTCCTTCTTTAGTTTTTTTTGTCCTTCTCTTTACACTTTTGGTGTTTTTATTTTTTTATTCATCCGTATTTTTTTTTTCTTATTTGTGAAGTATTTCTTTTATCCATTATAAGCATGAAAGCAAATTTATATATATTATATTTTTTATTCGGTTACTTTTTTTACTCTCAAACCAAACAGCAGGGAGAACTAAATTTTTTTTTATCTTCTTATTTTTCTATTGTGTTCTCATTTTCTATCTTTTCACTTATCTACTCTTCCAACCAAACAGACCTTAACGATGTTTCGATTGGCTTTAGGAGTTTTTGTGCAGTGCAGCAATTTTTAATGAAGCTAAATCTGATATGCCTCTGTATTTATAAAAAAGAAAACTGCAAAAAGATAGGAAGGGAGATACTTGATTTTATTTTATTTTTTAGAAAGCCATTTTAATTTTTTTTTTTTGAGAGGGTGCATTTAATGAAATTTTAGTTCTAATATACGTGGGTGCGTTTGTATTGCGCGTCCACATTTTTGGTTTTTTTTTTTTTAAAAAAAAAAAGTGCAGCGCCACATGAACAGTATAACAGGCATAGGAAACAGTGCTGAACAGTAACTAAAAAATATTTCTTTTATTATTTTTAGTCTACAGTATTCAACAAAATAAACAATATCTAAACGCACACGTGACGTGCATTTCTTTTTTTCTGAGGGCCATTACACATCAGCAGTTTATAGAAACTTCGTAAAATTGTTTGTGGCTCTACTCCATTATTATAGATGTAGAACTGTATCACTGGAGTTTCCAATGGGAAAGGTTCCTCTCTTCTTCTGATATTGGCTACTACTATCACTTTTGAAGTAGTTCATTCATTATCCGAAAAAATACATGTACGGAACCAATTATATTTTTGCGGGATTTTGCTATTTTATTATATTTTTCAAGGTTAATTTTATCTTATATTACATTATCACTGATTTATATTTTTACTGCGGATCCAACTGGCAGTTTTGAGTCAAAATTTATACGGAAAATTATTGAAGACATTTCCGGCAAACTAAATGAGCTGGCACACCTTACGGTTGCATCCCACCCAGTTGGAATTGAGTCTCGAATGCAGGAACTCAATAAGCTATTAAACAAACATTCCAGTGATGTTTGTATGGTTGGGATTTGGGGGATTGGCGGCATTGGTAAAACAACAATTGCCAAAGCTATCTATAACCAACTACAAAGAAGGTTCGAATCAAGTTGCTTTCTTGAAAATGTAGGAGAAATTGCTAAGCAATCACAAGGTTTGATTTATTTACAGAACCAGATTCTCTCCAGCGTCCATGTAAATGACAACAGAAAAGTAGAAGTTATTGATAAAGGAACTACCGTAATAAAAAATAGAGCATGGTGTAAAAGGGTTCTTGTTGTTCTTGATGATGTGGATCACCAGAACCAATTAGATAAATTGGCTGTTATGCGTGGTCATTTTCAACCAGGAAGTATAATTATCATTACAACAAGAGATAAGTCTATACTCAAATTGGATGAGATTAATGAGATATATACGCCGCTAGCACTGGATTACCATGAGTCTATTCAGCTCTTGAGTTGGCATGCATTTGGGAAAGACCAACCTAAGGAAAATTATGTAGAGTTATCAAAGGAAGTAATATATTATGCTAGAGGGCTTCCACTGACACTTAAAGTTTTAGGTTCTTTTTTGTCTGACATGAGCACAACTGAATGGAAAGATGCATTGAAAAAATTAAGACTAATACCTCATGATGAAATTCAAAAGAAGATGATGGTGAGTTTTTGTTTACTAAGTGACACGCAGAAAGAGTTGTTTCTAGATATTGCATGCTTCTTTGTTGGAATGGAAAAATATTATGTATTCAAAATACTCCAAGACTCAAATTCAATCCTTGATAGTGATCTAAGGGTTTTGGTTCGTCGATGCCTTGTAACAATTGAAACCTGCTCGAACCGGTTGATAATGCATGATGTCATCAGAGACATGGGTAGAGAAGTTGTCCGCAATAAATCCCCTAAATTTCCTGGAAAACGTTGCCGACTATGGTTTCATGAGGATGTCATTGATGTACTGCAATATCACGGGGTGAGATTTTAGATGCCTAAACTATAATGTTGACTGGATTAGACTATAAGACTAACTTATCTTATTTAGTGTTAAAACAGTTGATTTGTTACTGTATTCATCATAGCACATTGGTTGAGGGACCAGAGGCATAGTATTTGTCCCTCAACTATGCCATGCAGAATGCACTTTTGTCTTATTGCAATCATTAATGGGACGCTACCCTTGTTTTTATATGTACACAGTGGTGTTCTCAACCTATTATTCTATATATTCATGTAAATTGCTATTTCCTTAAAATCTAACTTTTACAAAGTGCTCTTTCTTATTAGGGAACAGATTCTGTTGAAGGCATTATGCTAAATTTGTCCGAGGCCCAAAATTTACAGGTGGAATCTGGAGCATTTGTGAATATGCAAGGGCTAAGAGTGCTTCAACTAAATTATGCACGACTTCGGGGGAATTTTAAATGTCTTTCTAAGAGGCTAAGATATCTGGAATGGTATGGGTTCCCTCTGAAATCCATACCACCAGACTTACACATGGAAAACCTTGTTGCTATTTACATGCCTTATAGTAAGCTGATAGAACTTTGGAATGGAACCAAGGTATGCAAGATTTGTTTTCTTCTTTCTGGTTTAGATCTATTGAATTCATACGGATATTAATTCAATATATATATATATATATATATTTCCTTTTTTGGTGGGGAGCAGATTCTAAGAAGGTTGAAGTTTCTTGATTTTAGTCATTCCTCTAACCTAAGGAGAACACCAGATTTCTCGGAGATCTTCAACCTGGAGGTGTTGGTTCTTAATAATTGTAACAGTTTGGTCGAGGTTCACAAGTCTGTCATATGTCTCAACAAACTAGTTACTTTCGATGTTACATACTGTAAAAACCTTGAGCTTCCCCAAGAGATTGATGAGTTCATGAAACGTGTAAACGACAGGGAAACAGGACATGAACCCAAATCACCATCAATAATAAGGCAATCATTTCACGTTCTCCCGGAGGAGGTAATTTCTCCCTCTCTCTTTTGTCTGAGAAAACTGGGTTTTTGGACCTTAACTCATTACTCATGAATTAATTGAAGAGGAATTGATTGCACTATACAATTCTAGTATTTTTCGTACTGAGGTTGAAATTCAAAACGACTGTTGCCTCAAACAGTTGCAGGATTACATCTTTGGTTTTCTGGGGAAGCAAAGGTGTGGGAAGCCAAGGCACTCCGAGAATGCAGCAGCTCATCATCCTTCTCAACCACAACCACCTCAGAAGGAGCAAGCTACTTTTGTGGAGGTTGATATAAATGTTCTGAGTATTCCTACCTTTGAAAGTGAAGTCGGACCATACAAGGTATGCAAGTATTTGTTTTCATCTTTCTGGGCTTGGATAGTTTGGATATGTTGAATTCATAGGGATGTTGATTCGGTACTTTTCTTTTGGGGGAGAACAGATTCCAGAAACATTGGATTTTGCTGTCAGCCATTTGCATTACCGAAAGAGAGAACATGATTTTGTCTCAAGATTCACCAATCCCGTGGTGGAGGATCTTGTAAACCGTGAAAGACTTCAAGAGATGAAACCGAAAATAATTGAATTCGGAGCTAGACATGGTCTAATGACTGGGACCCCACTCCCACGATTACAACTTTCACCTGGCGTACTAGTTCAGGACCTCACAATTCAAAGATCATTCCTAAGACCCTTTCTAACATTGTCAACTGCAAGCATCGCTCGATTTCATTTATCAGCTGTAATCGATTTCATTGATGGACTCAAGCTTGAATCTAGCTCATGCAGTACACATCTAATAAAGCAGCTTTCAAAAGGTTTAGAAGCGATGGATGAAAACATTGCCGTGTTCTTGGAATGGATATTTTTAAATTACTCTGAACTATTCAAGAAGAGTCCTACAAAGCTTTTCGAGGTCTGTCTCTCTCTCTCTCTCTCTCATTTCTAGTTTTATTGAACTGGGATTTTGGACCATAACTCGCTACTCATGATGTAATGTAATAGGAATTGATGGCAACCATCAGTATTAGTTGCTTCGTATCTGGGGGTGAGTTTCCAGAGTGGTTTGCCAACATTAGTACGGGATCAATTTTATATTTTGTTGTTAGACCCCCACTATTAAAGCAAGAGATCCGGGGTTGGCTTTTATGTGTTGAATTTGCAACCCGATTTCATGATATTCATGGATTCGATATTATATATACATTCAAAAATAAAACCAAAGGCATCGAGTGGAAGTATGAAAAAAAGAATTGTCGTGTAAAACCAAATCAAGAGCATATATGGTTGCACTCTGTACCGCTACATGACATTGTACATACGTTGGAAGCCGGGGATGTGGTGGAGTATTCAATACAAGTAAGCGGTAGTTTCCATCTGAAGAAGTTTGGGGTCAACCTGATTTATTGGAATGATATGGAGTGTTACCAATCCAAGTTTGAAGCAATGATCCAGAATGTACCCCTGCCCCATACGGATGATTTTCTTGATGCAGTTGACTCAATAGATCAAGCACTATTGGCTAGTGATAAGAAAATCAACATTTTCTATTTACAGGTGAATTTTTTATAACTCTCATGCAACCTAATAGGACCTGTTTATATTACAATTGTAAAAGAGTTTCATAAGTGGTTTTTATGTTCTAATTAATATTCTCTCTGCCTTGTAGGATCAACCTTCTGTATCACAGATCAAAGCAGCCATATCAAGATTCAAGGCATGGAGAGGCAGAGCAAAAGTCAGAGCAGATCAGTGTACTTGGCTAAGCTGCTTGTAGTTTTAGTTATAAATTGTATATAGCTTATACTGTGTATAGTTTACTGGTTTGTATATTGTTTAGTGAAGCACGTGACTGTGCACATGTGAGCATTTAGTTGTTTAGTTGTTTTGTTAAGAGTCTGTTACAGTTGTTAAGTTAGTTATTGTGACTATTGATTTGTATATAAGGTTGTGTATCATTAAGCAACTTAATGGGAAATTCATTTTTTAGCAAATCTCTCATGTGGTATCAGAGCGTTCTCTCAAAATTCCCAAATTTCTAGGGTTTTGTGGGTTTCGTTCTTGTCATCCATGAAAGCTTGAAGCTTCGTTCTTGAAAGCTTGAAGGTTTTGTGGGTTTCGTTCTTGTTGCTCTTGAAAGCTTGAAGCTTCGTTCTTGAAAGCTTGAAGCTACTTCAATGGCATTTGTGTCAAATTCTTCTTCATCCACTTCATCTAAGCAAGATCTAGTGTTGGTTGAAGACATGTCGAATCCTCTGTATCTTCACCATGCTGAAAGTCCTGGAGCTATGCTCATATTTGAAGTTCTAACTGGTGAGAATCACCATGCCTAGGCTCAATCCATGAAGAAAACCTTGATTGCAAAGAACAAATTTAGTTCTGTTGATGGCTCTATCACTCTTTCGTCTCCATTGATAAAAACTCCAGCAGCTGTTGATGTTTGGATTCGCTGAGATAATATGGTTGGTTCTTGGTTGAATAAGGTTGTTTCACCTTAGATTAGAATCAGTATCACCTATAGAGACACAACACTGGAAATCTGGAATGATCTTAGGGATACACATTCTCAAGGCAACGGACCTAGGATTTTTCAATTGCAAAAGGATATTGCATCAATCAATCAAGGTGATTCTTCAATTACTACTTTTTTTACTCAATTAAAGGTGTATTGGGATCAACTCAAGATTTTTAAGCCTAATCCAACTTGTACTTGTGGGAAATGCACTTGTAATCTGTCTAAGAGAATTGAGAATCTTCATTTTCAAGATTCAGTGATGCAATTCTTGATGGGGCTCAATGATTCTTATTCTTAAATCAAGGGACAAATTTTGTTTATGGAGCCACTTCCATCCATTAACAAAGTCTATTCCTTGTTGATTCAAGAAGAGAGGCAGAGGAAAGTGGGAAATTCCAATGCTTATGTTGAGTCCACTGCTCTTGCCGTGAAAGGGTCTAATTTCAATTCTGCTATTTTCAATTCTATTTTTTCTTGAGGAAAGAATTCTAAGGGCAAGGATAGGCCTATTTGCTTTCACTGTGGGAGACTTGATCATACCATAGAGAAGTGTTTCAAGCTACATGGATTCCCCCCTGGTTTTAAGCCTAAAGGGAAGACTTCAATGGTGAATCAAGTGAGTGTTCAAGATGATCTTGCAGAGAATGGACAGTCATCCAATGATGCTGCTCAGTTCACTTTTACTCGGGAGCAATACCAACAATTTCTGACTATGCTAGGCAATCAGATACAAGAAGCTGCCTACCTCTCTAAACATGTTCATATGGTCAATAGTGTGATCAAGCTTCATTCTAATCAACAAGCAGCTTCTTCTACAACTGGTACTAAGCCTAACAATGCTTTTGTTATGTTAGGTATATCCTTTTTTGGGAATTCTAATTTGAGGCATTCCATTTTTTCTACACATATAGTCTATAGAACAACCTTCAATGGAGATACTTGGGTTATTGACACTGGGACAACTAATCATATTGTGCATTTTGTTCATTTATTCACTGAATTCACTACTGTCAATTGTGTGGTTGCACTTCCTAATAGTGGAACAACTGTGGTAACTCACATAGGTTCTATTACTCTTTCATCCACTCTTATCCTTCATAATGTTCTCTGTGTTCCTTCATATTCTTTTAATCTTTTGTCAGTTAGCCAACTCACTAAGACTTGTTCTTGTTGTCTTGTTTTCTTGTCAAATTTTTGTTTTATACAGGACCTTATGTGCTGGAGGACGATTGGTGTGGGTGAAGTTCATGATGGGTTGTACTTGCTACAACACAGCCCTTTAGATGCTTGTACCCTTCCAATCAACTCCAAGGTTTTTCAATCAATCTTCAACTCTATTTTCAAGTCTGTTTTTAGTCAACCATAATCTCATGTACTCAATAATACTGTTGTACCTTCTTCTATATGGCATCTTAGATTAAGTCATCCCTCAGATGCTAAACTTTCTTCCTTAAAGAATGTACTTCATGATTTTGTTTGTACTTTCAATAAAGATTGTGAGATTTATCCACTTGCAAAGCACAAGAGACTTCCTTTCCTTTTTCCTAATCACATATCGGATTCTCCTTTTGACATTGTTCATTGTGATATTTGGGGACCCTATAGTGTTCCTACTATTGATGGACATAAATATTTTCTTACCATTGTTGATGATTGTACTAGATCAACTTGGGTTTATCTCATGAAGTCCGAGTCTGATACTAGATCCATTTTACAGTCCTTTTATACTATGATTAAAACTCAGTTCAATAAAGCCATTAAAATTTTTAGAATTAATAATGGCCTTGAAATTCAAACGACTGAATTCTTTAAGACTTATGGTATTATCCATCAACATAGTTGTGCTACCACTTCTCAACAAAATTCAGTTGTGGAGAGGAAGCACCAACATATTTTATGTGTTGCAAGAGCCTTAAGAATTCAATCTAATGTTTCTATTGCCTATTGCAGTGACTGCATTCTCACTGCTGTGCACCTTATCACTAGACTTCCATCACCTCTTCTTCATGATAAAACTCCTTTTGAATTGCTTTATGGCAAAGTTCCTGATTACAGCTCTCTTAGAGTCTTTGATTGTTTATGATTTGCTTCTACATTGGCTCATAATAGACCTAAATTTGATCCTAAAGCTATCAAAGGTGTTTTCTTGGGCTATCCCTTTGCTGTTAAAGGTTACAAACTGCTTGATTTACATTCTAAGAGAATTTTTATATTGAGGGATGTTGTTTTTCATGAGTCCATTTTCCCTTTTTAATCTCTTCCATCTTCCACTTCTCCCTCTTCCTCTGATCCTTTGTCTTAACTTTGTACTCCAACAAATGCTCCACCCTTACCTATAGATGATTTACATTCTAAATCTATTTCTGTTGTTGATGGTCTTCCATCTAATCATGTTCCTGATCTTGCTTCTGATCACACTGATCATCCTACTTCTCAGCTTCATGAAGATCATTTTTTAGATCTTCTTGATGACTTATCTATGTTTTTACCTAATGATATTGTTGATAATCCTCAGTTGCATCCTGATCTTGTTCCATCCTTGTCCAATCCTTCTGATTCTTCACTTAGAAGGTCCACTAGGGTGTCTAAACCTCCTGCCTATCTTAAATCTTATAAGTGTAACACACTTTCCACTAGGTATCCTATAGTTAATTTTGTTTCTTCTCATAAGTTATCACCTAGCTATTCTCATTTTTGCAATAGGCTTTCTACTCTTAAAGAACCTCAATTTTACCATCAAGCTATTAGTGATCCTAATTGGGAGGCTACCATGGCAGCTGAACTTGAAACTTTAAAATAGAATCACACTTGGTCTATTGTCCCTTTGCCTCCCAACAAAAAGGCTGTTGGATGTAAGTGGATTTTTTGCATCAAGTATAAGGCTGATGGTAGCATTGAAAGGTATAAGGCTATGGTTGTGGCAAAAGGGTACACTCAGCAACAGGGTTTAGACTATACTGAGACATTCTCCCCTGTGGCTAAAATGGTCACAGTCAAGCTTTTCTTGGCTTTTGCTACTGTGCATGGTTGGGTTCTTCAACAATTAGACGTTAATAGTGCCTTTTTAAATGGCGATTTGAATGAGGAAGTCTACATGTCTCTTCCTCCTGGTTTGCACAGCAAGGGGGAGTTCAATGGCAAGGAGGAGCTAGTTTGCAAATTGCACAAATCCTTATATGGACTTAAGCAAGCTTCGAGACAATGGTTCTCCAAGTTTTCAACTAACCAACTGCAGCTTGGTTTTGTACAATCCAAAGCAGATTATTCATTGTTTGTGAAGCAGCATGGTAAGCTTTTTATAGCACTTCTAGTCTATGTTGATGACATACTTATTGCAAGTAATGATCTTAAAGTTGTGGAAGATCTCAAGTTTTCTTTGGATAAGCACTTCAAGTTGAAGGACTTAGGCAATTTGAGGTATTTCTTGAGTTTGGAAGTTGCAAGATCACAAAAGGGTATTTCCTTGTGTCAAAGGAAGTATGCTCTTGAAATTGTTCATGATGTTGGGATGCTTGGTTGTAAACCTGCTAAAACTCCTATGGAGGTAAACTTGAAATTGAGTAAGGATGAGGGCAAGTTATTGCATGATGCTGGGATGTATAGGAGGTTACTAGGTAGACTATTGTTCTTAACCATCACTAGGCCAGACATTACACACTCTATGCATAGGTTAAGTCAGTTTATGTCTAAGCCTAGACAACCTCATTTGAAGGCAGCTTATAGGATCATTCAATACATTAAAGGGACTGCTGGTCAAGAATTATTTTTTCCATCAAACACTTCATTGCACATAAAAACCTTTGTAGGTGCAAATTGGGCTGCTTGCCCTAATTCTAGAAGGTCCATTACTGGTTTTTTCATCTTCCTAGGCGATTCCTTGATTTCCTGAAAATCTAAGAAACAGAATACTGTTTCTAGATCTATTGCAGAAGCTGAGTACAGATCAATGGCTGTGGCTGTATGTGAAGTAACATGGATTCTCTATTTGCTAAAAGATTTGAATATTGCACATGACAAGGCTGCTCTGTTGTTCAGTGACAGTGAGGCGGCAGTCCACATAGGGTCTAACCTTGTGTTCCATGAGCGTACAAAGCATATCAAAATAGATTGTCACATTGTGAGAGATAAGGTGCAAGATGGAGTTATAAGATTGATGAACATTAGAAGTCAATCTAAGTTGGTAGACTTGTTAACAAAGGCCTTGAACTTGACTCAATTTACAACCTCAATTAACAAGACGGGAATTCTGAATATTCATTCCAGTGGTGCCCATCTTGAAGGGGAGTATCACAGATCAAAGCAGCAGCATCATCAAGATTCAAGGCATGAAGAGGCAGAGCAGAAGGCAGAGCAGACCAGTGTACTTGGCTAAGCTACTTGTAGTTTTAGTTATAAATTGTATATAGCTTATACTGTATAGAGTTTACTGGTTTGTATATTGTTTAGTGAAGCACGTGACTGTGCACATATGAGCATTTAGTTGTTTAGTTGTTTTGTTAAGAGTCTGTTACAGTTGTTGAGTTAGTTACTGTGACTATTGATTTGTATATAAGGCTGTGTATCATTAAGCAACTTAATGAGAAATTCATTTTTTAGCAAATCTCTCATATTCTGATTGGCGACATGGTTTACTCTACTTCCGTGAAAATCTGCCAAGGACTATGTCTCCCTAGACAGAAATTTTCTTTTCTTTTGGTGAGTTGAGGGCATATGATGTAGAAAGAATTTTTTTTTTTTGTAATTGATAATTTTATATCAAACTCAATTACATATAGATATATCCAGTTTTGTTTAAAGGTAAATTGTACGATATCTTCAATCTTTATATATAGTTTATTGTTGGCGATATTAGTCAAGTAAGCAAACCATTGCAGGAGTGGAAAGGATAAAATAACTCGATTACAGAAAGCTTCATTGGCTTTGTTAATTTCGCACCTATGGATTAGGACATGCCAGGATGTTGGCTCCTCTGGTCTACGTGTGGTTTCTTATTACCTAGTATTAGCAATTTGACATCTTCATGAAGAGTTGTCGCTCTTTGTGAAGAGCTGCTTCTCTTAGATCCTAATAACTTAATCAACGAATTAATTGATCAACTGTGATTAAATGGATTAATTGGTTTCAAAATGGTGATAGGAATACAACTTTCTTTCATGCCAAGGCTTTGGCTAGACATAAAAAGAATTTCATGAACAGTTTGCTTGATAATGAGGGGGTATAGCAGGTTGAAGAAGATAAAATGGAGGAGATAGCGGTTGGGTATTTTGGAGATCTTTTCTCTATTAGTAATCCAGTGGATTTTTCTGATATGCTTTTGGATATGCAACCTAAGGTGACTCATGCAATGAATGAATGGTTGGTTTGGCCTTTTGTGGGTAGTGAAGTGCATATAGCTTTGAAGCAAATGTATCCACTTAAGGCACCGGGTCCTGATGCCTCCTTTGTTTTTTCAACACTTTTGGGGCACTTGTGGCATGGTGGTCACCAAAACGGTACTTGATTTTCTAAACTTTGGTATTTCTCCACCTAATTTTAATGACACTCACATTACTCTTGTTCTAAAAATTAAAGAGCCAAAGAAGATAACAGATTATAGGCCTATTAGCTTATGCTATGTTGTTTATAAAATTACTTCAAAAGCTATTGCAAATAGGCTGAAATTTTTTTTGCCTTTGATTATTAGTGATACATAGAGTGCTTTTGTTCATGGCAAACTGATTATTGATAATGTGTTGGTGACTTTTGAAACTATGCATCATATAAGCAAAAAAAAAAGGGGCAAGATTGGGGAAAGGACTCTTAAATTAGACATGAGTAAAGCCTATGATAGGGTGGAGTGGGTTTGGCTTGAAAAAGTTATGGAGAAATTGGGTTTTGCTGTCCAGATTAGAGATTTGATCATGAGATGTGTTTCTACAGTTACTTATTCAATTAAAATCAATGGGACTCCGAGAGGGCATATTACTCCCTCTAGGGGAATCCGTTAAGGAGACCCTTTGTCACCTTACCTCTTCCTCTTATGTGCAAAAGGCTTGTTTGCTATGATTCAATTAGCAGTGGAGAGGGGTCAAATGGAGGGTGTGAAAATTTGTAGGGGTGGTCCAAGATTGTCTCATTTGTTTTTTGCAGATGGCAGCTTGATTTTTTGCAAGGCAACGTTAAAGGAGTGTGATGAATTACAATGATTGCTTGCTGTGTATGAGAAAGATTCCGGTCAAAGTTTAAATCATGCAAAAACATCTTTGTTTTTCAGTGGCAACACTTCAAGGAACGTTCAAGAGGAGATAAAAAATCGGTTTGGTGCCCAAATAATAAAGCAACATGAGAAGTATCTTGGCCTACCTTCTTTAGTGGGGAAAAATAAGAGACTTACCTTCAATGCCATTAAGGAGAAATTGGGGAAAGTGTTGGTGGGTTGGAAAGAAAAATTGTTGTCCAAGGTGGAAAAGGAAGTTTTGATGAAAGCCGTGGCTCAAGCAATTCCGACTAACACTATGAGTTGTTTCAAACTTCCGGATTCACTTTTTGAGGAAATGATGGGTATGATTAGGAATTTTTGGTGGGGTCAAAAAAAGGAAGAGAAGATCATCGCATGTCTTAGTTGGCAAAAAATGTGTGAGCCTAAGTGTAATGGTGGATTGGGTTTTAAGAATTTAAAATTGTTTAATAAGGCTTTGCTCGCAAAGCAAGGGTGACATCTTCAAATGGGAAGCGAGTCTCTTGTTTATAGGGTACTTAAGGCTAAATATTTCCCAACAAGTGATTTTATTCATGCTTCGATTGGCCACAACCCTTTTTATACATGGAGGAGTTTAATCTCTGCCCAAAGCTTAGCCATTGAAGGTATGCGATGGAGAGTTGGTAATGGAGCAAATATCAAGATTTGGCGAGATAAGTGGCTGCCTGGGGTATCATCTCATAAAGTACTTTCACCAAGGCTGTTTTTGAATTCTGATATGAATGTTGCTGACTTGATTGACTCGGAAACAGCAAGGTGGAAAACTGAAGTGATTGACACCCTCTTTCTTTCTCATGAAGCCAAATTGATCAAGAATATTCCCTTTAGTGCTACTCTACCAACAAATAAAATGGTTTGGGCTAAAACTTCTAATGGAAATTTCACAGTTAAAAGTGCTTATCAACTAGCGGTTAACTTGATTACACGTTCTTCCAGTGGAACTACTTCTGATGGTAGTTCATTGAGGAAGTTTTGGAAGAAAATTTGGTCTTTGCCCATTCCCCATAAGGTGCGACACTTTTGTTGGCGTGCTTGTCGAGACACTTTACTAACCAAAGTCAAGTTAAGAAAGCGTAATGTGATTGCAGAAGACATGTGTGTTTGCTGTCATGATGAGGCTAAGACGAATGGTCACATTTTTTGGGGCTGTCCGAAATCACATGACACCTGGGCTGCTTCAAAATTACAACTAATGCCTTTGGATGTTCATCTTGATCCTTTTATGGACTTGTTATGGTTTGTTATGATGACTAATGCAGGTACAGAGGAAAAATGTTCACAGCTTGTAACAACTGCTTGGGCTCTTTGGTGTAACAGAAATGAAATTCTTTATGGTGGTGAAGGCAAAACAGGTCTGACCATGGCCCTTTGGACAACAAATTATCTTCAGGTGTACTGGTTTGCAATGGATTCATGCTTTCATGCTACATCAGATCTGGTTCAACCCTTCCTTGATGCGCAACAAGAGCCTCTGCTCTCGATTTGGTTTCCTCCTCCAACGGGTTTATTTAAAATCAATGTGGATGAGGCTCTTTTTTCATCAACGAAGCAAGCTGGAATTGGTGTTGTAATAAGAGATGGTGCAGGCAAATTGAAGGCAGCTTGTGCAGAAAAATTAAAAAGCTTCACTGGGGTCACTTGAAATTGAAGCTAAAGCTTATGAGGCCAGTCTGTTGCTAGCACAGCATTTGGGGTTGTAAGGTGTAGTGTTGGAAGGTGATTCTTTGATAATTTCTAATGCTCTTAAACGGTTTACCCTGTCACCCACTTCTATTGATGCTATTGTGATAGGCATTCATGAGTTAGGTGCTGAAATTGTTGTTGTTAGTTTTTCTCATGTACGCAGGATTGGCAATAAGTCAGCTCATATTTTAGCAAGACAAGCTCAAAACCTTGTCAATGATGTACTATGGATTAAAGTGATTTCTTGTTGTATTCAGCAAGCTCTTATCCAGGATGTATCTGCATTGTGATGTTGTTATAATAATAGTTTCAGTGTGCGTTTCCTATCCAAAAAAAAAAAAAACTGTGATTAAATGGGTTGTGTTTATCACACAAATTGTTACATACACTCCATATTTTAAACATAACTAGAATTTGAAATCACAATTTTCGCCTTTAAAGTTGGAAATCGTATCTTCAAGTCATGATTTTAATTAAAAAATGGGATGTGAGTAATAGCTTGTGTGCAATGAGAATAACCCTTTTGGTTAAGCCCAAGGTTAACAACCATTAAATTTAGGAACTTTTTTATTATGAAATTGTTGTGTTTGTACGTAGCATTGTCGTTGATATAGATGATATAGATAAGAGGTGTGCTTAATTAGAAGATATATACGATAAAGGAAAATACAATATTGGTCTCTAATTTTGAGTTATGAGTTTAAATTGATCATTTTTAGGCTTGACAAACTTAAAGTGGCTGTTTTTAATTCCTACGGAATAATGACGTATTAGTTTTTAATTTGGCTATTTCATGTAAGAGACTAAAAGTAATTACTTTAAATATTAATGATTAAAATTTCTTATGATATCAACTTAAATTCTAAATAAAACACTAGAAGGTACTAATTAGTTGAGCTAAAAGTCTATCGGCTACCTCAAGTGTCACTTCATGTGACTTGCAAATATTAATAAGAAGCTAAACTAAATTAAAAATTGGGTTATGTTTAAGTTACAGCTGATATAATTTTCTTAACTACAAGCACCAGTGGTCAAATTCTACTAAACATATCAACGTATCACTTAATTCCCCGAAATTGCCTTGTTTGGGATTTCAGATAAAGTGGTGTTAACTGTTAATTTAACTTTGTGCACACAGTAGCAAGCAGATGCCATGGCAATTTCACTTTCCTTGAAAAAAAAATTGACAATTTTACTTTTTTGGACTTACGAAGATAACATGAAGTTGAACTGCGCAACCTATCGTCTCTTTACTCTTCGATTCCGGATTCGAACTTTCAACTTTTGAGTTTCTTTTTTCTTTTTTCCTTTCGGTAGATCATTTTTGGGGTTACGATTTGTGTGATTGTGATTGCCCAATTTTTCTTTCTGGCTTCATTTCAACTTCGATTGTTTATTTATTTATGCAAACTGGATTATATTCGAATAAAAGGAAAACAGTGCCTGCATATTTTAGAATCGGGCTAGACAAAAGCGGGTAAGAGTATCTCTCTACGTTTTTAATTGAGCAAAGTACGAAATGTAGGACACCCCAAAACTGTTTGATAAAGAGAAAGTGTTCGGCCGTGGAAGAAAAGACACTGTCAAAAACAGAATAAAAACAAATAAATAAATAAATCCTTGAAGTTTTGAAGAAGAAATTTGACTTTGAAGAGTGAAGAGGATGGCTTGACAACTGTGGAATCTGGATGGAATCAGGAAGTTACCTTCGGGGGCCAAAAAAAAAGAATCATTCAATTATAATAAATACATTAAAATTTAAATTATTAATAAATAAAATAAAATAAAAAATAGTGTCTTCAGTTTTAACAAAATAGTAACAAAATAAAAGATGCAAATAACAATTTCTTGATATATTTCAACTCAAATATCAAGGATATATCAAAATGGAACTTGACCTTCTTTTATATTCTAAAATCATATCATTAACTTTGTAATAAAATTTCACAAAACAACCATCTTTTAGCTTACAACAATACATTAGATTCTTAATTAAATTCCAATACATAACTATATATATTTAAATTTAATTATCGTTAAAGGAGATAGTATTTTTTATATATACAAAACATCAGACCTACCAACCATTGTCTTGTATAAAGACACAATCTGTCTACACTCAGTCCCTGGCCCACATCAGTCATTGCTATAGAAGTTTCAAGCTCTATCATCCTCTATTGAAATACATCAGAAGAAGCTTGAAGTTGGTCAAAAGAAGTCAAAATAGTGACTTCAATTCACCCATGTCAGATTGAATACTCGATACCCCACACTGGATATCCTCCATCCCAAACTAGATATCCTCCACAACGAATTCAACATGATTGAAGCTTGTACTAGATTGGTATGCCTCATACCATCCAAGTGTAGACAACCCAAATCCAACCAGAGTGAACTCCAATTGAATTTTCTTCAAGATCTCTCTATTTTAGGAAAGAATCGACCATAGCCCTCCTCATTTCAGCCCTCCTAAGTAACTCATAGGCCTTTTGCTGTCCCATACAAAACCCAGTCACAAGTCAATAAATGCATAATGAAAAAGTACCATAGAAACACTAAGCTTGTATGTTTATAAATCTACATTTCTATTACTACTCAAGTTAATTAATTTATTTATTTTTATAATAAAAAAGTATGTATTTTATTACTAGACTCTTTAGTGGTATATGTTATCAGGCGAAAACCACACTTTCGTTCCTATATTTTCACCCAATTCCCACTTTGGTCCCTAACTTTTATTTCCATAACTTTTAGTTTCTGTTTAGAAAAATGCTTTCTATTTTCATTCTTTCCGTCAGTGCCCTAACAGCACTGACGTACGTGGCAAACGGAATCATTAAAATAATAATAAAAAATTTTATTTTGTCTTTAAAAATGCCATGTCAGCATTTAAATTTAAAAAAGAAATTTATTAATTTTAACTAAATAAAAAAAATCAAAAACAGAAATAAAAATAAAAAATCACATTAATTGAGATTGAAGTGTGTCGCACATCCCATCCATGGAGCCAGCGCGGAGCTCTTGTTTGGCTGGTATTCTCATGTCCTCTTTCTATTTTGAGAAAAATATTTTCAATATTACTTTAAAGATTTTTAAAAACTGATAAATCTCAGCTCAACATTGTCATATCTGAAACAACTAAATGACAAAACAATGCAAAACTAACGCTTATTCTAATTTTTTCCAGTTGGTCAAATAAATTTTCAGCTCCTTCAATCTGTGTCATATGACTGTCAAAAAACACAAATTAAAGTTGCTGAAGCAGCAATAACATAATTAGAGACAAAAGAAAAAATAAGGGGCTTGAAGTTGTATATTTGTTCAATTTCTACCATTATAGCTACTCCTTTGTATACACAAGTACCTACGTAACATATACATGCATCCATACATACATGTGTGCTAATAGTTGGGCATTTAAGATTATTAGAGAAAAGATTATAATTTCTCATTGCATGTAGCTAGGCATTTCTTATATAGGAGCACATTTGCTCTAGTGATTCCAAACCCAAATTCCTCGATCTGCAGCTTTGTTTCAGCCGCCAGTTCTGGAGTTCTATAAATCGAGCTGACTACATGGCCTTGCGCTTGGGCTTCATCACTGTATGTGTTTTTTTTTTTCCTGGTTTAAAATAAATGGAAGTGTTTTATCCGCTTATATCTTTTTGATCGAGGATGTATGTTAAATATAAAATACTGTATGTTTATATATGCTAATAATTAATCCTTATCTGTGTCATCCTTCACTTAGGTGGGCTATTGCCAAAAAATCATGTAAACAATAGCACCTAAGAAGTAGGAGGACCGTAAATTTTGTTTTTTTATTAATTTTTTTTTAGTAGTGGAAGATTGACTTCAATGTCCATATTCTAACTTTGATATAAATAATCATATCCCATGGATGGTATAAAATATCCTATTGCCACATTTGCATTTCTTTGGTTCTTATTTTCAATTTTATTTAATCTTCAATTCTTAAAATGCAAATAGAATGCGGCAGGTCATGAGACCAAATTTTCTTAGCTGACTCTGTTGTTTTTGTTTTTTGTTTCTTCCTATGTAGACTCATCAATTTCCTCTAACATATAATTTTCATAATTATATGCTTCGAAGCATGGAGGAAGAATTTCGAGATATTGTTGGAATTAGGTATTATTTCTTTACCCTGTTTTGAAAGTTGACATTTCTTTTAAATTAATGTACTGAATAAGTTCTTCTAATTTACTTTAGCCATGATCTTGATTGTATAGTTTACTTTAATCATAAATGAATTAATATGTAGTGTATAGATAAATTAAATGAACTAACAATCAAAGAAAGTTTATGTATTTAGTGATGCGGTATTTCCATTGTTTTGTTCTTTCCCCTTCCTTGAGTAGGATGCTTATGAAGACAAAGTGAAGCCTATGTTCTGCATACTTTATGATGAATTTATCAACTTCAAATGCATCAAGGAACAAATCTGCACCCACCCACACACACACACATATGAAGAAAGTTGGATGTGGTCAGAGGTATATACTTTGATTTCATGGTGAAATCCATAGCTGTTCTCAATTTTTTTCGTAGAAATCTAAACAATATGTCTTCTTGCATTAAATGACATTGAAAACTATGAGAGCAGAATCAATCAGCACAAAGTTCATTGGTAATTAGACATGATCCTAATGGTTGGTCACATACCTGTAGGCTGTATCTGGCCTATTACATGTTCTAGTTAATAATTTGATACACTTTTGTTGTTGCCACAGTATTCTGTTTGGTTTCTAAATGCTACATAAAGACAAAAACACCAATAGCAAGATTCATTAAATAAGAAAATCACTTCAGGCTTCCATTTCCTCGTATGCACTCACTATAATTAACTTCATTTAAGTGGTATTCAAAAAAATTTGTTTTGTATTGTTTATTTTAGAATTACAGACTTTAGCCTAGTACAATTTCAAGCAATTTCAAAATGTGTTTATAGACTGCTAATGTATCATTTTTATTGTAGCAAAGTTGTCAGGAATTTAGTTATTGCTTCCTCTGCTAATTGATTTGATCATTTCTTTGGTCCCTTTTGCAGTGTGCCTCTCTGGATATATGCAATATGTTGCATTTTTCTAGATTTTCATGGTAATTTCTTTGAGTCTTGATATGCTTCAAATTGAAGAAATTAGAGATAGTCTCAAGCAACTGCAGTCACCCCATTATTAACATATTGAGTTGGGATGTTATGGCATTTAAACTGTGTTGATGTAAGCAAACTTGTTTGGTAACTAGAAACAATTAAAAGAAAAGATTATTGACTAGACAAGTAATGACTATTTCACGACCAAGCAGGTTGCGAAACTACAGTGACAAACTACTCTATTTTCTTGCTGTTCTTTTCAAACAGCTTTATTAATAAATTAATACGCATGTTGCTCTAGTTTTCAAAACAAAAAAATATTATTGACTAGGCAAGTCGCGACAGTCTCTCGGAGATGAGTATCTCGGAGACGAGTCTCTCGGAGACGAGTTTCAAAAAGCAGTTCGACTCAGCGATGTGAGAGAGAAGGCCACGCGACTTCTTGAAGCAGAAGTAGCCATGGCTGTGGGTTGGGACCTAGCTGAGCATGTCGTCGAGGACTCAGACAAACCTGGAATCGACGGCGGTGATGTGAGTTTGGCGCTGGTGGACAATGAGAGATGAGAACCATTTGAGGATTGAGGATCTAGGGTTTGAGTTTTTGAGCAGAGGAAGATCTGAGTCGGCAGTGGTGCGAGAGTGGTAGAGAGAGATGTAGGAGGTGAGTGAGTCGATGAGTTGGCTCTGAGTCATGATCAAGTTGGTGAGTGAAGGTTGGGTTAGGTTTTGGTTTTGATTTTAATTTTTTTTTTAAAAATTTGGGTTTGTGATCTTGTATTTGGGTTTGTGTTCTTGTTCAAAACACACTAAGATCTCAATTCATGTAAGTTTTCGTTTTTAATTTTTTTATTTAGTTAAAATTAAGATTTTTTTTTTAAATTTAGATGTTGGCATTTTTTTATGCTAAATAACATTTATTATTATTATTTTAATGGCCACGTAAGCTTTTAGTAAGCCAATAGTGCACTTCGTTTGCCACATGTACATTTTCCTTCTATGATGTAACGACAGGGACAAAAATGAGTCGTGTTTTCCAGAATATGGACTAAAAGCGGTGGAAAAAAAAGTTAAGGATCAAAGTGGGAATCGTGTAAAAATGTAGGGGCGAAAATGAGTTTTTCCCCTTTACTTTTTTATAATAAAAAAGTATGTATTTTATTATGGACTTTTTAGTGGTATATGTTATTATTAACAAATACCTTACCATTCCATCTTGAACATAAATTTCTAATTAACAAAGAGAATCATAAATTAAACATATATTTCTGCTTCTTGACCCTAAACCTTTAAGCAACGGTAGATAGAATCTTAAACTTAGACCTAAATCTAAGGGTATGTTGGTTAACTATTTTTTTTTCTTGGCTTTTTTTTTTTTTTTTTTGAAAACAGATTTCTATTTTTAATTAAAAAAAAAACTTATTTGGTAACTAGAAACAATTAAAAAACAAGACTATTGACTAGACAAGTTATGACCACTTTGCGACCAGCTAAGTTGCAAACTGTATTGACAAACTACTCTATTTTCTTGCTCTTTTTTACAACCAGCTTTATTAATAAATTAATACGCACATTGCTCTAGTTTTCAAAACAAAACAATACTATCGTTTAGGCAAGTCGCAACCATTTCGCAACTAGCTAGTTTTATTAATATGATAGTTTAATGTAGTTTAATGGGGTTTAAATATATGCTAGGGTAGCGTAATGGGGTCTAAAATATATGCTAGAATGATAGTTTAATGGGGTCTAAATATATGCTAGGTATTAGGATTTTTATGTCGAGTTCAACCATGTAAATTCAATCTCTTTCTTTTGTGGGTCTGAAATTCAATGTTTTTAGATTTTAGATTTATCGCCTTTCTTGAGGACAATTTGGCGCAAGGCTAACTCATATGGTGCTCTAGCCAATCCAGCTAACTGGGAAGACAAGCTTTATTAATATGATAAATAGTTTAATGTAGTTTGATGAGGTCTAAATGTATGCCAGATATTAGGATTTTTTATGTCAAGTTCAATCATGTAAATTCAAATAATTTCTTTTGTGGGTCTGAAATTCACTGTTTTTATATTTGAGATTTGGTTCAATTATGCCACTATCAATGATGATGATTGATGAACCCATTGTGATCTTGCAGAATCGATTGTCGACTTGTACACGGCCTTTTCAAATAAAAAGCTAGAGATGAGCATCATGTGCCTGGGCAAAACAACATCATGGCAGCTCCTTCATCTGGTTTGGTTCCAACATTTTTGTTTTGTGTTTGTGTTTTTAATTAATATTTGGATATATACAAGAGGATTGTGATCATGTGTGATAGTTTTAACTCCTTTATGTGAGATCATGTGAAAAATATGATGTGACATCATTTGATTGGAGAGTATAAAAAAAAGTATTTACTCCACATTTTTTTTTTGAATCTAATCTTTTTTTTTTTTTAATTTATAATACTACAAAATTAGTGAAAAACTAAGGGGCTATTTGGATTTGCAGTTTTCATAATTTATAACTCAAAAATGGTAGGACCCATGGTTGAGAAGTCCGTTTGGATTTTGTTTCCAGTTTTTGTTTCCATCACTCAATTCTTTGATTTTTGAGTGATGAGTTATGAAAACTAAAAATACATAAATGTATTTTTAGTTTTCATAAATTTGTTTTCAATGTCATTTCCGTATCTAAAACTATATATTGGGTCCCATGGTCAAAGTCAGCTACAACTTTTGACCTTTTTTTTTTCTTCTTCACTGGGTTCGGTGAGTTTGGTTTCTTCATCTTCTTTTTTCTTTTTCCTTTCATAGCAGGTGGCTTTTTCTTCTTCTTTTTTTTTCTTTTCGCTTTCACGCTGGGTCTTGGTCTTCTTCATTAAGTTTTTTTTCTTCATCTTTCACTGGGTTCGGTGAGTTTAGGTTTCTGGGGTTTTTTTTTATTATTATTATTGGGTTTAGTGAGTTTGGGTACTAGGGGTTGAAGAAAAAAAGAAGAAGAGTAAAAGCTACACCAAGTTACAATTATGGGGCCTACAAACAGTTGAAAAATTTGAGTGATGACAAGTTGAGGAATGGTGTCAAAAAAATTTCGTGTAGGGAATTAGAGTATTTTAAGTGATGAGTAATGAGTGACGAAAATTAAGTAAGGAGTGATGAGTAAAAAAAAAAAAAAAAAAAGTCAAACGGGGCCTAATATTGGTTCATTTTGACATTTGCCCCCGCTTTACCAATGGGCCTTAAATGAGTGGGCTTGAAAGTCATCGGATCCCTTGCCAGACATAATACCTGCCTTCTGGACTTAAGGAGGATTCATAATGATGGAACTACTTTTTACCATTACATAAGTCCCCCTCTGCTCAAAAACGAGAATAAAAGTCAGAATATTAATACCAAATCCAATTAATATACAACCTTCCCAAAAGTAACAATAAACTAAATTCATTAATTTGAGCAAAACGGTTTCAAGTTGCATCTTACAAGTTACAGCATACATATGGCCCCATTGTTGTCGTTCAGTTTCCTTGGACCAATGTTGTCGTAATTTAAAATTTTAGTATTTTTTTTAGCCGTCTTGTAAAATTCCAAAATCACCCTTGGGAAATGGGAATATAGGCAATATTCTTCCGGAAAAATCAATGGGCTTTGGTATTTCTTTAATACTAAAATTTTTTGTCATTTGCTTTTTGGTCTTTTTGCAATTGATAATGATCCTTGTCCTTTCCTGGAAAAAGACTAAAAAACAAACCAATAGACATTGTTTCTCAAAACAAATAAGGAAAAAGACAAACGCACGTTCAAACTTCCAATTTCCAAGCATGCAATGCAGTTGGTGGGTGTGGCACATTTATGCAGACCCATTATGCCCCTCGTGTCACGCCATGCACAAAGTTCTTAAATTCTCTGATGGTATGGTCTCAAGTTTTGACTCAAGCGAAACCCAACAACCCAACAGTTACTATTAATGGTCTGTAACAGAACTCTGCATCAAAGACAGAGACGACTGGGTCTACAATACGTTTTTCAGGGTTTGTGAGTTTGAGCCAAAAAATGGAGGAAGAACCAAAGGAAGGACGATCCTTGGCTGAGACCCCCACTTGGGCTGTTGCAACTGTGATCACTGTCATGGTTTCTTTTGGCTTCTTTTTTCATGGCTCTTTGAAATGGTCTGGAAAGGTAAAAAAATGACTACTTCTCTGTTTGCTTTTGATCTTTTGAATGCTTCTTTATTTTATTCTTCGAATTCTTCATTAATGTTTGTGATGATTAATAATATGCCTAATAGTGGTTGGCTAAGACTAAGAGAAAACCTCTGCTTGCTGCTCTGGAAAAGATTAAAGAAGGTAAAGCAACTGAAGCTCCTATTAGAGATGGGTTCTGTTTGATTTCTTTATTATCATGTTGAAGCTTTTGGAAATTTCTTTAATTTCATCATTTGGTGGTTTTTTTGCAAACAGAGCTAATGCTTTTTGGGCTTCTGTCATTGTTGATGGGACATTGGATTGCTTTCGTGGCCAAGATTTGTGTTAAATCGTCCTCAGTCTTGAACAGCCAATTTTATCCGTGTGCATTGGAGGGTGACTTACAAACAGTAAAGCGCATTCTTGTTTCAGGCTCAACTCATTTGAATCACTCCTTTGTCAGAGAGCAGGTGAAAGCTGGGGGGCATGATTATTGTCCTGAGGTAGTTTCCTCACTCTCCATTTGATGATTTGAATTAGGATTTTAATTTGAATTTATTTATTTTTACAATTCTGGAATTGAATTTAGGATGCTTAGATATAGATAATAATGCAAGTTTCCTCACTCTCCATTTGAATTGAATCATTGTTTCGTTAGCAAGTTCTTGACTTTGTTCTAACTATGTAATTCCTGTAACTAATAAGTATCAGAAACCTGTCAATTTATTTAAGGGAAAATTAGACCATATATCTATGATTACTATTACAAAATTTGTTATTTGCTTCCAGGGTCATGAATCGTTTGCTTCTCATGAAAGTCTTGAGCAGCTTCATCGTCTTGTATTTGTTCTAGGCATTACGCATGTGATTTACAGCTTCATTGCCATTGCATTGGCCATGATTAAGGTTTGACATATCTATTTATTTAACTACCTTCTTTAGTTCTTCTTTGGGGCTTAATCTTTGTTAAATGAGAAGCAAAGTCTAAAATTTAGCATATGCAGATCTACAGCTGGAGAACATGGGAAAATGAAGCTAAATCTATGGCTGACCAGAGCTTACAAGGTGAACAGTTTTCCACCCGATGATTATGTGGATGTCCTTTATTGTTCTTCTATTTTTTAGCCAGGTTTCTTTAGATGCCTTACACAAACTAGTCTTTTGCCTTATCATATTAATTTTCTGAATTCTAGAAACTCCGCAAGCTACACCAGATGGTGTGAGAATGAGGCGACTAACAACTTTCATATGTCACCGCACATCCCATCCATGGAGCCAGCACGGAGTTCTTGTTTGGCTGGTATTCTCATGTCCTCTTTCTATTTTGAGAAAAATATTTTCAATATTACTTTAAAGATTTTTAAAAACTGATAAATCTCAGCTCAACTTTGTCATATCTGAAACAACTAAATGACAAAACAATGCAAAACTAACGCTTATTCTAATTTTTTCCAGTTGGTCAAAAAAATTTTCAGCTCCTTCAATCTGTGTCATATGACTGTCAAAAAACACAAATTAAAGTTGCTGAAGCAGCAATAACATAATTAGAGACAAAAGTAAAAAATAAGGGGCTTGAAGTTGTATATTTGTTCAATTTCTACCATTATAGCTACTCCTTTGTATACACAAGTACCTACGTAACATATACATGCATCCATACATACATGTGTGCTAATAGTTGGGCATTTAAGAAAAGATTATAATTTCTTATTGCATGTAGCTAGACATTTCTTATATAGGAGCACATCTGCTCTAGTGATTCCAAACCCAAATTCCTCGATCTGCAGCTTTGTTTCAGCCGCCAGTTCTGGAGTTCTATAAATCGAGCTGACTACATGGCCTTGCGCTTGGGCTTCATCACTGTATGTGTTTTTTTTTTTTTTTTTTTTCCTGGTTTAAAATAAATGGAAGTGTTTTATCCGCTTATATCTTTTTGATCGAGGATGTATGTTAAATATAAAATACTGTATGTTTATATATGCTAATAATTAATTCTCATCCTTCACTTAGGTGGGCTATTGCCAAAAAATCATGTAAACAATAGCACCTAAGAGGTTGGAGGACTGTAAATTTTTTTTTTTAGTAGTGGAAGATTGACTTCAATGTCCATATTCTAACTTTGATATAAATAATCATATCCCATGAATGGTATAAAATATCCTATTGCCACATTTGCATTTCTTTGGTTCTTATTTTCAATTTTATTTAATCTTCAATTCTTAAAATGCAAATAGAATGCGGCAGGTCATAAGACCAAATTTTCTTAGCTGAGTCTGTTGTTTTTGTTTTTTGTTTCTTCCTATGTAGACTCATCAATTTCCTCTAACATATAATTTTCATAATTATATGCTTCGAAGCATGGAGGAAGAATTTCGAGATATTGTTGGAATTAGGTATTATTTCTTTACCCTGTTTTGAAAGTTGACATTTCTTTTAAATTAATGTACTGAATAAGTTCTTCTAATTTACTTTAGCCATGATCTTGATTGTATAGTTTACTTTAATCATAAATGAATTAATATGTAGTGTATAGATAAATTAAATGAACTAACAATCAAAGAAAGTTTATGTATTTAGTGATGCGGTATTTCCATTGTTTTGTTCTTTCCCCTTCCTTGAGTAGGATGCTTATGAAGACAAAGTGAAGCCTATGTTCTGCATACTTTATGATGAATTTATCAACTTCAAATGCATCAAGTAACAAATCTGCACCCACCCACACACACACACACACATATGAAGAAAGTTGGATGTGGTCAGAGGTATATACTTTGATTTCATGGTGAAATCCATAGCTGTTCTCAATTTTTTTCGTAGAAATCTAAACAAGATGTCTTCTTGCATTAAATGACATTGAAAACTATGAGAGCAGAATCAATCAACACAAAGTTCATTGGCAATTAGACATGATCCTATTGGTTGGTCACAAACCTGTAGGCTGTATCTGGCCTATTACATGTTCTAGTTAATAATTTAATATACTTTTGTTGTTGCCACAGTATTCTGTTTGGTTTATAAATGCTACATAAAGACAAAAACACCAATAGCAAGATTCTTTAAATAAGAAAATCACTTCAGGTGTCCATTTCCTCGTATGCACTCACTATAATTAACTTCATTTGAGTGGTATTCAAAAAAAATTGTTTTGTGTTGTTTATTTTAGAATTACAGACTTTATCCAAGTACAATTTCAAGCAATTTCAAAAATGTGTTTATGGACTGCTAATATATCATTTTTACTGTAGCAAAGCTGTCAGGAATTTAGTTATTGCTTCCTCTGCTAATTGATTTGATAATTTCTTTGGTCCCTTTTGCAGTGTGCCTCTCTGGATATATGCAATATGTTGCATTTTTCTAGATTTTCATGGTAATTTCTTTGAATCTTGATATGCTTCAAATTGAAGAAATTAGAGATAGTTTCAAGCAACTGCAGTCACCCCATTATTAACATATTGAGTTGGGATGTTATGGCATTTAAACTGTGTTGATGTAAGCAAACAGCATTAAAGTTGCATAAAATAGTGTTTAGTTTTCCATGCCTACTGGAATCTAAGAACATCTAATGAAGTGGCATTGGCATAAATATGCAGTTCTTCAGCGCCTGTTTGGACATCTCAACAGAATTGAATGGTCCTTCATGTTTTACATAAGCATTGGATGTACAGTTCATTATTTAATGTGGGGTATTGTATCAGTTAAGGCCTTAAAAAAAAAAAAAAAAAATTCTCTGCCACATTTTACTAGGCTTGTGTTGATAGCTGCCTTTTCCTGTAGTGGCTCCACTCACAACAATGGATGTTTTACATATAAATCACAAATTTAACAATTACATTTCCTTGGGATGTTCAAAATGCTCTTTGGTTTGAGTATTAGTGATGTTTTTCTTCTTATAAGTTTTATGCTATCTGTAGTTATGGCATTAATGTCTAGACTATGAACTATGTAATTCCCATCCAGGAAGCAATATTTACTTTTGGCTTTCTTTCCTTCCAGCAATTGTAAGTCCCCAGCATCACATCTCCTTTACCTTCTCCATGTTCTTTTTAATCCAAATTTACAATTTTCACTCCTTTCTAATTTCTTTCTGTGTTGACTAATATGTTAGTTGATTCTCCTAATTGGCACTAAACTGCACCGAGTGGTGGTAAAGTTGGCTGTTGAAATCATGGATGAATGTCCAACTACAGGATTATATCAGTTTAACCTGAGGGATGAACTCTTTTGGTTTGGGAAGCCCAAGCTTGTTTTATGGCTTATACATATGATATCCTTCCAGGTCAGTAAACCAAAAGAATCCATTTTGGCTTCTGAAATATTATTGTGTGACTGAATTCTTATATGCCATAGGCATTTATTTTGCAGAATGCATTTGAGATGGCCTCATTCCTTTGGTCCTTGGTAAGAGCTTGATTATAATTTTCATCCAATAACAACATGGTTAGAGTGGTTTTCCTACACTAAAGTACCATCTAATCTGATATCATGATAAAGAACCACTTCTCCCAAAAGCTTAAGTTGTTAGGGACTAATGAATTCAATCATTTAACCATTATTGTAACAACTACAATTCATCACTATCATGTCATTGTATCAACTAAACCAAAAAATAATGAATTAAACAATGAGAAAAGTAAAAAGCAAAAAAGAATTATGCAATCCACAAGTAAAATAAACAGAATACAACCTACTTAAACAGAATAAACAAACTACATCCACATAACAAAAAACAAACAAACAACCTACTAAATGATGAAAATGATATGTGTGCCTTTTTAGACAGAGTAATAATATACATAAATTGATTCATAACCTAGCCAATGGGTGCATTGTGTTCCATATACACACAGAATAGAAGACGCTAAAAGGAGAGCGCTGTACTTCATGCACAGTCACAAAGAGGAGTGAAATTTTGGGAATCATTTTTGACAGAGCACAGAGGGTTCACTTTTTGACTTTTAGATATTTTTTTTAATTTTTATTTTAATTTTTTTTTTACCTTTATGAAATTATCTAAATATCTAAATTTAAACAAAAGAGACACAATTGCAAAGGGCTGTACGGTTAATATTGTGCAATTTCTAAGGATTCGGTTGGGTGGACACATTGCATTCAAGTTGAACGTTTTGCATTAAAACTTGTTTACTAGGTCACTAGCTTAGGTGGTTCAATTGAATAGTCAGATTGGCTTAGGCACTAGTTCACCAGATTACTAGACTAGTCTTAATAACTATGCTCATTGGTTGAGTAGCACTCATGAGTTTGTTTATAAATTTGACATAATCTTTTAGCAGGCATTACAACTTAACCGTCTACGATGATTGTAAAAATCCAATCCCTAAAACTTTCAATATGTATGTGTTGGCACATGTTTGTGTGTGCAACCATGCATTCATGTGCATGAGAGAGGGAGTTTTGTTATTTGTGTATGTGTTGTATAGTAGTTCCCTTATCATACAAGCTGCATCTCGAACAAAATATGGAACAAGTTTGACATTGCAGTCTATAAATTCCATCACCATCAAGTCATTGATACCCTATGCATAACTTCCATTGGCAGAGCCCTGGGGTACTTCAGACAGTCACCAGTGGATTATATTTATAAGTGTTGGCTTGCAATATAAGATCATTGATACAAGTGAAATTGCATCTATTTTTTTTAATATAAATGTATGGCTTAGTCAGTAGGCTTACAATGAAGATGTAATATATAAAGATTGATTGTGTCCATTGTGACACAAGAACTGCCAGAATTTTCCTTCTGGTAAGTGCAGACTTTATTTGTGATGCTAACTGTAACTTTTACTATCCAGTGGGAAATTGAGGGGCCTTCCTGTTTCATGGACAACCATAAGTTCCTTGTGATTCGTTTGTCATTTGGGTATGTATCTTTATTGGAGTAGTGCTCCATCTTCTTTACATGTCAAAAGAAATTTTCTTTTCTCTCAGGGCTGCAATGCGGTTTTGTTATATATGGAATCAACCTTATAGAATACAAACTCATTGTTATTAGTTACTGGTTACTGCAGGATCATTTCGCAGTTCTGGTGTAGCTTTATAACATTCCCACTCTATGTTATCATTACACAGGTCTGGCTTTTCTTCGTCTTCATCTCTCTCTCTCTCTCTGTCTCTCTCTCTCTCTCTCACTATTATGATCTTGTAGATGGGTTCGAGGTTCAAAAAGTCTGTAATGACAGAAAATGTGAGAACATCACTAGTTAGATGGCAGAGGAGAGTAAAGGCCAGGAATGGTACTTCCTCTGTTGCACTCCTGACTGCAGGAACTGCAGCCTCAGATTCTGTGGTGCATGATGTGGAAAGAATTGATGACTTTGCCATAAACGGCATGGAAGGAAGCTCCTCAGGTGTCCGGGACACATCTTTCTCACATCAACAGGCCTCAATGTCAAAGGATCAAATTCATGAACTATCTCCAAATGATATGATACAAGTACCAGTTTCTTCTGATCCTTTCTATGACAACTATAGCAGTGATGATGTTGATCATGACGACAGCAATGAGGATAAAAATGATGTCAAAGATGATTCATGTCTTCTTACACCACCTTAAGTTTTTTTATGCTTGTATATAAATCAACAATAGCATTAGATTGATCATTGAAGGCATTGGATGGATTGTTATATCGTCTTGCTAAAATGACCAGACCCCCCCCCCCCTCTACCCAAAAAAAAAAAAAGAGTATAGAAAGAAAATTATCTTGCCAACAAGTATTACCTGTTAACCATTATTCATCTTCTTAGTAGATTGGTTCGTATGGCTTCTTACTCATCCAAAAGGAATAAAAGCTTGGGAAAAAGGCTTCAATAGACAGATTGGCCTATCGAAATGGACTTGCTCCTTCAAACTTGATAAAGTCTCCTAGGTAGAATTACCTTTGTGTTCAAAATGTTTTAGTTGATTGAACATACAATGTCCTAATAATTTGTTTTGCTTGGTGGACAAGGGAATCCTGTTGGACTAAGAGTGTCACAGAGAAGTAGAGGTGTTATAATAGGGTGGTTCGTGTTTCCAGCCCAACTGCCATGTCTAAAATCAAAGAAGTTGTGGAGAAGGAAGTAACAATACTAAGGACAAATGTTTATTTCATAATCAAATTTTCTAGCAATAAGAGAAAGCTCGGAAAAATCCCTTGCCTAGGCCAATTGTAGCATGGATTTGGCTAATATTAACATGAACATTAAGGCTGATTTTTTAGCCAAACGGCTGAGAAGCATATTTCGTTATCAACTACAGAATTAGCCTCCGATGTGCACAACAATGATTTAGTAATATATATTCGTTGAATACTGAATACATTGCCAAAAAAACAAAACAAAACAAAACAAGAGATACTATTGGTTGACTATGTTGAGCAGTTTCATTTTGAATTTTTAATCAAACTTTTGAAGCAATAATAGTGGGTGATCAAATTAATATTGATGGCATTGGTCAGAGGTGCTCCAATGGTTAAGTGGCCTTTGAGTATGAATGGATTAGAAGCTGTTTGTTTGTTTGTTTTTTGTTTTTGGTGGATTCTTAGAGCAAGAAAGAGAATGACTGTAAGCAAGGGAGAAGGGGTAGAAGCCTTACAGAGATTGGCCGATGGGTTGGGAGTTGAGGGCATGGGGTTGAGTGGAGTTCTCCTCAACAGGCAAACACGTCTTAAGTTCTAAACCAAAGCACAATGGATACTAGTGAGGCTTGGCGGGCAGTGTCTTGCTCTGACATATTGCTAAGTTAGGAGACATGGTTGATGAGAATATCACTGAGAGTTAGATGTGCAACTATATTGTCCAAGGTACAACACTGTTAGGACACAATCTCGATATTTTGGCACAAGGGAATGAGGGAAGTGTATTAAAATGTTGAGAAATTCAATACTGAGGAAAATGAACATTCGCTTACTCTAGGAGAGAGGGAATCATGTGGAGAGGAAAGTGAATTGATGAGAGGGGGCCATGCATCACGAGCATTC
The DNA here is from genome assembly GCA_032878915.1 of Castanopsis chinensis. Lineage (NCBI taxonomy): Eukaryota > Viridiplantae > Streptophyta > Magnoliopsida > Fagales > Fagaceae > Castanopsis > Castanopsis chinensis. The sequence goes on from JAVQMG010000053.1 coordinate 1,644,857, forward strand.
AAATGGAGATGTTTGTACAATATTTGAAGGGGGAGGATGTGGAAGTGTCACAATTCAATCTATTGAGTAGGATAGAAACAAACGAGTAAGGATTTGGAGGGCGAGATTGACACCGTTGAGTACAAGAAGTTAAGAGAAGCTATGGAGGCCAATATGAATCTCATAAGTTGGAACTTGGAATTTTTGATGACTTGGGAACCTTTCAGTAGTTAGAGTATATTTCTTGTTAGTGAAGACCAAAGATCCCTACATTTTATATCTTATGGAAACGAAAATTGACTTGCAGATAATGACTTGTGTGAAGGACAGACTTAGATCCCTCCTAGTCATTGGCTTACTGAGCTTCAGGTATATTGACTACAATATTTTAGACACCATCCACAATGATTGTTTACACTCACATTCCTCTCATAATTGTTAATTCGATACTTGCTTTGCTTACTGAATTACCCTTGATTTTTAGCACATAAATCAATATTTGTCATTCTTACCTCAAACAATACTATAGACAATTAACTCCACTCACCCTTATAGCGTTCTCAATTATGATTATAGGTTTTTCCTCTTGTGGTTTGAAGTGCTCCACCTATAACATACATTTATTGGGATGGGAATCAAAATGCTGACTTTTTGGCCAAAAAAAAGGAAACAACTACACGGAACCTTTTGTTTTGCACTGTAATCTTCATTTCTAGATTTTGTACAACTTTTAGTAATGCTAGGATATTATTGGGTAATTCTAGAGTATACTTCTTCCCTCTCACATAAGGGTGGATCTCACTCACTATGGGAACCACTTCCATGTGAGAAAGAGGGAGTATATTACCGAAGTATTTAATAAATTTCTAGTAATAATTGGAGTGTTATATATCCTAAGCTTTGTTATTGTACTAAATTTGAAACTCCATTTCCCCAAAAATAGACAAAATCTAATCTAGTCATTTCAAAGTAAATGAACAAAATGTGAATAATTTCACATTAGAATTATCCTATACACAATACTGAGGAGAACTTACAATTACAGACTCCACAAAGTGTAGAGGCCAATGGAAAGGACAAATGTTTATTTCATTATAAAATTTTCTAGCAATAAGAGAAAGCTCGGAAAAATCCCTTGCCTAGGCCAATTGTAGCATGGATTTGGCTAATATTAACATGAACATTGTCATTAAGGCTGATTTTTTAGCCAAACTGCTGAGAAGCAAGTTCGTTATCAACTACTGAATTAGCCTCTTCCGATGTGCATAATAATGATTTAGTAAAATATTTCCATTGAATACATTGCCAAAAAAACAAAACAAAACAAAACAAGAGATTCCTATTGGTTGACTATGTTGAGTAGTTTCATTTTGAATCTTTAATCAAACTTTTGTAGCAATGATAGTGGGTGATCAAATTAATATTGATGCATTGATAAGGTCCCAGCTGAAATGATGCTCTTGAGGGGAAACGAACATTAGAATAGGACTTGTTTCAAGAAACACCTAGTCCCTAAATTGAGACCAACCAGTGGCATTGGTCAGAGGTGCTCCAATACTATAGACAATTATGTAATAGGGTTTTCCGCTTGTGGCTTGAAGTGGTCCACCTATAACATACATTTATTGGGAAGGGAATCAATATACTGACTCTTTGGCCAAAAAAGAGGAAACAACTACATGGATCCGTTTGTTTTGTACTGTAATCCCCATTTTTGGATTTTTTACAAAATTATAATAGTATTAAATTATTATTGGGTACTTCGAGAGTATACTTCATTTTAACCATATAAGGGTGAATCATACTTATTATGAGACTCGCTTTCACGTGAGAAGGAGAGTATATACTCTATGAGTATTTACGCTAAACTTTATTATTGTACCAAATCTGAACTCCTTTTCCCTAAAAATAGACAAAATCTAATCTAGTCATTTCAAAGTAAATGAACAAAATGTGAATAATTTCACATTAGAATTATCCTATAAAGCTCAAGAAATCCTAACTTTATCAGGTCATCAATCTTCTTAGAACAAGCACAAAGTCATCTAAACGACAGTTTTTATGTTGTCGTTCTTTGCAATTCACTTTTATTATTATTTTAAAAGTGTAAACTCCAAAAGCAGACTCGGCACGAATTCATTGGACAACAGTGGCACACTCAAGAGTTCCCAGCCGCATTTGATTAAAACCTCATGTTATTATTCGTATCAATTACAATATAGCAAGCCTCCTCTGCAAGTAAACCCCAATCTCTCTCTCTCTCTCTCTCTCTCTCTCTCCTTTTCTCTCTCTCAAATCAAAAGTACTCTAAAAACTCTCTCTCGATCCTTCGATTCTGTATTCAATCTCGCAACCATGGTGCTCGAGGTAATCTCCACTCTTTCTTCTTCGAATCAGTAATTTCAATCTCAATCCCTCACTTTTACCACACTACAAACAAGTCGGAAGCTTTGAATTTCCCCCCTTTTTTTTTTGTTTCTTACTTTTTCTGCAAATTAGGGTTTTCTTTTCGATTACTGATACATTCGTGAGCTTTGATTTTGTTGCTAGGCCACAATGATCTGCATCGACAACTCCGAATGGATGCGTAATGGCGATTACTCTCCGTCCAGATTTCAAGCCCAATCTGACGCTGTCAATCTTATTTGCGGAGCTAAAACACAGGTTTCTCTTTTTTGGAGTTTCCCCAATTCTTTGTTTGGTTGCTTAGAAAATTGAGTAACAGAAAAAGAAAAAAAAAAACTTGGAACCTCAATTACTCCACATATTGGATTAGGGTTTTATTCTTTTTTAAGTTCAATTTGCTGTGCTCTGGTCATAATTTCGTTGTATATGAAGAAAAGAGATTTTTTTTTTTTTTTTTTTTTTGGGGTTTATGACTGAAAGTTTTGAATGAAATTAATGGGTTATGAGTACAGTCTAATCCGGAGAATACAGTGGGAGTTCTCACAATGGCCGGAAAAGGGGTTCGTGTTTTGGTTACTCCTACCAGTGATCTTGGCAAAATCCTCGCTTGTATGCATGGTTAGTTGTTTTCCCTTTATTTGAATTTTGTCTACTTGTTTCATTTTAGTCAATTTTTATGTTTAAGAATTTTAATACTGGTGCTGCTACTACCCTCTTCATTGCAAACATTAGATATATGATTGTACTTTGTCAATATCTATACTCTTTTATTTTGTCATTAGTTATTAACTTCTTCCCCACTATATTTGTAGTTATGGACTTTTTTTTAAACTGATAAGTTACTCTCACCCTCCATCTAGGATTTGCAAGCAAAGTTTTGAATTCCATTTTGGCAACCATTTCGGTTTGGCTATTGGAATGGACTATTTCAGTACTGGTGTGTACCGTTATAGGTTTTAGTTCATGCCACTTCATTAACTTATATAAATCCATTTAACGTAAATATGTAAAACAAAAAAAAAAAAAACAAAAATACAAATTGATAGACAATTCAAAACTGAGTACATTTAAAACAGAGGTACAGTCCCAAACAAACCAAAAACTATAATAATACAAAATCTTGCAAAAGAAAGAGTGGCTACAAATTTTACTCATCAAAAAAAGAAAAAGAAAGAGTGGCTACAAACTTAAATTAGTGATTTATGTAGCATACTTACATCAGAACACAGCCACCCAAAAAAAAAAAAAATCAAAGAAAATTTGAGCAAGAGCTTGTGAAGTACCAAGTATTCAAATATTGAGCTTACTTATGGTAACTTGCGAAAGACTAAGAAAGAACTTTTGAAGACCCTGTTCTTGCTGTTATTTAACACCAAAAAGAAATTGGGAGCAAGATGTGTAAATATCCATAGAAGTGAGGTGTGATTTAGGGGTTGGGGGATTATGATTGTGATATGAGAGTTGAGATCTTGGGACTGCTGGGAGCTTATGAACTGAGAGTGTTAAGAGAAAAGAAAATTATTTGGGGGAATTCAAAACCTAAAATCTGATAAGGGGGTGGTGGGAATTTTACTAAAGTGGGAATCATTCCTTTAAAAAGTTACAACTAAGCCTCACATTTGTGTTTTGGTCTGGGACATTTTTTCCATCAGAATTGACAAAATTCCGCTGGAATGACTGGCACAATCCAGTACATGCCAAAATTTATACCGAGATGGAGTAGGGGGTTTGTTGTACTGGTTTATGTGCCAGAACAGAAAATTCTGGCTTTTTCCAGCCGGAATGAAACGGAATTCAAAACTTTACTTATCAGAGGAGGAGGTGTTAGTTGAGCTAGAGCTCATTGGCTTTGGACAATTTAATTTTTAACAATAACCATCTCTCCGCTACTGTTTTTGTTATTATGTGTTTTAACTTTTATCCTTTTGTTTTTAACTACTTATTTAATAAGGACTCTTGGAAAATCAAAAGTTGAGACAACCCAATTCTACTCTCTTTCTAAAATCAGCGTAGATAAACTGTGTTAGAGTGACTTGTTTTCTCTTTCAATGTAGGTCTAGAAATAGGTGGCGAGATGGACCTGGCTGCCGGCATTCAGGTGGCGCAGTTGGCCCTTAAGCATCGCCAAAATAAAAAACAGCAGCAAAGGATTATTGTATTTGCTGGAAGGTGTTTACAGTCATGCTTCATTATGTTTTATCATTTTTTTTTTCTGGCTCTTACATTTTCATCATTTCATGTCATGTGGTTTCAGTCCTATCAAACAAGAGAAAAAGACATTGGAGTCTATTGGAAGAAAGTTAAAAAAGAACAGCGTAGCACTTGATATTGTTAATTTCGGTGAAGAAGATGATGCGAAGACGGAGAAGCTGGATGCACTTCTTGCTGCCGTTAACAACAATGACACCAGCCACATCGTACATGTTCCACCTGGCCCTAACGCTCTTTCTGATGTACTTATAAGGTTGGGATTTAATTTGTTCCCTATTTTATAGATTAAAGTTTTGATTTTATAATTTAAACTCTAAATTTCCTTTATCCAATGGCAGTACACCCATCTTCACTGGGGATGGGGAAGGTGGAAGTGGTTTTGCAGCAGCAGCAGCTGCAGCTGCAGCTGGTGGAGTCACTGGTTTTGAGTTTGGTGTGGATCCCAACCTGGATCCTGAACTGGCTCTTGCTCTGAGAGTTTCAATGGAAGAAGAGAGGGCGAGGCAAGAAGCAGCTGCTAAAAAGGCTGCAGAGGAGACTTCTAAACAAGAAAAAGGAGAGGGACAACCATCTGGAACACAGGATGCAACAATGACTGAGCATGCAAGTGTTGGAACTTCTGAAGCTGACAATAAAACAACTGATTTAATGGTTGGTGCCATTTTCTGCTCATGATGTGTTCTGCTGATACACTTTTCTATTAAAGCACATTCATATTTCCCTAATTCCTTTTGTTTTTTAATCCTTTTTTTTCCCCCTTCCTTCTTTGTCATTCGCAAAGAGAGAAAGGGGAGGATTTTCTTCTTCTTTTTGTTTTTTTGGAAAGAGAGATAGAGGGGTGGGGGCTGGTTTGGCAAAAAGCAAAAAGATGGATGGGTTTTTGTTAAACAGTGAAAATTAATTCAATCTTGCTCTCAGACATAGTGCTGCTACACCTCTAGGGGTGTTGGGGAAGTTTGCATGAACCCATGACTTCCTCCTCTAGGGATGTTGGTGAAGTCCCTAAATGCTCCTACACCAATTTGACATTTTCCATGAATAAATTTCGTTGGTTTTGAGACTTGTATTGGCCATGCATATTTATGTCCATAAGCATGTGCTCTAGGAAAGCTAACTGCTTTATCTAACTGTGTTACCAACCAATTAGAAGAAATTTCTTCCTCTTTCTTTATTTTCTCTGACATGGAAGATTTTCTTCTTTGATAAATATTCTGCTGCCAATATAATCTATACTATTATAAAGAGATTTAATTCTTTGGTATCCACTTTTTAAGTACTCTAATTTACCCTCACACATTAATCACAATAAATAATAATAAAAAAAAAACTTTAAACAATCGGGTCAAATAAGGAAACTAATATATTTCTAACGTCTTAATTCTAAGTCACATTTAGAATTTGAAACACAATACAAACTAAGCATTAACTAGAAGTACGTTTGAAAGGTAAGTTCAAGAACCTCACATTCCTCACATTTTTCTGTAGAAGAAGTGCTTATAACTAATTATACTTTCCTTAAAAAGTGTGAAGAAATCCCTTTCTATACTCTTCTGATAAAAAAAAAGAACAACCTGTGAGGAAGACCTTATAAATACTTAGTATCAATTAAAATATTTACTTTTAATATATTGCTATACCCTACCATTAGTTCTTGGGTAGTATCCAATCTGTCTTTATTGCTACCAATCCATCATATATGATCTCACCTTATATATGCAACAGGATGATGACAATGCTCTGCTACAGCAGGCCCTTGCAATGTCAATGGATGAGCCTGCCACGGGCCATGAAGTTCGAGACACAGATATGTCTGAGGCAGCTGCAGATGATCCAGAGTTGGCACTAGGTGAGTATTTATTAATGAGCCAAACTTGTTTCTTTGTTGGTTGTGTCATCTCATTTCACGTAAGTGCTGAGGATTTACATAACTCTTATCTCTTTTTGATTGGTCCTGACCAGTGAATAGTAAGTGGAAAAGATGCAGTGAAATTTATGCTTCTAGCTGCATATTATTGACCATCTATGCATCTAGATCTTTAAAGCATATTTTGGGCACTCACCATTGTCCAATATTTTGTTCTATATCCACATATGTTGATTTAATTCCACATCATTTGGTTGTTGCAGCTCTCCAATTATCAGTGCAGGACAGTACAAGTGATTCTGCAGACCAATCAAACATGAACAAGTTATTGACAGACCAGTCTTTTGTTTCTTCTATCCTTGCATCAGTACGTTTTCCAAAACCTACAATTATCATTTGTTTCTTCTTTCCTTTCCTCTCCCAATGGAGAAAATGATGCATAAAATAATCTATGCTAATTTTCACTGTGCACAATTTATTCTTTCTGCAGCTTCCAGGGGTTGATCCAAATGACCCATCAGTCAAAGATTTGCTTGCTTCCATGCAAAGTCAGTCTGAGGTGGGTTCATCAAACTGATTGGTAGGATTAATAGAGAGTTGAATAGGAGTCATTTACAACCCACACATGCTCAAGTTTGTTGGCCTGGGATAGATTTAAAATTAGTCTTGTCTCTCCCTGCAATAGTAGTTTCATTGTGATGTGATCTGCTAACCTTGTTATTCCAGCTCAAGAAATAACTGTTTGAGATTGATGTGGGTGGTGACTATTGATATGTGCTGCCATTCCATGGATCAATCATTTGGTGCCTGATATGCTATGATAATTCTGGATAGTGGCTTTTCCATCACTAGGAAGTGGATTTATTAAAATCAGCATTATTTTTAGAGGCCTTTATTATTTTTTGTCTATTTAAGTTCTTGGGTATGATTCAGTTGAATTTAACAACCAGAAATAGTAAAGTAGCTCATGTAGCATTTCTCTTAAGTCTTGTATACAGCCTATGTACTTAGGTGCCCTAATTTAACTTCTAATAAAGTTTATTACTTGTAAAATGTAGTAAACTTTTTTAGTGATAACTAGTTACTGTGGGAAATTAAATAGGTTGGTTTCAATTTTTTAGTACATGTTTTTACTGTAACTATCTTTAACGTCTCCCAAAACTTTTAATCATATATTTTTTTTAAATTCTTATTCCGTTTTACATATCTTCTCTCTCGGTTTTTTTTTTTTTTTTTTTGTTTGTTTTTTGTTTTTGTTTTTTGGGTTATAAAAATGAAAAGGATCTAAACACCTGCATCGTGCATGTGAAGAGACTAGCGTATTGTATAATGTAGTAACACATGCGATATGTTAGAATCCAAATATTTCGAATCAGTATTATTATGATCTTCTACATCCTAGGTCTTTTTGTTTTTTCGTTTGGCTATGTTCTTCATATAGCATTTAGATCAAATGATTATGAAATTATGTCGATACTTCCACATATTATGGGTAAAGTAGAAGACATCTGTATCTTTATCAATGGAATAGGTGCGTTAAGGTCATTTTAATGGACTGGGTTTTATTCAAGAAATGAAATACACAAAAACAGTTGTTGAAGCAGGCATATTTGTGATAAATCTTGAATTTTGTCTAAGATTCTTCTTGCTCGAACGTTAATATATACAGTACAGAATCTATGATGGCATGAGTTTATGGATCTGTTAAGCCTTTTTATGATCCTGATAGTTTCTGTACACCCTATTAGTTTCTGATTTTGTTGTCATTCATTTTAGCCCCAGCAGAAGAATGAAGACAAGGCACCAAAGGACGAGGAGAAAAAATGATTCTCTGGAGTTGCCTTACCATGCGAGGTATTATTTTCCTGAATGCACTCAGTTCATGAGTTGTTGCTCGCGAGTTGGAAGTTGGAAGATACTGCAAGCTTGGCAACCATTTGGCCTTTTTATTTTCTATTTATTTTTTAATTAAAGTTTGTCACTCAACCAGTGATTTGAGATATCTTGCTTTTTAACTAATAGCAGTATCAACATTGATCATTCAGGTCAAAAAGTTCTCTACTGTAGCATCACAAGTCATCAAAATGGAATTGTTGATGGTTATAGTTGTCTTGAACAGGGCGTTGGAAGAGCAGAAAATATTTATATGGAAAAGAATGTGCAACATTTCCTGCAATGTTTCAACGTTTATATTTTCTTACTACAAATTGAGCTTTTCTTTTTTGTGTTATTGGTTTGGTCTTAATGATTTTCATGGAGATAGTCATGGAATGTGGGATGATAAAAGGGTTTTAGTAAATCAATCAAGCGCAACATGTGCAATTCTTGTGGCTAGTGAATTCACGTTGCCTCCTCAATGTTGAAATAATCCATGACTGGATGCTCCCCACCCATGTTATAATGTTTACCAATCCCAGGGGATGCTCTTGCAACCTTAAGAGGCTATGATCTGACCGGTACAATTTCTCTGTTTAACAAGCCACGAATTAATAGTATTGGCACGACCACCTTCCATTTGATCAAGGGTTATGTGTCCGAGGATTCTAAAAATAAGAATGGGAATTATAAATCTACCAAAACTATCACCACTCTCGTCTTTCTTGTCAAAACCCCTCACTTTACCTTGAGCAAACTCTAAATGCTAATCTCTCCTCACTGCATGACCTTCCGGTCAACACTTTTAATTCCTCTCCTTTTGAGTAATTATTATAAGGAGTTCTCGAAGTATAATAATGTGGTGTTCTTTATTCTCACATTCATGTTGGTAAATCATATTAATTGAATTCATGGTGAGGTCAATTATAAATGTGACTATTGAGAGTTATAAATGTGACTATATGAGAGGATGAAGAATTTACTACAGAGTAATTAATGATTTTCCCTCTCCTTGGCCCTCTATTTTTATATTTCTTGCACCTTTTTACTCAACCTTGCCTGAGCTCGTGTTGAGGTCAGTGTAAGGCTAGCCTAAATGGCAAATTGTAGAGAATCAGACTAGATCTTTCAATTGGTGGAAAAAACTAGAAGATAAGATTAATAAGCCTTGTTTGGAGACTAATTTTTAAAATGGTGCCCCCACCCCCCCACAAATGTTGCTTGTTTGGAAAGTTTTAAGATTCATAAACAACCTTCTAATATGCCTATGCCTTTCCTTAATCTCGATGAAGCACACTGCCTAATCGCACAAAAGAAAAATTTGAGAAAGAAGAATGCTTTTAGGAAAAGAAAGGAGAGCTCTATTATTCCAAATTTCTGATGGTATGTTAAATAAAGGGAAAATGTTATAATGGTATGTTAAATAAGCCACTAACAACAATAAAATGATGAGTTAACTTACTAAGGAAGCTAATCTCCAATGGTCATGACAAAGTTCTTGTGGCTAAATTGGTACCTCCTTATGTACAAAGTATTTGGGAGCCTAGGGGGAAAGAGTTCGAGCTGCGGGGGATTAGCAGCATGTTGTAATTATTTTAAAAAAAAATAAAAAAAAATCTACAATGGTCATTAGTAGCTTTTAAATGCTTAAATGGGCTAGAAAGAGAAAAATAAGAATAAAAATTAGAAGCGAAATTGATATGAATGTATAGATAAGGCTCAAGTTCACACTAGGCCCGATATCTTAAGATATCCATAAAGGTGAACAATGACTTACAAACACAAGAAAATTGCTCCAAACCAATGTGTGACTTACAATAATATTCACGCACATCTACACTAACCCATAAAATTAATATGAAATATTTGGTGCAGTTTTCGAGGTCTTTAACAAATTTATTAAAATCAGCGTCCAATTCATCAATCATTACTGTAATAATAATAATTATAATAACTAATAATAAGCATTTGTCCTCGTCTGTGCCCGGCCTCGTGAAGAAAACCAATGCATGTTTTAGTTGGTTTGGCAGATACACAGGCATCCAAAAAAAGCAAGTGAATCTCTCGTGTTCTCTCTTCTTTTAGATCAGTTAAGATGATCTGTAAAATCTATCAATTTGTTTATGTCGGTGGAATATGATTGGATGATTACCATCTTACCTACCGATATCAAAACCATTATTGATGATTAAAATTTACGTCAATTCTCCACAATATACATATTATGCTGATAGAAGAGGCAATCTAACTAGAACATGGACTGCATAATTAGATGAATATATGAAGGTAAACAAAGGAATCTTCATGCATGCATGCCGGGCATGCACGTTAAAAAAAAGAGAAAGAAGAAAAAGAAGCCAATCTTATCCATAAAAAAATAAAATAAAATAAAGGGGTAATGACAATAGGAAAGACAAATTTTTTTAAAGAATGGACAAACGTATTCGATGTGAGTGAGGAAATTAGGCATTCTTTATATAAAAAAAAAAAAAAAAAACTAAAATATAGTACTTGATTTGTTAATTGTTGAACACGTACATATTTTACTAACCAAACAATCAAAAACTTGCTGGGAAGAAAATACAAGAGGGAAAAGACACATAATCGACTTTGTTGAAAACGTCACCTCATGATCAAATAGAGTGCTTTGACCGGATGGATCATGGATGGGACTTGAAACACGGAATATCATCGCACACATTAATTATTTATTTTGAGAAAACTTTTATAGAGATTTAAAAAATTGTCAAAACAGTTAATTATTTTTCGTTTTTCTATAAAAAGTTTTCTAAAATGATTTACTAATGTATGTTCTAAGGGCACATGTTAGTAAATTCCTTTGAACAATTATATAATGTTTCAGGTGTATATGTCATCTCCCTCAGAGCAAGTAGGTCCCACACCCCCACAGGTGTGTGAGACCCACCTACTATGAGGGAGACGACATATACACTTGAAACACGAAATACTATATTCTCTTGTTTAACTTGATTGGATAGATCTCTTTCTTTCTCAATCTAGTTAATTAATTGAAATATAATTAGTGAAAACAATGTAGAACTAAAATCATAAATTCCGGGTAATTATCAAGACTAACGCTTTGTTTGTTTCAGTAATGACGTTTTCCAGAAAACGAATCATTTTCCAAAAAGTATTTTCTACAAAACTATCTCATTTTCTAATGTTTGGTAGCAACTTTAAATGAGTTAAAAAACAACCTCTTAACTTCCCTTATTTAGCTTGCTATAAGATAAAGTTGTTTTTCAAAAAAATTTAATAGAAAACAATCTCTAAAAATAAGCCATATTTTTTATGTTGACCAAAGATAGTTTTCCTTTGACTCATATTTTTGTATGCTATCAAACACTAAAAAATATAGAAAACTATCTTTACACAAAGTTTTCCATCGAAACAAACAGAGCGTAAGTCCTATAATTTGAAATTACTTCAAAAAAAAAGAAACACAAATTCCTTTAAAAAATTAAACAGCCAAAAAAGGAAAGCAATTTTTTTTTCCTAATATACATTTTAACATTTTAAGAAGTTTTAAACCTTATATGTCTTTATTACTTAAAATACTAACAAGTACCTATACCTAAAAAAAAAAAAAAAAATTCCAACTACTTGTTTTATTTCTATAATTCAAAATCACAGCTAATAATTTAATATCTCAAAAAAAAAAAAAAAAATCCAATTTGACAAGTCTTCTTAATTTGCTGAATAATTCGGTGAAGTGGTTTAATAAGATTCTTGTCATTGTCCTCGGTAAAATTGATCACGTTTAATAACTATGTTAAATGCCAAAGGAGAGAAAGAAACGTAGAAGATAGGCATATAGAGACCAAATAATTCCTACTTTAATTAATTGTATTCATGGCTTTTATGTCTAAATAGTCCCACTAATTTGCTAGGAATGTGGTGCATGACTCTTTTTTATGGTATGTTTCGATTGAGAGGGGGGGGGGGGGGGAGAGAGAGTAAGTAAAGTAGAGCACAGTAAAAATGACCCAAAATTTATTTATTTATATCTAACTTTACTCTACTCTTTTTCACTCTCCCTCCCTCCCCCTTCAATCTAAACAGGCCCTTAGGAAAAAATAGTTTAAATGGTTGGTAAACGGTCTAAATTAAAAATTTTTTTTGAATTGTTTGAAGGATTAAGATAAATTCTAAAAAGGAGGATAATGTTTATTATGAAACCTCAAAGGAGGTTATAACAAAATTCTTTTAATACAACCATATTATCCTTTTGAGTGATCTTGATAATGTTTTTAATTTTCATTAAAATATAAAAATAAAATCAAAACAATGCAATAAGACCTTAAGGTGGGCAACCAAGCCAGCCCTTCTTATGATGATGAAGCTGTGGAGATTTCCAAAAGAAAAGAAAAGCCATGATGATTTTCATATTTGACTTTTAACCATAATTTTAAAAATTGGACTGGACCAGCCAGTCCAACCAATTAAATCAAGAACCGGCCATCAATTTGGTATGGAAAAAATCCCCTAAAAACTGATCAAAAATCGGCTTGAATTGGGCACTATGAGGCAAATTTGGTTTTGCCCCTAGTCTAGTTTTTAAAACCATGCTTCTAACTTTAAGTACCCCTCCCATTGGAAATACTAAGAGCTGACAACTACAAAGTTTTTTTTATCATACCATGAATGTTGAAGTATGTTATAATTCTTAATCAAACTTTATTAGAACTTGATATAAGTCTAGAGAAAAGTCTACCCATCAAATAAGTATTTATTAACCTATATATATATATATATATATATATATATTTGTTGAGATGGCTACCCATCCGTTGTGGGAGGGGGGTGCCCTTTAACCCAAGCACAAGGGGCGCATGCTAAAGTTGTGAACAGACGTATACTAACCACATCCTACCTAACCTATATATAACCACTCTTATTGGATTAAATGCAAAGTGGCCGTGCCTCTACTATACATCTTGGGCCAAGCACACCATCAACATGTCGCCTCAGACCCCAGTCGACTTAAGGTGATGGTTTGTTGTTGAAGACTCAAAATTCCCCACTTCATACGGGAACTTATATATCACAAACCTCACAGTAAAAAAAAAAAAAAAAAAAACCCAGTATATATTTCTACAATTAAGAAAAAGAGGTTTATTATTCAAAGAAATTCTTCACATATTGTATAAATTCGATCGTATTGTAAAATTGTACAAATTGTATAATACATAAACATGTGGGTTTAAATTGAGGTTTTTTTTATTGTTAAATTTGTGCTTTAATTTAAGTTCAAGAAGTTGTTAGACTTGTTTTTAACACAAAATTATTGGGCTACTTGATTGAGGCCAATAAAGTAATATGTCAATAAGAGTTTTTTTTTCCTAATAAAAAAGAATAGAAAATTCAAAATTTATTAAGATAATAAATTGTAATTAGAGAAATATTATTTCAAGGGTAAAACTCAAAGTACACTACTTTAAGGGTAAAACATAATTAAATTTTGATACTGCATTCACCAATAAAACACAACTAGTGTTACTATTTATAAAAACAATTAAATTCAATGTAAAATATTATTTGAATTTAATTGAAAAACATAATGCACTATACAAATAGGGAAAATTATTGAATTTAAGTTTTACCCTTATTTTTATATGCTTTAATAATAACACCTCATTACAAACATTAATGATGATATTGTACCATATAAGCTTTCCAGACCTCAATTTTACACATTATTATTCTCATATATTTTTTAATTGAATATAAATTCAATTCCATCTTTATACCTTTCATCCATTATTATTATTATTATTTAGGAGAAGACCTTCCATCCATTTGGATCTTATTACAATACAATCACATCATAATAAATGCATATTAATAATAATCATAATCATCAAATTTTATATTTATATAAAAAGAAAATCAAGAAAAAAAATATATTTATCACATTCTATATTCATAGATTTCATTGGGTTCTTGTCATAATTAAAATAAAAAACTTTTAATAACTACCATAATTATTAAAATTTATATTTAGACAAAAAATGTAAAAGACTATAGATAACAACAATAACCAAGAACTTTGTAACTCATATCTCTTGATGTATTTATGAAATCCTAGATTTAAATTCCTCATATATCTCATTATAGGCTTGTTGCTATCAAAATATAAATAATGACCATAATTATCAATCTTTGTTTTTAGACAAAAATTATAAAAGTAAAAAAAAAAACATATTTTGTTAAATTTTATTGTGTATTGCATTTGCATGAGTTTGCTACTTTGTGACAGTGTCAATATCAAGACTGACTGTACGTGTACTAACGTTAAACCCCAATCCACCAAGTCACCCATCATTTTGAACCTCAAATGTCCATATAATTGGTCATTGGTGTTGCACATAATTATTCTTACCATACAATTGTCAAGTCCACAAAATCAAAATCAAAATCAAAATCAAAATCAAAATCAAATCACACACTAGTTCAAACACTGGTTACATTGAGTGCGCGATTTTGCGTGTACTTAAATGCTCTTTTACTTTTTTGGATAAAAGTTAATAACTTGTATTTATTATAATTTAGAAATATTTTTTTTTATAATTTTTTTTCAAATAAATGAAAAGGATACACTTTAGATATAAGTAGTAGTTGTAATTTCTTTTTTGCACGTAAAGGAAAAAAAATTTTAAATTTTAGGAATTCTCTTTTTAAATTCAAAATGATATTTGTTATTTACAGATAAAATCTGCCCTGATAAAATAAAAAAAGAAAATTTCAAAAATACATTTTACATGGACGTCTGGCAGACTCTGTAATGGAACCTCATCCATTGATCAGTATGGACACCTCATTTCTTGCATTTATAAATTCAATGGCAAGGCCGGCCGGCCAATATTCCCATTGGAGAAATCGATGTTCAGTTCTCATTCATTTATATATATATGCTATATTTTGTCCTTACTTGTCACACCTTGAATTCACAAAACTTTGGTTCTATAAATATTAAACACAGCTAGCTCGCAAACCGAGTAGGCATGCATTGGTTATCTGAGAAAGTTTTGTTTCAGGTTTGGAAAATGAGACAGCTATTTGGTCGTTTAGCTTTCTCTTTTTTTGTGTGTGTAGTGTTTCTTTGTCTTAGTTTGTATGGGAGTGTTAGTGGCAGTTATGTGAAGTACAACACTGGTGGTGGTGTTGTGGAAGGCAAACTGAATGTTCATCTGGTTCCACATTCCCATGACGATGTGGGATGGTTGAAAACAGTTGATCAGTACTATGTTGGATCAAATAACAGTATCCAGGTCATAGTTCTTCCATCTATGTATTTATGTGTGTAGTTATAAACTTATAATTAAGGTTTGTTGTGAATTTAGACCATATAAAGACTAATCTTTGTAATGTTGTATGATTTTTTGGAGTATAGGGGGCTTGTGTGGAGAATGTGCTGGACTCAGTTGTCGAATCGTTGCTACGTGATCCAAATAGGAAGTTTGTGTTTGCAGAGATGGTGAGTTCTCTGAATTGTGTGAGGGGTTTCCGGGTTTACTTAATGTGTTGTTGTATAATGAAGTTTCAATGTTATGATTTGTTTTTATTGGTAAGTTATACATGAACCTAATGGATTATGAATTCATGACCTTACCTGACCATTGTGAGGTGATTCGAGGAAGTGACATTTGAGACAAGGCTCTTGGCTTTCGATTTATGATGTCACATCAATAGTTTTGACTAAATAGCATGATGTTCTCAATCACATTACAGATATTCGATATATACTTTGCAATGTAATTGAATGTTGACTGATTTTGACTTTTTGTGATTCATGAGTTAAATTTGCAATATTTAGTGTAAGAATGTCATAATTAATCTCTTAAATTCGTGAAAAATGTAATACATTTTTTTTTTTTAAGTTGACATTGTTGGTAAATTATTTCTATATCATGATATTGCTGTTTTCACATCTTTGTTCCTAAAGGAATTTAACGTTGAATGATAGGCTTTTTTCACTCGATGGTGGGTATATCAAAGTGTGGAAACACAAGAAACAGTGAGAAAACTTGTAGATTCTGGACAATTGGAATTCATGTAAGACATTAGCAAGCAGCTTGAATAACTTGAGTATGTGTGTGTGAGAGATCCAATTTTAAATGCATTTCTATGAATGACAAACAACCTTTTTTCTATCTGCAGAAATGGTGGCTGGTGTATGCACGATGAAGCAACATGCCATTATATAGACATGATTGACCAAACAACTCTAGGTCATCGCTTCATAAAGGAGCAATTCAATTATATTCCTCGTGCTGGATGGCAAATTGATCCATTTGGACATTCTGCTGTTCAAGCTTACCTACTTGGGGCTGAGGTACACTATTTCATGAGTGGATATTCACTATTTTGTATACATTATAATTCTCAGATGCCGTGACCAACAACATCTGAATATGTCATGTTTTAAACAGTTTAGTTTCCTTAATACTAAGTAAGAACTGATACATCTTGATTCTTAATTCTCTGTAGCTTGGGTTCGATTCTGTACATTTTGCAAGGATAGATTATCAAGACAGAGCAAAACGCAAGAATGACAAATCTCTTGAAGTTATATGGCGTGGGTCCAAAACTTTTGGTTCATCATCTCAGGTTTGGAACTGTGAC
Source organism: Castanopsis chinensis (assembly GCA_032878915.1). NCBI lineage: Eukaryota > Viridiplantae > Streptophyta > Magnoliopsida > Fagales > Fagaceae > Castanopsis > Castanopsis chinensis. Next base: position 1,661,838 of record JAVQMG010000053.1, read on the forward strand.
ATCTGCACTTTTACCATTCTTCTTTAAAAAGGGCGTTTGAACTCACTATTCACATGTTGGGGCCCTTTGCAGATTTTTGCCAATGCCTTTCCGGTTCATTATAGTCCTCCATCTGGTTTCCATTTTGAAGTCAATGACGACTATGTGCCCGTCCAGGTTAAAAGTTTTCAATAATAGTTACTTTTGCCAAGCATTCTCTGGATATTAGATATTCTTGTGGAGTGTACCACCTTAATCTGGTATATATTGAGTTGCAGGATAATCCTTTACTATACGACTACAACGTTGAAAAGCGAGTTAATGATTTTATTAATAATGCCACATTCCAGGTAAAATATTTGCTGACTAATATCTCTTAAAATTTTCTGTCTTAAGGGTCCTGATAAGAATATAGTTCACTGGTGTATTTAGAGCTAAAGGAGACTGAAATATAACAGTTACTGTAAATATATATACAGGCAAATGTGACACGGACAAACCATATCATGTGGACAATGGGTGAAGATTTTCAGTACCAATATGCTGAGTCTTGGTTCAAGCAAATGGACAAGTTTATTCACTATGTTAACAAGGTAGAGTCTTAATGAAAATAATCAATGTGTTTACTGGAAATTTGATTTCAAGGTTGCAATATTTTAGCTTGATTTGCCTTCAAATTTGATGCTTGACATGGTTCTAAACATGAACCTAAGTATTTTGGTGTGGTCTAAATCACAATAGCTTCTTATATGGTCCAGCTTGCCCCTCCCCTGGATATCAAATCCATACTAGTTTCATGACTTGCAACATTTAAAATATATATATACTGATAAGTTTCTCAATTTGTATGATGGCTTTCAATACAGGTTAATGTTATAATCAATGTGTAATTTCCCTCAAATGTAAACTAGATAATTTTCCTCAAAAGCAATAGGTATTAGAGTCTGGCAACTAGCCTCTCTAAATAAATTGGGGGTTAGGCTGCCTACCAATCACCTCTCTTAAACCCAGCAAAAGTGGGAGATTTGTGCACTAGGTATGGCCCTTGGTATACTAGAGAAATTTTCAAAACTCAAACATAGCACTAGATTTGCTAGATAACGACTCTTGATATCAGGACCATTACTAGATGATTTGGATAATGACTCTCAAAAAAGATTGAGCATTTAAGTTGTGGAATTTTCTTTGATTTCTCCACATATTTATACCACTTCTTTCAGTCTACTAGCATATTTGAGGTTAAAGTGTTCTTAGATTCTGTGTTAAACCATGCTGCATTTCATGTTCTGTACTAAAACTTATTTGTGAGTTGGTATGTTAATAATTACAACATTTAGCTTGGTACTTCGAAAGATATTATGATTTCCTATCATGATTGCAGTAGATTGTGTCTTTCAAGGACACATCTTCTTAATTAATTTTGATAATCTTTACTCTTTGTTTGATACTCTTAGTTAGTCACTGTATAAATATACTTTTATAGAGGTATTCACTTATTATAATTCTATTCTTATCACTATAAATGGTATACATCTTTTCTTGGTATGTTTTTAATTAATTTCAAATTGGGAATGGAGCTTTAGAGCATTCTTGTTTTTCTTCCTTTCTCTTTGTCAGTTGTTCAATATGTTTCACTTAGTTTTTGTAATCCATTTATGAGTGTGGTTAATATTCTCAGGATGGTCAAGTTAATGCCTTGTATTCTACACCATCTATCTATACTAAGGCGAAAAATGCAGCAAATGAATCATGGCCACTGAAAACCAATGATTATTTCCCGTAAACATTACTTTTTTTCCTTGTACCTTTAGTTGACTAAGCAATTGAAATTATCTACTGCATTAATAAGCTTCTCTAATGCTTGTTGGCAGATATGCAGACAGGGCAAATGCATATTGGACTGGCTTTTTCACTAGCCGCCCAGCCTTGAAGCGATATGTCCGAATTCTGAGTGGATATTATTTGGTATGAGATCTTCACTCTGCCTTGCTGATTATGTTGAATCAGAATAGATAGGGAGTAGCTATTTCCTCCATTCCTGTATGCTTGGTTTTCTAGATGCAAACGACCTAGCATCTTATGCTACCATCCTAGAAAATCCTGGTTATACATGCTTGGTATTTGGTCTCAGAAGTTGTTCACTTAGATAGCGAGAACTCTGCAAGGAACACAAAGATGTGTTCCATGCAGAGAGAGGATAACTTCTTCCTATCATCAATAGAGTGGAGTTCTCTCGTCATTTATTTGGGCTATAAACATAATGAAGTAAATTTCCTTCTGTTAAAAATAGGCAGCACGACAAATTGAATATTTGGCTGGAAAGAGATCCAATGGTCCCAACACTGGCAGCTTGGCAGATGCTTTAGGGATTGCACAGCATCATGATGCCGTCACTGGCACTGCTAAAAAACATACAACCAATGACTACGAAAAACGCTTGGCTTTTGGAGCCTCTGAGGTAGGCAGCTAACCTTCATCTGAATTTGACCTTCTGAGTCTTGTTTTATAGTCTTTGCACCATTTTTATCATATGATACATCTCTCTAAGCTATCCTTTAAAATGCAACAACTTTTTCATAGACAGAAGCTGTTGTTAATGTTGCCCTATCTTGCCTTGCTAACAACAAACCAAGAGATCAATGTACGACACCTGCATCTACATTTACTCAGGTGGTGTTTCAATGTGGTTCCTAGCACTTTTGCCTCTATATCTATTTTCCTTATATTTTTCTTGAACTTTCCATCATTTGTTATATGTGGCAGCTCAGATAATCAGTTTACTCCCCCTCTAGCCTAATCCTGATTCTTCTCTTTTTTCTCCCTTTTTCCTTCAATGTTTGAACAGTGTCAATTACTCAATATCAGTTACTGCCCACCAACAGAAGAAGATACTCCAGAAGGGAAGAGTTTGGTAATTTTTTCTAGTCTTTCTAACTGTGGTATTAGATAATGCTTTGCTGGGATTTTTATTCATTATGTATTAATGGTTACTTTCAGGTTGTAGTGGCATATAATCCCCTTGGATGGAACCGTAAAGACATTATTAAGATACCAGTGAGTACATGCTTATTTTGTGAGTGTGAAATCATCTTCTTAATTTATGTTATCAAAAGTAGTTGCCTTTTGAAAATTTGAATTTTTAAATTATTATGCACTGAGCATTTCAAGGAATTGATTTGCTCATTTAGTGTATGTAGTGTAGTGTCTGCTGTGTTAATATATCTTGTTGTATTGTTTGAATTTCTCATTCTACATCTTAGTAATTTAAGTGTCAATTTGGCGTCTACTTGTTCTTTGAAATGCAAAATTTAAACGTTTAGTACAGAAATTTGCTCTCTTTCCTTCCTTAAATTTTGCAAATAGATAGGATGTTTACAATTCAGTGTGATCTGAAAGTGGAAATAACTACCAGGTTAATGATGCCAATCTTGTTGTCCAAGATTCTTCTGGCAATACCATTGAGGCACAATATGTAGCTTTAGATAACGTTACAGCCAACTTAAGAATCTTCTATACAAAGGCCTACTTGGGAAAGTCATCAAAACAAATCCCTAAATACTGGCTTCTCTTTCAAGCATCTGTGCCGCCACTTGGTTGGAACACTTACTTCATTTCTAATGCATCTGGGAAAGGTATATGTCTGATTTCTTTTCTCATTATTGAATGCCATTTGACTTCTCTCCTTTTTCTATTCCCTAAAAATTATTTTTTTAGGCTATGAATGCTACTTAACTATCTTGGACTCCTATGAAGTTCATTTACTAGAATGGATTGGCGCAGATAGTACTATAATATTGAGGCTGAACTTTATTTTAGTTAATCTTATTTTTTATATGCACTCCCATATGGTGCAGGGGAAATACGAAATGGATCTCTTTCCATGATGGACACTCCACAGAATGAGACCATCGAAATTGGACCTGGGAATCTAAAGATGTCATTTTCTTCGACTTCTGGACAACTCAAACGTATATACAATGCTAAAACAGGGGTAATTTCTTTCACAGTACCCAAATAGTTGCCTTGAATTTGGATGGTATTGATTGAACCAGTTTTTGTACATTATAAACTGCTGACCAAATGATCCAAGTTAGATTGTTGTGGCATCATGCTAAAGAATATATATATATATATATATATATTTAGAAAGTCAACAAGGAGTAATATTGAGACGGTATCTCATGCGGTTGGCACATGTAAGATTTTTCCAGTAATATTATATGCGTGTGCATGTAGATGATTTATTTTTTCATTACCCAAATCCTCAGAGTCATCCATGTAATACATTTGAATCTGTTTAAGTTGCAAAAGAGCGTTTAGATAAGGACTTTGTTTGTCGGGGGAAGCATTAAAGTTGATTTCTTTACCTGTTTGCCCCATTTTTTTAATTTTTTTTAAACCTTACAAAATTACTTGTTGGTACAATCCAATTTTCCTTCGGGGATTTTAAAAGAGCGGGATTGTCTCTTCTTGTGTGGTCTGTTTTTCAGTTTTGAAGGTTGTAACTATCTGTCTTGCTGCAAAACTATTATGCATTACCCAATATGATTTTTCATGAATGTCCACAAATTCAAATTTCATATCATTCTATCTTGGGAAGTTGATATTCAATCTTATGTAGCTTCAAGAGAAGAGAAAATTTTTGTTTAGCAGTGATGGGTACTGTTCACTTTCTCTGGGTGTTCTACCTAGTTCCACCTTAGTTTATTTCATTCTACTACTAGAGATGCTTCAGAGACTATTTTAGTTAAACTGAAAGATGTCTTTAAATGATTGTCATGGCCAGGTCGATGTACCAACACAGCAGAGTTATCTCTGGTATGCTTCAAGCCCAGGTGATGTCGATCCCCAGGTATGCAATATTTATGCAGGTTTGGAAGTAATTATGACTAGATTCAGTGATATGATAGTTATATTGTCTCTCTTACAGGCTTCTGGTGCATATATTTTCCGGCCTAGTGGCCCTCCCAAAATTGTTGCAAGATCAGTGAGTCTTCTTTTCCCATTGGCACTCGTGCTTGCCAAATGTCCAACCACTCATCAGTGACACGTGAATGTAATAAAATAATAAACATGCGTTAGAAACTAATAATGTACTCAACTCAAATCCACAAAACCTTTCCTAACTATTTGGGGTTTGCTGCACTTATCCTTGATGCTATTCTACTGTTTCTTATATTTGTTCTAATAATATCTGTTATATATGGTTTCCTTTATATTCTAAAAGCAATTCGATATGCTACAGGTGCCCTTGAAGGTCATTCGTGGACCATTGGTTGATGAGGTTCATCAACAGTTTAATTCATGGATATACCAGGTTATCAATTTGTTTACAGGTCATCAATTAGTATGGTGCCTGTACTTTTCTCCATAATTCAGCAAGTTGTATTGTGATCTAGTACTTGTAGGCACTATAACTATGGCTGTGTTATCCCCTACTATTTGTGAACACTTAGTATGATTGTTGCAAATCACTGTGGGATATGGGATGTTAAACTCACTTGACCACCATAATCTAGACAGGAGGACATGGCCTTTTTTTTGTCTGCAAATTCACCATATTGAGTGAGCTGCAAAAGACGATTGTTGTGAAAAATATCCAAAATAATAAAATAGCAAGCTCCACAAAGAAAGTTTTATTCTGGCATTCTCACACTAACTCATATATTAGGACAAGATTTATCTTCTGACATTCACACTCTTAAACAAATGCTATACTACCACTTTAATTTATAGTGACTTTCATACTTTCATGTCTCTTATTAGCATGCAGGATTACCAATCATATATAGGAATTATTACATCTTTTTATATATTAAGAGAGATACTAAGTCCACAACATTTTCACAATATTTTCATAACAAATCATAGGTAGTTAGTTGTTACTGGTTCAAATTTAAACCTAACACTAAAATCACTTTTTTGCCTCAACAATAACAACTAGTAATAGCCTAAAACTTATGATTTGTTGTGAAAATGTTGTAAAAATGTTGTGGACATATTATTTCTCATATTTTAAATAGCAATATGAAATTCCAAAACCAACAAAGAAATCTCTAACCACCTTATGATTATGACCCAGTGACAACTGTTTAATAAATACATTAAGTGTTATTGTTATTCTTTATTTATATACTTCAATGTTTTGTGTCTTCCACCATCCATGACATGATTATTTATACTGGTCGTTTTTTTATTAGGTCACCAGACTTTACAGAGACAAGGAGCATGCAGAAGTTGAATTCACTGTGAGTTACAGAACCTTCCTTTTTCTAATGCTTTTGATGAAAGAAACATCTTCTATACATTTAACTATGTAAATAATTTGAAAACTGTGGCCAGTAATGATTTCTGTTTATTGCATGTAAAGTAAACATCTTCTATACATTTTAACTATGTAAATAATATGATAACTGTGGCCAGTAATAATTTCTGTTTACTGCATGTAAATAAAAAATTGTCTAATCTTTCTGAGCTCAAATTAAGTGGCTTTGACAAATTTTATTTGCAGATTGGTCCAATTCCTGTGGATGATAGTGTTGGTAAAGAGGTCATCACGCGAATGACAACAAATATGGTCACTAACAAGGTGTTTTATACCGATTCTAATGGAAGAGATTTTCTAGAACGGGTATGAGTCATAACTCTGTCTCACACCATTTTCCTCTTTAAAAAAAAAAAAAAATAATAATAATAATAGGGAAACCCTTCATGTAGTAGTGCTACTTTCAGCTATAAGCTTCAGAGTATCCCAACCTGGCCACAGGTTAGGACTCGGGAGGGTAGATTTATATATTTTTCCTTTTTCTTTGCTAGGTAGGAAAATTTAAATCCTAACTCTTGAAGATTTTCATTGATTTATTTATGTTTGTAGGCTTGACCTCAATCCTGTGAAAAGTTTTTTGATTTTTAAAAAAAATTGAAGTCCTAGATTATGTACTCTCTATTGATACAGATCTGTTCTTGGTTCTCTCTGTCATGCAAATCATGCAACAAATCTAAACTGTTATATTCTAGTCCTCTTGGCTGGCTGAACATAGCTTCCAAATAACACATTTGTCCAGTTTTATGCTAAGTTTCCTTTCAAGAAGTTAGCCAATGAATTTCAGTTCCTCAAATTATATCTCTAGAATATCATTGTAGTAACATCTTTTCACAGTGAAATCGTCTCTTCCATAACAACCCCTTCTCTTTCCTTCTTTTTTTTTTTTTTTTTTAAATTTATTTTTGAGTTTCCTGCATTTGCACACTGTAAAACATTAAGAGTGTTGCCCCCTCAATGGAGTTTAATGTTCTCAATGTTTATTGTGTTGTAACTAGAAATCTATGGTCATAATTTTGCAGATTCGTGATTATAGAGCAGATTGGCCACTTTCAGTTAATCAACCTGTAGCAGGAAACTACTATCCAGTAATCTTCTTAATACTCTATCAATTAACATTAACCATATATGTGTAAAACACTAGCAGCACTGGATTATTTTACTTGGGGGTCAATTAGGAAAAATGCATTATTAATGAATTAGGCTGCATTGTTTGAGCTTACAAGGATCTTATTAATTCTTGATCTTGACAATCCTTATGAGTTTTTTTTTTTTTTTTTTTTTGTGCATTATAATTTTTCATTTTGAGATTAGAGTAGACTGTCCTTGACTCGTGGTTTCTAATTGCATTCAAAGATCAAGAATTCAAACTCTCTGATTTATAATTTTCTTGATGTCTATGTAGGTCCTATCATTTAAATATTCAAATATGAAACAACATTAGAACGTAAGATTATAATCCCATGTCCACATATAATAATGCATGCGTGTTTTAGGTGTGGTTGACTGATTGTGAGGAGAATTTTCCTCTTGAATAGTTAATCACACAGCACCTAGCCTAGGCTGCTATTCACTTTTGAAATGCATGAAGATTGAGGACACATTTAAGGCCAATACTTGTATAGGACAATAATTATATTTTAGCTCTTTAAAATTAAATACGGTTTTCTTAAAAAGTGATCAAGAGGCTCCCACCTGTTCTTTCTCATTGTGTTTAATGACTAAAATAACATTAATTCTGTAATGATAGTCTTCTTATTCTTCTTCTTTTTCAGCTTAATCTTGGAATTTATACCACGGATAATAAATCTGAATTATCAGTCTTGGTTGACCGTGCAACTGGTGGAGCTAGCATTGAAGATGGAGAAATAGAGCTAATGCTCCATAGGTTCAAATTTCACATTTTCTTGTTGTTTAACATTCAGGTTAAATCTGTGTTTTGGTTTAGATGTGGGCATGCTAAGCTGATTATCCTTTCTTTTCGTACAAGGCGTACGGTCTCTGATGACTCTAGAGGAGTGGGTGAAGCATTGGATGAAAGTGTGTGCGTTGATGAATCATGTGAAGGATTAACGGTATGATAGCACATAGAATGAGTAATTTATGCTTTTGAATTACCATTTTTTTCTACACTTACCTCTATGTGAGGATGGCCATATCAAAATGTCAAGAAATGAATAAATTTCATTGAGTGAGTAATTGAATAATCTAATACATTGATCTCTGTTAACCACACTTGAATACCATACACTGCCTCTGCACGATACAAGGCATGGGATTTCTTAATTCGTGTTAAATACACACATTTTCTTTTTATATATAATTTTAGAAAGTTTACATGTCTAATTAATATAATTTTTACATGCTGGACTTACAATGGGTATGCTTTTCCATTAGATTAATTTTGGAGTTGAAAGCTCTTTGGTCAAATTTGCATGTTTTTGATTCTCTTTCATACTTTTACTTTGATTGTAGGGTTGTTATTTGTTATGTACTAGTGCCCAAGGCTTGCTGAAATTTTGCCAGCAAAATCGCTTTTTAGTATTAAACCAATGGCCATATGATTGAACTGCTTCTAAGATAGAAAATGACTCAATTGTATTATCCATAATCCTGTTTTCTCATTTGATATCTTTCATACAGGTTCGCGGAAATTATTATGTAAGCATTAACCAGGTAGGGGCAGGAGCACGCTGGCGCCGAACAACTGGCCAAGAAGTGTACTCGCCTCTTCTTTTAGCTTTCACACATGAGGTATGGCTGGATTGCAGTTTCGGATGTTATCTTCATAGCTGGTTTACGTACTAAAATAATTACTATTCAGAAGTTGGAGGACTGGAAAGCATCTCATTTGACAAAAGCAACTACCATTGATCCAAACTACAGCTTGCCTCTCAATGTTGCTTTGATTACTCTTCAGGTTTCTATGTTTACTCACTGTAGTATAAATTGAGTTTTTGATTCTCTCTTTCTTGCTCCCTAACATTAATGTTGCAGGAGTTGGATGATGGAAGTGTGCTCCTCCGTTTGGCTCATTTATACGAGGTAAATGATAAAAAGCATCATGCTTCTCTTTGTTATCCAATTGATGTGAGCACGTGGGACCACATGTTAGTGAGACAATGGGCGCATGTGCCAATCTCAGAAGATACTGTCTCTTACGAGTGACACTTATATAAGTGCCAACTTAAGAGGCCCTTCTCCCAAGTCATACATACAATAGCAACCAAGCCCTAGTCCAAACACGACATATCCTACATCTTTTTTTCATTTTCTTTTCCTGGGCTCTAATATAATATTCTTCCATGTTGCTACGTCAAATATGTAGCTCTTATACACTTTTTGGTGTTGGTGAAAATGTTTTCAGGTGGGTGAAGATGCTGAATATTCAACACTAGCCAATGTTGAACTGAAAAAGATTTTTACTGGGAAAACGGTATGTCTGATTTCTGCCTAGTGTTGTTGCAGTAATTTTTATCCTAACAAGGTAGTACAAGTATGGTCCCAGATCATTCTCTATTATTAAATCATTTAATCTGAAACAAATACTTGGGAAGACACATACACAAAGAGAGGATAATCCGAAAGGCCATGTTATGAGGGTGTAAAATATCAATGTGATTATTAGTTTTTGAGCTTTCAGATAAAGGAGGTGAAGGAAATGAGCTTATCAACAAACCAAGAGAAGTCAGAGATGAAGAGGATGACATGGAGAGTTGAAGGGGACAGCAGAACGGAACCTAACCCAATTAGAGGCGGTCCAATCAACAATTCAACTCTTGTTGTTGAGCTTGGTCCTATGGAGATTCGTACTTTTTTGTTGAAATTTTAGCAGATCTATCATCATTGTATAATTTGAACAGAACACAGGAAATAATATTTTTATGCTGAGTTGTATGCCTGTATCAACAAGACAACAAGTCTAGACTTTAAAAATAAAAATAAAACTTATATCAAGTTTTAAATTATAATTGGCCGATAAATAAGTGATGTTTGTAGTATGTTTAAATGAGAATTAAAAAACAATACCTAACAACCTTAACTAATTGCTATAGCAATTAGTCCAAATAAAAGTGATTAATCAAATTTCATATTGCATGCATATTAGTATAAGAGCCAAAGCATAAATAGAGCAAGTGTAATGTGGACGATAGTTTTTGGCTAAGAACGGTAGACTTTGTTTTTGCTATAATAAAAAATGGGTGATAGTTTATGGTGTAAAAGTTTAATTTGTCCCAATATTTGCTTGGTTTTAAGATATAATTTATTTTTTTAAATGAACAAAATCAAAAAAAAAAAAAAAAGAAATGAAAATGACTTTACATATTTACAATTTTTTTTCATAATCACTTTGCATAAATTTTTTTTCATAATCACATGGCATAATATTTTTTTTTTCTTTTGGATGTAATTTTTTTTTTAGTTAATCATAGGTCATATTATATTCATCGATTTTGTTTTAACATAGAATTGATCCTCTCAAAAGGACAAATGTCATTTACAAAAAATGTGTTTTAAATATAGATAAATTAGTCGCGAACTTGCGTGTTGCGCATGATAATTATTTTTATGGTAGTTTTATTAATTTTTTTTATACAATTTAACCTAATTTAATAAAGAATAATGTATTTTGTAATTATATTTTTATTTATTATAAGAATAATCATAAATGTAATATAGGAACAATCATAAATCATAAATTCAATAATTTTTCTCATACTAAAATGAAAAATATACATTTTTTCTCAAAAATTCAAAAGGCAAGTTAATGAAAATATTTATTTTTTAAGAAAGTTTATACATAACATTTTGTGAATTATTAAAAAGAATATAAAATTTAGAAATTATTCTTTTAGTTTTAAACAAACTTTCTCAAACTTATTTTTCTACCTACAATCCAAAACACTGAGAAAAGTAATTAAAAAAAACAATAAAACTTAGCTATGATTAATTTGACCAATTAGGAAAACATTTTGTTATTTATAATCTGCTAAGGTTATTTTCTTTGTAGAAATTGTAATTTCGGCCATCCAAAACATATTATCAAATAAACAATTATTAGCAAAATCTAAGAATTAAATTTCTATATAGGCATTGTTATAAAATAATAATAATAATAATTAAAGTAAAATTACGAAAGATAAAATTTGTCTCTCATCCAATAATTATTGTTTAGCCAACCTTTACTTTTCTCTAAATAAATGGCATTATAGAGTACTTCTAATATAATTATTAAGAGTACTTTGTCCACCATAAAGGATTAAAAAATAAACAAAAATGATTAAATTCTCATAATTTAACATCTAAATTGAGCACTATAAAAATTATGCTATCAAATTACAATAACTATTAAATTAAATTATCCAAATCATGCTATGTAAGATAATATTATATTTTTATATTTAATCCTTTATAATGCAATAGGATAACATTTAACAATCAAAGAGAGAGAGAAAAAAACAACAATTAAAAAAAAATGAATCGCATTAATCTAAAGTAGATTAAAGAATATACAAAATTGTCAACCTAAAGCGAAGATGCAAGAAAAACTAAAAAATAAAAAACAACCCAAAAATTGAGAGAGAGAGAGAGAGAGAGAGAGAGAGAGAGAGAGAGAGAGAGAGAGAGAGAGAGAGAGAGAGAACCTTTTTTCTGTAAGGGAAAACTATATATGCATAAAATGAAATAGATAGTGACAAATTTATAGTAAGAGGGTGTGAATAAGAAGAAAAAAAAAAACAGAGGAAGATGAAGGGAAATATGAAGAATGATATTAATGTAGAGGGTAGTGGGGAGATGAGAAGGTGAGGGAAGGAGAAAGGTTGGAGAAGTATAAATATGAAATAAAAAAATATTTAAATAATTATAAGAAAATGGAAAGAAAAAAATAATGACGTGGACGCTGATGTGGCTCAATGTGAGCACAACAGCATTAAACGTTACACTTCAGCTTTTAGTAATATATAAATGAGCGAGTTGGGTAGATAGAACAACATAGATGTATTATATAACCGTTCTAGGCTAAACGAGTTACAAAGAACACATTTGGTTTGAAGGGGTGAGACCATATCATTTGACTTTTTAGTTATTTGTTACTTTATTATTGGTCCACTTTTACACATTGCTACAATTGCATATTCACACATTACAGCTTATATGCTCCCATATTAACAATTTACATATGCTTTGGTCCCAAATCAATAAGTTAGAGAGGTACACAATTCCCCCCCCCCCCCCCCCTCCCCTCCAAAAAAAAAGTAACCATTGTTAAGGTGGCAAGTTATTAATGGTATGTGACAAAGTAATGTCAATTGCAAGCCCATCTAAAACCAATTAAAAAAAAAACCATCAATTTAGATGATACAAAAATGGTTTTGTTTGTAGTATTACTCCCTCTAAATTTAAAGACTCTAGAAAAAAAATGTTTTCATCTCCTTTTTTTTTTAAAAAAAAAAAAACCAAATATTTACAATAATGGAACCTTCAAAAATAAAATGATCTTTTATCCACTATATAAGTATATTACATAGAAAATATAAGCGTTCAATTCACATTTAATTTAATATAAATAAATCTTTTTGTCAAGAGCTTGTAGTTCAATAGGTTCTAATCCCTCATCCATTTTTTTTTTTTGCAATTATCGAATTAAAAAAAGTAAGCCCTTAAATTATTTAATATTGTCATAACTAATAGGAAGTCATCTAATTAAAAGTTATAAGGTTAAAATTTTCAAAAAGAAATTGATTCAATAAATCTATTACTCCACGTATGTATACATACTGAAAGTATCATAGTAGCACTAGGTTCTTCCCAAAAGAATCTCCAAACCTTATTTGATTAAATTAAACATAATGTACTTGCTGGGCAGTAGAATTTTTTCCTCAAACAAATGAAGGTAAAATCAAGTACTTATTAATTAGGAGTGGTGGTTAATGAAAATGCATTGGATTTTCGAAGATCTGCTACAGCCAATTGATTTTTATTTTTTATTTTTTTGGGTTGTTTTCATAGCTGAAGCTTGTTGCGCAACAAAATCTTTGAAACACAATTGTGACTCATGTCTATTTCTTTATGGTTTTCATTTGAGGGCACTATTAACAAGTGTTATTAGAGAAATTATTAATAAATCATTTTAAGAAAGTTTTAATACAATTTTTGTAGAAAATAGAAAAAGCTGTCAAAACTTCAATTTTTTTTTTTCATTTTCTCAGAAATTTTTTTTTAAAATCCCTACAAAAAACTGGGGCTATTGCAATGTTTTTAAACTGCGGTTACAACCCAAAAACTGCCAATATAGGTCCAAGTAGGCTATTCTGGCAGTTTTTTTTCCGATGCTCCCTAATGTTGCCCAACGAGTATGACAATAGGCCTGGCTGACCTACACTGACAATAAACCACCTGTATAGGTTTCGGCGGTTTTGAAGCCCTACCCCGGCATTTTTTAAAAACTACCAGAATAACCTATACTAGCGGTTTTGAAACCCTATACCTGCGCTTTTTAAAAATTGAAAATTGCTGTAGTAGGTTGAATCTATACTAGCAGTTTTAAATTGCCACTATAAACGTTTTATATTTTTTTAATATAGCCTTTATTGGCGGTTTTTTAACTTTATACGGGCATTTTTTTGAAATTTAAAATTGCCGTAGTAGGCCTAACCTATGCCTGCAGTCTAAAAACTGCTGCTATAGGGATTATTATACTTTTCTCATACAACCTATACTAGCAGTTTCTAAACAACTGCTATAGGTCTTTTTTCTTCTTTTTTTCAAGCACATAAATTTTTCCTGCATTTTTATTTTCACATCCTCTTTATAGCTAAACAAAATACCGTATTAAATACAAGAAATGATATAGTTTAAACCACCAAAATTTTAAGTATACCATATAAGTAAAAATACGTTACCAACTTAAGCTTATGATAATTAACAAAAGAATACATTCCAAATGTCTAGAATATTTTGTGCCCAAAAAAATTACATTCCAAATTACATTAATGATTCACGAACAAATACTCTTACGGCACCCGTTAACATTTCCTTTTGCTTAAAAAAAAAAAATACAATTATGATTCATGTCTAGTTCTTTATTGGTTTCACACTTTGGCGATGAAATGGTCATACTTTTGGCCTAGAAAGTGAAATATGTGTCCATTTTTTTTTTTCTTGTGTTGTGATTTCCCACTTAATAACTCACGTCTAATGATTCTCCAATTTGCTTTTGGCTTAGGGATTATGGAGGTATATAGAGAGAATTAGCTGAAGCTGAAGGAGACAGAGCTGTGAAGAAAGGGTGACGTGATATTAGAATATTTATATGCTCCTCGTACGTTAACCATCAACTTTTTGACTACAAGTCTACAATAGCTATGTTAAGAGAAAACTCAATTTTACATTACAACTAGTATTATGCCGACCTATGTGATGTACGCCTTAATTAAAAAATTATATGTAAATAAATCACAATTATATTAATATTTAGATGCGAGTTTGAAACTTTAATAGTGCTTTTCTTAAAATAAATTAAGTATTTTAATAGTAATTCGCATGACAAAACACATGAATTTACATGTGATGCATACATATATGTTAAATTCCTAAAAAAAAAAAAAATACATATATTAAATCACTTTGCACAAGATGGTGTGCAGTGCATAAACTTTAATATAATTTACCATAATACCTACATATATTACGTCTCTTTGAGACTTTTGGTGTAGGTAGAAAATATTCGAACCTTAATGTTTTTATTAGTTAAAATTTATTCAGTATTAACATGTATCATACTTCAATTTCAATAATTCATAATCACAGTTAATATAGTCTAATTTTTTTTTTTTTTAAATCCAATTTGACAATCTTTTTCTAAATATTTGGTTAAAATGGGTTTAATCGGATCCTTGTCTGTCAATGAAATTGATGACATTTAATAACTACGTTACAAATGCCTTGTTTACCAACATGTTGGCCTAGTAATAAGGATTTGGGCCAACATGCCTTAGACATGGGTTCTTGTTTAACAACACGTTAGATGATCTAGTAGTAAGGGATTGAGGTAACATGTCTTAGGACATGGATTCAAGTTCCTCTATTAGTAGTGTGTATGGCTCCTAATACCCTAGTTACAGGCTGTTCACCTAGCTTATTAGTGATTGTGATGCGGCGTCTTATTCCTAAAGCGGTTAGGGTATTACTAAGGTCACGCCTATGTAGGAAAGTCATATAAACTACTCCGTTATAACCATTTTTTGTTCACACAAAGAAAGAAGGAAAGATGCCTTGTTTGACTAGGCCTACATAAAAACATCACATATCTTTACTGTCGTAATCAACAACCGAAGGAGACAGAGAAATGAAGAAGACCAGAGGCCAAAAAATTCGTACTTTAATTAAATAGGATTAAGAACATTGTGATTGTATTCACTGCTCATAACTTTCATATCTACTAGACCCACTAATTTACCAACCGAGTATAAACTGGATTGGTACATCCTCAAGTCTTAAAGCTTCCACATCAATAGATGCAAAGTCTTACATAATAGAAAAAACACTTCATTTTACACATTTTGACCAAAAAAACACCCACATCAGTGGGTCTAAAATTGTGCATTTTATACACAAGTGTTACAGTAATCGTGCATATATGCACGGTTACTGTAACTCTTACATTTAATATTTTACATTTTTTTTCCTCTCTCCTTCACCTCACTCTTTCATTCTTAGTTTCTCACTCTCACCTCTCTCTCTTTTTATCTTTGGTCCCTCAATCCACCGATCAGTCTAACCTCACTCTCACCGATCAGTCCAGCAAGCCGCCACTGATGAACGTCGCAGCGCCGCCACTGATGAACGAATCACAGTACCGCCACTGATGAACGAAGAAGCAAGCCATCAAAGAAGCAAGTCGTGCCACCTTGCTCTTGCCATCCCGCCGCCGAACACCGCCGAAGCTCACTCATCGATACAATCTCTGAAGCTCTAACCATGCCACCACCAATCACCACTGAAGCTCTGTTTGATCAATGGGTTTTGGGGTTTTGATTCTTCTTAATTTTTTGTTTGATTAGTTTTAGATTTTCTATTTGATCAGTGGATTTTGGGGTGATGGTGGTTGATGATGGTGGTTGGGTGGGTTGATGGTGGGTGTGGATTGATCGTTAATGGTGAGTGAAGATGAATATTTTATTTGAAAAAATGTGAATAATAGACAAACAGATGTGGGTGTTTTGTAATAATGGGAGTGTAAAATAGAAAAAGTAGGTTTTTGCCGTGCAAATTTACAAAATTTTTGCATCCACTGATGCGAATGCTTTTAAGCCTTTTGGTTTAGGAGGTTCAAGCTCTAGGGATGGAGAAGCATATCTAGTATGTAATATTTCTAATTCAGCCCCAAAAAAAATAAAAATCCCACTAATTTTGTTTTGTTAAAATGGTTAGATGAAGCTAAAAAAAAATATAATAATAATAATAATAAAAACACAAACACAAACAATGTTGTTTGGATAGATTTTTTTTTTTTAAAGAAAACTATGATACAATTATTATCCTTTTTGAGTGATATTGATAATGCACAATTAATAAATGAAGCTTTTTCCATAAAAAAATAATAATAATGAAGCCTTTTGCGCATATATATATATATATATATATATATTGTAAGGACTGGATTTGAGTCCTAAGCTCAAAAGTTAAAAGAATCTAGGCCCAAAGAGCCCAATACAAGGAATTTGTAGAGAATGGATTGGAAAACTAGGCTCTAATGAGTTAGGTAGCAATTATAGTGGATCCAAATGACAATAAAGTAAAAATAGACTAGTTGTATCTAATGGAAATCGTCCTCAGCGCAGTCCGAGGAGATCAGTTTTGGTATATAATTCTTGAAGTGGATTACAAGTACAGTTCTTATTGCTACAGTATTTCTCTCTCAATTCTCCAATCCCCTTTTTCTTAGGGTCTTCTCCCTATTTTATACTCTCCTCCTTCTTCCATCCCTAACCTCCACGTGTAGATTGGATTGCTAGTGTTAATCCATGTCCCATCAATACCTTCTTGAAGTCTTTGGGAGTAGCTATAAGGTTGAAAATTACTATTCAGGTATCATTCCCTCATTAATGCGGCTAGAGAGTTAGCTACAGAGCATTTAATACGGTGGTAGTAGTTTTTTCCTAAATATTTCACTGCTCCTATTTGTCCTGCATGTTCATGAGACATATCCTTATCAATAGAACTTCCTAGAATGTTACCTTGGATGACAAAGCACACCTTCTGATCTCTGCTTCGCTTAGCCGAGGTAATACTCATCCTCGGCCTACCTTCCCCAACCTTCTTAGCTATAGCTTCCTCGTGGAGTTCTGAGTCTTACGTCTTCATTGCTCTTTATCCGTCCTCGGAGCACTAAGCGTCCTCAAACAAGGACCAAGGCCCAAGGCCCAACATGTACTCTTGGGCCCATCCTCCCTACATATATATATACATATATATATATATATATATATATATATATTAGCTTCATCACACATGCTTTGCATGTGCAAAGAGAATTTTTTTTTTAGTGGTCCTATTTTGTAGCCCAAAAAAAAAACCTGTGTTTTTATTTTATATATATATATAATTTTTATTCTGAGAATCCAATATATAAGTGGATAAAGCAATTTGAGAATCAAAAGGAGAGTGACCTTATTTTTTAGGCAATATTTTAGTGGAAGCTAGAGTTATATTTTTACTGAATTACCCTTTAGTTTTATTTATACTACTATATAAAGGGATTCCCTTGTTTGGTATCCTCATTTTTTTTGTTCAAAAATGGCCATACATCCCTATGTTTAAGTAAAGACAAAACTAAAGGATAATCCGGTAAAAATATAACTCTAATTTCTACTAAAACATTATATAAAAAATAGGGTCACTCTCTTACTGATTTTTAAATTGCTTTATCCATTTATGAATTAAATTCTCAAAATAAAAATTATATATATATATATATATAAAATTATATGTTAGAGTTTTATTTTATTCCTTTTGAGACTGGATAATGTTCCATCATTAATTTTCTCTTTAGTTCAAGTTGATTTAGCTTCTTTTTTTTTATAATAAAAATAGCTATCTTACTTCTAAAAGAAATCTTATCCCATTTGAGAAAGATGAGTCATAACTTTGACTTTTGATTATAAGTATAACAATAGAAAATGATATATTTATAATATTTTTATAATATTTACCACGATTTTCTATTCTATTATTTAAGGGGTTTTTCCTGTTTGGACCGGATTTATTTTGATAAAGAACTTGAAAACTTTTATCAAATAGAAGAAAACATTACATCGTGATGGAGAGCTTGTTCTAAGAAACAAGAATTCTCTTCCATCCAAACCATAAAAGGCAATTTCTACATACCATAAAAGGCAAAAGAGGAAAAAACTCACTAAAGCAAATCATCAAACACTAGAGCTTTACAATGAAGATAAAACATATATATGAACCCATAAACTAGAATTACATATTAACATAGAGGAAGAGCCAATTTTTGAAAGAGACTTACTTGAAACAAAAGCAAAATACAATACTATCTTAAAGTTTTAGAGAGAGAGAGAGAGAGAGGAGAGAGAGAGAGAGAGAGAGAGAGAGAGAGAGAGAGAGTATTAGATTTGTTTGGCAGCTGAGAAAATGAAAGAAAATCTATTTAGGTTAGACTTAGAGTGGGAATTGAACAAACTATGGTTTCAAATTTTGAAATTTCCTTAAGGAAAACTCCTTCACAGGCCACCTCTTAATAATAGTTGTTAGAGCATTTTAATATTAATTAATTAAAATGAATAAATAATACAATATAATTGTAAAAATGTGCAAGTGAATATAGAAGATGGGGAGTTAATGAAAATGTTTAATCCCACTTTGAAAATGAGGGAGACTATTTTATTTTTTTTAATTGTGGTGATTAATGGGCTAATATGAATTGACTTAAATATTGAGCTAGATACATGCGCAAGGGGGAGGTGAAGGGAGGAGGTGTCAAAAATGGAAATGAATCAGCGTTTTGAACCCACCTACTTGATAGCCTATTCAGAGTAATTAATTATCATATCCGTTGGTGAGTAAATAGCTCGAATTATTACTCAATTTTTATTATGAAAAATGAAGAGCTATTAACCCACTTAATGGACTATTCGTTTGGGCCTTTTCATTCTTTAAAAACTCCTTATCTCATCCATTAATTGTGTAACTTCACCCCATCAGATTTATGTCCAGCAATTATACTTGTAACACCCACTACATCAGAATAATGAACCTAATTAATCAGATTAATATGAATAATAATTTCGTGAGGCCCATTAAGCCTATAAATAGTCTTATTTAGACCTAATACAAGTTACAACATTAGTACACCAAAAAATCCAGCAAATTGCAAACATTCTTATACACTAAAAAATAAGAAGGTTCTTGACAAGGAAAGGTGTTCTTTTTGACGGAGCTTTGGGCTTGGACACTAAGAACAGAGGTTGTTTTAGCCATACGATTTGTTGGACTGTTGTATCCTAGGGGAGACAAGTTAGAGAAGGTCTGCACCGGCTATAAAGTTTAGCCAACTAAGGGCTTTAATCTCCTTAAAGAGAGCGAGTGTCACGCCTCAG
Source organism: Castanopsis chinensis (assembly GCA_032878915.1). NCBI lineage: Eukaryota > Viridiplantae > Streptophyta > Magnoliopsida > Fagales > Fagaceae > Castanopsis > Castanopsis chinensis. Next base: position 1,681,764 of record JAVQMG010000053.1, read on the forward strand.
TTCAAATGGTGTTGTGTATTTTCTAATATCAAATTAAAAATATTTAGAAGTATTATTCGTTTCTCTTTGTGTTAATTGCATTATTATTGTGTTTGCACCAATTAAGATATGTGTTGGCAATTAAGAAAACGAAAGAGAAGGAAGAAAGATCACTAAAATTAGGACTTGAAAACCCAAATTCTTGAAGAGAGAGAAACAAAAAGTAATCGAGGGAGACAGAGTCAAGAGACTGAGAGAGGGTTAAAGGGCTAGGCTAAAATTTGGGTTTATTATTTTTGGGTTAATTAGGTTTTCAATCAAGGCCCAATTGTTATTTAAACTCACTTGGTCAAATAAGGCCAATGCCCATTTGACCCAATTATTAATTGGGTCGGTTTGGATTTTATTAGAGTGGGTAGGTTTGGATACCCTTACCCTAGCGAAAATGTTACATTACCCTTACCTTAGAGGAACATGATTTTTTTTCCTTTTTTTTTTTATAGGGATATATATATATATATATATATATATATATATATATATATATTTATTTATTGAGGAACATTATTATTTTTTTGGATAGGGAGGAACAGGATATTGAATCTTTGTTTGGGGACTAGTTATGGCCGCACGTGCTTGCCATGGAAAAATAATAAGGATTAAGGTTAATTTTAGATTTTATTTGTATCACAAAACAAAGATATAATTGATCCTAAAATTCTTTGGATTTAAATCATTGAATCTAAACACAACCCTAGTGAATTTATGATTCAATTTATTTTTTATTTTTTATTTATATAGTCAAAATTTGCACGTCAATTTCTACCACGACAACAATCAATGTAATCTTAATTTCAAGTGGATAGAAAAAGTCTAAAGTAAGGACTATACATCAAATGGAGGTATCAAGTAATGTTTGCTCGTAATTGATCCTAAAACTATTTGGATTTAAATCATCAAATTAATCTAAAGTCTAAACACAACCTTAGTGAATTTATGATTCCAAATTTTGTATTTATTTATAGAGTCAAAATTTGCACGTCAATTTCCACCACGACAACAATCAATGTAATCTTAATTTCAAGTGGGTAGAAAAAGTCTAAAGTAAGGACTATACATCAAATGGAGGTATCAAGTAATGTTTGCTCGTAATTGATCCTAAAACTATTTGGATTTAAATCAGCAAATTAATCTAAAGTCTAAACACAACCTTAGTGAATTTATGATTCCAAATTTTGTATTTATTTATATAGTCAAAATTTGCACGTCAATTTCCACCACGACAACAATCAATGTAATCTTAATTTCAAGTGGATAGAAAAAGTCTAAAGTAAGGGCTATACATCAAATGGAGGTATCAAGTAATGTTTGCTAGTAATTGATCCTAAAACTATTTGGATTTAAATCATCAAATTAATCTAAAGTCTAAACACAACCTTAGTGAATTTATGATTCCAAATTTTGTATTTATTTATATAGTCAAAATTTGCACGTCAATTTCTACCATGACAACAATCAATGTAATCTTAATTTCAAGTGGATAGAAAAAAGTAAGGACTATACATCAATGGAGACATGGTTTTACCATAAAGTTTCGGGATCACTCGTTTGTCAACAAAAAAGAAGAAGTAAGGACTATACATGAAAGGAGACATGGTTTTACCATAAAGTTTCAGGATCACTTGTTTATCAAAAAAAAAAAAAAGAAGAAGAAAAAAGAAGTAACGACTATACATCAAATGGAGATATGGTTTTTACCATAAAACTTCAGGATCACTTGTTTATCAATATATATATATATATATATATATATATATATATATGTATTTAAGGATCACTTTATTTTCTCTTTACCATACAACTGGCACATTTATTTCCTAATTTTTATAATTATGTCATAAAAAGTTAATCTCAATCTTATATGAATTTTGATCAACCACAAAGTTAGGGTAGTTATTTCCTATAATAGTTTTTAAGTACCCATTTGCTAAAATTAATCCACTCACTAAAAATTTCTAAGAATAATAACGAATATCATCATCTCCTAACAATAAACAACTGATTTTTGCTAAGAAAATAAAAAAATTAAAAAAGATAACAAAAGACATGTGTCATCAAATTTTTTATTAGATAAATTATAAGTTTCAAAATGTAAACCTAGAAAATCAATGTCCTTTAGATAAAAATAAAACATCTTATATCATCATTCCAACTTTCCAAGAATTACTACCATCTAAAACTCAAAATACGTGAAGAAAATTTTAAGATGTTAAAATTTAGTGGGAGTATTTTAGATATTATACAATAAAACATTTAAAGAATCATAAACTTTTATTAGAGTTTAATTGAGAGAATAACAATATGACATATTTGCTATATTAAAAAATATTAATGGAAAAATTGCTTGAATTTAAAGTTTAAGGAGGAATTGTAAACTCCCTAGGGGAAAGCATTTTTATCCTAGGTTTTTATTTATGTTTTGTGTGTGTAAAACTATGTGGTTTTACTTAAAATGGTGTGCAAAGAAAAAAAAATACAAAAGTCACCCAAGAAAATTGGATGTGAAACAGTGGATTTTAGCTTAATAAAGCTTACTAAACTAATAAAAAATTTCTAAAAACACAGCAAAATGACACAACATTTTCATAACACAATTATAATTTTTTTTTTTTTATTTTAACTTGTAAAAAATTGACAGCTCAAAGTTTTGAAAATATTGTAATGACAACAAAATGACTTAACATTTTCAAACCAAAAAAAAAAAAAATACTATGTCTATGACATTTTCACAACAAATCATAAGTAGTAGGCTGTTACAGATTGTTATTGGTAGACAACAAAGTAGTTTCATTTTTAAGTTTAAATTAGAACCAAAAAACAATTTACCATTTATGATTTGTTATGAAAGTATTGTGAAAAATATTGTGAATGTAGCACTTCTTTTTTCACAATACCTTTTATTTTTAGTTGTAGTTTGCCAGTATGATATTTTATTATTTTATTTCAACCTATAAGGAATTAATCAACAATTGTAAAAATATTGTACCGATTTGTTGTGTTAATATTTTATTATAATGTGAAATAGTGCGAATTAGACAAACCAAAAATAATATAGCAAATCTATTGTAGCTTTAGGCATTCACCCAAAAAAAAAAAAAAAGTTCAACAAAGCAGTGAAAATGGAGAAGCCAAAACTATAGTAGCGAAGGTGCAGTAGCTAAGTTACAGTAACTTTTCCCATTCACTCTTTATATATAGACACTAACTTTGACTAAACCAAAAAACAAAAAAGTTTATGAATACAACAAAATATTACAATGTTTTCACGATACCTCTATTTTTAACCATGGTGGATCTTAGTCTAATGTTTTATTATCTTACTTTCAGCTATCAAGAACTTACACCCATGGTTTTAAAAACTGGACCTGGGGCAAAATCAGATTTGCCTATGGTTCTCAGTTTTTACCAATTTTGGTTAGTTTTGGGCATTTTTACTGGACCGAGCTAATACCCAATTCCCAGTTAAACTGATCGGACTAGCCAGTCCGATCTGGTCCGGTTTTTAAAACCATGCTTACACATCAGTAGTTGTGAAAATATTGTGATAACAACAAAATATAACAACAATTTTACAATACAATACATTTTTTTTAGTTGTACTAGATCTTGGTGTGATATCTTATTATTTTATTTTATTTTATTTTGACTCATAAGAAATTGACACACGTGTCACAACATTTTTATAATATTTCTATGTATACATTATACTTACAATGTAAATTTATATTTTAGACATATAAAAATTGGCAAATTTTGTACACATTTACAAAATTTGTACAATATTTACCTCTTCCTACACTTCACACTTCTGCTCAGTCACCCTTATTGTCTCCTTCACTGAATGGGTAACAAACCAACAATACTTTAATCATTGACAACTTTTTTTTATAATTTTTGTTCTCGGTATTAAGTAATTAATACAACTTCTTTGTGTAACTAGCAGAGAAGAAAGGTGGCTATTGGCCTTCAAGGTCGCTGCGGCAGTAATTTTCCTGCTCATCCTCTTTGTTACACTCATTGCTAAACTACGCCAGTGTAATTCCAGCAGTGGCGGCGGCCACGTTAATGGCGTTAATGGCAGAACCAGCTCCGAAACCAGTATTCAACTTTCAGATATGAATACCGACAACGGCTCCTTCTCAGTCTCTGTGTGATCATCACCATCCCACCGTGTAAGTCTGCTCTTCTTTTGGAGCTTTTACGTGCGGATTAATATTATGTTCATGCATATGAAGTTATATAAATTTCTTATTAGTTAGAAACGTCTATATATGCTGTTTTTGTAGATTGATAGGTAAATAAGGAGCAACAACTGTCTGATGTGTTTGACAGGTATGAGAGGAAAGATCGGCTTCATAGGTGTGTAAGATGTCCATGCTGTTTGCTTTGTATTGTGTTGTTCAATTTGAATATGTTTATGGGATTGTGATAAGTGTGTAACGATAATAATTAAAGCTACTGTATCCATAATCCATTCGAGTTTTTTATTTTTTTTTATTTTTTCATTATTGCTAAATAGTTGGTAAAAAAAAAAGGTAAAATACTATTTGATCCTTAAATTTCATAAAAAGTTTATTTTGGTTCCTAGACTTTAATAAGTTTTTTTTTTTTTTTTTTTTCATTCTAAAACTTTGTAAAAAAATCTTTTTAATAGTTCAGGGATAAAAATGAACTTTTTAAAAGTTTAAGGACAAAAAATAAAATATTTTTAATAGTTTATAGACAAAATACAAACTTTTCAATAATTTAAGAAAAAAAAAGCTAGTTTTTAAAATTTTTGGATGGAAAAAGAACTTTCAGTAAATAGTAAAAAATAAGCAATTGGGCTTAAAAAGTGTCATGTAACTTGGGCCTCGTGGAGGTTCTATTGTCGCAGCATAGGCTTAAATGGGGCAAAGATTTGTAGATGGTAGTGTTGGATTGAGAGCCTTGTGGCCTTTGTAATCAAGCTGGAAATTCTGCGAGGATTGGTTTTGGTCCTAAATGGGGAGATAATTGAGGGATACTACGAACTGGGCTAACGAGCAGCATTTCAGCCTTGGTTCAATATTCAAATTGGGTAAACAAGACAAATTCAATAATTTTAACACTTCAAGATGTTCCTGCGCCATGGCATTATGTTAATATTGCTTATAGATTAAGCAAAGAAATGAATCCTTAAAATCCAAAAAAAATGACCACCAGCAAAAAAAAAAAAAAAAAAAAATGACTTTCTTAGATTAAAAAAAAGGCACAAATAATAATTTGGCCCATTGGGGTTGGAGTGGCGGTATATATATATATAGCCTGTGTAGGAGGCCAGAGTAGCTTTCCAATTTCCTCTCAACTCCGATCATGCAACCAAATGGAGCAAGAGTTATTGCGTATAATTTGATTAAGAAATTCTAGATACAAATTAAGCCACAATTTTTGATTTGTGGTATTAGAATTACTCAATTTGATCAAAACATATATTATATAAGGAAGTGAGAATAAGTGTTTAGTATCTTCTCATTTTTATATTCTAACTCAGAGCTTAATTTGGGTGATGAAGAGTAAAACATTTTCTAATGGGTCAAAGTGATTCTCAACTTGTTCAAAGTTTAGCAGTGACTCATTTTTTTTTGCCTTAAACCATGAGGCTTGTAAATTATCCTGTACAATACTCACATTGAGCTACTCATGGCTCTCTCAAGGGCCTCAACCACTCATATTAATTCGAATAACCAAGAATACAAAAGCTTAATAGTCCATAAATGTAAGCGTTCCAAGGTGTGGCTTGTGAATGCCACCGTGTCTACCAACTGCATAAATCTTTTGGATGCTACCCAGTGTAAATTCATCTTACACTCGGGTCTAAAAATATGCCACTAACTCAAGATTAGGATAGAGAAGGGAGTCACCAGTTAGTTTAGATTTGAGAATCACACTTTTGATCCCTGAGCAGAGGTCAAATTGTAATTAGATCTTAGGTCTAGAGTAAGAGCAGGGATGGATCTATATACTGACCAAGGGGCAATGCCCCCTAATTTTTTTTTTTTAAAAAAATTAGTATATTAATAGGTACTAATTTTAGCAATTGTGTTCGATAATATTAAATTTTACTCCCCCTTAACAATGCCATTAATTCTTTTAAGAGTAATGTTATAGTCACACACTTTTTTACAATATTTTTACAAACTATTGAGGTAGCAAACTTTTATTTGGTTCACACACTTACATCACTTTTTACTTATCAATAATCGCTAACCACATTAGCAGTTTGTAAAAATTTTGTAGTTTTAGCATTTTTCCCATTTTAAAGGCCATAAAAATTAATAGATTAAATCTAAAACAAAATATACAAGTCCAAAAAAATTAGCGCAACAATAAAAATTACTAATAATAAAGCTAAAAAAAATCAAGTCCAATCAATCTATTTTACCCCAAACAAAAAATTTAGCCATTTAAAAAGTTTTAAACAAAAATCCTTAGTAATAAAGTAATAGAGTCAAGGGCTGGAGCTGCTATACGCAGTTAGCAGCGGAGCTGTCCCCCCTAACTCCAAGTCCTGGCTCCATTCCTAAGTAAGAGTATGAGCACCCAAGTCTGCTTGAACAAATGGATTAGTCTCCACACTTCATAATTCATATCTCATATCCAATTTCTAACAAGGAAGCCAGTAAGTTGTATCCCTTACAAGCATGCACATACATAATCAAAAGATTGTATAACACACGGGCTCAAAGATCAAATGACGGGTGTGAAGTGTCCCGATCCTTGTGTTTTATTCAGAAGGTCCTAACAAGATGTTTCTAAATTGATCAAGCATTTTGAGTACTTTAGGAGACTAAAACATTGATCATTTGGAATCAAAAGAGGGTAGGAGTCATGCCTTGGACCAGCGCGTCCTGTGAATAACATTTATTGAAAGAAAAGCTAGCAAAGAATGCAGGAAATTGGGGGTTTCAAGGTCTTTATGAGGCAGGTGCATATGCACGTCTAAAACCGTATATGCTCAGGCAGTGCCCTAAGATGTGTACGCAGGGAATGGCTACACATACGCACCTACGAGGAATAGACCTAATTCTACATTTCTCCTACTTAACAAAGTTGTTATTACATTGTCAATGGATGTTTCTAATCGGTACAAACCTAACACATACTTTGTGTATATACAACTTGCAATTGCAACCAAACGTATGCATCAATTCGTCAAAAACTAAAAAATATTGGTCCAGAATAGATAGCTAATTCTAAATATCTATGGAGAACCAAAATATAATTTATATTGGGGGTAAAATTTAAATATAGTAGTTCTTTAAGTGTTAAAATGTAAATATTAGATTTCCCAACTTAATTTAAACACATGTTTGCATCAATTAATAATGAACAAACATTGTTATTTAGGACCTTCAGGTTAAGGATTCTGTTTGGGGTTTAGGTTTTTAGGGTTTGGTTTCTTTTTAAGTGATAAGGGTCATTTTGGTAAAGTCCAGAACTGAAGGACCAGGGGCTGACGACCCTGAGGCTGACGGCCTTGAGTCTAAACGACCCTAGAGGCCATAGCCTGAAGCTGACGACCTTAGAGGCCATTATCTGAAGCTGACGACCCTCACTGCAGAAAACGCCACGTACGTCGCCAAGCTGACGGTATGAGGCTGACGAGGTTAGACTTAGGCCCGTCCACAACCTTACTTGACCAACACGCCTACACCAATGATTCTTGGACAACACGTCTAAATTAAGGAGACTCCTAAGAGGACAAGGATGCTGGAAGATACGTGAGAACCAAGAATCACTCTCCTAAAAGGAAAAGAACTCCTTGACCAAGGCTTGAATCTCAACCCAACGCTACTATAAATACCCCAAGACCCTCTCAAAGCAAGGTATGCACAAATAACTCAACTCTAGCACTCTAGTGTTGAAAGTAAAGATTTCTAACTTAACCTTCGGAGGGTATTTGGCCGGTACCACGCCGGTGCCCTTTCAAAGGTCTTCACTTTCTTTGTTGTGCAGGTACGTCATCAGGAGCACGTGTGGACCGTGCAGCTCACTGACGATTTTATTGCTTCATCAGTTGGCGCCGTCTGTGGGAACGAAAGTAGTAAGTCACACTCTCACTTCCCGGACAAAAAGTTGCATGGTACTCACCCGCTCAATGGCTACCACCAACAACGTTCAGGAGAACGAACCGCGCGCAACCGCTCTGGAAAAGCAAGTCCAAACGCTCGCAGCAGCGGTCGAGCGCCTGACTAAGGAGAATCACGACTTGGAGGAGCATCTACGTCAAAGGAACGTACATCCTAGAATACAAGAGGAAAATCAGGAGGAGACAAGCGCTGAGAGAAGGGATCCCGAAGCACCCGAAGGCAGCAACGCCCCGAGCAGGCCGGAGAGGCAGGATACCAATCTGACTACCCCTTCTGAAGCCTTACCGCCTCACATAGCCGCAGAGATGCAGGAAATGCGGGAACGGATGGACGTGATGATGAACGCCCTCAAGGGACGAGTATCTAACGACCTCGATGACCTGGTACAGCGGACTGATTCACCTTTCACAGCGCATGTCACTTCATGCCCGCTTCCCCCAAAGTTTCGTATGCCGCAGGTAGAAAGCTATGATGGAACCAAGGACCCCCTGGATCACTTAGAGTCCTTCAAAACTATAATGCACCTTCAAGGAGTGCCAGACGGGATTATGTGCAGGGCTTTCCCTACTACGTTGAAAGGATCCGCAAGAGTCTGGTATAGCAGGTTGACGCCTAACTCGATTAGTACCTTTAAAGAATTAGGCGCCCAGTTTGTGTCACACTTTATCGAGGGCCACCGGTACAAGAAGTCCACGGCGTGCTTGATGAGCATCAGGCAAAGGGAGGACAAGACCCTGAGGTCCTACATAACGCGGTTCAACAAGGAGGCTCTTTCAATAGATGAAGCGGACGATAAGATACAAGTAGCAGCTTTCACCAACGGACTGCGAAAAGGTAAGTTCCTCTTCTCCCTGTATAAGAACGATCCAAAGACCATGTCCGACGTACTTTACAGGGCAACAAAGTACATGAATGCGGAGGACGCGCTGATTGCAAGGGAAGACAAGCCTAAGAAAAGGGAAAGGCAAGAAGACACTCGAACGAATAAGGGGCAGAAGAAAGCCAGGACTGAAGAACGACGGGATGATCGCCGCTCCAAGCCACCCCCAGGGAGATTCACGAGCTTCACACCATTGACCGCCCCTATCGATCAGGTCCTAATGCAAATCAAGGACGAGGGGACTTTGACTTTTCCAGGCAAGATGAAAGGAGATCCCAACAAAAGGCCAAGGGACAAATATTGCCGCTTCCATCGAGACCATGGACATGACACGGCTGACTGCTACGACCTAAAGCAACAGATAGAAGCTTTAATCAGGCAAGGAAGGCTGCAGAGGTTCGTTAACAAAGAACGAGCAGAACCGCCGCAAGACCAAGCTCCCAGACGGGAAAACGAGCGTCCCAGACAGCCCTTAGGCGACATCCGGATGATTGTAGGAGGAACGGCGACCGCTGGGTCGTCAAAAAAAGCTCGAAAGACATATCTCAGAACGGTACAGAACATCTAGTTGGCGGGGTCCCTACCCAAGATGCCACGGACTGACAACCCCCTCATCGGATTCTCGGAAGAAGACGCACGACGCCTCCATCACCCCCACGACGACGCACTTGTCATCACCATACGAGCAGGAGACTTCAACATGCATCGAGTTCTTGTCGATAATGGGAGCTCGGCGGACATCCTCTACTACCCAGCGTTCCAACAGATGGGAGTTAATAAAGAACGGCTGACTCCAGCTAACGCCCCGCTAGTCGGCTTCGGAGGAACAAAGGTATTTCCCCTCGGTGTTATCACCCTGGCAGTAACTATTGGAGACTACCCTCAGCAAGTCACCAAGAACGTGGCATTCCTTGTGGTCGACTGCTCATCGGCATACAACGCCATCATAGGACGTCCTACGCTCAACTCGTGGAAGGCTGTGACTTCAACCTACCACTTAATGATAAAATTCCCAACGGACTATGAAGTGGGCGAGCTAAGAGGGGACCAAGTGGCCGCGCGCGAATGTTGCATAGCAATGATGGAAATGGACAACCACCGACAAACCATGAGCATAGAACAGCATACGGAGCCCACAGAAAACCTCGAAGACATACCTCTCGACGACTCTCAGCCAGGGCGGACGACCAAGATCGGCACTCTTACCGACTCAACGATACGACATGAACTCGCTGCCTTCCTCAGAGAAAACCGAGACGTATTCGCCTGGAGTCACGAGGATATGCCGGGCATTGACCCATCGGTCATAGTACATAAACTGAACGTATCACCGACCTTTCAGCCGGTTCGGCAAAAGAAGAGAGTCTTCGCCCCGGAGAGAGATCGGGCGGTAGCGGAAGAAGTCCACAAACTACGAAAGGCGGGTTTTATTCAGGAGGTTTACTATCCCGAGTGGTTAGCAAACGTCGCCATGGTAAAAAAGAGCAGCGGAAAGTGGAGGATGTGTGTAGATTTTACCGATCTAAACAAAGCGTGCCCCAAGGACAGCTATCCTCTACCGAGGGTCGACCTCCTGGTGGATTCTACGGCCCAACACCAACTGTTAAGCTTCATGGATGCGTTCTCGGGATACAACCAGATCCTAATGGACGAAGCTGATCGAGAAAAGACCTCGTTCGTGACAAGCCAAGGCATTTTTTGTTACAAGGTCATGCCATTCGGCTAGAAGAATGCAGGGGCAACGTACCAGAGGCTTATGAACAAGATGTTCGTAGAATAGATTGGGAGAAATGTCCAGGTATATGTCGACGACATGCTAGTAAAAATTCGAAGGAAGGAGGATCATTTGAAAGACCTGAAGGAGACCTTCGATACCCTTCGCTCCTACAACATGAAGCTGAACCCAGCCAAGTGTGCCTTCGGAGTGACGGCTGGGAAATTCCTAGGATACATGGTGTCCCAACGAGGTATCGAAGCCAACCCAGATAAAACCCGAGCCATAATGGAGTTGACGCCTCCCAAAAACATTAAGGAAGTACAGAGCCTTAACGGCAAGGTCGCCGCGCTTAGTAGATTTGTGTCCAGAGCGACGGATAGGTGCCTTCCGTTCTTCCGCACACTGAAGAAGTCCTTCGAATGGACGGACAAATGCCAGCGAGCATTTGAAGACCTCAAAGCCTACTTATCGTCGCCGCCACTGTTAACCCCCTCCCAGCCAGGCGAAGAACTATTCCTATATTTGGCCGTTTCTCCAGCCGCCGTCAGCGCAGCCTTAGTAAGGGATGACAGCAAGGTACAAAGGCCGGTATACTACGCCAGCCGAGCACTCCACGGGGCAGAAGGAAGATACTCGCCACTAGAAAAACTGGTCTTCGCTCTAGTTACGGCCGCACGCAAGCTAAAGCCATACTTCCAAGCCCACACGGTGGTCGTACTGACTGACAAGCCCATACGGCGAGCGATGAGTAGCCCTGATGCCGCGGGACGTATGGCCTTATGGGCAGTAGAATTGAGCGAGTTCGACATAAAATATCGCCCCCGCACTGCCATCAAAGGGCAAGTACTCGCTGACTTCATTGCGGAGTTCACGTATCAAGAAGATCAGGGGGCAGAGAGTTCCCAATGGAACGTGTTCACCGACGGGTCGTCAAACAAAAAAGCTGGGGGAGCAAGAGTCGTGCTTCGTTCTCCAGAGGGTAACGAGATCGAATGCATGATTCGACTCGATTTCCCTACGACCAACAATGAAGCAGAGTATGAAGCCCTCATAGCGGGATTAGATCTAGCAAAGGCCGTAGGAGCTGTAGACACGGTAGTCCATTGCGACTCGCAGGTAATCACTAGACAAGTAAACGGCGACTACGAATGTAAGGGAGAAAGAATGAAGATGTACTTGGAACAAGCAAAGAGAAGAGTAGATGAGCTTCAGGCAAAAGTTGTTCAAATTCCGAGGGGAGACAATGAGCAAGCCGACCGCCTTGCAAAGGCTGCATCTGCGGAACACGCGATCATCCCCGCCAAGGCACTATCTTTTACTCAACTCGCACCACTGATAGACGCCATCAGTGTACAGGAAGTAGGATCGGAGAATAATTGGACTACCCCGCTGGTTGCCTACCTCAAAAATGGCACACTGCCTGAAGAAAAGGAAGCCGCAAGAAAGCTGAAAGTCCGAGCGGCCCGATTTGTCCTAATAAAAGATATCCTACACAAGAGAAGTTTCTCCCGACCGTACCTAAGGTGTCTTGGACCAGAAGAAGCGGATTACGTTATGAGAGAAGTACATGAAGGAATCTGCAGCAACCATTCAGGATCACGGTCGCTGGTCCACAAACTAATCCGGGCCGGATACTACTGGCCGACCATGCAACAGGACGCCCAAACATACGTCAAAACATGCGACAAGTGTCAAAGGTTCAGTAACACGATCAGGCAGCCCGCTGAAGAGTTAACTCCAATTGCCGCCCCGTGGCCATTCGCCCAATGGGGGCTGGACATCATGGGTCCATTCCCAATAGCGGCAAGGCAGCTGAAGTTCCTAATAGTCGGAATCGACTACTTCACCAAGTGGGTGGAAGCTGAAGCCTTGGCCACGATCACCGAAAAGAATGTGCGAAACTTTGTGTGGAAAAACATCGTTTGCAGATTCGGAATTCCAAGGGTCCTGATCTCGGACAACGGCAAGCAGTTCGACAACAACTCCTTCCGGGACTTCTGCTCTCAACTCGGGATCAAGAACCACTATTCCTCCCCCGCTCATCCCCAGGCCAACGGACAAGTTGAAGTCACGAACTGAACCTTGCTCCGTATAATCAAAGCTCGGCTCGAGGGGGCAAAAAGCATATGGCCGGAAGAACTACCCAGTGTACTATGGGCATACAGGACAACCATCCGGACCCCTACAGGAGAAACCCCGTTTAGATTAACATACGGAAGTGAAGCCGTCATACCGGCTGAGGTCGGACTCACAAGCTACAGAGTGCATAATCACGACGAAGGAAGAAACGACGAAGCCCTGCGCCTAGAGCTTGACTTGGTTGACGAAGTAAGGGCAACAGCTGAACAGAGACTCGCGCGGTACCAGAACCTCATGGCCAAACACTATAACTCCCGAGTCAAGCACCGAGACTTCGAAATCGGAGATCTCGTTTTAAGAAAGGTAATGGGCACCACCAAAGACCCCACACAAGGAAAACTCGGCCCAAACTGGGAAGGGCCCTACAGAATTACATCATGGCTGAGGAAAGGTACTTACCACTTAGAGACTCTAGACGGACTAAAGCTACGCCATCCATGGAACGCCGAACACCTTAAGAAGTACTACCAGTAGAAAACAGAGATCGCTACTCCTCATTTCCAATCCACTTTTCAGTCATTTATTTTAGTCATTTACCTTTACATTTAAAGCCCGAAGGGCTAAGGTTTATTCATTTTTGAACAATTTTATGTTTATGTATGCCTTCAACACAATAAGAGGAGTTATTTCAGTAAACAACTTGTGCAACTACTAGGTAGACGGGATCACAAAGTAGACGACCTAGCTTAAGTCCACAAAAATGGACAGAACTACCAAGTCCACAAAATGGACGGAACTACTAAGTCCACGCAGTGGACGACACTAAGTCCACAAAGGTGGACGAAGCTACCAAGTCCACAAAGTGGACGGAACTACTAAGTCCACGCAGTGGACGACACTAAGTCAAAGGTGGACGAAGCTACCAAGTCCACAAAGTGGACGGAACTACTAAGTCCACACAATGGACGGAACTACCAAGTCCACCAAATGGACGGCCCTAAAATCCACAAAAATGGACAAAGCTACCTTAGTCCTCGAGGTGGACGACCCTAAAAGTGGACGCCCCAAAGCCCACAAGGTTGACGACCTTAAGATCTACATTGAGCAAAAACCCACAAGGTTGACGACCTTAGAATCTACGTGCATAAAGCCCACAAGGTTGACGACCTTAAAATCTACGTTGGGCAAAGAACCCACAAGGTTGACGACCTTAGAATCTACGTTGACGACCTTAAAATCTACGTTGGGCAAAGAACCCACAAGGTTGACGACCTTAGAATCTACGTGCATAAAGCCCACAAGGTGGACGACCTTAAGATCTACATTAAGCAAAAAACCCACAAGGTTGACGACCTTAGAATCTACGTGCATAAAACCCACAAGGTTGACGACCTTAAAATTCACATCAAGCATAAAATCCACAAGGTGGACGGCCCTAAAAATCAGCAAGGTTGACGACCTTAAAAGACTACTAAAGTAAACCAAGTGGAGACAAAGTCCACAAGGTGAACGACTTCAAAATCTACAAGATTAACGGTCTCGTCAAACACACAAGTCTACTATCTAAATGCGTCAACGCTTCAGTCAAAAATCAAAGTGACGATACAAGAGCATCAAATATAAATCCACACAAATGAGAAAATGAAAATTAAAAACTACAAAATAAAATTGTCTTTACATAAAGCCCAAAACCACGGGCATCAAGTACAAAAGTTCATTACAAAACAAAAACAAAGTGTTTACAAAAGGATTCACGGAGCAGAAGGAGTAGTCGACGGGGAAAGGACGACGACTGGGGTAGAAGGGTCGGCGTTAGACTTGGCTGCATCAAGGCCGGCTGACGGATCCAAGGTGACGGATCTCTCCAGAGCAGGTTGGGCAAGAACAAAGCTGCCGTCCCTCGAGTCTGCCCTAAGATCGGTGGACTCGTCATCCACCTCGAGAACAGAATCACCCGCCGGGGTTGACGGCATGGGCTCATCCATGTTTATCCCAGACAGATCCAAATCGGGATAGGCGCGCTTTGTCTGCTTCAAGCAATCTTCAAAACCGTCAGCGTAGTAGACGGCGCAGGAATCGATGAATTGCTGAGAATCTTTGAATTCCGCCACAGCGTCATTCCTGGCCGTCTCCACCTGACTCATCAGCCCTTGGAGCTCCTTCTCCGCCGTCACCCTTGCCTCCTCAGCCAGGCCTCGTTGACGAGCCTCCTCCGTCAACATGTCCGTCAGTCTCGTCACCTCCTTGGCTAAATGGACGTTGGCCTCCTTGTACTGCTGCTAAGCGTCAACAGCATTCCTTAGCCGGGTATGGAGACGGGAGACCACAGCCTCCTTGTCCGCGCATTTGTCCCACAAGTACTTCATCCGAATCATGGCCTGCAAAACATAAAAATAACGTCAGTCCGCTATAAGGTCGACCATGTGGCATGACGAGAGGAAGGAAGAGTATACCCGTGTGAGGTCGAACATACCTGACGACCCTAGATCGTCCGTCGACTCGTTGTCACAAATCGCCATCTCCTCCTCCTTAAGGACGGATTCCGCCACCTCCACGGCGTAGTCCTTGTGGGTAAGGAGGTGACGGACGGAGTCTGGAGTGACGACCCCTGGCGCCGTCATCAGGCCTTTGCCAACCCCGTGAGAAGCTCTTGGGGGCGACGGCCTCTTAGTAGTCTTGTCCCCAAAGGAAGGGACCACTTTCTTTCCGGACCGATCGTCCGTCCCGTCGGCCTTCCTCTTGACGCCTTTCTTCCCGACGAGCGTAGGAGCCGACGACGGCGTCACCTCACCTCTAGCCTTCTCCTCCTCCTGCTTCTTCTTGGCGGCAGCAGCACGTATCCTTTGCTTGGCCGACTCCATTTCTGTCAAGAAATAAAAACAAGATCAAGAGAGAACAACGGACAGAGTTGACGGAGTCTTTAGGAGACGCTTACGTCGACGAGATTGGTCGTTAAGTCGTCGGGCTTCTTCCGTCGGCTCTGGGCCCCCACAATACAAATGCAGAGTGTCAAGGGTAATCAAATCCTTACACCTTCTTTCCTCCAAAGGAATGGACGTCACCCGGCTGATAAAGTCCTCCTGCTCCTTCGTCACACGAGGACGGATGTTTGCTGAAAAAGAAAAGGGACGGGGTTAGAAATTGGACGTTAACGAAGCAAAGGAAATTGACGGGGTCGACCTGAGTCCCGGACGTATGCCCAAGTATTGTCAAAAAAGCCACTTGGCATTAACTTCCACTCCTCTGGACGGCAAACCCAGTTCGTCCCTTCCACGAAAAAATATCTACCCTTCCACGAAAAAATATCTACCCTTCCACTTTCTATTAGAGTCGGGCATATCGGAGACCAATTTCAACTCCTTCCTCCTCGCAGAAAAATGATATATCCCTTTTGATGAGGAGATATGTTGGGGCCTATAACACCAGAAAAACTCGTCTAGCGTAAGCTGACGGTGTCCACCACTTAGACGGCCCCACAAGATCTCGGCTCCAATGAAGGTTCTCCAAGCGTTAGGAGCAATCTGATTGACGGATATGCCCAAATAATTTGCCAGCTGACGATGTAAGGCCGTCAATGGTAGCCTTAGTCCCGCTGCAAACATGGCATCATACATGCCTACGTCTGCGGTCCTTCCCGAGTAACATCTCTCGCCCTCCTTGGGGAGACGAATCGGGACGTCGGCTGGGATTTGGTAACGGACTCGCAGGTTCCCAAAGACATTCTCCGTCATTGTTGGTGAAAACTTGTTGACGGACCACTCTTGTGGAAGAATGAAGGGGCGATCGTCAAGAGAAGCACCCGAAGTACTTTCTAAAGACGTGTCGGCACTATCATCTTCCACCCCGTCACCAGATCTCTCCCCATCTCCATCCTCACCACCTCTACTTGTTCTTTCCTCGTCGTCGAAAGAGTGGGTTGACGTTTCCCTCTCTGACGAACCGGATAAACCCTCATCGGGCTCCCGTCCTGACGGGAAGACCTCGTCGTAACCCGCTCCCTCGCGGATCGACGATTCCTCACTTGACATCTGACTCCCTACAAATGATGGGTATATTCTAAGAACCTAGGTTGACGGTCCTACCAAAGGAGAGTGCCTAAAGAATAAAAGTAAAAAGAGAAACTTACGAGTAATAAGTTCTTTGAGCGAAGTTGACGGTCTTGAAAGGCTGACGACTTTGGGGGCTGATGAAGCTCGCAAGTAAACTTGACGCTTAGGCTCTCAGAAAATCGCAAATGTTGGAAAGTTTGAAATGAGGAGAATGGGAGGTATATATAGGGAAAATGGGGCACGGAAGACGAAGCGACGCGCTCGTCGCAGATCGAGGTGAATCAAACAACACCACGTGTCCTAGCATTTAATAGAGACCGCTCAGAGCTTTAAGTGTATACTTCATACCTCGTCAAAAGAAATTGACGAGGCTATGGAGTAGGGGGCAGCTGATAAGGGTCATTTTGGTAAAGTCCAGAACTGAAGGACCAGGGGCTGACGACCCTGAGGCTGACGGCCTTGAGTCTAAACGACCCTAGAGGCCATAGCCTGAAGCTGACGACCTTAGAGGCCATTATCTGAAGCTGACAACCCTCACTGCAGAAAACGCCACGTACGTCGCCAAGCTGACGGTATGAGGCTGACGAGGTTAGACTTAGGCCCGTCCACAACCTTACTTGACCAACACACCTACACCAATGATTCTTGGACAACACGTCTAAATTAAGGAGACTCCTAGGAGGACAAGGATTCTGGAAGATACGTGAGAACCAAGAATCACTCTCCTAAAAGGAAAAGAACTCCTTGACCAAGGCTTGAATCTCAACCCAACGCTACTATAAATACCCCAAGACCCTCTCAAAGCAAGGTATGCACAAATAACTCAACTCTAGCACTCTAGTGTTGAAAGTAAAGATTTCTAACTTAACCTTCGGAGGGTATTTGGCCGGTACCACGCCGGTGCCCTTTCAAAGGTCTTCACTCTCTTTGTTGTGCAGGTAGCTTGAATCTCAACCCAACGCTACTATAAATACCCCAAGACCCTCTCAATGCAAGGTATGCACAAATAACTCAACTCTAGCACTCTAGTGTTGAAAGTAAAGATTTCTAACTTAACCTTCGGAGGGTATTTGGCCGGTACCACGCCGGTGCCCTTTCAAAGGTCTTCACTCTCTTTGTTGTGCAGGTACGTCATCAGGAGCACGTGTGGACCGTGCAGCTCACTGACGATTTAATTGCTTCATCATTAAGGTTTGGTTTAGGATTTGGGTTCTGAATTTTGTGTAATGGCACGGTTTAATGGAATGGTTGAATTTTTGAAAACAATTTTTTTTTTTTGCTTAATGGGTAAATTGTGGGTTTGGGGAAATTGTGACCGGACCAATGTATTGTTGCCTATGTACCCCCTTGGCAGAAGAATCAAGTCATCACGTAGTTCATTTTTATTTGCCTTAACTTTTGCCTAGGCTGCCCTTTTGGGTTTTCAACCTAGCAGGCTCTCTCACTCTCTTTTTTTTTTTTTTTTTACTCTCCTTTTGTGTATGGCTTTCCCTTTGCCGTCGCAACACGGAGATATCTTGGGCTTCGTTGGCTATTTTGATCCTCGATCTCATTATCCGCCAAGGTACTTCCCTCCCCATGCCCGTTCTCTTTGAATTTGGGTCGGGTACTGCTTTGGGTTGAAAAGAATGGGTAGACAACGAGTTGTCTGACAAGGGTTTCATGGCAGCGCTACAGAGGGCCGGTGTGTTGAAGGCCATTGTTTCTTCGCGTTGCTTGTCAAACTATAAGGACTTGTTCAATCTCCTTCATTTGGTCCACCAGTGGTGCAATGCTACTCACACCTTTTTTCTTTCCTGCAATGAGATCATCATGACCTTGGAAGATGTGGCAAACCAACTACTTTTGCCCATTCTTGGTGATGTTGACCCCGGTGCTTTGGAGCTCTCTCCGGAGGAGGAGGCCACGAAGGCCGAGTTGAGGAAGGGGATAAGTGGCAATGCGAAGTTGTCAAATTGGGTTGGACCTTTTTCCAAGGCTTCTGTTGCTACTCGCTGTGCGATCTTTGTCACATTCTAGCTCTATAAGTTCATCTTTGGCTCTCATCCTCATTATGTTGTGAAGCCTTTATATATTTGATTAGCCATCAAGATATTTGCTGAAGTGAGTTTGCTGTTGGCACCCATATTTTTGGGTCATCTGTATGTGTAGTTAGATATTTTGCAGAGTGATAAGAAGTAGGCGGGTTCTTGCCATATAGTTATTCTGCCCATAGCACTATTTTGCAGCATTTGTTGTGGGAGCGTTGTGCTAGGCACTTGGCAAAGTGTAGGCGTGTCCGTTTTACCAAGGAGAGGTATCATTCGTGTCTGAAGGTTATTATTGATTTTTGTGGTCGATTTGCATCTAATTTTTTGTTGGCTTTTCGTTGGGTTAGATTGAAGCCGTTTAGGCATCTTACCGTTGAGTTCTTTGATAGGGAGTTGGTTTTTGTTGGAGAGCATATAGGAGTTTAGGTACTATTTATAAGTATGCCAATTCTGCCATGGGTTCTTTTTTTGATGCTTTTGGAACTACCACCCCGTTGACTAGTTTTGATGAGAAGGGTATTACATATTTGGCAGCCACCAATGCTGAATGGTTGCCTTACTCGGCCAATGAGGGGATTTAGTTTGTGCATTATTTTGCTGATAGAGTGGGGAGGCATTTTGGGTTGGATCAGTATATTCCTAATGATTTTTCAGCTATTATGGAGTCTCTCACTTTTGTTCAGCCTTCTTATGGCAAAGTGTCTTTGAGTTTTGGAGTAGGCGTTTTACAGTAGTCACCATTCCGGGTTCACAGAGGTAAGGTATTTGTACTGCTGCTATGCACGAATACTGGCAGGCCGTGATGATCTCTTTTGAGCAAAAGTTGTTGGGCAGCTGTGGGTTTTCTCTCATTCCTCCTGAAGGCCTTCACACAGTCATTTCTGCCAATCCTTCATTGCTTCTTCCCACCAAGTCTATAGTGGCATATGCTAGGAAGTAAAGTCGGTCTGCTATATTTAAGTGGAATGCAGAGGAGAAGGGGTGGTTCTAGTTGTGAGAGACTGCGTACCCGGCCTCATTTTTATGGGTGTTGGGCCAAACTCACGTGAATGGATGAAGTCGTGTTATTACCTCTCAAAATGGAGGTTTGATTGATTATATATTCCCCTTTAGATTAAGCGTTTCACAATGGATTCGCTACTTATTTAATTATTGAAATAAATAAATAAACCGAAATTGAAAAATTCCTCGTTTTATTAATGTGAAATTGAATTTACATTGATCATAGGAAATTATATGGCTTTGGTCCCAAATACAATCTAAGATAAAATACATGGCTTTGGTCTTAGATACAATCTAAGATAAAATACATGACTTTGTTTCCTAGTTAAAATCTAAAAATTGAAAATTAAAAGGATAAGCATTAATCTATTAACCCTTGATCTAAGCTCGGAGGCTATGTTACAAGATGGGAAGTTGTTAGGCACCCACCTTGCCCAGTGAAACTAATCTTTTAGACTATGGTGGCCAACATTCATATCATGTCGTCCAATATGTCTATCAATTTACATGTTGAATTTAATGTATGTGCATGTGATAAACCTAATTCAATTTATTAAGCATTGCATTTGGATTGAAAAATGAATTTTAATGAATGTGTGTGGATGGTGATATCCTAG
Source organism: Castanopsis chinensis (assembly GCA_032878915.1). NCBI lineage: Eukaryota > Viridiplantae > Streptophyta > Magnoliopsida > Fagales > Fagaceae > Castanopsis > Castanopsis chinensis. The sequence goes on from JAVQMG010000053.1 coordinate 1,702,288, forward strand.
ATTCAAGGATTTGAAAGAATTATGAAACAAACATGTTTTTCATATTTTTGATGTAGATTTAAGACTAAAACTAGTGTTTGTATGAACATGTGATGAACAATCAAGAACATGTGGAGAACACATAAGAACATTCAAGAACATTCAAACATATTCAAAGGAATTTAAATAATTATTATCATGCTTTAATCTTAAATTCTTATCATGGAAACATAAAAAACTAGTTAGAAAAAGGAATTATACCTTCATGCAAGATCCATACAGTGAAGGAGAAGACTCTTGGTCGAGATCCTAAGGGTTGAGAAAAAGAAGAGCTAGGAGAGGGAGAGTAAGTCTCACTCAATACTGTACGTTTTTCGACCCATTAAAACACAAGTTGTTAAACCTAGTTGTTTAGCCAAGTGATTGCTTAGATAAATTATTCAGATCTAAGTTAAAACAAAACAATCATATCATGCAAAGCAGCAGAAAAGTAAATAATATAATGATATAATGATCTATGAAAACTAAACCGGTAAAAAACCTAGAAAGGATTTAACCTAGCTATCCTCAAGGTAAAAAACAAATTCACTATGAAAGAATTGAAGTTTGTACAATAGAACTTAGACCACTAACATTCTTTTGCTACCTCGAGTAAAAAACTTACTACCACAACCATGTGACAGCTCCGAGTCCATGGACTACTTCTTTCTTTGATCTGCAGCAACCACAAGTTCTCCTACTTGTGACTTTGAGACTCCACTCAAAGGTTTCAGATCTTCTTTAAAGTTCTTTATACAGTAATTGAAGAGATCATCAAGTTCTTGACGCAAATTTTGATCTTGATAACTCTTTGTGTATGTATGAAAGTAAATACTTTTAGATCTCACAAAAAATTTAACTCAAAACTCTTCAAACACTTTAGAAAGTTTTTGGGTACAAAACCCTAAATCTACAAAAGAGGCACAAGATGCACTCTAATCTCTCTGAAAAGTCTTATAAAAACGTGCTTAGGGTTTCCTTTATATACTAAGAGTAAAACACTTAACCTTACATGTTATATGGGTTTGGGCTGAATTGGAAATTCTGCAGAAGATTAAGTTTGTACAAGTTTCGATCGATCGAGTTTAATTTTCGCTCGATCGAGCCTTGTAGATTTTGTCCAAAAATCCTACAATCACTCGATTCTAATTTAACAATAAATCATACTTTGAGCAAGCCTAAACCTAGACTCTATGTTTTGATCATGATTTGCCAACATAATACATATGGAAATTCTAATACATTAGTTCCTAAAGTCTTAGAACCTAATAAATACCTTGAGTCTCAAGAAGACCAAGAAATGACAAGACTACTTAACTTCATTAGACCTCAAGAGAGGAGAAGAGAGGGGTTTTTTTTGTGTGTTTTCGAATGCAAGAAAGGGGGGTTTATATAGTAGTGATAGAGAAAGTATAAATGGAAGGTCACTTAATGAGAGTTGATAAAGAATCATGGACCTAGACCTTATTTTAGCTTTTAGGAAAATCAGGTGCATTAAATGTAGAGATTAGTGAGAGTGAGAAGCACGCAAAATTTGGTTTTCCCGTAATTATTGTAACAGTCTGTAGAGCCCAATTCAAAAAATCATATCTTACTCAATTTTGATCGGAATTGTCTCATTTTTGTGCTCAAATTGAAGTCCCGGATGTCTAGTTTCTAGAAAAATTAATCTCATTCATAAATTCAAAATATTCTGAGAGATAACAATGAAATTGTGAGTAGAGGTTATTTGTTAGAAAATAATTTCAGCACAATTTACATTAATAGGTCCTAAATTAGTTTTCAATTAACATTAATAGGCTCCAATCACTCCCATTCAAACTTAATTAGTTCTAAATTTACCCTAATTAAAAGATAATTGCACAAATTACTCATTGAATAATTAATGTTTGACTATCTAATTAATTAAGTGTGTACAACTTTACCATAAAATGTAGTTCTAGCTAATCAAATTATGTCATTAATCTCAAATTAATTATAATTATAACCAATTGAAATTAATTGTTCATAATCACATATAGTCGGACTCAATTTGTGAAGTGCATCTCGGCCATTAAAACTTGATTTGGTGATAACTTTCAATTTGATGGTTCGATTAGGGCTTATGACAAGTCGATTTGATCGTTACAATATCAAGATCATTTTGGTGAAATAAGATTAAGAATCTAATGACCATAATCAAGATGCATATTTTCAAGGTGAAATTACCTTTTTACCCTCCATGTGAGGTTAAATGCGGGTTGCAAAATGGGGTGATGACTCCTTTAAGACTTGTTCAGAAATTGTCCCTTTTGAGGGTGGCCTTCCTCCCATAGATAATATAGTCTTAGAGAGTTATCCTCCTCCTTCTACTTGTACTCGTTCCAGTAGGCTCCTTATTGCAGGCAAGTCTAAGCCCGCTGCTCCGCGGCCATCTACTAATGCTCCTCCTTGCATAAATCACTTTGTGCAAGATGGTGTGTAGGGCATAAACTTTAATATAATTTACCATAATACATACATATTTACGTCTCTTCGAGACGTGTAGAAAATATTTGAACCTTAATGTTTTTCTTAGTTAAAATATATTAAGTATTAACATGTATCATTCTTCAATTTCTATAATTCATAATCACAATTAATATAATCTAGTATTTTATTAAAATAAAATCCAACTTGACGATCTTTTTCTGAATAATTGGATAAAATGGGTTCAATCAAATCCTTGCTTGTCCTCAATGAAATTCTTCACATTTAATAACTATGTGACAAATGCCTTTGTTTACCAAAAAGTTGGTCTAGTAATAAGGATTTAGGCCAACATGCCTTAGACATAGGTTCTTGTTTAACAACATGTTGGATAGTATAGTGGTAAGAGCTTGAGCCAACATGTCTTAGGACATGGATTCAACTTCCTCTATTAGTAGTGTGTGTGGCTCCTTATACCCTAGCTATAGGCTGTTCATCTAGCTTATCAGTGATTGTGATGCGAAGTCTTATTCCTAAAGTGATTAGGATACTACTAAGGTCACGTTTATGTAAGAAAGTCATACAGATCACTCCCTTATAACCATTTTTTATTTACACAAAGAAAGAAGGTAAAATGCCTTGTTTGAGTAGGCCTACATAAAAATATCACATATCTTTACTATCATAATCAACAACCTAAGGAGACAAAGAAATGAAGAAGACCAGAGGCCAAAGAATTTGTACTTTAGTAAAATAGGATTAAGAACATTGTGATTGTATTCACTGTACATAACTTTCATGTCTACTAGTCCCACTAATTTACCAACCGAGTATAAATTAGATTGGTACATCCCCAAGTCTTAAGCCTTGGGGTTCAGGGGGTTCAAGCTTTAGGGCTGGAGAATATATTTAGTATGTAATGTTTCTAATGCAAGGTCTGTTTGGAATTTATTTATTTTGCTGAAACTAAAAACTTTTTACTGAAAGTATAGTAGATAAAGGTAAAAATTAGCTAAACTAGTACAGTGGGACCTATGAATAGTACCAAAAAGTGTAATGGGACCCATGAATAGTAGTAAAAATAAGTTGAATAGTAAAATAAGTTGACTTTTTAATTTTTACCAAACACACTTAGCCCAAAAAAAAAAAAAAACACACAAACAGTGTTCTCTGGATAGAAATTTTTTTTTTTTTTTTTAAGAAAACTATAATACAATTATTATCCTTTTTGAGTGGTATTGATAATGCACAATCAATAAATGAGCCTTTCCCATTAAAAAAAAAAAAATGAAGCCCTTTGCTTATATATTAGAGTTTCATCTTATCGGCTTTGAGGATGAAGAATGTACCATTATTAGTTTACTCCTTTATCTAAGCTGATTTAGCCTCTTTTTCGTAACAAAGATAGTTGTCTTACTTTTGAAAAAATAAAAAATTTATCCCCTTTTAAGAAGGATGAGTAATAACTTTGATATTTGATTTTGATATTTGATAATAATAACGAGAAGTGATATATCTACAATATTTTCACAATATTTATTATAATTTTTTAATTTGAATTCAAAATAAAAATTACTTCCTCTTGTGGAGTAGTAAAATAAATAAATACTAACCTCATCACACATGCTTGCAATGGTTTTTTTTTTTTAGCAAAAAAAAAATTGTTTTTATTTTATATATATAATTTTTATTTTGAGAATCTAATTTATAATTGGATAAAGCAAATTGAAAATTAATAGTAGTGTGTTCCTATTTTTTAGGTAATATTTTAGTGGGAGTTAGAATTGCATTTTTATGTATTGTCTTTTAGTTTTGTCTCTACTTAAATATAAGGGTGTAGGAGTATTTTTGAACTAAAAAAATGAGGAATTCAAACAAGGGAAGACTCTTAAATAGTAACTAGTCTCATTACACGCGCTTCGAGCATATGACAAGGTTTTTTTTTTTTTTTTAAGTCATAATTTTTCATTCATTTCAATTTGAGGTTTATACATTTTTTCATTAATATTACGCATAATACAACCAGAAGTGTCATGAGTCGTTTCTAAAAAAAAAAAGTGTCATGAGTCTTATTGGTCCTATTTTGTAGGAAAAAAAGCCTATGTATTTATTTTATATATAATTTTTATTTTGAAATCTAATTTATCTTTACTATTATTTAAGGGGCTTCCCTTATTTGGATTTTTCATTTTTTTAGTTCAAAAATACCCCTACACCCTTATGTTTAAGTAGAGACAAAACTAAAAGAAAATTTGGTAAAAATGCAACTCTAACTCCCATTAAAACATTGCTTAAAAAATAAGACAACTCTCCTATTAATTTTTAAATTGATTTATTCACTTTTAAATTAGATCTTTAAAATATAAATTATATATAAAATAAAAAAATACAGTATTTTTTATCTACAAAATGAGACTACTTAAAAATAAAATAAAAAAAAGTCTTATTGCACGCGCAAAGCGCGTGTGATGAGGCTAGTAAGTGGATAAAGTAATTTGAAAATTAACAGGAGAGTGACTATATTTTTTAGACAATGTTTGGGAGTTAGAATTGTATTTTTACTATATTCTCTTTTAGTTTTGTCTCTACATAAATATAGGAGTGTAAGGGCATTTTTGTACAAAAAAATAGGAATCCAAACAGGAAAAGCCCGTTAAATAATAGTAATATAGATATAAATATAGATATAGATTATGTACATAGGATTTCTCTCCTAAAAAAGAGAAATACTATGTTCATAATATTTTACAATATTTTTACAATAAATTCTAAGTGGTAAGATGTTACCAGTTGTTATTTTTGGATCCAAAAAGCAATCTTAACTCTTAACGATATGTTCAAATTTAAACTAATAATAACTAACCAACTATAATTTATTATAAAATTATGGTAAACATGACACTTTTCTAAAAAATATAATAAATAAATAAGGGTAGCCATATCCACACGGGCTGGTCACGAGAATGTTAAACTGCTCACAAGAATGTAAGAATTCGTTCAGTTTTTACTTTTTTTTTGGAAATGAAAAAAACGTAACAAGCGGCCCTAAATTGCTCAAACTCCAAACATTATCGGTCTTTTTATTAAAAAAAAAAAAAAAAAAACAGTGTCGGTCCCTCCTCGATTCCAACGCGGGAACTTCGCCACGTATGTCATATGACGTTACACCTTCCGTTCCCACCTTCCTCTCCAAAACTCAGCTTCCCCAACTCCAACCGCAACGGCAACCGCCGATTTAGCTTTCCCTTTCATGTTCGACTCATTAACAATCGATCAGTAACAAGCAAAACACCAACACCACAGAAATTTAATTAATGGCTTACCATTCCCACAAAACTCCTCTCTACCCGGAGGTGGTGATCCAATCAAACCCTAACCCTTCTTCTTCTTCTTCTTCCTCGTCCAATCTTTACCCCACAATCGATATGCGAGACCTCGCCGGTAACCTCTTCCCGGAACCCACAGTCGACCACCACCAAACTTCACCCACGGCTCCGCCGAAGGCCATCGAAGAGGTCCTCATCAAGATCCCCGGCGCCATTCTCAACCTCATCGACAAGCACTACAGCGTCGAGCTCGCTTGCGGCGATCTCACCGTCGTCCGCCTCCGCCAGGGCGATGACGTCGTCGCCGTCCTCGCCCGTGTCGCCGATGAGATCCAATGGCCTCTGGTGAAAGACGAAGCTGCCGTCAAGCTTGACCACTCGCATTACTTCTTCTCCCTCGGCGCCCCGAAGGAACACGCCTCCGATTCCGACGACGACGACGATGATAAAGACTCCGATAATATGTTGAATTACGGGTTGACGATCGCGTCCAAGGGGCAGGAAAAGCTCTTGAAAGACCTAGATTCGATTTTGCAGAGTTACAGTAGCTTCTCGGAGCAGAAAGTTTCGGACAACGCGAAGAAGAAGGGGGAGGCGCTGGACGGTTCGATGGCGAGGGAGGTTTCGCCGGCGGACATGAAGTCTGTGAAGAAGAAAGAGCTGATGGAGAAGCGGTGCGCCGCGTATTGGACTACGCTGGCGCCCAATGTGGAGGATTACAGTAGCACTAGTGCGAAGATGATCGCCGCGGGTTCGGGAAAACTGATCAAGGGGATCTTGTGGTGCGGGGATGTCACGATAGAGAGGTTGACAGTGGGGAATGAGGTTATGAAGAAAAGAATGGCTCCGGGTTCCAATTCCGAGATCAGTCCACAAACCTTGAAGCGGATTAAAAGGTATAAGAATGAGTACAAATCAACAATAAACTGTGGTTTGTGGTGGTAAAGTTTTGAAATGGTTTAGTTGAAAATGGGGAAAGAAACTCAAATACTCTGTGATAGTCTCTCTGGGTGTAGTTGCCAAGTATTGATTAAAATTTTAAAGATTTTTTTTTTTTGGCTTTGATTGTTTATGTAGGGTTAAGAGGGTGACCAAAATGACAGAGAAAGTTGCAACTGGGGTTCTCTCTGGGGTTGTCAAAGTCTCTGGATTAATAACAGGCTCAGTGGCAAATTCAAAAGTGGGCAAGAAGTTTTTTGGCCTCCTACCAGGGGAGATTGTGCTTGCTTCCCTAGATGGATTTAGTATGTCGATCATCTTGAGCCCTCGCATTATATATTATAATATATTGGCATATATTTCTTTTCTGAATGGCTGTTTTAACTCTATCAAACAGCTTTTAATCCAAAAGTTCATAAATAGATGCATTATAAAATCTATGAAGTTAATGTGCATTTTGCTTCACCTTGCTTCCTATTTGATTACCACGAAATAGCAGAGTGGCACACATGATGTGTGTGGAAACTGGTAAGGGAAAATATTTGTAACTGGAGGAAAGGGGCAATAGGGTGTTGAAGGTAGATATGAGAAAAAAGGAGGATGATAGGCCGTTTAATTTCAATTTTAGAGGATTTAAATGTGTGTTCTGGTTTTTTATATCCTCTTATGGTTCACGTGAATTGAGTGGATGGTACTGGTTTTTGGCCCTTCTGTTCATGGCTTGTCATTGCTTTGATAGGCTTCATTAAATATTCTTGTTGTACTTTAGTTCCTGGCTGGAACTATGTTCTCACTTTGTTGCCAAAAAATATCTGTTTAATTGAATCAATCATCCATGAAGTAGGTTGGTGGGACGGCTTTACATTGCTTTAAGGTGATGGGTTAATGGTAAGTAGGATAGGGGCTGTTTAAACTTAAATGGCTATAGATGTTCTGATTTTGTTGCCAAACAATACTCGTTGAATTGAATCGAATATGAATTAAGGTTGGTGGGTTGGCTTTTGATTGCTTAAAGGTGATGGGTTATTGCTAGTATAGGAAAGGGGCTATTTAGATGTTGTATGCATAAGAATGGTTTTGGACAGAAAAATATTAACCCCCATCAGAGAAATTAAGGGTAAGAGCAGGTGTAATGGTAGAATAGCAACGAGAAGTAACCATTCCCCTCCCCTCTCTACTCTCCTCCCATCTGGACTTCACTCTCCTCTCCCTCCACACAGACACCCAAAAAAAATTCCAAAACGCTCATTATCTATTCTAATAAATTGTGATACCTCTGAAAACTAGAATGAAAGCCAACAAGATCTTTGTGACTGTTATGAGCCCTCAAATGAGGGGCATTTCAAATTTTTGTCTTCCCTCTCCCTCATCCAAAGAGTATTGTTTTTCCCACTATTTTGTTTTACCAAGGAACTCCTTGGCAATCATGATTTTTTCAGCATTGAGTTTTAAAGATTGGATAACAATGCTTTGGTTGGTACTTTCTATTTTATTATTTTTATTGATAATACTTTTACTGCTGAGTTCAAATTTTTACGTGTCTTCAGATTTCCTTCGGCAAACAGGGTTAATATATTTTACTGTTTCATTATATTAGATGGTTTTTATTTTTCTGTGCAAGTATGGTTTGGAAAACAAAATATTAAACTCTGGCAAAGAACAGAGCACATGTCACATGCACACTTCTTAATCTGACTTTTATTTTCGGGCAAAACTTAAATACAGTACCTTATGTCATGTACCTTACGTTTCCTTCTCAAAATTTGGCTATGACATAACAACATTACTTAACCCCATTACAACACCTACTCTTCCAGTGAGAAAACCTGTTAAAGTCAAATTTGCAATGAACTCAAGGGCTTTCTCTCTCAATTCAGTCTGCCTCTTCTCTCTTTGCTAGTAATCACAAATCCATGCCCTCTTTGAACAGAAATTAAGAACTTTTAGTGGAATTACTCAAACAGGAGTGGTGGTGGCCATGGAATTCAAATCAAATGCGGAACCCCGAAACTTTCATTGACAGATTGAAATTGGAAGGTGCAAGAGGGAGAAGGGGCAAAAATCGAGTCTTCATTGAAAGATAAAGGGGACTTGTTGAATCACTTTAGGTTCCTTGGATTTGGAATTTTGGATGGTGGATTTGGAATTAGGGATTTTTGTGGATTGCTTTTTATGTTCTTGGATTTTGGAGGACAAGGAACACAGGTGTCGTTGTAGTGAAAATACCTGGCAGCAATGTCAATTATTGGAAAGATGGGTTCATTGAGTTTAGTCAGTTTAATCATTAGTACAAAACCTACAGAATCTTAGACCATTTTTCTAGACCCAATTCTATATAAGGTCTGTGATTGTTCTAGCGAAATCAATTTCTTTACTTCTGAGGAAGAGAAGATGACACAAGAGTATACAGTCATGAAGGAGTTTGTGGACTCTATTTGCAATGAGTTAGGATACCTGCTCCATCTGGGAAGTTCTCTTACGGCTGTATCAACAAATGTCTTGGAATTCCACCTCTGAGGCAAACTTTAAGTCTACCACCACTTTTATTAGAGTGACTGTACCAAAATTGTTTGATTTCTGTTCAACATGGTGTGGGATTTTGATTTCTAGCAAAGAGACAAGGAGGCTGACAGAGTTTTACATCTTGAGTTCAGGGGAAGTGACAGAGAAGGGGTGGGTTTTTCTCACAGGATAATAGAAAGAGTTTTAAACATTTAATGCTGTTTAGTGAATTCTGTTAAGTAGCCATATGGCTAAATTTTAAATGGGGAATTTTAAGTACAGGACATAGGTACTGTATATAACTTTTGCCCTTTATTTTCATTCTCTCATTTCTTTTCAAGATTTTTCTCCTCCAGTCTTTTTTCTTTTCTTCTCAAGCTGCTGGTCACATCTTTCTTAAGCATCCCAAACTATGCTTCACGGTGGTGGCTAGAGGTGAATGGGATATTGGGATGATCCCAAATAAACTTTTTCCACTGTGAGGTCCCTCTGGAGCTGGTCTTCAGTGACCTGTGTGCCATATATGCTTTAGCTGTCCCCTGCCACACAACATGCTCTTTCACACATCAATTGAAGGCAATATCTTTCTTGAAAGCAAAACCCAAGATGACAATCTTCTTACTTGGAACAATGTTAATAGAGAAAAATGCAGTCGGCGGCTGGAGAAGAATTGACATGGATTAAATTCTAAACCGTTTAAATATTTTAGTGAGTTCTCACTTTTTAAATTTGAGATTTCAAAATCAAATGTATCCTATGTATCAGGGACTGAAAGTATAATTTACACTTAATTAATGCCATATTAGTTAAAGAATGTCACTCCAGCAAAAATAGACTTACCTTTTAAATATTTGAGGCGCCAAACTTGAACTTACCTTTTATTTTAAGGACCAAAATTGTATTTTCGTTTTAAAGTTTCACTCGAGACAAAAGTAAGGATGAACTTGACTTGATCGTGAAAGTTGTGTGACAACATTGACATAACTAATAGTTAAGGGACTAAATTAAACTCTATCCAATGGTCTGTGGACCAGATTACTAATTTAACCTAAACTCAAATTTTTGTAGTCCATAATAACTATAGGCTCATGGATACCATCCCTTTTCTACTAGGGATATAACTCCCAATTTGGGAACTAATAAACTCCTACAGACTAGCATGAAAGTGAAAAAGATCTTTGAAACTATTATTAGCTGTTGAAAGGGGGATATTTTAAAGCTTTAGCTCCCCTTCCAAAACCCCCCTCCTCCTTCTCTCAACAAAACTTTCCACTTTTCAAGTGATGTGAACTCATTAGCAATGAATACTTCCAATGACTTTGTTCAGCATTTATTTTTTAAAGATGTGATATCAATGCTTCTGTTGGTAATTTTTTTATAATAATAAATTTATTTCCAAGTTAAAATATATCTTTTAGTTTGTATTATTTATGTTTCTAATTCCTTGTAAATAGGCAAAGTCTGTGACGCTGTTGAAGTTGCTGGAAGAAATGTCATGTCAAAATCATCCTCTGTGACTACTGAACTTGTCTCCCACAGGTAAATTAAGCAGATACGTTTTTTTTTTTTTTTTAATTTATAAATATTTTGAATATAGGTATAAATTTTTTTTTTGACGCATGAAGTAGGTATAAATTAAGCAAATGCGTAAAGACTTGAGTTAAATAGCATGAAGCTTATGTACGCATTAAGTGATATCATTTGGGGACAATTAACATTAGTGATAAAGAAACTGATGTGCAATGTTTTTCTTGAGAAGAAAAAAATGACAACCAATCAAAGTTTGTTTTCTTGTATTCATGCTCTAGTAATGTTGTGACTCACTTTCAGCTTTGCTTTGCCCCAACTTTTATGTATTTATGCCACAAATATTGGGTCATATGCATCATAGAGTTTGAATTTGGATGATGTTTTCCTGTAGGTATGGGGAACAAGCAGGTCATGCAACAAATGAAGGGCTTGATGCTGCTGGCCATGCTATAGGCGCTGGATGGGCTGCTTTTAAGATCCGAAAGGCATTTAACCCAAAAAGTGTTCTAAAACCTACCACCCTCGTCAAGTCTGCCGCTAAAGCTGCAGCTTCTGAGAGGAAGGCTAAGATTTCCAAGTAATTGCTGATGGAATTTGTTGATAGTGTAGTAGATGTCTGGCCATTTAATTTAGTATGTTCTCCCATTTTTACGTAGTTAAGTTAGATGAAACATTTAAGTTGTTGTTGTTGTTGTTGTTGTTGTAGATAAGCCTAGGGGTGGAAATATCTAATTAATATATTTGATACGTTTGTTCTAAGAACAACAAAGCTTTGGTTTTGTGTCACCATACAAACTCGGTTAAGTATGGTCGACAAGAATGTATACAGATCTAAAATGTAACTATGGTATTATCCTTCCAATATTTATGCATTATTAGTATATTGTATTACTCTTTCCCATAAAAATGTGACAAGAAACTTTATCGACTGTTTTTAAGTCCATCACCAATAAAGCCACATGTACATGATATATTTGGCAGTCATCATCAACACAAGACACCCTTTTGGTAACAAAAGCAGGTGGGAGAACCGTGACTTCTCAAAAGGATTTCATGCAACTCTGCCCAGATATGCAGCCTCTTTACTCCTCATCATCTTCTACTTCCTCTCCATTTAATGGTGCAGACTGCAGGGCTAGACTAGGCTTCTCCTTGTTCTTCTTTGGGGAGGTCTTGTCTATCGCCAGCTGAAGATGCTTGCCGCATACTAAGTATACAAAACGTATTGCAATTTGACAACTGTGGTAATCTCACATGGCTTTTTGTTGCCACCCAAACAAAATTTTAATAACTTTTCTAACGGATGGACACTAAGTATAATAACCATGCTTCAAATAAAATGTAGTTGAAAAGTTTGATTTAAAAAAAAAACTTAAGTTGAACAAACAAAATTAAACAAAAGGAATACAAATTTCTAGGGTTTTTGGTGAAACAAGCTGCTTTAGCCAAGTTGAGATGGAATCTGCACTACAATAGTTGGTTGACTCATAAACTGTTATTAGACTTTTTAATTTCACATGTTAAATTATTTTTTCCTTCTTCACATGATAAATTTTATTTTTTGCAACGATTTTCCTCCATAAGCCTTGGAAAATACTCTTCCATCCACCTATAATTATTGATGAACCCAATTAAGTTGATATGATCGTAATGTGATTCACATGCACTCATTTCTTCTTGGATTATTTAATACGTTTTCCTTCATTCATATGCTTGTTTATAACTCATTTCTAGAAGAATCAAATGGGTTGAAAGATCAAATGTGGTAAATTCTACATAAACGTCATATTATAAGAATTTAAGTGAATTACAACTTACCAACTTGTGGTTTGACCGAAATATAAGCTGCCTACCTCTGGTTTGAAATTTAACACTTTACTCACTTGAAGTTAGCTCAGTTAAATTTACTTAATCCAATTCTATTAAAAACAGGCTTAAATATGTAATTTTGCTTCATTTTTGTGTTTCTCTACTCTAAAAACATAAAAATACATAAAAATACAAGATCAAATAATATCAAAAAGAATCTTCAACCAAACCACATATGGGTAAGTTGTAATTTACCCTAAGAATTTTTATCAAAACTTTATCAAAGCTAATTGCAAAGCGAATCTTCAACTTAACTTCAATTTAGTTTTGATTAGGCCTCATCAAGACGCATTCAAAAATTTAAACTCAATAACCTTGTTCAAAAACTTTCTCTCTTCCCTTTATGCATGTATCTAACTCAATATTTACTTCAATGCATTTTAGTTCATTTAATCACCACACTTATAAATAATAAATGACTTTCTGTCCTTATCAATGTGGGATTCCATACTCTTACTTTCTTTCCTTAACTCACTCAACATAACTCACTCTCTATCTCTCTCTCAAGCAAACAAACTCGACAGAGGATAACATTTTCTAATCCCTATCACATTTTTTACATAAACATAAAATATAAAGCTAAAAACTAAAAAGTAATCGAGTCAGTATGCAGAAAAAATCTTAAAGTAGATATTACACATCTACATTTCGATATTTTTGTTATATTTCTTTTCTTATATTAAAAAACAAAAAAACAAAAACAAAAACAAAAACAAAAAGGTAAAAGCCACTTATCTGCAGATCTGCAGCTAAAGGATGTTAGCTATACATATGAACTTTTCTATCTAATCTAATCTATATCGGATCTTTTGCCAAGCTTTTCTAGTGGATCATAAATAAATAAGGAGATTATAGTGATCTGTACCTCATGACACTGAGTCAGATTAAAATTTTTCATTGGGAATATTATATACAAGAATATATACAGATCTAAAATGTGATCATAGTATTATCCTTCCAATCTTTATGCCTTATATTAGTATATTGTATTACTCTTTCCCACAGCTACATAAAAATGTGTCACGAAACTTTAGACTGTTTCCAAGTCCATCACTAATAAAGCCATATACATGATATATTTGGCATTCATCATCAACACAATTACACAAGGTACCCTTTTGGTAACAAAAGCTAGGTTCTTCCCACATACTAAGAATACAAAACTTAATGCAATTTAACAACTGTGGTAATCTCACATGGCTTTTTGTTGCCAAAACAGAATTTGATAACTGTCCTAAAGGTTTCTCACAAAAAAAGAAAAAGAGAAGATTAACTGTCCTCAAGGATGGACACTAAACTTGATTAGCCAAAAGGCCAAGGTAGGTTGGGATTTTCAACTAGCAATCATCATGTGTCACATTCTTGTAGTTCTCTTTTTAAGAATTATTCCATACCGGGTCCTTAGCCTTGAGTGTTGAATTGAAACAAGTTCATTCTTATTGCCTCATGAAAAAATTAATGTTTTATGTCTGTCATGTTTTTTATGTGTCTATATTGACGAAAGTACTGTCAGAAACTTATACTTTTTTATTTAAAAACCCATGCTTTAAATAAAATGTAGTTGAGAAGTTTGATTTTTTGATTATTTAATTTTTAAGTTGAAAAAACAAAAGGAATGAATAGGAATATTGCGGTGTCAATTTTATAAAAGTCATGTATGGACTATGTTTTTTGCCTTAGCACATACGTAATTGTTGCTCATTATTAAACTCTCTAGTGGGTTAGTTTTATGAAATAATATTTATTGAGAACCTTGCGTTTTTAATTCAAGCTTTGATATGAGTCTTAAAAGAAAAATTTTGTCCATAAAAGGGAGAAAAATGGTATTCTGGTGTGTTTAGTTATTCATTTTTGTTGTTGTTGCAGTGGAATCGTAGATAAGCCACTGTTTGTAGGTGGAAATATTTAATTATCTAATATATTTGATCCGCTAGATCTAAGAACCTCAAAGCTTTGGTTTTGTGTCACAATACAAACTGTTTGCTGGGCTTGGAATAAGCTGCTCGGGCCCCTTTTAGATGCTCTTAATATAATGGGTTCGCACTCAGGGCATGTTTAATATTCCATGGCAATGGAGTGACCATTGAAAATATCTTCAATTTAGAAGGCTATTTAAGAAACTGGAACCCGCCAAGAGTGTCTAGAGGGAAAATGGTTTGAGTTACAGGATTAACAATATATTATAATTATCTCTAAAAAAAATAAAAACTGAAACCCCTCATCAAATTAGTGTATAAATAAAAATAATCCTCGTTACTTCTCCCTGCAATGGTTCTATATATCAATAATGAGATTGTTAATTAAAGAAAATGACCTAACCTATGTATGGACTGGACTAGTCTCGACCTTAGCTAGACACAGGCTGATCTTTTGTCACAAAATTACAATTAATTAAACACCATCTTTTTCAGTGTGCTTTCCTTCCTAGCCTTTTGCCAGTGCGTATAGGCAGAGATTAGAATGATATTTGTGTTTGGCATGGTGTGGGATGCCCAATTAGACATCTTATTCTTCTTTCTTCTTTTTTTGAGAAAACAATCTTATTCTTCTTTCTTCTTTTTTTGAGAAAACAATCTTATTCTTCATAATATCACTATCCTTATCCTTGCATCAACATTAAAAAAATCCGTACCATACAATGGGCTTTGGTTATTTATGCTAATTGAATTTTCTCGTAACTTTATTTATATATATATATATATATATATATATATGACACGTGACATTATTATCTTATTAAATTACTGCATCCCACATATACCTTCATTTGTTTTTAATCCTATGTTGTGTTGTATGTGGCAACTGTGACTCTTTTCAGTCTTTTGGGTCTTTTTCTTCTTGCCTTTATCTTCTTTTTTTTTATTCTCAATTCTTGTCTTGATAGCTCTCTCTCAAAAGAAAAAAAAAAAAAAAAAAAAATGTCTTGATAGTCATTGCTGGAACATGGTATAAGGACGAGTATGTATAATAGTTACAGTTTTTCTTTTTCTGTTTTTAACGCAGTTACAATTTTTTTTAATTAGCGCTACATTTTTTTTTTTTTTGGGTTCTTTTTGTTGTGCATGTGTGTGTGTATATATTAAATGATAGAATTGTCTTTTAGTAAATAATAATAATAATAAAAATAATCACACTTTATTAAAATTATTTTTTATCTCTTCACTTTTCTGCTCCTGAAGCCAATCACCATGAGAAAAAAGCTAAAAAAATTTTATTCTTCAACTTTTCTATCATTTCTCCATTTTTTATTCATTCACTTTTCCATCAATATTGTGGTGTCAATTTTATAAAGTCATGCATGCACACTATTGAAAACATTTTTCAATTTTGAAGGCTATCTAAGAGATTGAACCCGCCAAGAATTTTGTGACTGAATTAGCACCTCTCTATATATAAAGTGCTTGAGAATCTAGGGAAGAAAATGGTTCGAACTATGGGACTCTTCACTTTTCTGCTCCTAAAGCCAATCACCATGAGAAAAAAGCTAAAAGAATTTTATTTTTCAGCTTTTCTATCATTTCTCCATTTTTTATTCATTCACTTTTCCATCAATATTGTGGTTTCAATTTTATAAAAGTCATGTATGCACACTATTGAAAACATTTTTCAATTTTGAAGGCTATCTAAGAGACTGAACTCGCCAAGAGTCTTGTAGTTGAATTAGTACCTCCCTATATATAAAGTGTTTGAGGATCTAGAAAAGAAAATGGTTCGAACTATAAGATTAACAACATATTATAATTATCTTTAAAAAAAAAACTAAAACCCTCATCAAATTAGTGCGTAAATGAAAATGACCCTTGTTACTTTTCCCTGCAATGTTTCCATATATCAATAATGGGATTGTGAATTAAAGAAAATGACCTAACCTATGTATGGACTGGACTAGTCACAACTTTAGCCGGACACAGACTGATCTTTTGTCAAAAATATGTGTGTGTATATATATATACACACACATACATATAAATAAATAAAAGTAAAGCTAAGAGAAAATCTAATTAGCTTTTAAATTGGATTTCAATTGTTATCTAATTTTGCGCTATGTGTCCTATTTTAGTTTTTTAAATTTTTGTTCAAGGTGAATTAATGAGGTATAAAAGACGAAAAGTTTAAATAAATAAATTATCAAAAACTCAATAAAAAAAAAAAAAAAGAAAGCTCACGTGTATATCTGAAAAATATTTTAATAAAAATAATAAAAGAGAGTGTATAATTTGAATATATATATATATATATATATATATGTGTGTGTGTGTATGTAATTATAATTTTTTTTTATTGTACCGTGAATATGCATGAGTTATGCACTAATTACAATTAATTAAACACCATCCTTTCAATCTGCTCTCCTTCCTAGCCTTTTGCCAAGTGCGTCTAGGTAGAGATTAGAATGATATACGTGTTTGGCATTGTGTGGGATGCCCAATTAGACAATCTTATTCTTCTTTCTTCTTTTTTGAGAAAACAATCTTACTTTTCAGAATATCACTATCCTTATCCTTGCGTCAACATCAAAAAATATCCGTACCATACAATGGGCTTTGGTTATATATTGCCTTGCTTTCATTGGCAAGCAGCCACGCACCCACCTCTTTTGAGGTAATCCTATGTAGAAAATGAGTCACTTTCTATTAGAAAATGTTTTAATCACAGATTTAGTGATTCCATATGAAACATTTAGGTTTTGGATTTTAAAAATTGTGTGTCAAGGCACAGAGTAAACTGTAGTTGGCAATTACAATTTGATTGACAATCAGTTACCAATCAATTAAAACTTATCTTATAATTTTGAGTAAATGTCCGAAGATTTAAAATTTCTTGTTTACTTTTTTTTTCCTTTCGAATTTTACAAATACCACTCATGACTTTGTCGTTAGTATCAATTTCGTCTTTAGATTTAATTATTTTTTGAGAATCTCGTCATTAGATTTTCTAATTAAATTATTAGTAGCATATAATTTAAGTTTGTGACAAATCAAACCTTCTATTAATATTTTCTATTACAACCTTTTTTTTTTTTTTTTAAGAAAAATTTTCTATTACAATCTAAAGAGCTTTTTTTTTTTTTTTTTTTTTTTTTTTTTTTTAAGAATTTCAACCTATGGCTTTCGCTCCTAATAATGCTCTTCATCATCAGATGAAGACATCAATAAGTTTTTGGTGGGCGGGGATTGAATCATAAATCTCTTATTCAACCATTAAGGATTTTACCAGTTGAGCTAACTGAAACCCACAACCTAAAGAACTTAATCATTGAAAATACACAGATAATAAAAGTGGCATTTTCAACATTATAGATGATATGGTAGAACTATATGCACATCACATGATTAACTTCATTAATCTTTTAACTGAAAATACTAACATAAGCCATAAGGCCTAAGTTGTCACAAATATAAAGTTTAAGTTGTTAATTGTTCAAATAAAAAATATAAGGACTAAACACTCGTTTCAAACTCTAGAGTGTTATTTTTGTAATCCTCCATTGTAGTTATTGATTTTTTTTGTCTTTTTTAAGAGTTGTTATTTGTAAAAAGCCCACTTTTTAAAACCTTGGGATCGAATATTTGTTATCACTGATTTTTTTAAAAAATGTTTTAAGGATATTTGAAAAGTAACACCAAAAAAAGCTTATCCAATCGTTCTAGCACTAAAGATGGATTGGTGCAAAAGTGTGGTATATTTCGTTCCTTTAGTTTTAAGCCACAAGTACTTTCAATGGTGGACTTTTGATTGTCAATTATAATTGACGAATCAAATGCTCCATTGGTGTGAAAACCTCCACATTCTTTCAATGCTAGCCTTTCCTGTTGATTCTTTGTCTGATTCAGATAACTGGATTACTTGACAGTTGACATACAATGTACTGATGAATTTGCGACCGACTGACAGATTCTTGAAATCTCTGATCTTTGCCGTGTATTCTTTCAAATAGACATAAAAAATCATACCTAAGATCTTCCAAGCTTGGTTGTTGGAGCAGAGATAGGAAGTTCCTATGGGACAAAAAAACATTTCCTTTAAATGGATATACATGGCAGATAGCACACACACCATGATAACGCGAATCATGGTGAAGTTTTGGAATGTGGCTTAAACAGTAAACATGCACCCAATCCCCCCACTCTCTTGTGGGATCGATTGGCAAGTCTTCCTGTACGACTCTTTGCCATTTTGTGTGTCCAGTTTTGGAGGTATGTACCGTTATTGGAAGCCACATGTGATTCTCAAAATAGGCAGGTGAAGCATTCAAGCGTGTTACATGTGCATCTAAGCAGAGAGGCATGAATTTTAATGAAAAAAAAAGGAAATTAAAAAGAGACCAAACTCTTAAAATTCCATTCTTTTCCTTTGCTTTGATCTGAATTGTGGGAAAAAAGAGATTAAAAAAATAGGAAGAAGAAAATATTTCCAAATTTCTTTGGGTAAAAAATCAAGAATAACAAAAGGCTAAGTTGCTAGCTCTACCACACTATGATGATAATGTTTCTTAATTGTGTTCTTGTTTTGGCAAAGGCAATAGGAATGAAATGGTGTGTGGAGAGTGGAGAGTGATTAGCACTAAAGTCATGTAAGTTTGAAGGTAGATTAGGATTTTAATTAAGCTGAGCTCTAAGTGTAGTGGGTGTTTACATAAGCCCATGAGAGACCTTACTGCATGGGGGATTATGGATAAGTGAGGTGGAGCACGAAAACTATGTTCTAGAGGATCAACCTTGTCAAGCCAAGGCACCTAGTGCACGCCACACACATTGTTGTGGCTTTATTAATTAGTCTTTATCTTATGTATCACTGTATTGGATTACTATCGCTCTCAATCAGCTACCACCACTTGCCCCCCCAAAAATTATATTTATTTAGCTGCTACCACCACTTGCGACAAAGAAATTATGACCTATATGGTCTTCTTACTTTCAATATACCCATGTTTATATTGCTTTGTTAGGTCGTCAAGGAAAGTCTTGCGCAAGAAAGTAGTTCTCAGGGAAAGATATAGACGAAAAGAATGGTGGAAAAGAAACAAGGATTAAAATTTATCATATTGTTTTGTTAGGTCGTCAAGTGTTTGAATTATGTGGCGAAAATGACATTTCCTCTATGAATTTGCAATTTTGACTCGCGTATGTCCAATAGTAATACTTCTCATTCCAACTAAAAGCTTTTTACTAAGCTTAATTTTTGTATGCATAAAACGAATAGTCTTGTGGTTCAGTGATACTGCGATTTAAAAAATAAAGAAAAGAAAGATTATGCAAGCAAAGCACAACACATATAATATAAATTAGAGTAATAGTGCGATAGAGACAAAGGACACAAGGAGTAGTGACAACCGGACAAGTAAGCAAGAAGCATGAGAGTGAATGAATGCACGAATCTTTGTGAATATAGTGTTTGTGTAAATTAGCGTCGCTATAAGTGAATGTTTGAACAAGTCTGTGTACGAAATTGTTTGTGAAAAGAAAAGTGATAGGTATTGGTATTAAAAAATGCAACGACCACAACTAGACGAGCTATGACAAAGTTGTGGTCTTAGTATTACTGTATTACTTGCGTTGTGTCGTTGATGTTATTGTGCTTAACTTGTTATTGTTGCTGGCGTTATTGACATAAAAATTTGGACTTGACTCGTTTTCGTGCCAAAGTTCAACCGTGACGATCAATTGCTTTCGACTTGTTTCCTACCAAATCTTTAGAGTCTAGACTTGTTTTCATCTAGCAGAACTAATGAATTGTGCAATCGTAATATCTATCAATCACAATATCATGTGCTGAAATCACACAACCAAAACAATCATGACAAAGCTCGACAGGTGTAAAAACCCAATTCCTAAATAGGTCCCACAGAAGTTTTCTAAATACAACTTCTTTGTGCGCAAAATCTACCATATAGATTTTGCAAAATCCTATAAATTTCCAATGACCTACTTTTCGGACCCCACAACTAGAATGAGACTACAAAACTGACATAAACTAATTAAAGAATTAGCCCCGCTAATTTCATAATGAAAGTAAAAAAGTGAAAGAAACAAAAAAGTTTTGTGAGTCATAAATACATTCCATCTTCTTTAAAAAATAATAATAATAAAAACTGTCCACCCCCTTGTTCAAATCTCCCCTCACCCAATTCATTATAAGAATTTTTATTTTTTAATAAAACTAATATTTATAGAGGTCATACTTAAAAGAAGCTACCCAAGATTTAAAAAAAAAAAAATCAATCACTTCTATTATTATTATTATTATTATTATTTTTTTTTTTTTGGGGAATGGGAGGGGGGAGATAGTCAGCTAGGTTGAACCAGCTACACAAAACTGGGGACGAAAAATATGTACAAATCGGATTACAAGCCCGTTGGCATAATCTATAATCTTTTTTTTTTTTTTGATGGGGCATAATCTATATTTTACTCAAAAAAATATAGATTCTGTTATTTAAAAATTTCCACCGACGAAGAAAAACAATAAAGTTGAAAAAGGTAAAAAAAAAAAAAAAAAGTTTATTCTATATAAGACATTTTACTATTTTAGTTTGAATAAGAAATAGTAATTTCGTTCCGTAATTCCGGTCTTTTAAAGATGTGCATCTCCAAAGTCATAGGCTTTTACCCTTTTATATGTTTTATTACTATACGGTTCTTTTTGCGGTAGTAGAATTCAACATTGTACTCTTATCCAAAAAAAAATTCAACATTGTGCTACTAAAGGCTAAGATCCAAATCATAATTTATCCCACACGACCGACCAAATGGCCACGCACATCATTGCACAATGCATACCCTAAGACCATGTTCAAATCTCAATACTCAATAGTCGAAAGTGTCACTAGAAAAGAATGAGACCCCAAATCTTAATCATACAATTCAATTCCATGCTCCCCAGGTTTCCAACAATGAGCCAATGACATAACTGATAACTTCATGGTTTGTGTATAATATTCATTTGGCGGTGTAGTGCTATCCTTCTCCAACTCCCAAACTTTCTCTTCCTTCCAATATCTTTTTAGTGGAATTGTGAAAAATTCTTAAGTGCTCCCGGAGCACCACTAACACAGAGAAATAGTGCTCCCTATTCTTACATTCATGGTGAACCCCACTATAAATTTAATAAGTAGAACCCACCATGAATGTGAGAGGAGTTATTCTCCGAGAGTACCTAAGAATTACTCATTTTTAGTAAATCCAAATGTAGTACAATAGTAAAGACGTTGGCTTAGTAGTTTCCTTTAAGCGTCATGATATTTATGAGATTTTGAATTTGAAATTTCTTACCCTTATCTTGGGGGCACATTCTCATGAGATTTCTCTGTGTAAATAGTGCATATGGAATAATATTGCATACACTTGAGAGAATAATTAAATACTCGAAAAGGTCTTAGTACTCTTTTTTTTTTTTTATAAGTCTTAATACTCTTGTTTGTAAAAAAAAAAAATATATATATATATATATATATAGACACACACACACACACTAGTCTCTAAGCATGTGTGTGTGCTTAAAGTCTCTTCTTTTTTTTCTTTTTTTTCTTTTTTGGTAAAAGTTAATAATTTACATTTATTATAATTTAGAAATTTTTATTTTTATTTTTCAAACAAATAAAAATGATAAACTTTAGAGATAAGCAGTAACTGTAATTTCATTTTTGAACATGAAGGGAAAGAAAATTCTAAATTTTAGGAGTTCTCTTTTTGAATTCAAAATGAAATTTTCTATTTGACATTTATAACCCTATTTTTAAGTAAAGTTACTCTTCATTTAGGATATTTTTGAACCACAAAAAAATCTAATTGAAAGAGGAGAATCATTTTATATATAGTATAAATATTGAATCACTAGATGAGTTGAAAGTTAAAAAACCCACTTTTAATCTTAACCCTTGAATTGATTTTTTTTTTTTTTTTTAAATCTTTAATCTTTTTTACTTTTCTAACTTTTACATCTCGCACTCGTAGTTACATGGCAATTACTAATTACAGCTTGCAATTATTGCACTGGATCCAATTCCTATTATTTTAATTTTGCTAGTCATGATCAAACCCGTTCAAGGAGGAAATAGTTCTGCCTAGTTTCACTCGGTCAATTAACAATCTCCTCAATTCTAGGTCTGTTTCGATTTTCAACCTCTTTGAATTTCAACAATTATGTCTTACAGATAAACACTTTTTTTTTTTTTTGGTGTTCGGAGTAAGTACAGATTAACACTTGATTGTTAAAGAATAAAGAGTAGTAATTAGAGACATGGTATTGCATTTGAATAAAATTTCTATCCTGCGTTATTTTAGGTATGAAACTCACTGTGATCATAACCCTGATTTCCAAATGTTTTAATTTTCACAGTTTCTAAGTGAATATAGGTAATGATCAGAACAATTGAAATAAACAATTTTATCATAGACTCCAAAAGTATTATACAACAAGAAAGCTTTAGTTCCAAATATTTTTAGATCAATTATGAATTTTCTACAAATTAGTTAGAGTTGGTCGATATACTATAGCCAAAAATATTATAAATAATAATAAATAAATTGAGAAAAGCATAAATAAGTTAGGTACTAAGTAGGGTTGTAATTGAAGTTTTTTAAAGCTTAATTAAGTTTAGTTTTGGTGAGATGGATAAGGACAAAAAAATGTAAAGTAGTGTGTGTGATTTAGACTGACTGAACACTCGATAAGTTACCTCTTAAATAAGAAGTGTCTTCAATTGGTTTGCCACATCTGGTGGTGGACTAAGCAGAGTCTTTTTTTCGTGCTTAGAATCCAATTATACTAAAACGGTCGACTTTGGCAAAGTGCAATTGGAAAAAGGGTGGGAGGTGTGGCATGAATGTTGTGGATGAGGAATCACCTACCCACTTCAGAAATTTGCAAAACCAAAATATGCTTATTGCCATGAAAAAGTGGGAAATGACACAAGCAGTGTATTAAAAACACCCACCCAAGAACCTCTCTCTCTCTCTCACTGGCACACACTAACACACAGGCACAACACACTAACACAGACGCAGACAGGTTCTTTGTTAATGCATGCTTTATAGTTTGAGGAGGGTATGGCAGATGAGAATCATTGTGGAGGTAGTGAATATTGTTCACCAACTCCAAGTACACCAATGGGAACTCCTCTGAGAAGGGTGTTGGATAGAATATCAGGCTTTGCCTCTCCTTGGAAAAGGAGCACAACTCCACGCGGTCGAAGAATCTTTCACAGGGATGTTGAAAGAGAAGAGTTTGAGTTTGCTGATACTCACTGTCTCTCCTCCTACTACAGTGTCTTTGTGGCTCGCCTTGCAATCATGGTTTGTGAAATTTTGCCCTGCACTTTTGTTTTAGTTACATGTCTGATATTCTATCATATAAACAATAATATGATCAGCTTGAGAAAGCAAAGTCTACAATTAGGCTAATACAAATGCCTGTTAGTGTCAGCATACAGACTACATATAATACTAGTGTAGTCAGCTTCAATGATATTGAACATGATGGTATTGATCAAGGAACATCACATAAGTTTAGCCTTCAAGTCTCTGTAATTTTATACTGGAACTGCATAAACACCCAAGATAAGAGAACCCATTTTGCTTAAATGGTTGGAAGTCATTTCTTTGCCTAGCTGCTTCAAATTCTGTTGATACTAATTAATAATGTCCCTGGCCTTCCCTAACCTCCCAAACCTTCCTCATGCATATACATTTTCACTTCTGCCAGGGGAGATTTCTTTTAATTACTTTTTTTACAAGGTAAATATAAGAAACCGGAATTTAGTTGTTAGAAAGCTCTTATTTGGTAAAAGAAGAAACTGGAAAGTGGAAACTTATGTGTATACCCAGAAACTCATATTTGGTTCTTTAATCTATTAACTTTGTCTTTTGTGGTTTTAAACAGGTCATGCTAGCCATCTTAATTGGGCTGCTAACCATATTAACATGGCATTTTACAAGGGTCTACACAACAAAATCACTGAATAACTTAGCATATGGCCTTCGTAATGAACTTCTACAACGTCCCATTTTACGGATGTGGAACATCTTAAACTCAACTTCTGAGATAACTACGGTGCAGCTTAAACTGTCAGAGTACGTGTTCAAACGGTACAACAAACCTGCTACGCAAGCAGAAGAAGTTGAGGTTGATTGTCAAACCATTCATTATATCTTTTGTTACTTGTAAATTTTATTTGAGACTAATTTATCCCAAACGAAAATGTTTGGCAATATTGTTTATTAATAGTTTTCTAACTCTTACAGCTATACGAAGCAATGAGGGATGTAACATGGGCACTATTTGCTAGTCGTAAAGCTCTCAATGCCATAACTATCAATTATAAAAATGGTTTTGTCCAGGCATTCCATAGAGATCACAAGAGTAACAATACATTTTACATCTACTCTGATCTTGTAAACTATTCAATAAGTGCCAGTGGGTCTAATGACATGAATATGATGTCATCACATCAAGGTTCGAATGATCAATCCATCCATGGTAACATTTCTGCAATTTGGTATCGAGAACCCCTTGATCCCCTTACTGGTGTGAAAATAGGAAAAGCAAAGCCAATCCCACCAGATGATCTAATCCATATTGCAGGCCTTCCACAAGTACCAGATGGTGTGGCTTCATGGCATGTGGCGGTGAGCAAATCTATAGATTCACCTGTTCTTTCAGCAGCACTGCCAGTTTGGGACCCTTCAAATAAAAGTATAGTAGCTGTTGTGGGTGTTACTACGGCACTATATAGTGTTGGCCAGCTTATGAAGGAGCTTGTTGAAGCTCACAGTGGGCATATATATTTAACATCCCAAGAGGGTTATCTACTTGCTACTTCTTCAAGTACTCCACTTTTGACAAATTCAACTACGGGGCCCAATCTTACGATGGCTATTGATTCTGAGGATCCTGTAATAAAAATGGGAGCCCGGTGGTTGCAGAGAGCCTTTGGAAACAACTTTCCTCCAAATTATGAGGTTCATGAAGAGAACATCAATCTCGGAGGCGATCAGTACTACATTGACTCATTTTTCCTAAAACTAAAGAGGCTTCCTATGGTAAGTCTTGATTATAATTTTGAATCTTTTTTTCTGCTGAAATTTTAGGTCCTATGTTGTAAAGAACTTGGATAGTAGGTGCTGCAGGCCAGATAGAAATGATTGTATGTTAAACATTTTACTGATTATTCTTTGTTGAACCAAAATTGCCAGGGGGATTGTACATGTTTTCACTACTTCTTTTTTTTTAAATTGGCCTATACTAATTTGAAAATTATTAGCATAAAGCAAGAAATTGAATTGAGTTGAACTTTGTGCAGGTGGGGGTCATCATCATTCCAAGGAAATATATAATGGGCAAGGTAGATGAGAGAGCCTTCAAAACAGTGGTTATATTGATATCTGCATCTTTATGTATCCTATTCATTGGATGCATCTGCATTTTGATACTGACTAATGGGGTGTCTAAGGAAATGAAACTAAGAGCAGAACTAATAAGCCATCTTGATGCAAGAAGAAGGGCAGAGGCTTCTAGTAACTATAAAAGCCAATTTCTAGCGAACATGAGGTCAGTAATTTCAAGTGTTAGATTTTGTGGATATTTGTATTATGAGGTTATGGTTCAATAATAAATCCTGATGCATTGCAGTCATGAACTGAGGACACCTATGGCCGCAGTAATTGGTTTGCTGGACATTCTCATATGTGATGATTGCCTCACAAACGAACAATATTCAACTGTTACACAGATTAGAAAATGCTCAACAGCTCTACTCCGGCTTCTTAACAATATATTGGATTTGAGCAAGGTGAGCTATAAAACAAGCCAGCAACTGATTTTTACATATTGTGTATCAAAACAAGCTAGAGTATATGTTCATACAGTTAATAAATGGAGAGAATTAGTTGATCACCTTCCAGTAACTGTATCTACCAGACAATTGGAAGGAAAGTAACCACCTAGATTTTTATCAGAAGTTAAGAACCACACTTAATCAGATGACAACATGCTTAGTATAATGTTTATTGAGCGGATTTATCACAATA
This sequence comes from Castanopsis chinensis, assembly GCA_032878915.1. Lineage (NCBI taxonomy): Eukaryota > Viridiplantae > Streptophyta > Magnoliopsida > Fagales > Fagaceae > Castanopsis > Castanopsis chinensis. The sequence continues at coordinate 1,728,947 of JAVQMG010000053.1, forward strand.
ATTACTTCTTCACTTTCAACTATTACAGCAATATTATGAATTTATAAGAAACAACTCTAAATCACAAGAGTGACAGAACTTTATTCCGCATAGTGTGCTCCTGACAATGAAAATAAAAACACTATGTAGGTTGAATCTGGAAAACTGGTGCTGGAGGAAACTGAGTTTGACTTGGGGCGAGAACTTGAAGGACTTGTTGACATGTTCTCTGTGCAATGCATTAACCACAATGTAGAAACTGTTTTAGATATCTCAGGTATGACTTTATTTCTCACGGTATAAGACAATTCAAATTACTGGCCAAAGATTATTATTATAAGTTTAGCTATCTGTTTCTGATATGCCTTATCACTATCTGTTTCCTGTTTAGATGATATGCCAAAATTAGTTCGAGGAGACTCTGCAAGAGTTGTTCAAATTTTTGCAAATCTAATCAGCAATTCTATCAAGTTCACAACATGTAAGTGCAACTCATATATCGAAATTTTGCCAGCCCTAGTTCTGCAGTGCTGCAGCTACAATTATGAAAGCTATCATACTGTAAAAAATGAAGAAAAAAAATATTTATCTCTAAAATGGTTTGGAGGAAAATTCCTCCAACCTATTAAGTGGTGATTGAAAAAGCATCCATGTCTACTTTAGTCACATGACCTAAAGAAAATTTTTAGGTCACATAATGGTTGGAGGAGATTCCTCCAAACCAGTTGGGAGGAAAACTTTTTCCCCTAAAAAAAAGGGTGGGGGAGTTTTTGGTTCCAAAAGAGTTAGTCAAGATGACTATCTCAATAATTCAGCCATTGGCTAAAATTTTAGTTCCAAACAAGCTTGAGTTTGAATATAGTCGATTTTTTTCCATTCAGGTGGCGTTTTTTTTATAAGTTGGAACTACAAAAAATTGGGGACCTTGTGCTTGAGAATTATTTTTGGTTGTTTTTTTTATAGCTCAGATATTGCAAGTGATCATTTGTTCATGGGGGCATCTGATCCCTGTTCTTTCCTCACTAATGAATTTAGTATTTATCAAAATAAAAGTTAATATTTCCCACTACTTATTTTGGTTCATCTCATTTTTATGGATGTATAAGAAGCAAGCAGAGATGTTTGACTTAATTGCTTTTATAAACTGTCCAAGAAACTACCAATTAATAAAACTGTAGAAGTAGCTGACTCTTCATTTGAGTCCTTGCAGACTAAAAAGAAAGCCAATGATTTTTTTTAAGTTAAACATTCACACAATGCTTGGTATTTTACATTATGGAGAAGCAATTTCATCCCCAAATTCATCATAGGAGAATATACAAATGTAGGCCTATTGTCAATAATGATAACACATAAATTAACAACACAAAGTACATTAATTACAAAACGATCACATTTCTCAATAAATAAAGAGTAACCTGCAACTGAACTGTTCTGAATGGCTTACAGCGGGTCATATCATCCTCCGAGGATGGTGTGAGATCTCAAATTCTTCTGTTGATGCTGAGAAGTTTCCTTTCGATCAGAAGAAATCACGATGTGCACATAAGATGAAGTGGAAGCAACAGGGAAACCATATGAAAAAGGCCTGCAAGAAAGACAATAAAATGATTCTTTGGTTTGAAGTTGATGACACTGGCTGTGGTAGGAATCTCAAAACATTCTATAATGATATTGAAAACTCTGCATCCACTTGCAAAATTAGACACTCTATTAATGAATAAAAGTAACAGTTAGTTCATATTTGTAGGTATTGATCCAAGCAAGTGGGAATCTGTATTCGAAAGCTTTGAGCAAGCTGACCCCTCAACAACACGAACGTAAGTAAAACAAAACAAGATTCATTCTCAAAACAAATGTGTCAATTACAGATTTTATCTGATGAATACGGTCTATTGTTTGCTGTTGAGCTGTCTGAATAAAAATAGACCAATATTTCTAAAAGTGTAAGTAATTCATCAAAAAAACAAGAACTGAAATTGCCAGAATGTCATTTCTGAAACCTTTTTGATAATTTCAGGCATGGTGGCACTGGTCTTGGACTATGCATTGTACGGACCTTGGTGAGTGAAGTTTTCCAGTATATATGTTGATGATGCATAGCATATAACTAACTAGAAACAACACACCTATAAATATCAAATTTGTGAAGTTTTTGACCTCTAGGCCATCAGCTGTATGTTTAGAACTGTGCTAAATAATCCTGGAAAGCAACTATTATATCAAACTAAAATTTTATAGAGAGAAAAGAAGGTTCTATCTTACTTTCTATGTTTTATATAGTCCAATGCACTATATAGAGTGAATCTCTTTGTCCAGCTTACAATTATACTGGTGATGACAGGTTAACAAGATGGGTGGAGAAATCAAGGTTGTAAAGAAGGATGGTCCAGGAACTCTAATGCGACTATACTTGCATCTCAGAGCACCTGTAGATGGCATAGAACAAAATTGTCCAGTAGATTTTGCAAAGCATAATTTGGTAGTAAGTAAAAAATTATTTTCTTTAGAAAACTATTTGAAAAATCATGTGCAGTTCCACTGTGGAACAATCAAACAGCAAGTGCTTATATATTTGAAATGTGAATGCAGGTGCTGCTTGCACTACGTGGCAGAATGGGTAGATTGATTATGTCCCAGTGGTTGCATAAAATTGGAGTTTTCACTTTAGAGGCATCTGAATGGAATGAACTGACACAGATTCTCCAGGAACTCTTCTGTGCCAGAAAATCAGTTCATGGTAATGGCTTTGATGCACAATGTTCAGTAAGTGAGCACTTGAAGGCAAAACTACTGAAAATAAAAGACATGGCAAACCCAGTTTTCATCATAGTTTTTGATATAGGGCTACTTAACCTGAGCACAGATATATGGAAGGAACAACTAAACTTTCTTAACAATTACTTTGGGAAAGCAAAGTTTGCATGGATGGTTCATCATGATACTTCCAATGCCATAAAGATGGAGCTTCGCAGAAAGGCGAATGTATTGATGGTTAACAAACCTCTATACAAGGCCAAGATGATTCACATCCTGGAAGCTGTCATAAAGGAGACAACTCTTGAGCAGCAGAAAAAAAGTTCAAATGCTTTGAGAATTACCAAAGAAGGTGATCTGCACGAATGTCTTGAGATTGATGCCACACATTTTGACACTGCCAGCTCTGATGATTCTGATCTGTCTGAAATGGGGGGTCCTAATTCTGTCAAAGGGTTTCACACTGGGGAAAAACAAAGAGAGGGTATTACAAAACCTTGTTCTTTAGGATACAAGACAATTAATAACTGCTTAGAGGAATTCACTCCTGTCTATTCAAAAGAAAATGATTCAACCAAAAGAGATCCATGTCAGATCAAGCTGAACTCTCATGATGTTAAAGATGAAGAACCTAAGTGTTGCACAAAAGAAGCATCATTTTCAATAGAACCTCAGTGTGAAAATGGTGAACGCGAAGGTAGAAATTTGGTTAGCAGCTGTCCTACACAGCAAGGTAATTTATATTCAGCTAAAGCTGTGAATGAACAGAAATCTCTTGAAGGCCTACGCATAATGCTTGCAGAAGATAACCCAGTACTCCAGAGAGTTGCAACCATAATGCTAGAAAAAATGGGGGCAGTAGTTATCGCTGTGGGGGATGGACTTCAGGCAGTAGATTCTCTGAATTGTATGATTAATGCTGAAGATTGGGGAAGGGAATCTCTCTTTGAAGAAAGAAAAACAAGATCGCAAACAGAAATCAAGGACTCCCCTCCATATGATTTGATCCTCATGGATTGCCAAGTAAGAATCTATGACGATGCATACTTTTCTAATGCTATAGTGTCTTGGTTATCATAATATATTGAATGATAGATGAATAAAAAGAACAAAACAATATCCTATGTAGTTTCCTTAGACAGCTCTTGCTTTTGAGAGTAAAACTAGAAGCCATTTTCAAAGGAATGCTTAGGAAATATCACCTCAGTCTGTTTCATTTGACATTGATCATAACATTTCTCTTTGTGACAAACAGATGCCAAAGATGGATGGTTATGAAGCAACAAAAATAATCAGGAAATCAGAAGTGGGGAACGGGTTGCACATTCCCATTGTTGCACTGACAGCCCATGCAATGTCATCAGATGAAGCCAAGTGCTTGGAGGTGGGCATGGATGCTTATCTAACAAAACCAATTGACTACAAGATGATGGTGTCCACAATTCTTTCACTCACTAAAAGAATGGCCTAACTTACTCGTCAAGCGAAAGCTAACAAAACCAGTGGCTTAGGCAGCCTTCGGATGTAAAATTGGATAGTAGTAGTACTGAGAAAATGCAGTTTTATATGTTCATTGTAAAAGTATGTTCGAGTTTTCCTGTATGATACTAGAGAACCAACTTCAGTATATATTACGTGACCGAATGCACTGTGCTTGATTGCCCGACTCAGGCGACTCTAATAGTCAATATAATATATTAGGAAAAATGTCAGATCACACCTGTATATATGTTGGGAAGAAAGACAATGCTTAATTAGAGACAGCAACAGGATTGGACAAAAAAAAAATCCGATCCAAACAGAGAAAGCCTCTTCAACAGTAGTATAGATAATTACATTAAGATCATTCCAGAAGCTAAAACCGTTCTAACTGAAGATAACCAACTCCACATTATGCTCCGTGAATCAAGGGATGACAGCTGGAAGGTGGTTATTACAGCTGGAAGGTAGTTAGAGCTTAACTGTGCACTGAAGCTAACCAAATGAAGGAGAAACAGAGCACGGCAAGACTCAAACCAGATGAAGCATATCTGCATATCAAAAAGATCCATTTCATTAATCCATAAATAAGCTAAGTTATACGACATCGTTTCTAAGAAGAAATTAGCCGTTAACTAGCCGTTCATGACTTACTTTAACAGAGTGGGAGGAAACTGTTGAAATCAAAAATGCAAGTTCGAAGAAGGTTTCAGCAATGGCATGCAGAGGGAAAGAATGAACATTCTGGAGCTTTGAAAAAAATGATTTCGTATTATATAAATATGTGACTCTGTTTCTTTATATAAAACAGAAACAGAGTAACCAATTTGACTAACAATATTTAATCCCAAGTCAGCCAATACAAACATGATAAGTGGCATGTAGCTTATCATTCTATTTACAAACTACCATATAAAACTAATAACTAAACTAATATCTACAAGAGGACTCAAATACCTACAAGGTATTTAATAGAAACACATATACATTTGAGTGTATTTTCTCAATTAACGGGTGGGGTCATTGGCATTGTCAGGCCAATCCATCATACATTGTTGAAGTTCCTCAATGGTAATCCCATCCAAAAGCTCATTCTCTTCGTCACTGCTCTCTGCCACGTCTTCCACAATCTGTGTATCACTCTCTGCCATCATCTTCACATTAGCATTTGGATTAACCTCCTGAGCTTGTTCATCATGCTGATCGTCTCTTTCAACCTCATAGTCTGACAATGGGAAATTAAGCTTGGCTCTGCAAGGTCCACGGAACTTTATGGCAGCCTTATCGTAAGCCCTGGCAGCCTCCTCTGCGGTCTTGAAGGTGCCAAGCCACACCCGCTTCGCTACCCTCGGGTTTCGAATCTCAGACGCCCATTTCCCCCACGGTCTCTGCCTCACTCCCCTATATCTCTTCTCATTGTCATCCTTCTTCTTCTTCTTCCTAGTGTTGCTGCTGCTGGCCCCAGTACTGGTTGAAGGCAATGACGATGTGGCAGTAGTACTACAGTTACCCTGGAGTGCTGCTTCTAGTATTTGAAGCTGTTGTGGGGTGTGAGTATCAACCCCATTGGTGATCACGTGCTTGAAAGCTGACACCAAAATGTCGTGCTCTTCCTCCTTTGTTACTCGAATATGATACATATTTGCAATGAATATAATATAACTAATTAATACGATCCTATATATAAGCGGTTTTTGGACAAATTGAGCTTTGTATGACGAGAATTAATGCAGATTGGAAGTGGGCACGTTGCCTTGCCTTGTGTTTCAGCATTCGGAAGCGGGCAAGTGATTTTGGTCTATATATAATAAAGGGTTGGGTCATGGGTGGGAACTAGGAAGCTTACGCGGGGGTCGGTCAATTTGCCTGACCTTTTTCAATATGGCACGTGCCTGGTCTTTTTCCTGTATGGCACGTGCATGAAGCTCTCTCGTAGTCGTAGAAGAGGATCTGATTGTTCCACGTGCTGTTGGGTCCAAAATATCAAAATACCATCTTTCACTGGCTGGATTATGCAAAGGTAGGGTAAGGGATGATGAGTTGATTGGTTGCGTCAGTAGTGTCGCAAAGGATGATGAAATGCAACCATTACATGTTTCTCATTTCATACAGGCAAACAAATAGAATGTTTTTTTTTTTTTTTTTTTTTTTTTTTTTTTTTTTTTTAAAAACGAAAAAAAACAGCATGCTTTTTTAAGGAGAACATCTACTACTGATGGCCACAAAAAACAATGATAGATATATAGTGTTGTCATAATGTGATGTGACAAAATTCGCATGACAGCGTTCACATTTGCTTTGCAAAATATTAGGCTTCTGCAAATTGTTGCTACATGTGATTAAAAATTGAAAATTGTTGTTTGAAAACATTTGTAAAAATATGTGCGGGTAAAAAAATGTGTAGAAATACGTAAAATATTATTTAAAAACTAAAAATAGTTGTTTGAAAACAATCACCAAATACCCTCTAAATAGCGCATTTTTGTTTTAATTATGCCAAAGCCAAAAAAAAAAAAAAAATCATCAACAGTAGATTATCAATCAATTAACAAAAATGTTATTTAATTATGGTGTTTTTTAGGAGCATACACGCTTATGCAAAGAAAAAATCACTTTTATAATAATTCTAATACGTTCAACTATAGGAAAATAAATTGTAAATCCATTTGTAAGAGTCTAATATGCATAAAAAGTAAAAACACTCATATTAGCTTATCTACATAGTATCAATGTTATTTAACCATAGTGATTCTATAAAAATATTTTTAGAACATTGTAGTTTAGGTAAATCATTATTTTATTTTCTCTCTTTCAAATGCTTGAGTGATGTTTCTAAGATTTTCATCTTAGATCACTCCGTGCGATGCATGGGAAATCCATTAGATTCTCCTTGCTGGATCTCGGATGCAATTTGGATCTCATCGTTGGATTAATCTTCAGTGTTGTTTAGATGGTAAAAACTGTGGGGGCTAACAGTTTTGGGCTAAAGTCATTTGATGGGGGTGGTGTTGGTGGATTTGCAGGTGGGTATCTAAACATATAGACACACCGCACATGCTTGTTCTAGAACCACATGTTTTATAAATTCTCTAAATTATTTTATTTGTTAGTGTTTGAGTTATTTTATATTCCCACCAAAAACTTTGTAAACTTTCAATTTGGAACAATTATTAAAATATAAACCCAGTTATTTTCTTTCTTTGCTTCCATATCACAGTCTATAATATATATTTTAACAAATGATGCTATTAAAATTGGACTTTTTTTTTTTGGCACTTGTGTGTATTAAGAAAAATTAAGTTATTCATTTTATTCTGAATTTAAAATTCAAAATAACATACAATAAATTGATAAGATTACCATAAGAGAAAGGGTTTAAACTTGAATATTTTTGTTGCATACACTAATAAATATTAATCAATTGAGTTATAAGGTTATTAAATTTGTAATGGTCACTATCGTATGCATACTCATACCCTTTTTTTTTTTTTCTGGCTTAATCAAAGATGCTAAATTCATACTTACGATGTATTAGGGATGGAATTAGGGAACTATTATGTGGTAGCAATTAAATTAAGAGACATAACTCACTTGAGAGCATGCCTGAGACCAGGTCAAAACCTTATCGGTAAGCCCCACATATATCTCGACGAACTTACCCATAACATGACAACCGGGCCGTTGTTCCAACAGTGCTGAAGTCTGAAACTACGTACGAGTGTACTGCGCCGATAAAAGAACACTATTTTGAACTAGTTAGACTTTATTGTGTGACAGTCTGCAATGTTGTAATATCATTAAATTCAGCATTTTTTTTATAGTTTTAACTTTTTACGATATTGAAAAATATACCATATTTCTCATTTTAAAAAGTGTTGACTAACCCATGCTTGAAGTCCAAGCTTTGTTTTAATTTAAACTCATTAGAAAATAATTTTTACAATACTATTCAACTTTGTTATAACTAACCAGAAAAATTCTTGCCCTAATTTAACATTTGCTTGAACTTCCTATCTACTTTTCAAAACATTTTTTTCACATATATATGTCGGGAGGAAAGGTTACAATAGCAAGCCCCTCTGCAGCCAGAGAGCTCCTAGGACAAGGGAATGGTCAACCATCCACTCTCTAGATTCTATTGATCAATATTTTTGCGTCTTGGTAGTTCGCTAAGTAGGCTCACTCTACTGTGGGACAACAAATGCTAGAACTATTCCTGCATGCCAAAAAAATAAGGAACTTACCTCTCATCCCATAAATTAGCCTACAGCTTTTAAAAAGTTAGCACCGTAAAATGCCTATTAACAATAAATTTTTGACTTTTTTTGTATTTTTTTTTTTTTTTTTTTGCAATTTTATGTCATTTTTTACAGTGTGGAGCCAACTTTATAGAGAGAAAAAAAATTCAAATAACCTATAGAACTAGTTTTATATCTTTTTCTTTTATATTTATTTAATTTTTTTATTAAATAGAACCCACTTTAGTACATCTTTAATTAAACGAGCACTAATACAGTGTTCATTAACATTTATCTTCTTAAAAAAATATTAAAAACATCTAAAAGCAAGCAAATAAAAACCCCAAACTTAAAGATATTTCGAAAATTACAATTGAAAAATCAAAATGAACAAATAGTAAAAATTAGATTGCAAATTCTATCCAATTTGAGAGCGGAAAAATCTCTAATGCGAGACCACGTCAAACCTTCACAGGTAGGGTAAGCCTCCCCTATGTCAAAACAAAGTTCTCCATAACAACAAGACGACATAACAAGACACTCCATAAAAAAACAGACTTTTGCAGTACTTTTTCTTGCCAAGATTGCTGATGAAAAGGTCCAACATATGTATCTATCCAAATGCACGACCTTTTAAATGTGAACACAGCAAACAGGCATGGAAGGTTGTGCGTTTAAAAAAACGGCTTTTTAAGGATAAATTTAGGGGGGTTTCCTTTTCTAACATGACTACATGAGGGTGGATTTTACCCGTAAGTCCCGTCATGAGACTTACTTTTCATATGAGATAAGATCGCATTTAATCCAGAATATGAAAGGACTCCTTGACTTTTTAAATGTAAAAAATCGGTAATATTATTGTAATAACGTTATTTAAGTATTGTAAAAATATGTATGAGTGAGAGTACTTATAGTAGTGGAGCTAAATAGTTATATAATTATTTTAGCTTCATAAAAATACAAAAAATACCCTTGCAACAGTGGAAGCATAGCTAAAAATTTTAGCTTAATTGCTACAGTGCTTATGTATAGATACATGAGCATTGTAGTTCAAAGCTAAAAAAAAAAAAAAAAAAATTTTAATCAGCTCTGGATTAAAATAATTTAAGCTGAACACTTCTTTTCTTTCTTTTATTCACGCCTCTCCCTCTCTCTCAGTGACTCTCACCAGAGGTATTGTATCAGCTTCGTCTCGGACGAAACAAGTTATGTTCTCGAGGACGTTCCTCACTTCACTGATTCCACAGATCCAAATTCACCGCTCAAACCTGATCAACACCACCGCGGTGACCAAACCGAATCGCCATCTCCTTCTCCTTCCTTGCCCTTCCCCCTCCAGAGCAAATTTCCTCCTCTGCTCCACCGCGCCAAATCGCCGACTCAAACCCCTCTCAACTTTCCGATCACAAGCGCTCGAAGAGGAAGAGGAAGAGGAAGATGAAGATGTGATCTCCAGAATCCGCAGCGATTTCGTGAAGATCAGTGGGAGATTCAAGACCGAGATCTCCAAGCTTTTGAGCACCAAAACGGTGTCGAAGATCACCAAAATCACTTCTAATTTTCTCCAGCTTAGATTGGAGGAGCACGAGATCGGCGACGTGGTTGGCATCACTGAAGAGGTGCTGGATTTCACAAAAAACATCGTAATTCATGATCTATTTGAGACTCTGTTTCGTTGCCGAGAACAAAAAAAAACAGAGAAGAAAAAATTCCTTTTTTTCTCTCACTGTGGCTTTTTTTTTTTTTTTTGATAAATCTGTGACTTTGTTTGGTTGCTGAGAAATGTATTTTCTGAAGGGAAAATGAAAGGAAATAAAAAGTGATTTTTAAACTTTTTAATTTTTGTTTTTAAAGTTTTTAACAAGATATTTATTTATTTGAGTTACATTGAGTTAAATGGACGGGTTACTAATTAAATGGGTTGAGCGAATTTGTTACCCTAGTTTCTTATTTACTATCATGATGATTGAGAAATTTAGTAAAAAAAAAAAATGTAAAAGTGGCGGCGGCGGCAGTAGTGATTGTGGTGGCGGTGGCGGCGATGGAAGAGTCGGTGGCGGCAGTGGGCAGCGGTAGCGATTGCAGTGGCGGTAGAAGAGTCAGTGGTGGCGGCGACGACAGTGGCGGTGGTAGCGGTTATGGGTGATTGTGATTATTGTTTATTGTAATGAATATATTATTTTATTATAATGGATATATTATTTTATTGTAGTGGATATATTATTTTATTGTGATGTTTATATTATTTTATTATGCTAAAAGCTAAAATAGATTCACTATTGCAGCATGTTTTGTAAAGTTAGTAGGTAAAATAGATAAAGTAACTTTTTGTGGAGCTAAAAAGCTTAATTTTTAGCTCCACTGTTGTGGATGCTCTAAAAAAGTATTGTGAATCAAAGAAGTCTGGGTTATTGCTACATATTGTGTGACCGAAGAAAGGGCTTCACCGTGTCTTTTTCTCCTACCATTTCATTTCACTCATGTGTATGTACTATGTAGCCTCTTTGCATATTTCATTCCCCACTCTTTCGCAATATTGATAAAATAATTAAATTCAGTGTTTTTAAATTATTTAACTTTCAGAATAATAGATAATTTATCATAGTATTAAACGGAATAATCTTGACTTTGAAAGGTATCCATTTTGTCTACCATTTAGAAAGATACTGAATAACTCATGCTTTGTATCAAATTTTAGACTTTTTTTTTTGTTGATAACGAGACTTATGTTGTTACTAAACAAAAATAAGAATTCTCTACAACTATTAAAATGTCACCGAGCTAACTTTCAACACCTATTAATATTCATTCTCAGACTACATGAATATACAAGAACCTACTAAAATATAAAAACGATACTTACACAAGTATTGTTTTGAATCACAAATACACAACTTTAAACTATAAGTTCCGCAATTAAGTTTCATAAACTACAAGTCTTATTTTAACACAATTGCACAAATACAAACTACATAAATATAGAGTTTTGTTAATATTCTTAGACAAGTAACACAAAATAACAAATATACAAATCACATGAATACACAACTCAAGAACCTACCAAAAAACTGTTAGAATAATGTGGTCCAACGTGATATTTTTTTATGTATCTATTATCATAAATAATTATTTAAAATTTATTGTGAAATTATGCAATATTTTTATGATGTAAAAATATTGGTGTATTGAAATATGTTTACTTGATTTAGTAGATTATGAATAGATTCATTTTAGTTCTTGACTTGACCATATCCATCATGATGTAGCGTATTCTTATAGCCATAGGTACATTGTTGGGCCATGATAGAAATGAGATGCAAGTTAAAATTGCTCAGATTATGAAAAACAATAAGGGCTAGTCTTTTGATGGTTAGTGTATAATAATCTCAGTAGTACTTCCACAATGAGATTCATGCATGTTGAGCATTGGCCTTAATAAATCTATCATGTCATTACCAGTAACTTGGTCTCCTATAAGAGGTGTTGTCATTATATTGACTTTGGATATAAACGATAGATGAATCTAATTAATGAAGTTATATATTAATAAATGTAACATATCTGTTACATGAATTGTTATTACGATAGAAATGATTTTATGACTGGCCATGTCTTTTCTAAATATTATAAATATTGTTAATGCCACACTTACAAGGGGTGTGAGGAGAGAAAGAAAGCTCTTGCTAGGCAGAGCATCCTAATTGATTGTGAGGTCCTTAAATAATATAATTTAACATGTAAATTTCTCATATCTTTTTTTTTTTTTTTTTATTTATTTCTATTACACATGCACAAAAATAATTGTTAATTGATAAATGTATTATATTTGTTTATCTTGAATTACTCCCTAAGTAAAATTCCAACAGACACAAGCATGTAGGCTCTACTAATATTTATGATAACTTTTCTTTATGGCTAAACTTATTTTCTTCCCTATACATGTGATATTGTTAAATGTTAAGTATACAATAAATTTTTATTAATAAATGGTTGTAAGAGGGGTGGTGTCACAACCCAAACCCGATACCCGGATTTGTGACCATGACCGGCATGCTAATATCAAGTTTAAACCTGATATTAACAAGAACCAACTTAAATTTTACAAAAAACTTTTCCAAAAGCTTTCATCTTTCTTTTCATTCTTATTTCTTTACTTAAAAGATATAACCTTTCACTGAACATTCAGAGCATCTACACTGTACTTCAAAGAATAACATAATCCACCAGTTACTCAAATTTTGAACTTCACATAATACATCTCTACATACTTTAAGGTACACAACTTTCATTAAATCCTAAAATACACAATACTACAGAACTAAACATCAAACTACTAATTCGGGGTCTATACTTTTAAAACTAAAACCAGCTCCTTCCAAAACTCGACTAAGGCTCCCTCTGCTCCAAAATAAAACCTGTTGACTGAAAGGGTGGAAGGGGTGAGCTACACAGCTCAGTAAGGGTAAGATACATAAGAATTTAATAAGAATGCATGTAAATCACATCATTTCATTTTACGGTTATTTAGATAGGAGAACATCCTTTCATGCATAGTATTTTATACTATTCATAATAATAACTAATACGTTTTTCATAAGAAAATATTGTTCTCCTTTTTCTTATCAGAATAATATTACCAAAACTTTTAGGCTGAATTTCTTTTATTTCTTACAAAGTCACCAAATACAATATTGATTGTTTAAAATCATATACATGCATACATACATATATATATATATATATATTCTTGTTATAAAATAATCATTTTAACTTAAATCAAATAATTGGTAACTTTGTCTTAAACTAGAAACATTTTAACAAATACGAAGACTTTTCTTTATAAACTTCTTCTTGTAAAATATTATAACTTTCATAGTCATAATTCTTAACGTTTCATAAAGAATAGGTATCTGATAACCTTTTAACGTAAACTTGTACTTTCATCAGAAGCTTTTTCTTTACAAAACACTAAAACCTTTTAATCAGATTCTTTATCTTTAAAGCATATCAAAACTTCGAAAACTTTTATCTTTAAAGAACATCTTTTCTTTTCATCATAAACTTCTTTTCATGAGAGCTTTTAACTTTTCATAATGCATATAAACAATTCATTCTCTCATGATCAATAAAATAATATAGCTGTTCATAATATATTGGTTAGTCCATATCTGATAAATCTGTACTTATGAGCGCGGACGTACCGCCATCCTCAATGCATACTTTAATTGAGCGCGGACGAACAACCGCCATCCTCAATGCATACTTTAATTGAGCGCGGACGAACCGCCATCCTCAATACATATTTTGATCGAGTTTAGATTACCAGAGGACATAACCCGAAAAACATTTTGTGCTTATACATCATACTGAAATTCATAGTTTGCATACATTTCACAATAATAGCATTTCCATTATTTTCTTTAAACATCGTGTTTGTGGAATCAGTAATGGCATCAATATGCTTAAATTATGTACATAAGGTTTCGAAAGTTCACGAACACATCTTTATCTGAAACATGATTATATGCCATATCTCTAATCAAAAACTTTTTAATGCATCATATACTTTAAAATAACCTCATGACTTACCAAATGCCCATATAACTTATCCCTTACCTGGAAGCAGAGGAACCGAGAGCCTACAGTCGAAGGAGCTTAGACTTGAGTACTGGTAATCCCTAAACCAAATATCAAAGCTTATTACTATCCATTATACCTTAAAATAAACTTACACATTCATTTCAAAGCCTATCTCTTAAAATCAAGAAAGTCCTAATCCCACCTCCAAGAGGTTCCCACAAACATATTACGCACACATCAACAAAGGATGTCCAAACTAAAGAAAACCAACATTCTCATATTTATGTCATATCTCCGGTGGAGCCAACTTCATTTCAAAAAGGTGGTTTGAGATTAGGGCAATAATGCATGCATAAACATAAACTCTTTTAAGCATGGTCATGTAACCATATACACTCGCATGAACAATTTGATGGTTCTCCTTTGAGTACCGAACCTTGAACCAAGGTATTCCAAATTAAATTATGATCTAGACATACCAAATGATGAGCATAATAAATTATAGCTCAAATCATTCACCCTAACTTTAGAATTAAATCCTCAAAGTTAGGCATGTCCCTTACTATTCTCTGTTTTATTCCAGCAGCATATGCCTCATTTGTAAAATACAAAAGGGCTATCTAAACACATCAAATTCTCATGAAATTTTTACAGAACAACTCCTCTAGATGTCTATTAATTATCATATAAATTTCGGAGTCAAAGTATAAAACCACAATTTAATAAAAATCATACAATCCAGCATACTCAAAACTGTTCTGACAGAATTTCATGCAAATTAGAAATTACACCATTATTTTTATGTTCATCCAAATGCTGTGAGACCACTTCCATAACAACCATACGTGTCTTAGGATTCATAGGAATTATCCCTAGCATTCAAATTCACTATATACAATTTAATACCTAATTTATCATGCATAAACACAGAATCTGTCACAGTGACAGCTCTGGAACGTTTTTCTTGTAAATTCACAAACAATTACCAAACGATGGTATTTTCCTATGAAATTTAATACACACATACTAGACATATCATATAATAATCTCCAATAAACCTTTCACCCATAGCTGTCCTAGAAAAATACAGAATTTAAAATAACCAAACAGGTTAACAGTAAGTGCAATTCTTAACAAGTTCATAAACTAACACTCAACAAGCTTCAATTATTGAATCAACTACCCATATACAAAATCATATAACCATCACTCAAGTTTAAAATGAACAATAGACTAAAAGAATTAGATTTTCTCCTTACCCTAAGCATGGTTCATGGAGTGATTGAGCTAGACTCACTCTAGCTTTAAATTGGGAACAAAAGCTTGAGAAGAATTGAAGAAGTCTTTGTCCTTGCTGCTGGATCCGTATGTGTGAGAGGGAGAGGAAGGTTGAGAGCTTTTCTTTCTTTTGGTATTGATCCGTGGAAATGAAAGAGGGAGAGAGTTCCTCGAGTCTTCTTTCTTTGAGAAAGTCAAGGAAGAGATAAAGGTGCAGCCAATAAGAACAAAGAAGGAAGAAAACAAAGAAGCAAAGCAAGAAAGACCAAGGAAGTTTCAGCCGTATAAGTCCAAGGAAAGAACAAAGAAATAAGACAAGAAAAAGGAATGGGAAAGAAGAATTAAGGGCTGAACCTTCAGCCAAAGAAGTCAAGAGAAATTAACTTGGTGGGACATGTATATGCCAAGGACAAAGTGATTTATGACTCACCTTTGCAACTTTTTTTTTTTCTCACTTTCCACCCCTCCATAACCTTATATTCTATAAAGGCCCAAGCTTTAAAATAACTTTGCCTATTAATCCTTACCTTAAACACTTAATTAAATATCAACAACTATATATCTAATAACTTAACCACTTAATATAGTTTTGCACAGACTTAGTATATATTTATAATACAATTAGCCATTTCAATTATTTATAATCTTTACAATTCTTATTCAATGACACTATAAAATAATATCTTTATTAAATACTCTTATATTAATTTTAGAAAGTAAGGAGTTCAAATGATAATTAACCACTTGAACACATAGGTTAATTATAAAATTGGGGTCGGGGTGTTACAGGTGGCAAATGGGTGGGTTGGGTCATAAATGGGTTGGATGTGTAATTACCCATTTATCTATTTATGACCCGTTTATATATAAATTAATTATCCATTACCAACCCAACTCATTTAATTAGTAACCCACCCATTTAACCTAATATCAACCAAATACCTCTAAAACTACTTGAATACCCACTTGACCTCCAAAATTACCAAAATACCCTTAAACACTTAAAATGACGCAAATACCCCTACACTTCCAAAATTATCAATATACCCTTGGACATCCAAAATTATCCTCAAAATCTCTAAAATGAGCAAAATACCTATAAAACCTCTAAAATAACCAAAATACCCCGATATCTCTAAAATTACCAAATATGCTCAAAAACTACTAGAAGGACCTAAATATCCCCAAAATCTCTAAAATGAGCAAAATACCCATGAAACCACTAAAATGACCAAAATACTCCAATATCTCTAAAATCACCAAATATGCTTAGAAACCACTAAAATGAACAAAATACCCCTGAAACCTAAAAATTACCAAAATACCCCTAAAATCTAAAAAATGACCAAAATACCCCAAAACTCAAAAATGACCAAAATACCCCCCAAAACTCACAAAATGACCAACATACCTCCAAAATCTCTAAAATGAGCAAAATACCCCCCCAAAAATATAAAATGTCCAAAATATCCCCAAAACCCAAAAAATGACCAAAATACCTCCTAAACCTAAAAAATGACTGAAATACCCCCTAAACCTTAAAAATGACCGAAATACCTCTGGAACCTTAAAATTATCAAAAATACTCCTGAAACCTAAAAAATGACCAAAATACCTCCGAAAACTATAAAATACCCCTGAAACCTGTAAAAATTACCAAATTACCCCATAACCTAAAAAATGACTGCAATACCCTTGAAACCCATAAAATTACCAAAATACCCCCTAAACTTAAAAAATGACCGAAATACCTCTGAAACCTAAAAAATGACAAAAATACCCCCGAAATCTAAAAAAAATTCCCAAAACACCCTAAAACTAAAAAATGATCGAAATACCCCAAAACCTAAAAAATGACCAGCATCACCCTAAAACCTAAAAAAAAAAAAAAATGATCGATAAAAACCCCTTAAACCTAAATTATGACCAAAATACCCAAATAGAGGTTTAGGGTATTTTGGATGTTTCGAGGATATTTCCAACAAATTAAAGGTTTCAAGAGTATTTCAGTCATTTTATAGGTTTTCGAACCCCCTTCAGAAGGGACTCAGGACGCCTAGCTCCCTGCTTCATTAGCCGCCAAACTCCTTTATTCATAAGAGCCTTCTATTCCATCAAACGACGAGTCTAAGGAACCCACCCTCGAGCCTGCCATTTAGGAAGTCACTGAAAAGGACTTCGAGGTCTCCTACCAAAAGGACTTCTCATAAACACCTACCAACCGCACAAGTAAGCGCAAACCAAGAGACCACAGACATCCTCGAAGGCATGGGATACAAAGAGAAGATGTCTAATCTCATAGCCCTTCTTAATGCCCACGCTGGAGGCAACATTCCAACTGTGGAGGTGGTACCTCATCCACCCACTCCTACAGCCACACACACTTCGTCCTTAGAAGCGGCAGATAGTAAAAGGAAAAGTGCCCAAGGAGGCAAGGCCACCGAGGGTGCTAATGAGGGGAAGTTATTGAACTCTCCCACTAGCCCCCTTCCAAGGATGCCCGTATCGGGACAAGGCAACAAAATAGGTCCTTCTCCACTGGGACTTCCAAGGACCTCAGGGGGGACCAACCCAAGAAACCCTCCATCTAAAGACTGGTCTTCACCCTCAGCTCTAGCAACCTAGTACTTGACAATGCTAATTTAAGAGACCCCCAGAAGGGAAGCTCACGTCTTGTGGCTGAGAGTTTGAAGAAGGCCTTATGCCTACCAGAGGACATGGTAGAGTTGAGGTCCTTCAAGAAGCGCGAAGTCTTCCTTTCCTTGAAGCAAGATATGGCTAAGGTACTTGATCTTTTCCCTTAGTTTGATTAGAAAAAGTTCAACCCAATACCTATGTTTTCTCTATATTTTTTTCAGGTTGTCCAAGCTGCCTTCATGGCTGAGAAGTGGGTAGACCATTCGTTGGACATAGCTAGGAAAGCCGAAACCAAAATGGAGGTTGCTAAGAGTGCCCACACAGAGGCTAACAAGAAGTTGAAAGACACCCTTGCCCAATTGGCAGAGGTGCAAAGGGCATAAAAGAATGCTGAATCAGCCTTCAAAATTTTTGAAAGGCAAGCAGCTAAAGCATTGGAGGCCCAGAGGAAAGTCGAAAATAAAATGGCTCTGATCGTGGTAGAGCTAAAACAAACTAAGAAACAACTTGAGGCTAAGGAGGCGAAAATGTCCGAAGCCGGCAGCCTACAATGCGGGCATGACTAAGGCTATGGAAAGTCTTACTGCCCAACTCAGGGACGTCACTCGGGGATTCTGCCTAAAGGTGTGGGGCCAAGCATTGAATGCTGGTGAGGTTGACACCGACTCAGAGCTTAGGGCTCTTGAGAAGGTGTATTACCCCCTAGTTCTACACCTGGCACCTACCCTTCCTTCTCCTCAAGCTGACACTGGCATTATCCCTCCTTCTTCCTCGAACCAGCCCACCTCTGCTCCTTCTACTACCAATCCCTAAGACTTGGAGCAAGAACAACCTCAGGAGACCCAAGTGGTGGACGAAGAGAAGGAAGAAACAGAGAGGTGGTCCAATTAAAAAAGAAGAAAAAAAGATAAAGATCAAGAGAAAAAGGAGAAAGGAAAGGAAGCTTCAGCCTAACACTATTTTGTAATTTTGGAACAAACGGCGAAGAAGAAGAAGGAATTTGTATCTTTCAAAGTAAAGGTGTGAAATATGTTTACTCTTTACAAATAATTGAAAAAATATATATATATATATATATATATATAAATCATTTGAGAAAATTTATAAATAAATAACTAGCCTTATCACACGCACTTTGTGCATACGATGAGACTTTTTTTGTGGTAGTCGAAAAAAAAATCTATGTTTTTAGTGGGGACCCGAGGACCAAGGAAAAATAGAACCGCTGTGACCATCATTCATTTTTTAGATGGAAGCACTTTAAGCCCGAGGAGTGGGTTCGCCCAAGGATCGAATGGGAAGAGACAAAATACTTCCTAGAAGTTCGAATGGAGAGAATGGCATTAAGAAAGAGAGTCAAGGTAGTTGAAAGAAGTTTCTTATGAAAACTCACCTGCTGCATCTGCATTAAATGATTGGCAAGAGCTTTTTCAGCTGCATTGGTGAGGAAATGACCCATGAATAGTAGATTCATAGTTAAATAGCTCTTTCTACCACCTTCAACAGAAATCTAATGGGACAAGTGTCTTGAGGAGGGCCTAGAGGATTGTAGATAGAGGGTTAGAATACAAGAAGTTGAGGAGTATATAAAGGAAGGGAACTTCCAGATGAGGGGATTCAGAAAAAATCAAGGAAAAAATGATTAAAATAAGAATAGTAATAGAGAGAAAGGACAAGAACAGTGTTCATCTTAGCATAAGAATATCATCCTTGGGCGAGCTTGTAAAGAACTTCCAAAATACTTAATTTTAACTTTGATTCATTCCCTTCGTGTTTGAATCTTTGGACCAAGCTCTACTTGTTTCTATCCACTCTTTCTTAATGAATATCTATTAGTTTGGGACTAGTGAGGTGGTACAAACTCCACTATTTTAAGTGGGTTTGGGTTGTCGAATTTCGTGCCCTTACATTTTCTATTATATATACATATAATTTTTATTTTGAGAATTTAATTTATGAGTGGATAAATAAATTTGAAAATCATTAGAAGAATGACTATTTTTTAGGCAATGTTTTTTAATGGAAGTTAGGGTTGTATTTTTATCAGATTATCCTTTAGTTTTACCTCTACTTAAACATAAGGACGTAGGGGTATATTAAAACAAAAAAAATTCTGGTCCAAATAAGAGAAAATCTTTTAAATAGTAGTAAAGATTAAAAAAAATCATTTGAGAAAACGGATCAACCCATGTTACATATATCCATAACTTTTCTCCCGGTTTGGGACGGGTTATGGAATCCGGTCCAATTTTTCCGGGTCTCCACTGAGAAACACAGCAACTCTCCACTTGGGTTGCCTTGTGACTTAAGTTGAGATTGGTAATTAAAAAAACGCAGTGAGAGAGTTAGAACTTAGAATTAATTTTCAGAAACCAAGAGAAAGAGAGGAGATCAGTTGAGTTGAGTTGAAGAAGAAGAAAGAATGGCAAGGTACGATAGAGCAATAACAGTTTTCTCCCCAGATGGCCATTTGTTCCAGGTCGAATATGCCCTCGAAGCCGTCCGAAAGGGCAACGCCGCCGTCGGGGTCCGTGGCACCGACACCATCGTCCTCGGCGTCGAGAAGAAATCCACCGCCAAACTCCAAGACTCCAGGTCCTCTCTCTCTCTCTCTCTCTCTCTCTCTCTCTCTCTCTCTCTCTCTCTACAAACACCTATCTAATCATGTATTTATTGTGTTTGTTTGGCGTTTCTTCTATTAGATTTAACAATCGTGGATTGATTGAGATTGCCAATTGATCTGTCCTCCCATCTTGTGCATGATCCTAGGGTTCGGGTTTTTTGGATCATTCTATCTCTGATTATTATTGTAATTTACCATTTTTATAAATTTGGGGATTTTTTTTTTTATGTACTACTCAGGTGATGAGTTTTACTGAAATTGATTTTAACTAGGCGGTGCACAATTTAGCCATAAATAAAGATAAAATCTTTGTTAGTTTTTGAAATTGTGTCCACTGCCCATTTCTTGAAATTATTGGTAATGATAATTAAGAGGGCCCCTTTAGATTAGAGATTAAAGCCCTTCCAATTTCTGAAATGTATCTAATCAAGATATGAATTAAAGAAGATACTGATAGAATCATCGTATTTGGGGGGATTGTGCAGCTCACACTGTATTAGAAATACATCCTTGGTGAAGATGTTTCTTATCACCTTTATTTTTCTTTGTTTCGATTTGTTATTTTCATCGCAGATCAGTTAGGAAGATTGTGAACCTGGATAACCACATTGCACTGGCCTGTGCTGGACTCAAGGCAGATGCTCGTGTCCTAATAAACAAGGCACGGATTGAATGTCAAAGCCATAGGCTTACAGTGGAGGATCCAGCAACTGTTGAGTACATCACTCGTTATATCGCTGGTCTTCAGCAAAAGTACACACAGAGTGGGGGTGTGAGACCATTTGGCCTTTCAACTTTGATTATTGGCTTTGATCCCTATACTGGTGCTCCATCACTTTATCAGACAGATCCTTCTGGGACATTTTCAGCTTGGAAGGCCAATGCAACTGGAAGAAACTCTAATTCGTTAAGAGAGTTTTTGGAGAAAAACTATAAAGAAACTTCTGGGCAAGAAACAGTTAAGCTTGCAATCCGTGCATTGCTTGAGGTAAACTATTTTAACCTGTTTCTTGGAAATGCAAATTCATACTTCATTGTTTTTCTTTCATATTCCAGATTCTCCCTCATCTATGATTTCTGTGGTGTTAATTGTTTCCTTTTTTCTTTGATACAAGAGTAACACAAAAATTAGTAACATTTAAAGTCTAGGAACTCTGTAAAATCTAACTTATTGGAGAAAGAAAAACAGCTCGTTGCCTCAATCCATCCAATAATGTTCTAAGGAACAGGTGTTATATCTCTAAAATTGCAGTTTCACACTCCTCGAGTGTATGGAGATTTTGCTCTCACCAAATACACCATATAAGAGCCAATGATACAGCGTTCCAAATAATAACTCTTCTATGTCTCCCCAAATGACCTATCAAACAGAGCCAACAAGCCTATGATTGAGCAAAACATGACCCACGGTACTCCAAAAAGAAAAAAAGAACATAAAAGAAATGGCAAAAGTTCTCTTGCTATGGAATAGTGAAGCACAAGATGATTTACAGTCTGACTTCTGTTTTTGCAAATAAGTAATCTCTGTATCTCTACTTCTTGCGCCTATAATAACATGCCACAATGACGTGTGATTCTCAAAGGGATGTGTTTTTCATTCTGAGGTATCATCTTATCTATAATTTGTATCTTTGTGGATCTTGCTTGTGAAGAAAAAGAGATTTGAGCTCAATTATTAATGTTTCAAATTATAAAATCTAATTGGTGGAACGATATGATTGTTTTTTATTTATTTATGATAATCCGATAGTTGTGGTAGGGGGGATTTGAACAATAGATGTCTTCATTGGAAACACTAGGAGGTGCCAACCAATTGAGCTACAAGGCTATTGGCGATAATTGTTAATTGATTGAAAACTATCTGAACTTAGTTGTATTAGAATGGCACAAAAAGTGCTGGAAGGCACTACAAATTAAAAGGTAACATGGAATATCTAACCTAAGGGTATGTCGTTGTGCTCCCATTTTTTAGGATTTTAGTGTTAGCCAATTCCATGACAATGGCTGTAATCAAACATCTTGATTTGAGTGTACTTGTTTATTTTTAAAAGTTGGATATGAGCTATTTGAAGATGCATTGAAGATTCTGATCCCTAAGAATTTTACTTGAGTGAAACAATAATTCAACTCAAAACTTTGTCTATCCCTTGCTTGAGCAAGAATGTGAGACATTTTTGTCTATTTCTTTTTTGACCTAATTTTTGTGTTGTGTCTTTAAACCCTAGCTGTGCACTTATATAAACTGGCTTTTGCACAATTTTTCTGTAGGGAAAAGGCTTCCACACACTATGCTCATCAGAGAGAAAACTTTGTGCCTTTCCTCTTGTACTTTAATTGAAAAACCTTGTTCTTTAGCCTTCCATATTGTGATCCCAAAGAGAGTGAGTGAGAGATTAATTGAACTCACAAAGAACTATTTTCTGTGAGGTTCATTACAACAAAACCTTTAAAGAGTTTCCTTGAAGTACCAGAAGTTCTAGTTCATGCAAATGAGGGTAGGAAAGCAAGCAGTGCGTTTGCAGATTTTGCAATAGAGAGTCTAGCTAAACAAAGGTTTTGTAAATAGGTTGTTGTAGTTGCTTTTCCTATTGTGAATTTTCTACAAGACTGGGTCCTAAAGTGGTTTTCCATTGAAGAGGTTCTTCTTTATTTTTCTACTTCGTTACCAGATCATGTGTCCTGCTTTTACTGTTTTCATATTTATTGCTTTAAGATTTGGCATTGATATTTGTGGTAGAACTGTGTTACTTTTGTGGACTAAATAATAAATTTGATGATTGAACAATGTTAGAAAAATAGGAGGATAAGAAAGAATCTGTAAGCTGTATAAGGGAATCAGAACCAGGGATCTTTAAATCTTTAATGCTGTGATACCATGTTGAAAAGGGAAAGAAAGTTGCAATAGAAATATTTACAAAAAGGAGGTGCTGGAGAATCTACATACCCAGCCCTGTACTAATCATTCCTTATATAGAAAATGATGATTACATTAGGACAAGGAATATTCTTGCATATGACAGATGGTGGCTGGAAATTTCCATACTCTTCTAAAAGGGTACTGTAACCCATCATTTAATCTGGAATTGTAACAGTTTGAATTGTTTATGCTTGCATATAGGTTGTTGAGAGTGGGGGAAAGAACATAGAAGTTGCTGTGATGACTAAGGAGCATGGCCTGCGGCAACTTGAGGAAGCTGAGATTGATGCTGTTGTTGCTGAAATTGAAGCAGAGAAAGCAGCTGCTGAGGCTGCAAAGAAGGGCCCCCCAAAGGAAACATAATCTTATTTTCATTTCTTTTTCCCCCTAGTTTTTATTGATGCTCGCAATGTTATTTGGAGTTGTATTTGGTACCGTGGTTAAACCTGAATAGTATTGCCATAATGCCATCCATTTGGATGCTATTGGAGTTCTGAGGTGCAAAGCTTTTGAACAATTAGAAACATGACTGCTTCAAGTATGAAAATGGATGGCTTTTATTTTATTTTATTTTATTTTTTTGGTGTTAAATTATATTTTTAGTGATAGTCACAAGGTATGGAACGTTATGTCATAATGTATGGTCTATAAGTTGGAGGTCTGACTTGATTTTATATACGAGCAGAAATCTTGATTAGAGCCAACAGTTTCTACCCTTACCCTACTTTCTGATTTTGGAATGAGGTTAAATTACCATTCTAGTGTCCGTGATAGCATGTTGGGGGCTCTAAAAAAACAATAATAATAATAAACACCTTTGCCTAGTATAAATAAATAAAATATATGGAGGGGTCGAGGCCACAAGGGAATGATGGAAGACATTTTTTGCTACTAAAGCAGAAACAGCATGCCCCCGGTTACGAAGTGGTTTTTATGTTTGGATTACAAGGTGATTTTTATGGGTGGTCGCATTACGTTATGCTATGCGAGACGGTACTTCGAACCAGAAGGCTTGGGCTTGGGCATGGGCTAACTCAATAGGACTTAAATGCATAAATCAGCCACAAATTGAGGAACAAAGTTCCTACCTTATGCATTTACAAGCATGAAGATAATCGTCTAATTGATCGAGAATGATAGTTATCGCATAATAGTAGTTATTGCTTATATGTGTCTCGATAAGGCTGCCTTTTTTTTTTTTTTAATGCTTTTCGGCTAAAAATAACTATTTGCATGTAAATGGTAATGATCATGTAATCCTCACGTGTTTTCATTCAAATGACTCTACAATCTCTCTTTGGCTCTAAATAAATTGATAATAGGCTTAATAACCAATAATATGACATCACTTATATTCTTCTAAGGGCTTCACGATAGTACCGCACAGGGATGTGGCTTCATGATAGGAGTCTTCGTTCTACACCCAGAGAGGAGTGGTTCGAGCGATAGCCCCAGCAAGGCCCATGTGGTACATGTGATATTACTCATTGCCATCACGTGGCGTGAGGTTGATGAGCCCACATCGGAGACCCCATTTTTCATTCACAAAAAAAAAAAAAAAAGGCTTCTTGTTAGTTTAATTCACACATTAAAGGTGAACACGTGTACCATTATTTATTATTTAACAGTCCAACAAGCTCTACTTCTTCAAATTCAATACAAAGCCTGCTTCCATCTCTCGGTTAGCCCAAATATCTCATTTAAGTTAAACGTATGGCCAAGCAAAATTATTTCCTTATATCAGACACCCTTTCACTCTGTACTTGTTACGAACTTACAATTAATTGACCAAGTCCCTTGAAGCTAAACACCAAACTAGTCTCCCATGTTACGCAAGCTTCTCTTCGTTTTAGATGGAGATGTCAAGTGGACAGTGATGAAAGGATTTTAGCTCAGAGGTCTCCTTGAGAGTAAGGAGTAGTTGCATGCTTTGAAGTTTGAAGTTTCAATTTCTAATGCATTTATCAAAGAAAGAACAAGAAACGCTTAGTTTTTAAGTTATTATATATTATCTCAGCTGGATGGGAGAGAGACGAAAGGAGTAGATTTTGTTTTATTTCATTTTTTTTGCCAAAAAGTTTGGTTCTGGGGCACAGAGGACGACAAATAGAGAAAAAAAGAAAGAAGATTTTGCTTTGTTTTTAATTTTTGGCCCAAGACACATTACCCATGGGCTCAGCCCAGAATTTTGTAATTTATAATTTTCGGCCGAAAACTAAAAACAAAATATTTTGGCCCATGCAGGTCTCGAACCTGCGACCTTCGCGTTATTAGCACGACGCTCTAACCAGCTGAGCTAATAGGCCCGTTGGCGAAAGTTTGGGGAATTGTTCACTTTGTATTAATACAAAATGAGAGCGAGTTATATTTTAATAAAACACAGGTTCATCTCCACAATTCCTTGGCAGGTGAGGTCAAAGTTCAAACCGTGGAGTGGAGAATAAAGAGTTTTCGGGCATGAAAGACAGAGAAGATTACGAGGTACTGTTTAACTTTCATTCCTTGGCGTTGTACTATATTTCTTCTGTTTCAACTTTCATTAGCAAAGTCATCTACTTTCTCTCGTTTAGGTTTTTGTTTTATTTTTAATTTAAGGAAAAAAAAAAAAAAAATCCCAAACACTATACACCTCCTGATTCTTTTGCTTAGTTTTGAAGCTATAATTCCATGTTTGCCAGCATGTATAGGAAATTGAAGGTTTGGGTAAAATATTGCCTACAATTCCATCCAATTCTAAATCCAAATCCAAATCCAAAACCAAAACCAAAACCCCTGTTTGGTTGTCAGGGTAAATTAGGCGTTTTGATTTCCTGTGAGTGTCTATAAATGGGTTAAACTTGAAAGTGTTAGAGTTCATAGTTATATGTGTGTTTCTGTGGAAGTTGTGCTATACATCAAGTAAATTCATTGCCATAAATCAAAATTTTGATTGAAAATGTCTGTGGTTTTGGGTTCCTCATGTTTAGTAAAAAAAAAAAAAAAAAAATCCTTTTTGTAGTGTTTGATGCTTCCTTTATTTGCTTTTGGGAAATGATGAATCGCATTAGTATAGTTATTTTCGGACTTAGTTTCGGACTCTCTTGTCATTGTGTGCACAGATGTGTACAGATTAGGGGTGTTATAAACTGCAAGTCCTATACACAACATGTTATCGTCTGTATGTTTTATAAGAATGGAAGTGTGTACATAGGAACTGTGGTCAAAACTCAAGAGGAAATTGAATGGAGTTCCCTTTTGTTGTTTGGCCTCTGTACCTTGGTTTAATTCTTACTCCAGAAGGAGACAAAGAAAGAAAAAAGAAAAAAGAAAAAAGAATTATCTATGAATAGAGATATCATGCTTGATAACCTATTTGTTTGATTTTGCATCTGTCCTTCCTATCTGTTGAGTGGCATTGGATTTCTCTGGGGGCAGGGTGCACCGTTGGTCATTCTTTAAAGTGGGAAGCTATAATCAACCATATTAGGTACAAAACATAGGAAGAAAATGGGTAAAATACAGGTCAAATGCAAACACACACACACACACACACATGGACACATATATATATAGGTTAGCAATATTGATTTTGGCAAATTTATGTTCAACGTTATTGGTCTATGCCATGGTTTATTGTTTACACTTTAGTTATTATTATTATTTTGAATGATGGGGAACCTCTTCAAGGCAAGGTCCTTTGAACCCACCCTTGTCAAGTAAACCCCAGATGCATGACCTCGGCCACAAGAACCATGCACCAAGTAATCCTAAGACTTGATCCCAGGACCTTGAGGAGCACACCCCAAGGCCTATCAATCCAAATAACTTGTCAGCTAGGGCTGTACAATAGCCAAGTCAAGCTAATTACTAAAGGTTCAGGCTTGTTTATCTAATTTTCTTATGAACACAAGCCTAGCTCAAGCTCATCACCATACAAGATTATATGTTCAAGCTTGATTTATTTTCTTGTCAAACAAGCTCAAGCTTATTCATAAGTTCGTTGATTAACTTATCCTTTTCTCATATATTGTAAACTCATTACTAATATTTTTCACCTCTCCAGGAATCAATGAATTTTACTTCGAACAAATTGTTTATATTATTAACAAACTATGAGTAATAATTTGATATCATATGAAACTATTTACAAACGTTTACTAATCCAATCTCAAGTCTATGCAAGTATAAACAAGTATTTTTCTGAGCTAAGCACGAGCTATTCATAAACGACTTGGTTCATTTATAGCCTAAAATAGTGGCAGCCTTGAGACGAGAGTTTAAACTTTAAACCTTTATCATCACATATTTATGTATCTCAATAAATTATTTCATATATTTAAACATATGCTAATGCTGGAAGGGTTTTATTAGTTAGTCTGTTATCATTAGAATAGTTGCATAATTTCCTCTCCTATTGTCTCTTTCTGTGTCATTCAATCATTAAAAATACAATTTGAATTGCAGAGCGAAGAGAAAAAGCAAGCCGCTGCTGATGTTTTGTTTCAGTATTCAAAATTTGTGATGGCATGTATTGGAAATCAAGTTCGACCTTGTGACTTGAGATTGCATTTAATGAAGGTATTTTAGAGATTCTTGTTAAAGTTACTTGTTGGGAACAGAAGCAGTTTTATTTCCTATGGTTTTGTTTGTTTATTATTTTATTACAAAAATATGTTGGAATAAGTCTAGGCTTTTCCTTTGTGGAGGGATGTTATGAAGAATTTAAATATAGTTCATCTGATAGGGGCAATAGGCCAGTGGGACTTAAAGCCATTTCTGATTCTTATTTCTTACCCAGCCTTGTTATCTTCTTTTTCTCTTTCAGGAGATTTCTGGGATGCCAACTTCTCTGAAGAGAGAATCATCCCAGGCAGCAGCTTCTCCTGATGCAATGGGCGAGTCATCAAGCTCAGGTACAGCTAGACCTGATAAACCAGACAGGGTTTTTGGCAGCCCTGATGCATAGAATTCTTGTTCTGTTTTGGAGATTTGTATAATTGGAGAATGTCACATAGTAGAAGTTAGGTGTGCTTGAATACTGCTTATTTTGCTGAAAACACTGTAGCAAAATATTTTATATTGCTGAAAATACTGTTTACGCATTTTTCATCACTTGACTGGTTCATGAACCCATGGGACCAGCCAAGTGAAACGCAAACGCAGAAATGCCACTACGCAAACGCACACGTTGATGCGTTATTTCATATGTGGATGTTTGAATGACTTTCTATATGAAAATTATAATGCCTAGTTTATTCTTTTGTCCACAAATTTCTTGTTCGAGAAAGCTGTCACGTGTGTAAGCTTGATCGAAATAATAAGCTTGGTTGGGTTTGGCTAATTGCTTAAGGCTGCATTGGTTATTTTCCCCTTACAATGGAAAATTTTACTGTACATCCAATGCATGTAATTCTACCTCCCTTAGAATAAGTGGGGGATGGAGGGAGGATTCGAATCAGGGAGAACTGGTCAGTGCCATTGAGTTCTAAGAATTTGATGTTTCAGGCTTCATTGGTGTTTGTACTTCGTAACCCACTTTACTTTCGGGCTTGGAATGTGCACTAGATTCGGATCGCAACAATGTCTATAAAAGTGACTGGCCCTGCATATTAAGGTTATGCTGGAATCGAGGCCTAGATTTGTGTGTACTTTGTAGACCTCTATCCTTGTCGGCTGGTGAGTGTAGATTGAATATTTAGGTTCACAACGTCTATAAAATGTGGGTAGAAATTGGGCTCGCCCATTAAACAATGCGCAAAAGATGAACTAATGCATCAAAAAGTAAATAATATTTGATTGGTATAAAATTTTTTATGTGTTAAAAATATATTTAACAGTTAGATTTTTAAAATATCAATCCAATAAAAAGTTATTAATAATCTAATAATGGGATTTTTATTGGATATGTCATACGAGTCTTAAT
The DNA here is from genome assembly GCA_032878915.1 of Castanopsis chinensis. Lineage (NCBI taxonomy): Eukaryota > Viridiplantae > Streptophyta > Magnoliopsida > Fagales > Fagaceae > Castanopsis > Castanopsis chinensis. Next base: position 1,758,337 of record JAVQMG010000053.1, read on the forward strand.
AAATTCACCGTTACGTTAGATTTTCTTTTATATTCAACATGCTTGCAAAATTTCAATATAATATGAGATCAATAACAATGCTACTAATCAAATGTTTAAGTTTCAAATTTTTATATTTAAAATTGTGCATAAAAAATAGGATTTTAGATTAAATGATAAATTTGATTCTATAAAAAACACTAAAAAAAAAAAAAAATTGAATGGTAAATAGCATCCGATTGGAACGAAAAACTCAGTATACGTGTCAAGAACATATAAAAAATGTAATTTAGTGAGACAATGTATAAAATATAAAACTTATTTTATGCATAAATTTAAAGTACAAAATTTTGAAATTTAAACATATTACTTATAATATAACTATTAATCTTCAATTGTCTCGAAAATTTACAAGCATAATTGAAAAATATTTAATGTAGTTACTCTAAGGGTGTGTTTGGTTGGGGGTGAAAACAGAGAGGATAGAAAATAGAGAGAGAAAAATAAGTATTTAATGTAGTAACTCTAATGACATTTTCCACTGTTTGGATGAGAGGGGGGAGGAAAGAGAAAAGTGGTGGGGTTCACAAGTTTTCTTTCCTTTCTCGTCAAAATACAATCTCTCCAAATTTGAGAGAAAATTGGAGTGAAAAATGAGAAATTTTTTTTGACAAAACTGCCTCAACTTTTCTAATTTTTTTTTTTTTTTTTTACAGTAAAGTCGGTTTTTTTTTTTTTTTTCCTTCTTTTGACTTTTCCACTGTAACATTTTTTTTCCCTCTTTTGACTTTTCACTATAACGTTGGTTGGTTTCTTTTTCTTTTTCTTTTTTTTTTTGTTTTTTGAATGGTCAGGTGGTGGGTTCTTCTTTTCTTTTTATTATTTTTTAAGAAAACACTTTTAGATGATTTCTTATGCTATTTTTTTGAAATGTCCACTTTCATCTATAAACGATTTTTTTTAAAAGTATAATGTATTTCTTTATTTTTTATTGAAGAAGGACATGATGATAAATTTATACAAACCTTATTTTCAATCAAACCAAAAAGTTTTTCATCCTTCTATTTTTCCACCCTCTCAACCAAACACAACTAGGGAAATCTAAAAACTTTTCCGTCCTCCCACTTTTCCATCCTTTATCTATTTTCTATCCTTTCATTTTTTCATCTTTTCAACCAAACGGATACTATGTAAAGTTACACCACAGTACGTGAGAGAGAGAGAGAGAGAGAGAGAGAGAGAGAGAGAGAGAGAGAGAGAGAGAGAGAGAGAGAGAGAGAGAGAGAGAACATGATTTCTTTTTTTTGATGGGAAGAAAAACATGATTTCCTTACAAGTTACAACATGATCTCTAATTTTTGCAACATATCAAAGCAACTTCCACTTAGATAGGAATAGGATTTGGGTTTTGATTTATGGTTGGGAGAGGGGGGGGGGTGACAATAAGTGTTCATTTGTCTAGCTTTTACTTCTAGTATTTTTATATACAACTTTTTAAAATCTTTAGCATACTTTGGCATATTTTCAGCCAAAAACAATCAACAAGAGCTAAATAAGCTAATGTCAAATGCAAACTAATGGATTAGATTACAAGCAAGCTTTTAACAACTTCTTTTTTGTCCCTTGTTGTCCTAAAATAAAGGAGCTTTTATTTTTTGGGTCATGCTAACGAATGCCCTTAGGGCATTGGTTAACAATCCATTTTAAGAAAGTTTTTACATCATTTTTATGGGAAATGAAAAAAACTGTCAAAATATTAATTGTTTTATTTCATTTTTCCATAAAAAATTTCCTCAAATGGATTGTTAACCAATGCCCTAAGGGCATTCGTTAGCATTTCCCTTATTTTTTTTCTTTGATAACATATTTTTTGTGGGTTCCACTATTATGTTTTTGGTTATAAAGTCAATACAATTAACTGAATGCGGGCCTCACATTATGATTTTTATCAAAATGTCAAAGCACATTTTGCTCATGGCAGCTTTAGCAAAATTAATCATCTTATTCTATTTTGCTTTTAGCTTTTTATTTATGGTACTTTAAGCTAAAAACTAGATAACTTAGGTATGAGCGGGGGGACATACCTCTGGTGGTCTCGTGGATCTGGAGGTATCGCTAAAGCTTAAGCAAAAGGCTTGATGGTAGATTTTGATCATTGTGAAAGACTGAAAGTCATGCATCGATTTCACTTTTAATTTATTTTTTGTGGCTAAGTAAATCCATGCATGGATTTTATTTGTTCTTGGAAATGGACCCTGATGACATAACTGTAAGTGCCACATTTTATCATCAAGTGCAGTTCATAAATTATCTTAACTATAGTTCACAGACCCTATTCCAGGTTGAGACTTCAGGGATGTTTGGTTATAATTTCATCAACCTACTTCTATGAGTAATTGAGGAAATAATTATAATTATAATTATAATTATTTATTAGTACTATATATTACTATATTATTTTAAGAGTATGTTCCTCCCCTTTTAGATAGGTAAGACGACATTTCACAGAGGGTGAGGGATGGGAGGTATTAGATTGGAGAAGAAGATAAGTAAATGCACTTACACTTGACTACCTATCATTGTATTTTCAGAATTAGATTACATATCCGAATAAATGTCTCTGCAATATATTAAGCTTTTATTGCAGCTATCATAATCTTGTTTCGCTTTTCGTCACTGTGCTAGGCACATCAAAGAATATTAAAATGGACATATACATACACACAATATGGTTTGGTATAATTTTTTTTCAGTGAGATCAGTGGTTTGGTATATAATTGAAATTGATACATAACAAAAGTTGCCTTAATGATAAGACAATATGAAAATGAACGTTGCTCCCATTATAACTTCCTTTCTTCACAAGTTAGGAAAAATGTGTCACACAGGATATGAAGCTAATAAAGAAGAGTGCTGGGGTCGGGTGCATGAATCTGAATCCCTGTCCCGGCCCCCCATGTACAACCTCTCTCTCTTTCTCTCTTCAAGAGCACACAGACACACAGCAGCTATATCAGGTATTATTGCTTTTTTAGTTGTCATTACACTGTGCTTGACAAGACCTGCATGCGTGCAGATGGTAGGCGCAGTTTTTCTTTCTTGTCAATACTCTGAGCTCTAGAAACCGATAAAAAAACCCAAGGTAAAACAAAATATCATAATAATTTCGCTAATGATGAAATGTCAAACCATCGAGTGCCAAAATAAAAAATTGTCGCGGAATTTTTATTATAACTTAAAATAAAGATGTGAAAATATTGTAAGCTTTTTTCTAAGAGGCTATTAAGTTATTGGTGGAATTGTTATGTTCAATAGATTATATATATTCTTTTGAGATGTGCTTCGCCACGTAGTGTATTTGTGTCCTAACAAAATTTATAATTGTTGAGTTGATAAATTATAATAAATGTACGATGCAAATGATGTCAATATTGGTCTCGTGTGAAATTGTTGTTGCATTAATCATAATCTATCATCTTAATAGTTTATTGTGTTCTTAATTTACCTTATTTTCATTAGCAATAAATGTAACTTTGAATTTCTTAAACTCATGGGTTGCAGTTAGTATGAATAGGATTTTAAAAATTGTGATTATCACGTGAGACAAAATGCTAAATGATAATTAAATTGATATTAAAGACCTTATTTTTGAGATTTGACTTCATATTTAAGGTCTGTTTAGATACCGTTTATTTGCTAAAAACTGAAAACTTATTACTGAAAACACTGTAGCAAAATTATTTTTTAAAGCCAAAACATTGTTCACGAACACTGTACTAGCATTTTTGTGCGTTGGCTGGTCTATGAACAGTGCCATGAGATCAATCAAAAAAACGTGAACACAACTTAAACGCAGCTTCAGTGCTAGGAAAACACACACTTTGAAAGATGTGATTCAATAATGCCTTAATGAAGAGAATTTTAGATCTTTACACACTAAGATTACTAAATTATGATACGTTGATTAAAGAGAAAAATGCAAAATAACAAATATTGATAGAAGGCAGTAAGTTGCAATTAAGAGATCTACAAAACTACAAGTTTACTAGAAAGTAAAGGGATTTAGAGATCTAAAAAGCTACGAGGCTACCAAATTATATTGGCGAGAAACAGGGAACTATAATTTAAACAAAGATCTTGCTGAATTACTAACTACTAACTTGCTTTGAATCTGGCAGTGCTTCATAAATAAAAGAGTGACGATTATAATGGTCCGTTTGGATAGAGCTTATTGCTGAAAACTGAAAACAATGTAGCAAAATAATTTTTAAATGTGTGAATAGTACTGCGGAACCCATTTTTAATAAAAAATTGCTGAAAAAGTACGTGTACAGTGCGCGCACAGTGCGCTCTGACCTTGTCCCCGCGGCAGAACCGGGGAAAAAAAAAAAAGTTGAAAATGTGAAACGTAAATGCATAAAAAAAAAAAGATGGATCCAAACGGGCAACAAGCAGAGTGCTTACTTATATTGACAGCTTACAATAATCCTAAACTAGAAACAAAGAAAATAGCATTACAAGTGAGAGAAGTTTCTATTGAAAGAGAGGTATGATGTGTGTGTTTTATCCTTCAAAAGTAAGTCATTTATTTATACTTGAGTTCTTGACGGTTATTGACAGTTTTTTTTTTTTTTTTCGTACCGTGTAACATCTTTACCTTTCACTCAAACGACACTTAACAACAATTTTAAGCATGTTTACCTCATTCACACGTTTTTGTTACTATCCTATCCAACAGCACTAACATTTGTAGACGATATCGACATTAGGAATGTTATTTTGGAGGGAACTTTTTGGCCACTTTAAGGGCACCAATGTCTATAGAACAAGGCCACTACTCCTAAATAAGATATATGATAGATGATGTAAAATGTAGGTTGAGAAGCTTTAGAGAAGTTGGCATATATCTCATATTGGTGGGCAAGGAAGGAAACAAGGTTGCCCATAAACGTAACAAGGCCCGCATGCTCAATACAATTGGAAGTGAGAGTGTATGGTCGAAGATACTCATAACGTAATATTGATAGTGATGTACCTCCCGTTTCCTCTTTAATGAGTCACCTAGTACTTTTTTTTTTTTTAATTATAAATAAATAAATCTTTTACACAACATGATTCCTACCCATTAATAAAGGACAATTCATAATTTTACAGTTTAACTGATTTCAAATTTAATCTGTACAGAATGTATAATAAAAAGTGTATGATAATTATTACTCATTAAATACGAGTGAGGCTTGTGTTCAGTGGTCAATTTTACTAGGCATGCTAGGATACTGACACGTGTCTAAAACTAAACACGTGTCCACATTTCAAAATGTCTAGTGAAACTAGCCATTGGACACAAATTCAACCCTTAAATAAAGGGGTTAAACTTGTTATACACGGACTGTTTCTATACTACTATTTAAGGGGCTTTCCCTGTTTGGATTCCTATTTTTTTAGTTCAAAAATGCCCCTACAGTCCTATGTTTAAGTAGAGACAAAATTAAAGGACAATCCGGTAAAAACTCAATTTTTAGTTAAAAAATGCCCATACTGTCCTATATTTAAGTAGAGACAAAACTAAAGGACAATTCGGTAAAAATACAACTCTAACTCCCACTAAAATATTGCCTAAAAAATAGGACCACTCAACTATTAATTTTTAAATTGATTTATTCACTTATAAATTAAATTTTTTAAAATAAAAATCATATATATATATAAAATAATTAAATACAATTTTTTTTTCTACAAAACAAGACTACTAAAAAAAAAAGCCTCATCGCACGTGCGAAGCGCGTGTAATGAGACTAGTTACATATACTTGTTATGATTTCAACTACTTTTTCACATAAAACAATTTATATGTAATAAACACTGTTCAAGATAAAGTTATATAGGCAGCACACCAAAGGGCAACCTTGTCCCTTGGAATTATATGCAGGTGCTTCAAGTACGTGTACAACAAGTTTGCGATGCATTCATTCTACCTCTTTCTTATTTTTGCCCCTTTTTTTTTCTCCAATTGCAAGTCCAACTCTTCTTCGATTACTTTAAAATCCATTTAGACTACCAGTATTTGAAGTGGTAATTCATCACTTAATAGCTTTCGACTATATTGAGTTAGCTTTTGAAAATGAATCAGCTTGCAAGGTCACCATTTTCATTAAAGTTGTGGAAACAGTCGCTCTTTGTTCCCATTTGCTAAGTAGTTAAACATTTTCAATCGTATTGAGTTTTAATTAGATGCTCAATGAAAAAAACACTAACCAGTTAGACTAGTAGCTGGGGGTTTCTCAACGTTGATTGATATCATGGACAGATAATTATATATGGACCATAACCCTCGCTTAACAGATGGATTAACTTCCATTAATTCAAAGGTATGTATGTGTGGATATGAGAGAGACGGAAGCACTACGGCAATATATTTTCTACAACCATCTTAATTTCATACTCTACCAGCACCAACCAAACAATTATTGTTGCAACTTGCTACCCACTCACAAATCCATCAAAAAGATTCCCTTACGTATTTACACACACACACTCTCTATCTCTCTCATTGTTATAGATGATTGGAATAGCTTACCTACTCCTTGTGAGTCATTTTCCTGTCTTCTTCTCCTCTCTCATGATCATAGCTTTATCTATTACCATTCTTCCAACAAAATCTTTCAGTACAAAAAGAATAAAGAAAGAAACATATTCTATCTGGTGAATGGTGATAGATCAATTCTTCTATTACCAGTACCATTGCAATGATGATGGTTAAGAAATGGTATTAAATTACTTACCATATTATATATAAAGGACATACAGTACACTGTTCAATTTTCCGTTGAACAAGTTGGTAGTTCATAAGCATGGACTACTTGCAGCATAGATCAATTTTATACATAATCAAGCAAAGCAGAAACCCCAGAGAGAGAGAGAGAGAGGGAAAGATAATTTAACAATATTAATCCCTTTTAAAATTGATTTCTCCATGCCAGGAGAGCTATGTATCCAACTTCAAATCCTTCCTATCAAAAAAAAAACTTCAAATTCACTTCCTCAGTTCCTCACCAAGCTTCTGCAATCAAGAGTTGTTCTTCAATAATCATAAGTACTATTGCTAGTACTCCCACAAGTGCAATATTTACTGTTCTCTAGTCCCAAGCTGCAGTAGAAACAGACTTTCTTTTCTTTTCTCTCCAATGGCAAAGGTGGATGTTGGTTGGGAGGGCCTATTCTGAGCTCAAGATTCATTTCTGTCAAACTTTTTGCAACTGGGTTCTTCTCGATTTTGCACCCAAACCCATCCATGAACTTCTCTCCTTTGTTTGTGTCAGTGTTAATCGGTTTGTGAGTCAAAGGGTCAATCCCTCTGCTCAATAACTTCCTCCTTAAATGGCTATTCCAGTAATTCTTGATCTCATTATCTGTTCTTCCTGGTAACCTTGCTGCTATCATAGACCACCTTGTAACAAACAAAACCACTGTTTTGTTAGAACTAGAAGCTGAATAGCACTGCATGCTCCTATAGATATTGAGACCATTAATGCATTTGTGTAGGATTTAACAACTTAATCTTCACCAAGAGCCTTACTGCTCGACTGGCATCTCCAAGTGTTCCATTGGAGACGCCCAGAATTCAAATCCCCCCATTATAACTATAAAATTATCAAAAAAATAAAATAAAAACCTTAATCTTCAACACTAACCTGTTGCCAAGGAGGCTGTGTAGCTTGATGATGAGTTCGTCTTCTTCATTTGTGAAATTACCGCGCTTTAGATCAGGGCGAAGATAGTTAATCCAGCGGAGACGACAACTCTTGCCACATCGAAGAAGGCCTGCAGCCTTGGGAATTGAGCGCCAGCAACCCTCCCCATGAGCTTTGATATAGGCAATGAGCCTCTGATCTTCTTCTCTAGTCCAAGTTCCCTTGTTAGTGTGAGATTTATCACAACAAGGGGACCTACCCATGTTATGGTATAAAGAACACAATTGATATTACTACTCTGATCACTAGCTAGGCTTTAGTGGCTGTGCCTGTCACTTGCGTAGTTATCAGTGGTGAGGAGTAGCTAGTTCGGTGCATATTTGTCTATATATTGGAGTTAAGCCTTCCAGTGTCACTGAGGGTTTACTTTTATAGGATCTTGGTTTGGTGCAATTTTACTTTCATGTTTTACTTAATCTTGTTTCAGTTAGTTTATGGTTTGTCACTAATTAAGTCTCAAGTACTCTAAATTCTTTCCCTAATTGATTCACCAAATTCATAATTATAGTTTACCTTTATTGTTATGACGTACATCATTGGATCTTTAGGTGCGATTGTGTCAAATATTTTTCTTTAATATTAAGTTATTTATATATTTACCACACAATAAACACCCCCATCTCCATTAAAAAGGAGAAAGTGAATGGCTAGGCAAGTAAGCCTCTAAATAGTAACTGCTTCTAGATGTGAGTTTGGTAGGCTATGGGGACCTGTCTTTCACTCTCTAGCTTAGATTGATACATTCAAGTTTCAAGATGAAATTTAAGATCATCTGTAAAAAGTATAGTGTATTGGATGTAGCCGACACCAGTAGAAAAAGATGATAGAGCTATCAGTACCAATAAATATTAGAATTAGGTTGGTATTTGTGTGGTAATCTGTGACATAATCCTGAACCACAAACATGGCATGGCCAACGCTATGCGAGAAAATTTTCTAAGAATATGGTTGACATGAAAAAAAACTTCCGTCAATGATTGTTCTTCAATGATTGTTCTATTGTTATTTAATTGAATCTCAGCATTTAAGGATTCGTTTCCTACTTCCTAGTACTATTTTATTTTTTCAACACAAAAGGAATTGATCATGCTTAATATCTTTTTTTCTTTTTAAAAAGAATTTAATTTATGAATGATAGTAGCGAGCGCATACATAATAATTTTATACAATATGGATTAATTGTTAAACTTTTTCTTCTGTTTTTTAATTGTACGTTTGCCTAAATAATTGTAACACAACCACCAGAAACATTGATAAAGAGTATATTATTTGTCCTGCTATTTTGCTAACAGCCGGGTTGGACACGACCACAGCTTGAGGAATGTCTATTAGACGCTCTCTCTCTCTCTTTTGTTGAAGATCTATGGTTAAAAAAAATTGTGTAATATATATATATATATATATATGTGTGTGTGTGTGTATATATATATATGATTGAGTTCAAGTTACATCTTTGTGTGATTTTTTTTTTTTTGGTAGAAGGAAAGAAACATCTTGTATGACTTTAATCAATGTTATATTATTCAATATTTTATCATTCAATTAAATTTTGACAAATCCATCATTGAATTATATTTATTTGTTTACCCTCCACACTTACAAAATTTTAAGATGATTTAAGACTAATAACTGTCTCATCCATAAAATACTTAAATTTTAAGTTTTTGTATACTTTAAAATTATTCATATATATAAAAAAAAAAAAGTTTATGGAATAAATAGTAAATAACATCTAATCAATCAATCAATCTCTCTCTCTCTCTCTCTCTCTCTCTCATATTTCTCTATATGAGAAGTGCTACGTCCACAACATTTTTACAACAAATCACAGGTGGTTAGTTGTTATTGGTTCAAATCTAAATTCAGCACTGAAATTACTTTTTTAACCCAACAATAACAACCAGTAACAACCTGCCACTTAGGATTTGTTGTGAAAATATTGTAAAAATGTTGTGGACATATCATTTCTCTCTCTCTATATATATATATATAAGCTGAAGTGTAGCATTTATTATTGCTACTCTTTTCTTGAGCCATATCAGTGGCCACCTTATCAAACTATTTCTCACTTCTCTCCACTACTTCCAACCGTAACTTTTCTTTTACCTTTTTATCTTCCCACTACTCACAACCTTAATGTCACTCTTCATCTATCCCTTCCTCTTCCTTTTATTTTGACTATTCTTATCCTCGTTCTATTACTATAAATATGACATTCTCTATCGCATTCTATATATATTTTCTCTCATGAAAAATGTTATTTCTCTCTCTCTCTCTCTCTCTCTCTCTCTCTCTCATGTTTTATTTTTGTGTGAATTTTAAGTTTTTTTTTTTTCTTTCCTATAATTATTAAATGTTATTTTATTGCATATAAATATAGTTTACTTGTTTTCTATTATATATATCATGGCTTGAATAATTTGGTGTTTGACTTATGACTATATTTTTTTTTATTTGATGCTTCTTTTTCTCATTTTATTTTTAATTTCTCTCCAAAAAAAGGTGATTACTCTCTCTCTCTCTCTCTCCTCTCTCTCTCTCTCTCTCTCTCTCTCTCTCTCTATTCTCAAAATATTATATATATATATATATATATTCAATGATGTTTTTGCAAATTTACTTTAGGTTGATGAATCGTTGTATTTTTTATATAATACTATTTTGGGTTAATACGATTTGGTAGTATGTTTGATTTTTTAAGTTTTTCGTCACAACTCACAATTCTTCTCTCTCCCCTTTTTAGCTTTTGTTTGATTTTTTTTTTTTTGACATAATACTTAATTTTTTTTCTTTTGAGAATCGACATAATACTTAATTAGTTATTTTGGAAGTAAGATTTTGAATTTATATCAAAATACAATGTTAACTATGTATTTGAATGTGTCTATTAATTATTAAAATTAAACCCCCTAAAAAAGACTATTAAAATTAAACCGTCCAAGATGAATATGTATAGACAATATTTTTATTTTTATTTTTCATTGATTTATTATTTAGTTATAACATCAAAATTAAAGTAAATGAATATGTGCCTAAGATGAATTTGTAAAGCCAATATATTTATATATTTAATATTTTCAAAAAATTAAAAGTAAAAAATAAGAATAATGATATGGTCAATGATGTGATGGATGAGAAGGCTCATTAGGAGCGTAGTAACAAAAATGTGATATGAAGATCTAGTTAAAGGCAATTAAATCTTAATAAATAAAAGTGCATGCAGTAAAAAAATAGTTCATGTTCTCTTTATGTTATACAAATTATTTTCTTTCCTTTCAATAAGTCAAGTGTTCAATTTTAGACATAAAGTCTACTTTTTTCCTAGATATTATTTTGAATATTAAAATTATAATATGGTATAGTCTCTTGGGAATATCTAAGAAATATGCAGTTCCAATTTCATATATCTATATTAGTAAACGAAACTCAATCAATGATTCAAAACTACTCCTACGATAAGAAAAATTATAAATATAATAATCTCTTTTTAAGAGAATAAAAATTTTGAATAATATATTTGAAACTCAAACAGTTTAAATGTACAGGAAAAACAAATTATGAAAATATAATGCATGATAACATAATTTATCAAAATATGGACCGCCTAAAAAAAGAATAATATCAATCAAATAAATCCAAATAATAAAATGATGATATATTTTTTGAGATAAATAAATGAAAAATAAGTTTAGAAATTTTTTAAGTTTTTGGGAGAACAAATTATTTCCACAATATTTAGGAAAAAAATTATATATTATACCATAACTAAAATATAATTTTCTATTCTTACGCATTACATGGGTCTGCGACTAGTATATTATATTATCTATATATATAATAATAGGTAAAATAGAGAGAAAATCCAATTAAATTTCAAATTGAAATTCAATTAGAGTCTAATTTTGCGTCATGTGTCTCATCTAATCTAAATTTTAGAATTTTGTGCCAAGTAAATTAATTTAGTATAAAAATTGAATTTCAATTAGAGTTTAATTTTACGCCATGTGTCTCATTTGATCTAAAATTTTAAATTTTTGTGCCAAATTAGTTAATTTAGTGTAGAAAACGAGGAGTCCAATATAGTAAACCATAAAAAAATAAAATAAAATAATCATATAACTAAAAAAAAAAATCAAATTTATAAGTCATCATATATGTGTGTGTTTATATATATATATATATTAATAGGTAAAACTTAGAGAAAGTTAAATTAGACTTTGAAATTATAATCCAATTTTTTAAATGTCTAAATTTATGTGGGGACTACACTATAATTATCCACTTAAACATGTGTCAAACATGTGTCATGTGTCTACTAAAGTTTTTTAACCTTTATTTCAAGTGAGTTCACAAATGCAAAATACTAAGAATCTAATATTAATGAATTTCAAAATTAAAAAAAAAAACAATTACATATATTCAATAAAAATCACCACATGTTTCTCAAAAAATAATTAAAATAAAAATCGGCACACGTTCTATCTTATTAAAAATTAGAAAAAAAATGATCATAAGTAGTATCAAATTTAGATAAGAATTTTAATATGTGACTAATTATATTTACTTTAAAAAATAATTTGACTATTTATTTATATTTTATGATAAAAATTGTGTTTAATTTTAAATGTATTTATACGTATGCATGAAATGCATGTGTTACATTTTAAAAAAAATAATAATAATTTGACTAATTATTTATATTTTTATAATACTTTTTATTAAAATTTTAAATGCATCCATGTGTTTGCATGGAGTTACATGCTAATATATATAGAAGCAAAGATCTCATGCGAGAGTGCATGAGATACTGCCAAGTGGCACTCTAATTTTGGATTTAGCTTTTTTTTTTTTTTTATACCTCTTTCATTAAAATTTTTTTTTACTGTTACCCAAAAATTCATATTAAATTATTTTACTGTTATCTCATTAATATCACGTATGTGTGAGTGTTTCTCAAATTATTAAAAAAAAAAAAAAAAAAAAACATGAATTGTCCAAGCTTACACCACACCTTTCTCTATTCTTCATGTCTTTTAGCATAACCACTGTTTTAGAATTTTTTAAAAAACAAAATAAAATAAGTAAAGACTAACAGTAATAACAAATCAGATAAGACCCTGGAGAGAGATAGAGAGACACAAAAATGTTGTGGATTGTTAAATAAAACGCACTATTTCACTATATATTACCAAAATAAAATACCTGAGACTAACAAAACAATTAAAAGTGAGAGAAAGAGGAATCTGAGGGATCACCACCTCCATTATACTGGCCTCCCACCACCATCAAGACGCTAAAATCCCTACAGGTAATTTCTTTTTTCTTTTTAAATTAGAGGCTTAAATACGATTTAGGTTTAAGTAAATTGGTTGGATAGTTTTTGTTTTGAGTATATAAGTAGAGAGAATATTTGATGCGCGATGTAAAATCATATTCTACCATATTTTAATTTTAAATCATCTATAAAATACATGCGTACACACTTGCCCACACCATATCTTAATGTCGCACTATTGATGAGTGGAAGACGGTCAAAGAGTTGGGTATACTTTCATTTCATGGTAGGAAATATGTGAACACAACACAAACTAGCTGATTTTCATGGTTCCATTACTTTTTTGCATTTATTTTTTGTTTCATGATTTTAAAAAAAAAATAATCTTACCTTAAAAATGCTACAAATATGCAGTGAAGCAACTAACTAAATTTAAATAAGTTTTTTTACTTTAATTTAGTTTACTTTTTTTTTATAATATATGTACAAGTGCATTGCACAGGCTACTTACTAGTTAGTATGAAATTCGGAATACATTTTAAACACATAAAAAACATGTAATCTAGTAGTAGAATTTCCAGAATATTAATTCAACAAAGAGTTATTATGTAGTGTAATATTGCTTAAAGTTACATCAAATATAACTTGAATCTAATCCTAAAAAGGAAAAGTAGTATTATTTAAATCATAGTACAATTTACAAGTAATAACAGACGGGTCTAACTCTTAAGTAGGTTTATATTATTTTTTTTAAGTGGATTTTAGCTCAACTAGTAATATTTCTTATCATTGAATTTGAGAACTCATGTTCAAATCTCATTTACACCAAAATGTTGGATATGAATTTTGAACCTACTCCCAAATCTCATAAGGCCTTAAAGAAAAAAAAATTTTGAAAAAATCGATGGGTCTTAAGGATGTCATGCAATGTATGGCAACATTGTACAACAAGTGTGAGACCACTATATTAGTGTGCAATCAAACAAATTTGTGAATGGTATTATACGTCCTTTCCATCTTATATTGTTAGCCATGTTTAGAAACAAGTTGGGACCATCATTTAATGCATTATCTTTTAAATAAAAGAGACAAGATTTTAAATCTATCCACCTTAATTTGAATTTTTGTGAATGAACCTTATTGACTTTTTAAATGAAGTAGAAGGTAGATTTTCAATAAAATAAAAAAATAAATAAAGAACTAACCATTTAAGATGGAAGAAGTATAAAAATTTCTAAAACTACCTTCCTTAATTTTGCGTGTGTGCGGAGAAACTTCACTTCTTAGTTTAAACTTTAACCGGAAGATGAGCAATGACTTTTTATTAAAAGTTAAAGGGTAAGTCAAAACGGTTATCAATATTGTATTAATTGACTTTTCAATAAGGCCATATTTTCTAATAGACCATATTTTCCAATATCCAAAAATTGAAGGGGACGTGGTCTAGTGGTTTTGGATGATGCACAAGATGCGTTGAGTGTGTGGTCCAAGGTTCGATTCCAAATATGGACTCACTTAGGTTGCCTCTCTCAACAGCTCAAAGTTCACTAATGTACCTCATGGGGTTGGAAAGATGTAGCTCACCATGATACTTTTGTAATCCAGTAGGGCCCTGGACCTAGTGAGTAGGGTGTTATTATGGTCCCCCCTTTTTTTGTTCATCAAAAAAAAAATCCCAAAATTGAATAAAAAAATAACAACATGGGAAGAAAGTAATATCAAGCTAATACCATAAACATACACACATGTAATACTTTAATATTTTAAATTAATAATATACTCTTTTTAAATGAAAAAAAAATTGGTTTAAAAAAAAATGAAGAGAAATATTAACTATATAACAAGGCACTATATATATATAGAGATATATATATATTCTTTTTTCCTTTTTCTTAGAAAGATATAACAAGACACTACATTCTTTTTCTTTTTCTTTTTTTAAATTTTAAAACTACATTAATTCATACAATTATTAAAGTGAATTTTCTAGTCTCAAACATACAATTATCAAATGAGTTTAGCTCTTCTCAAAAATAAAATTAAAATAAATAAAGAAAGAAGAAGAAGGTGAAGAGATTTTACAGCTCCAATGTATTTGAGGAAGTTTTTGATGTATACTTGTATTCAGCAATTGCTGCATAATGGATTATGTAACAACAAAAAGAAAGTAACATATCCAAGGTTCATGTGCAAGTTTTTCCTACCACATAACTCATTATGCAGCAATTGCTACATACTTGTATGTAGCAAAACCTTTCCTTTAGTATTTCCTATATTTCACCACTTCTCTATACATTGGTATTTAGTATTTTACTATATTTCACTACTTCTCATATATTTCTAGTGAGGGAAAATTACATTTATCCTATAGTTTAGGGTGGTAACAAATTAAACCTTATAACTTCAAAAGTAATAAATTAAATCTTGAGGTTTTTAGAAAATCACAAATTGTTCCCCATAGTTTCAAAAAGTAAAAAATTAAACCATAAATTTTCAAAAAGTAACATATTAAACCTAAACCAATTTAAGTAGAATGGCATTTTTTTGGGGTTTAATTGGTTCCCTTTTGAGTTCTTAGGCTTATTTCAACAGTAGGGTTTAATTTGCTATTTTTTTATTTAAATTTCACTGGATTAATTTTTTACACTCCTAAACTATAGGGTTTAAATGGAATTTTCCTTCTCTAAAATAATATAAATAAAATAAAACTTTCCTTTCATTTAATGAAAAATTTACTTTTTCCACAAATTTCTGAAGTCACGGATTCTAATGAATAGTGAAAAATCAAAGGGATTTTAGTAGTGAATTTATATGAAAGTAATTGTCCATCTTTCACAATATATGAAGAAATTCTTTTGATGAGCAATATATGAAAGAAATTGTGATGGTAGCAAAGTTGCTATTTAATATGACGTAAAAAAAAAAGTCCTCTTAGAGTAGCCTAAGGGGTATAAGTGAATGGAACATTACTAGATATGATACTTATTAGAAGAATAAAAAAAAAAAATTGGGCAAATATGAAATTACAGTAAGCTTGAGGACGACCGTTGCAGATACGCAAGTTTCAATTTAAATCTCCGCTTGGCATATATAGAAAACACCCAACGGCTATTTCGTAGAACGGTAACCTCAACGGTCATAAATTCAAAATACATCTCATAATACCCCTCTAAATCTCAGCGTTCTCTTCACTCTCTCTCTCTCTCTCTCTCTCTCTCTCTCTCTCTCTCTCTCTCTCTCTCTCTCTCTCTCTCTCTCTCTCTCTCTCAGAGACTTCCGCTTCTATCTTCTTCCTCTGGGAGATCACTGCCACTGAAAAAAGACACCCAAAGATGTTGCAAGATATGTGGAACGCTCCCCCAGGTTTCAGACCCACCAAGTCCGCTCCTTCCTCACCAGCCAAGCCTCTTGGGGTTTCAAGAACTCGATCTGAGTCCTTCCACGTTACCCACAAGGTCCCAATTGGGGACAGTCCTTATGTCAGAGCCAAGAACGTTCAGGCAAGCTTTCTGGGTTTTCCTTTAATTGGTTCAAAATGGTGTTTTCTTTCTTTGTTTCAAGTTCTGATTAAATGGGTCTTTTTCTAATTTTCTTTTTTGCTTGAACAGTTGGTGGATAAGGATCCGGAAAAAGCGATTCCACTGTTTTGGTCAGCCATTAATGCTGGGGATAGGGTGGATAGTGCTCTGAAAGATATGGCTATTGTGATGAAGCAACAAAATCGGGCTGAAGAAGCCATTGAAGCTGTTAAGTCACTGAGACATCGGTGTTCAGATCAAGCCCAAGAGTCTCTTGACAATATTCTTTTGGATCTTTACAAGGTAATTCGCTGATGTACATTTACATTTGTGTATTATTTCTGGTACTTTAGGATACTCAAGATTACTAACTGGTGGTACTTTTAGGATCTAGCTGAAAACTCAAGATCACTAGTATTGATTCTTTTTTGCCTTTGTTTCTGCAGAGATGTGGGAGGTTGGATGACCAAATATCACTCCTCAAGCACAAGCTGTTCTTGATTCAACAAGGACTGGCTTTCAATGGGAAACGCACCAAGACTGCCAGATCTCAAGGAAAGAAATTTCAGGTCTCGGTGGAACAAGAAGCAACTAGGTTACTGGTAAGAATGCATATGCCTCTACTAGTTTAGTTAATTGTTGTTTAAAGACTTATAATGGGCACATGAAATTGAGGGTCAATTCTTGTTATAGGGGAACTTGGGATGGGCACTGATGCAGCAGAACAACTACATTGAAGCCGAAGATGCTTATCGGAGGGCTCTTTCAATTGCTCCAGATAATAACAAGATGTGCAATCTTGGAATCTGTTTGATGAAGCAGGGGAGGATTTCCGAAGCCAAAGAAAATTTGCGGCGTGTGAAACCCGCAGTGGCAGATGGACCAAGAGGGACAGATTCACATCTCAAAGCCTATGAAAGGGCACAGCAGATGCTCAAGGACCTTGAGTCTGAAATGATGAACAAGGGAGGGGACCGGGTCGAACAGAGTAGACTCTTCGACGCCTTCCTTGGATCTTCATCGATTTGGCAGCCTCAGCCTTGCAAGGATCATCATACTAGCTTGCCTTCAATCAAATCCCAGGATGATTTTGCTGATGAGAATATCAATTCCAACGTAGTGTTGGCAAAACAGGCGGTATTACCCCAGCAGAAAAGTATCAAACAAGTTGCTCCTAACTTCAATTCACTAAATGTTGCTGCACCACCATTCTATTCAACAAAATTTAAAGAGCCCATTCCGGAAGACCCAGTTGGGAATCAATTTCCGGAGGGCCTAAAGAGATCAAGATCTGGAAATGCTGCCAATTTGATCAGAGTGAACGACATTGGGGAGATTAAGCAGCGGCTTATGGAATCAAGACAGCCCGAAAATAAGACCCGAAAGCTATCCGTTTCCTCTGAAGAAAAAGGGGACAAGTTGACAGAGTTGTTGCCTGACAACAAGGATTTTGAAGAAGCTATCATGGCTGCGGTTTTGGGTACAGATGAGGCAGGGAAGACAGTTGACACTAGCAACCCTGGGATATTTCAGAGGAAGATTGAGAAGAGGCTTAAGGTTTTTCAAGACATCACACTTTCTTTGAGTCCAAGAGTCTCGAATTAATTTTAATTTAATTAAGTTATATAGCAATTTTTTAGGTGGGAGATGCACTTGTTCTCCTTTTGACTTCAGTTCCTGTAGATGGCTACACATAATAGTAGCAATCCTACAGGTAGAAGCAGTAACAGTAGTATGGTAGATTATTAGTGTTGGTCTACTCAGCAGAAGTTTATCCCTATTTATTCCTGTAAGCCCCTTCAACAAGGGGCTTACCACGATAATAATAACTTTATTATTTCTTATTTATCTATCTCGCCTATCTTATTAACTTCCGTAGAAACAGGGGGCAACAATTTAAGACAAATCTGTTGAAGGTGACTAAAATATGGTTTCCATTTTCAAATTAAACATATAAATATTATTAAATTCAAATATTCTTCTTTTTGAATAACAAATCAACGGCTGCCTTATGGGGTGTGACTAATTATTATATTCGAATATACAATCACTGATTTTGTATAGAAATTCTATTCAAGTTGAGTCTTGTTCACTTGACTCTTTTTGTAAATATCGAAAAGGTAACCGAATAACACCGCAACTGCAGCAAGTGCAACAACAATTCTAGCATGGCTCTTAGCAACTCCCCCCAAGAAAGGTGGAGTGAAGCCCAGCTCCGAAAGTTTCTTGTGTGATACTGCATAATCTGTGAAGAAAGCGTCCTCATCCTGCCACAGTAAATTTCCCATTGGTCACAAACTTTATTTTTTTTGTTTGCCATAATACAATCAAAACAAACTACTGATGGCTAGCAATAATGTGAGCACTATTGAGATAATGTGAACATTTCGATATGAATAAATATATGCCACACTACTACCTCTGCATATAGCTCAACATAGCGGCGGAACTCAGGATCCTCAACTAAAACCCCGTCTGTGGGAAGTTTCAATAATCCCTTTGAATCCCCTTTTAATAGCTCCCTGATTATATTACCAATCATAACATATATATATCAAATACAATTTCAACATGCCTACTATATTTCTTATAATAATTGAATTTGAAACCAAGTTTTTATCTACCAAAATAAAGTTTTTCCTGATTTCTTACACAAAGTATGAGTTATCAAACTTCAAAGGATCATTTGTCCAAGGTAGACTTTCAAATCCTGATCTCTCCTTATGTGCCTTTCCCTAAAGAACCAAAAAGAAGGATAAATTATATTTATGTTTCAACCATGGTGAAGAACTTTTTCCATATTTTGAATATTTGGAGAAAGTTACCAATGTGTGGCCTCCAGACAATGCCACGATGTCCTTGTCAGAAAGACCCATGCGATAAAAGACTTCCCTCAAATGCTTTGCACCTACCATGAAAAATAATAAGCAGAGAATCTAAGTTGTTTAACATTTGCTAATGTGTGCATATGATTGCATGTTCTGTCACAATGAAGTAGATTGTGCATTCAATTTCTCTAACAATATGCATATAGCCAAGCTTAGAACAAAAGAACCAAGTTTTATAATATAAAAAAATCTCAGGTAACTAAAAATGACAAGGGAGTGTCCAATAAAAAGCCAACGAATCCAGCCCCTGTTGTCTTACAAGTCCAAATAGACGAATCTTGTGGTTTGAACTGGGAGGCCCAATTGTAGCCCAATTATCCAAAGCTAGTGCTATTAGTCAAAGCCTAATGCATTTATTTAGTCAATCTTAAAATCTACAATTTGTGGGAAATACCATATCATTTATTTTCTTCTATTTGTTTCCTATGTATTGGGAATCATGTAGTCATTTAATTTTTCCATACTAAGAGGGCTGTTCTAAACACCATAGAACCTAGTTGGCTAGAATGAATAAATCAGAGAGTGATTATTCTGAAAATTACTTGTGTAATACTTTGTATCTCATTGGGTGTATCGTATTCCATTGAGAGGTGAGTGTGTTCAGCGACTTCAGCCCTATACGGTTATACCCTTGGTGATTTCCTTTGGGTGGTGATCTTTTGGTATCCCATTGGATTTTTCCTAAGGCGGTGAGCTTGTTACACTTGTGTGTGAGGTCCTATTTCTTGTTTTTCTTCATTTCCACTTTTCTTGGTATTAAAAAAACAAGTTTTCAAATGGATTATAAACTGATCAAAGTATCAACTGCATGAGAGGATAGTATGGCCAAATGAGGATGATTGCAAATTTGAGTAACAAAATGGGATTATAAACATGCAATAATGGTACACAAGCGTGTATTATATCTTTTGTCTTCTTTCTAACATCCTTCAAACTGTTGAGCTTGGGGTTGCAACGCATGCTGCTAAACCACCAAAGCAACTAAGAAGGCCGCTATATTTACTCTGACAACCATAGAAGAACAGAGTTAAACCTTATTCTTCATTCCGTAATCATGAAACAAAGAGACTGAAGAAACTAATGTTTCACAAAATGGCCCCATTACAAATTAAAGCAACTTCATTAATGGCATACCTTGGTTTGCATCTGGAAGGCGCCCTTCTTCAGGAGATTCCATCGAATCCTGATTGGGATAAAGAAAAAGTTACTAAAGACTAGTAGTTAGGTGTTTAAAACTTCTACCACAAACATACCTTTCTGCCTGGAACAAAGTAGATAGAAGGACCTCCAGTGACCTCAACTGCAACAACACCAGCAAGCTAAAAAAAAATGAAGACGAGTCAATTAGTAACTCTGAGTGTAGAAGTCTCAAATCTAATTATTATTAATAGATTAAGTTTCCAGCTTGATTAATATTAACAAAGGTTGATGATCCCAAGTTGATTCAAATACTAGACAATATATTCTTAATGTAAACATTTATTAATTCCTTACCTAGCATATATGCTTATCCATGATAAGAAAAATATCAGGTTGAGAGGATATTTTTTTTTTGAGAATCAGGTTGAGAGGATATGAGTGAAAAGAAAGAAAAAAAAAAAAAAAAAAAAAAGCATCTGAACAATGCCAACTTTTTCATAAATTAGATATACTTCTGCCTTTTCTTTTTCATACAGAAGCAACAATACATCAACGTCTTGAGGATGTGAATGAAAAGCATAAAAGTGTATCTAAACAATGCCGATGTACTTCCTTTTTTCTTTTTCTTTTCTCTTTTTTTCTTCTTTTGTCATGGTAACAATGATATACATTTGATATGACCAGCACCATCATTCATTTTGGTGTATGGACATGCTCTGCCTGTGTTTTAAAAGACTAAAAAAATAATAATTATCCATATCATGGGAGAAGGTTCTCAAAGGAAAGAGATGCAGATAAACATAATTTCACAATTACCAAAAGCATGGGATCCTCTATCAAATTGATACATGAAAAAAGAAGCCCTTTATAGTTTATACCGTACCTAAGTGTGTTATATTTTTTAGAGTATTTTTAACACCCTGCTGCTTGGCACAAATATCTACACTAAATATACATTATTTAATAATGACAAAGGTTGTCTGTGATTATATGTTACATGTCAAGAAATAGTAAATCTGAAGTTATTTTGAATTGAAAATAATTCGGGATTGGAATAGAGCTGTTGTGATGATATATATGTGGTTGCTCCTGTTCAAGGTGGCTCTTTATAGGTAGCCTGGGTTCAGGCTTACCAATGATAGCCCCGGTGTTTTGGTGAAAAATTTTGCAACTTAGACCACTATGTAGACCTCCTATTAAGCATTTATGAGGCACATACATGGGCAAGGAAGTTCAATCTATATGTGCCATATGGAAGGGCCTCTTTATGATTCATTTTCTGCAAAGTTGTCTGGTGTAATTAGAAATGGGGATTGGTGTTGGCCTGCTGCTAGATCTGAAACTCTTGGTAGAATTAAAGCTGGTCAGAGTGGTATGGAATTGGCTACTGATGATAAAGTAATTTGTTTGCCTACTGCAGATCATAATTTTGATTGTGCTTCAGTATGGAACTAAATTAGAAGGAAGTTTCCAGAGGCTGAATGGTGGGGATCATTTAGTTCTCTAAACATGTCCCAAAACATGTTTTTATATTCTGGCTTGCCACTCAACCAGAGAGGCTTTTTAATTGAGAGTTTGAGACCATAAAGGTGATCTTTTACGCACTTTCTGCAGAGCAAAAATGGAGTCCAGGGACCACCTATTTTTTTAATGTTCTTTCACTCAAGAGTATCTGGAAAGTACAGGTTTATTTTCAGTAGTTATAGAAGAATAGGCAAGTGGCCTTTTAAGCATCTAAAAGGCAAAACCTTGAGGAGTCTGATCTGCAGAATTGCTTGGCAGGCAGTACAGAATTCATGGTGGCAGAGTTAAATCTAAATTAGATCTCTTAAAAGCCATAGCTTGCTCAAGGAGAGTGAAGAACTCTATTTTAAATAGAGACCTATGCAGCTTATGTTGGTTATTTTTTATTCTGTATAGCTTGCTCAATTAAGCTTGTTTTTATAGGTGTCATTTTGGTTTTGGTTTTGGTTTTGGTTTTGTAGGCTCTTCTGGACAGGTTTCTTTCTGTTTGGTCCTTAGACCTTGTACAGCTACTGCTGCTTGTTTTGTTTGTTGGTTGGTTTATCAAATACTCTTTCCAAAAAAAAAAAAGCAAAACAAAAAACAAAATTTAAAAAGAATAAAATAAAATCTTGAATACAACTATTGTTCCTGGAAGAAAATAATCACCTGGTATAAGTCAGCATACGTGATTTTAGGATGTTTAGCCTTCACTTCCTCTGAATCAAAAACAAAAGCAGGAGCAGAGCAGTTAGATGAAAATGAATGCTAATTGGCTTCCAAGATCACCGAGTGGAGAAATTGAATGGAGCTCTTACAAAAATTCATACTATCTACAACCAGTTCTCTAAAAACCATAGAGAAGCAAAAGCTCACCACAAAATTTAACAGCATTTTCCAAACCAGCATTTGCAGTGTGTTTCAACTCCCCCGGATTCCGGATTGAGCCATTAGGACCTCCAGTCTTCGTTTTGGCATCATAGGTTCCAGCACTATGCCAACTGTCAATGATAATGTTATGCAGCATTATTGAAAATTACCATTAATTTCTATAGCAGTTTTTGGCGTTTCTAACAGAGACATTAACATGTTCAAATTCACTCTCTCCAATTATCGAATTATCAGAAAAATAATAATAATGATTGATATATAAATCGGTACACTGTATCACGAATCATTCAGTCCATTTCATTATTTATACTCTTTTTTTTAAGGACCAATAAAAGCACGCACTTTGAATGTATGTATAAGCTGAAAATACGTGTGAAAATACGTGTAATGTTGTTAAAAACTGAAAATTGTTGTTTAAGTGCATGTATCAAACACCCACTTAGTTTCTTGGGAGCCAAATGGAAATAAGTTAGAAGATTTTAGGAAAGAAAAGAGCAAATACGCTAGGCGGAGCATGATAGGAGCGCAGCCCTTGCTGGAGATAAGAGCACGAAGGTCTCGACGTGCCTTTTCGATTTCCTTGAGGTACTCTTTGTCTACCACTGGTGTTGCCATGAGATGAGACCGAGTTTGCTAGCACAGATTGCACTTTCTCAACGAACAAAAACAAAGAAGGCACATAACAAACGCAATAATCGAATTTGAAAGTTTATATAAAGGCTTTTTTTGAACGAAAGGAATGATTGAGTTTGAAGGGAGGGAAAAAATGGTTTTGGCTGAAAAGAAGGAAAGTATTGGTATTTTGCTCTCCTTGGAGGGAAAACAAGACTTTACCACCAAAGTATATACTTTGAGAAAAAACATTGAAAAGAAAAATTATTGTCAAAGACTCAAAGTATATACTTTGAAAAAATACATTAAAAAAAATAAAGAGAATATCATCTAATATTCTTACAACAAATTATAAGTAGTAAGTTATTTATTGGTTCAAATTTGAATTTATAATTGAAATTAATTTTTACAAAAAATTAATGGTGCTAAGTTTTTATTGGTTCAAATTGAACGCACAATTGAAACGACTTTTTTTAAGTAAAGAGAAATACTAAGTCTATAATATTTTTATAACACTTTTACAACAAAACAAATCCTAACTGATATGTTGTTACCGGTTGTTATTGATGAGCAAAAAAATTAATTTAAATGGTAAATTCAAATTAGAATCAATAACAACTTACTACTTATGATTTGTTGTAAAGTGTTGTGTAAAATGTTGTAGAAGTAACACTTATTCTTTTTTTAATAAAAATCAATAGCAACCTATCATTTAAGATTTGTTGTAAAAGTATAATCAAAATATTTTGTATATAGTATTTCTCTCTTAATAAAAAAAGGAAATATTAACGAATGTCTTAAGAGCATTGGTTTAGGAACAATTTTTAGAAATATTTTATTGAAAAATAATAGAGCAATTACTTTTTCTAACATATTTTTGTATTACAAACTTAGGTACATATTTAGGTGTTGTTCCTTAGGTTTCTTTATTAAGATTCAGCCATGTAACTACTTAATTAAAAAATACACTTACATCCCATAAAAAAAAATTCACATGACAAAATTTTAAAAATGAAACCTAAGAAACAATACCTACTATATCTAAGTTTTGCTCTTCCATGAAAGTGATGTTAAATATTTTTTCATATAATTTATTAATTATTGTCATAAAGACACCCATTAATAAAACCCATAAATAGAAATGAGAATTCTTTTACAAACCCACTTAGTTTCACGCTGGGCCTTTGGGCCATCAAAATTCCGAGCTCGTAGAACGAAACAGATCAATCTCCTTAACGCTTTTCGTTTCTTTTTAGGCTAGTCATTACGTTGTCCAAATGAGAAAAGTTAGAAATATTTTCTGGAAATAACACAAAAGTTACAAAAGTAGAAGTAAAACAAAAATATATAAAAGATTAATGGCTAATTTGTTGACTCAGCTTGAGCTAAGCATACTCAATATTATAATCGAGAATTTCTCAGTCTGAGGAGGTGGCAATGCTGGAAATTCAAAGAAGATCCGAGGCTAATAAGCCTGAAAATGCTCTGATAATGTGATTCCATCTTCACTGTTCCCAATAAAATATGAAGCAGTTAAATACAAAGTTTAATTCCCATTGATACACACATTATTCCTAGGCATTGTTTAATCCTGCTGGTTTTTTAAACTTCATTTTTTGTTTTAGGTATTGTTTTTTTCTCTAACAACTTATTTTTAAAAGAGTGCATATATTATTCTTTACGAATGTGGTCTCAAATTCCTGTTTTAGACACTGTAATTGCAGTGTATTTTATCAGCTTAAGACAAACCTAACGATAGAAAATGATAGCCACCGCTGATGGCGGAGGTATGAGTTGACAAATGGCTACCATGGATGGATTGGAGCTGACCTTTTTTTTCTAGTGTTAAACTGTATTATAAAAAAATTTACAAACGGTTAATACAATGAGTGATTATTGGTAAATGAGAAACGAACCATTCAATCCACTACTAAACTATAAAAAACAAACAATAAACTCCCTAATTGATTTGTGGTAGGCCAATATCCTTTGTCAATTTTGAAAATTTTGTTAAAATCAACAATTTTTTTTAACAGAAAATCCTGATTCTCAACTTACATTAACAAAGCTACTATCACAAAGTATCATTCAAGTCAAATGGATCAAGGAATTACAAATGGATAAATTAGGCATAAATTAAAATTTTACTCATCTAGAATGTTAGGAAACAAATATCCATAATATATTGATTTTCAAAACATTCACTCCAAATCCAAACAGAAAAACGATGAAATGTCCATTGTCTGATGATCTGCAACATTTTTTTTTTTCTTTAAAAATTTTGGAGATTTAGGTGTCAATGTGTGTATGGTGATCTCAAAATTAAGAGCTTCATTCGGGCTTGGGTGTTTAATAAAGATTGGATGGTAATGAGCTTGATATATGCATGGTTGATAGGTGACGGATTGGTGGTCGGGGTAAGTTAGTGATGGATGTCAAAGTTTAGAAGACGAGATTGTTATGAATTTGATAAACCAATTGTGATATATATAAACTGAATTTGAGATCTTCAAATCAAAAACTAGGCTTGGCCTTTTTTTCAAAGAAAAACAATTGGTATAAATCTGAGCTTGAGATTTTTAAAAATAAATAAATAAAAGAATTTGGAATTTTGAATTCGGTCACTTAAAACACTCACATCTCAAAATTCTATTACATCCTATTTTATCATCATAAAAAGCTACTTTATCAATCATACCATACCATTTTACAATACTTTCAGCATATCAACTTTTATTTTACAATACAACACATTAAAAGAATATTTCTACACAATAAAATAATATATCCCAAAATTCAAATAAAACAAAAACCCAAAACCCAGTGAGAGAGAAAGAGAGAGAAATTGATAAAGTCTAGATACTGGGCTTGTTTGGTGCATTAATGCTAACATTCTCTTACATATAGCATTTGTAATACCAAATGCGAATGCTTATAATGCTATAACAATATTAAAAAAAAAAAAAAAAAGATGTTGGCCCTATTTGATTTTAATCGCAAAATGGGTACTTTTGATGTTTAGGCATTTTCAGTATGAACAATGAACAATTCCCCCCCCCCCCCTCCCCCAAAACCAAAAAAAAAAAAAAACCAAGTTTTCTGTTAATTTTTAAACAAATTTATGGAACATAGTAATAGATGGGGATAATTTGCATAACACCAATTACACTTTTGATTTTATATTTTATTGAGGATATTATACTTTTTTGGAGGGTGGAGGAGAATTGTGTGGAAAATGAGGAGATTATTCTTGATCCAACAGTGAAAGCCAGAAAGCAATTTCTACTCTTCTATTTTACTGTGTAAGATCCGGTAAGAATCATTATAGCTTTTATGATGTGAGATATAGTAAATCAAAAGAAATTCAAGCAAAAAAAGAAAAGCTAATGCAAAAGATAAAAGATAAAAACAATAAATACGTAATTAAACATCATTTCCCAAACTTCATTAGCAACAAGCCAACACTAATTAACTCTGTAGCCATTTCCAAATTCCAACCATTCCAACACCAATTTACTTTCAGTGATCCTCCCTAAAGTATTTTGAGATATTTCCATATATAGGTTTGAGAATTGAAATGGCCGTTGGAAAATAGAGTTACCCAAATGCCCTCTTTTTCACTCCCAAAGCATCAATAAAAGTACGGCAAATTAGCAATATTGTATCTGTATGTACCTAAAGAGAAACATCATTTGGTACATGGGGGATGTTTGTGTCTATCTTTGCTTTGCTTGCATCTGCATGTTACCCCCACAAGTTTCACGGTAATAATTTATTAAGTTCATAAGCATAAGGGTAAAGCACTTTGGAAACAAGCTCAAATATATTTTTTTTTTAAACCACTGGCACTCTGCCCAACACTCATTGCTCCTGACACTTATCAAAACTGTTCTGTTTCTCTCACTGTTCCTTCACCACCACCACCACCATAACCACCCAAGTACACATATCAAACAAACTAGCATTGTCTGTACTTATATCCCTAGAGAGAGAGTTTTCTAGATTCAGGCTTCATAGTACCAACTTGGAAGAGTGACTTGAAGAACCCAGAAAGTTGAAAAAACCAAGGTTTGTTTGGTAACAACATGAAGGACCCGCCGTTTATCAAAGCTTCTAAGGACAAAGTAACAGTTCTCTCCTCGTCAAAGTAAGGTAAAAACACAAAACCTTAAAAAACAAAAACAAAAACAAAAACAAAAAAAAAGATCTGCCTTTTATTTTTTAAAGGCGTTTCTTTTACTGTTGGTTCCAAAATCTCCAAACTCAAAGAGAGTGAAGAAGCTTGATCTATCAGAACAAGAAGAAGAAGAAGAAAAATGGGTTGTTGTTATTCAAGAATAGAGAGGGAAGAGATCGTGTCAAGGTGCAAAGCAAGAAAAAGGTACATGAAACAATTGGTAAAGGCAAGGCAAGCATTCTCAGCAACACACAGCATGTACCTCCGCTCACTTCGTAGTACTGGTTCAGCTCTTCTCCAGTTCGCCAATGCCGAAACCAACCTCCACCACCACTACCACCACCACCACCACAACAACAACCACTACCACTACCACATGCAACCACTTCTTCCTTCTCCGCCGCCGCAGCCTCCGGCGCCACCGCCGCCTCCTCCACCGCCAATGAGTCCCGGCTCTGACACCTGGACATCATCAATGACTGCCTCGCCATCTCTACCTCCTCCTCCGCCGCCGCCGCCGCCGCCTATGGCGTCGACTTCCACGTGGGATTTCTGGGACCCATTTGTGCGGTCCGTGACGGAGGAGGAGGAGTGGGAGGAGTCCACCACGATGGCTTCGGAGGCCGTGGCTACCACGACGGGCATTGGGGCCGCGAGTGCCACGCCGCCACCTTCGGTGGTGAGTGAGTTTTCTAAGGGCACTACCACGAGTGAGCTTGCTATGGTGGTGTCTAGGAATAGTAAAGATCTTGTTGAGATTGTGAAAGAGCTTGATGAGTATTTTCTCAAGGCTGCTGATGCTGGTGCCCAAGTCTCAATACTCTTGGAAGTTTCAAGTTCTATTAGCTATTCATCTCAGAGTAAAGGAGGTAAGGCCTTAAAGGGCTTTTTTTTCTTGGATTTGTGCTATAGATTTGTTTTGCTATGGACTTAAATTTTACTCAAAATGAATTATAAGATTATGGGCATTTTTTTTTCTATGTTTGGCTAAATTTTGCAGTAATTAAGAGGGATTATTGTCTGTGTCTTTTATTTGGTTTTGGCAGGAAAAGTTTATAACTATGGGTGTAATTTGAGTCCGTCGTCGTGGACATGGAGTTTGAGTCCAAAATCAAATGGTTTTGGGAAGTTGGGTGAGGAAATGCTTGGAAGTAGTGTGGCAAGCGGGGCTATTGTCAGTAACAGCCATTGTTCAACTGTGGAGAGACTATACGCTTGGGAGAAGAAATTGTATCAGGAAGTCAAGGTAAAATTTGAGTTCAAAGCTTCAATTTTTCAGAGTTTCTGCATGATCCATTGCTCCTTAATTGCCCAAGAAAAATAAAATCAAAAAGTTTCTCTGCTTCCCTTGTGGGCTCGTGATCGAATTTTCCTTTACATAAAGTCACAAGCACAGAAAACAAAATTAGCAACCTGGTTTTGTCCTTTTATGCTTCCATGAGTTTTTTCCTGTGTTTCTTTTTTGCTTTTAGAGCTCAAAGAATGACATGTTAATCTTGGGGCTTTTTAACTACAATTGATTAGTCAAAAAGTGGCCACTGGCCCCCATGTGTATCCATTACTATTAGATCAGATTATTCAAACTCTTATTAAGTTTTGTATTGTGTTTTAAGTTTTTTTTGGTCCCCATTCTACTTGTAATTTTATTATGTGATGTTGTTAGACTGCTGAGACCTTAAAGATAGAGCATGAGAAAAGGGTGGCACATCTAAGGAAGCTAGAGTTGAAGAGGGCTGACTATGTGAAGACTGAGAAGACCAAGAAAGAGGTTGAAAAGTTGGAATCACAAATGATGGTTGCTTCCCAAGCCATAGAGTCCACCTCTTCTGAAATCATCAAATTAAGGGAAACCGAACTATATCCACAACTTATTGAGCTTGTCAAAGGGTTAGTCTTTTTCCTATCACTCATGCCATGCCCCTTGAATTATATAATAATAATAGCAAAGGACAAGAGCCCTTGAATTCTCTCAGTCCCCCCATCTCTACTCAAGTGAGTTTGTTAAACTCAAAATCCATTGAAGAAAGATGACCCATTGGCAGGCATCTTTTGCTCAATCCCTATGGCTTTTCTTCTGAGTTTTCTTTGTGAGTGTAGTTATTTTTTTAGGGCTTTTAGAAAGGCATTCAAACAATGTCTTTTTCTGTATTAATATGATCCAGGATGCAAAGATTAGAGTTCTTTTTTTTTTCTGACACATGGTTTGGATGCAATTGACTACTGAACATATCTCGTTTTAGCAGCATGAGAAGTCAACTGTATTGATATTTTTTGGTCAGAAGATACGCATGCTATTGCTAGTACTACAGTAAAAAAAAAAAATCTTTTGACTGCTTTTACTGGTTGTTTCATCATGCTCTTTTTTTGCTTTTGTTGCATAAATATACGGACTACAATTGTGTCATGTACAACAACCTGTTGAGGGGCCTTGACTAAACCTAAACTTTGTCAGGTGGGTCTCTCTCCTTAGAATTCACTATTCAGGCCTTATCTTTCCCTACCCTTTTTCTTTTGAATGTCTTCCCAGGGGAGACAATATTGTGGCTGTGAGTGTACTATTATTCTGAGGTTTCACTACTTGCACCGGTACTTAGTACTAGTTGATGGGATGCAATCTTGGCTATACTAGCATGCCATCTATGCAACTCAGCCTCGTATTCCCTTTTTGTAATCCTCAAATATTGATTCCTCCTTTTTTTCCTTTGGGAAATAAACTGTCTTTATTTTAATATAGACAATAATAAGCACGCATCCATTGGACATGCCTAACCAGGAAATGAAGAACAATTCTTGCACTTAGGATTAGGCATTCACAATGAGCCAAAGTTAAGTTAATGTAACCTGTGAATAATGTGCCATTGCCCATAGGCATGCAGATTTTTATATATGCACGATGTGGCATTGGTGAGCTGACGCTATGATATCCTTAGTCTTTGGAATTTTCCATAATTCTTTTCTTTTTCTTTTTCTTTTTTGTCATTTATCCATTTCAAAATATTGGCGTGACTTGCCTTAGGGGAAACTGGGCTAGTCATTTTGTTTAGATTTGCAGTCATTATTTGAATTATACACTTGAACTTTTTATAAAGATGAAACAAGTCTCAACATTTTTAACTCATTGTTTGGCTTTGCAGGTTAATGTGCATGTGGAGGAGCATGTATGAGTGCCACCAAGTCCAAACCCACATAGTTCAGCAGCTGAAATACCTCAAAACCATCCCATCAACTGAAGCCACATCTGAGATTCACAAACAATCAACTCTCCAGCTCGAGCTTGAGGTCCAGCAATGGCACCAGTCCTTTAGCAACCTGGTCAAGGCCCAAAGGGATTACATCCAGTCCCTTGCAGGCTGGCTCCGACTTAGCCTCTTTCAAATCAGCAAAAATCCACTATCCAGAACTTCTCAGGAATCCAAAATTTACTCACTTTGTGAAGAATGGCACATTGCAGTTGAGCATATTCCAGACGGGGTGGCATCTGAAGGGATTAAGAGCCTCTTAACAGTAATCCATGCCATTGTAGTTCAACAAGCGGACGAGCATAAGCAAAAAAAGAAGTCAGAATCTGTATTTAAAGAGCTTGAGAAGAAGGTCACTGAGCTTAGATCACTCGAGTGCAAGTATGGTCCATATTCCATGGCAGAATCCTATAGCACTACAACTGGCAAGGACCCAGTTGCAGATAAGCGAGCAAAGGTGGAAATATTGAGAGCAAAGGCAGAGGAGGAGAAAACTAAGCATGAAAAATCAGTCGGTGTAACAAGGGCAATGACACTGAATAATCTTCAGATGAGCTTTCCGCATGTGTTTCAAGCCGTAGTTGGATTTTCTAGCGTGTGTACACAAGCATTTGAATCAGTATACAACAAAGCCAAAAGCGCCGGTGAGGAGCTTGATGTGAAGAGGATACTAGGATGAGAGAAGACCCAGATTTAGGAAAAATGACAGCAGTGGTTTTTGTATATAGAAGTGCATCCTTTTGGTTTTGGCTAGACAAAAGTGAACTCCATAAGATTTTCAGGATTCTCCTCTGCAAATCCATTCGGCCCAGATTTAATTCAGAGTTGAGACTTTTAGTAATTTTCCTAGGCATGAAGACTTTGGTGTTTGTCCAGTGGTTCAGTTAAGTTTGATACACAATATTTGAATGTTTGAATGTAATTTAGCTAGGAGTTTTCAATTAGATTTTATACCTTCGTTTTGTCTTTGTCATTGGAAAGCGTTTGGATGCTTTTGGTTTTACTTCATTGCTTGTTTTCTATTTCTGATGAAGGGTTTTGCTTATTAATGTGGTTTAACTCGTTTTGATCCGCTATGTTTTGTATAATGCACTCTTTATCTGCATGTGGGAGCCCAACTTTACGGTCGTCTAGAGATAAAATAAAAAATTTTAAAAAAAGAATGCCTCTTCGAAAGGTCGCCAAGCGTTGTTTCGTTGTGGTAAAATAAGCGAATAGAATTGTGGAGCCAAGCCAACATAACAATATCTTTCTTGAAAGCTTCATGGCTGCAAATTGCGATGGTAATGATGAACGTTTCTTTTTTAGCCTCTTTTATATCTAACCCAATTGGCTTCACACTTGCACATGCTTGATGGGTTGGACCAGTAATATTAGCAATCAGTAATATCAGCAAATGGACAAAACTTATGTGTTGTTCTTTAGAATCTCCTCTTAAAATCTAATCATGTAGTTATTTAACTAAAATATACACTTCTATTTAAGAAACATTACCCAAAGTACTATACCTAAGTTTTACCCTTACCCTTAGCAAATTTCAAGGAACAGCATATATTTGTATAAAATTATTCTAAATTTTAAATAACTTTTTACACCATGTTTGGTTGGTATGGGAAGAAAAGTTGGAATGGAAGATGAAAGAAGGAAATGGAAGAAAAATGTGACCCGGGTTTGCCAATTTTTCTCTCTTTTCAAATTGAACAGAAGAGTGGAGAAAATGACCTTGAGAACAAAAAAGTCAAAAGTACCCCATTTTTTTAGTAGTAATTTACTCTTCATCTTTTACCTTTTCATCATCTTTTTCAAACACACATCACATGATAAAAAACATGTAATGTTGTTCTAATAACATTTATATTTTTTTAAAATACGTGTAAGTAAAAAAGTGTGAAAATACATATAATGTTGTTTAAAAACCTGTGTTTCTCCATTTTTCATTCTCCCAACCAAACAAAGCTATTTATTTTGCACAAAAACTAATATATAGTTCATTGCATTATCCTTAAATTTTGGTTTAGAATGCCTAATACTGAAACCTGAACTAAACATATACAAGCCAACTGGTACTTGGTCGCTGTACACAAGGAGAAAATTGCTATTATTTACTAGATATATAGCAGATGACTCGACCAAATACAAGCTGTTTCCTCTATCAACCTAAGGTGCTGGATTAAGCAGCACACTTGCTTCGCAACCAAATCAAGCGCTTGTCACCTTTGAGAGACAAGAAAATCTCCCTTGCATTAGGTTTGTTGAATAGATCTAGAGCAGCCAAATAGTCCTTTTCATCAACACCTTGCATCTCATCCAGTTCTCTAATACAATCAGCTATGGTATGTCGGGCATTACATTGCAGCATAGCGGCTGTCCTTAGCTTTGAAGCAGCGGCCATCTCCATTATAGCCCCTGCAATAACATCATCCATTCCTTTACGACCTCTCTTGCGATTTGCCATTGAAGGAGTGGTCGGTTGAGTAGTTTTGTGGTCATCTATAATGTCATCCACTTCATCGGAATCTGACATGGACTCAGGGTGCATGCCCGAGGGATCTGCACATTGAATGGAAGGACTCCCTCCCTCATCTTCAGCAAACAAATCGTGTTTCCCATTGGCAGCTGATTCTGAGAATATCAAGCATAGCTCCTTGTAGATTGGGCAGCCAGAGTTTTTCAAAGTCTCGGCATCAGGATGTCCCTGCTAGGCATGTTCCATAGGGAGTAGATGATGGATGATTAATAAAGAACATAAATCAGGCAATCAGCTCCTGCCTCGACTTGGAGGAACTCCAACCTAGTGCAGATATATATTATTGGCTAGTAGTAAGACCAAAATTTGGCCTAAAACATCATTCTATGGAATTTTCAACAAAAAATTTGTTACTATTGAGTCCATCATGCTTTACCCCTTTTGAATAAAAAAACAATACAAAATTTATAATAAATCAAGGATCAGCAGCCAATGTCATGAGGTTAGAAAAATTCCTCCAGCTCAGGCAGGTTTGAATTTTTGTTTTAAAAGGCAACAGATATGAAAGCAACATACCCTGATGTATTCAATCCATGCTTCATCCTTGGCTATAATAGTCCCCGTGAATTCATCCCAACTGAAATCACTTTGATCAAGAAGTGACTTCACAGTAATATACTGCCTTCTCAAGACTGCATATCGGTTCTTCAATTGCTCCTTGTCCCATTTCAGCCCTGTTTTCTTATAAAATTCATCAGAGATATACCTCCATGCTTTCTTGCTAAAAGAATTTTTTTGTCTGTTCCCTTTTTGAACTTGTTGAATCATCAAGTCTGCAAGTATCTTAGTGAGAGACGTTGTCCATCTAGCTCTTGCTTGGTCGTCCTGCTGAGGTGGTTCTCTTCTTGAGCGAGTTACTCGGCTTGACATCACTAATTCCATTGACAAAACCCCAGGTTTTAAAAAGAAGGGAGGGAAAAAAGCATCAAATGTAACAACCATCACAAAAGCAGTAAACAAAAAAGGCTGCTCAAAGAACACATGTAAATGAGGTGCAAATGTGGCTGCTTGACGTCTAGGATGAGTTCAAATGGCCAACACTCCAAAAGGGTCGGGAAAATGCACAGGTGAAAATAGAGATTGGCATGTTAGCCTACAAGATATAATCACCTCTATTAAGTTCTCCTTGGACGAGTCCTACATAATTTCTGTGTCCGATCGCATCAATGGTGATCTCAAAGTCGATCAACTGAATATTAATAAGGCTTCTTCACAGAATAGACAAAACATACAAAAGAATTTATTTCCCTTTCAAAGATAAAACCCTAAACATAAAGAGCTCAACTAACAGAGAGGGGTTTCCAATTATTCATGTGCAGTACTAAGATGTGGTTATATTGATGCAACTAAAACAACCAGTATGTAACTTTATAGCACCTCATTCAGAAGAAAAAAAGTATTATATGCTACAAAACATTCTGCACTTGTCGGCACAAAGTAGTAAATCTCACAATCACTGACAAAGACACTTCTTCAAAGAACTTGCTATTTGAAGTCAATATCGCGCCCCTCACAAATCTATAAAACCGCTTAGATTTATGAAGTAACTTTTAGAGGTTCATAATAACTGATTTTTAACTAACAGTAGCTAAATCGCATAGCCAAGAGAGGATTATGGATAACTTAAACGAAGACTAGCTCAACGGTACTCAACACAGACAAATACCACAAGACGTGAGAAACTCTTACTCTTGTCTCTGTATCTAATTTAAAAATATTCTAAACAAACAAGCAGCTGAATTTCTCATTGATTTTTTTCAAAATCTGTTATTACTTATTAGGGAACTAGTTCAAGAATAAACACTTGGTATGCACGCATCAAACTGAAAGAGCATTTGAACCTTGGGGTTGTTTAAAAGTAAAATCATTTTCTTACAATTCACATACATAGCTGCATTTTCTCATATTCATGGGCATTAGTATTAACTACAATCCAATTCTCAAAAAATATTATTAAAAAAAAAAAAACGTATGATCCGCGCAAATTCCCGCTTTGAATTATTGATAAAAGAACCATTATTCCTTTTCTAAAGAATACTTAAGAAACCCAGAATTGGGTTCCATTACTCTGTACCAAACAAACCCAACAATTCATCAATTTTTTTTTTTAAGGCAAAATCAAAACTTTGTGCCACCAATAAGCATCACCAAACAAAATGTCTACATATAATTGAAATAAGAATCCAACAATAACACAGAGAACAATTAAGTTGCGTTCATGCACCCAAAATTTTAAAAAAAAAAAAAAATGAAAGCCCTAATGAACAAACGAAAGGTGCTGAGCAAAAACCATAATTTAATGGAAAGTTGAGCTCATGGTGATTATATAAAGGACAATTAAATTTATTAGGAAATTGAAGAACAATTGGAAAGCCCTAAAATTTGGAAAAATGAGATTATATTAACAGCCAGGTAAACTAAGCAGAGAGAGAGAGAGAGCAAAGCAATGCACCTTTGAGAAAAGCCTTGAGTGACTCGCAGTGGCGCTGAAGATTATTGGCCAAAATTGGCAATTGACCCTGTTTGCGAAACAGGGTTGGCAAAAGGAGATTGTAAAAGAAGAAGGAAAAAAAAAATACTAATAAAATAATGAAAACTACTTTTTGAAGTAGCCTATTTATAACATTTCTCTGATTTTGGAAGACGAGGCAGTGATTGGGAAAGTAATTTAAGTTGCGTTATTTGAGTATTTTTAATATATGTGTGGATAAAAATGTGTGTAAAAAAATGTGTAATATTGTTTAAAATATGTAGAAATGTGTTAAAACTATTGTGCCAAACACCCCTTGAGTGTCTGTTTGATATGTGTGTTTAAATAACAATTTTCAGTTTTTTTAGAAATACATATGAGTAAAAAATGTGTAAAAATACATATAATATTGTTTAAAAAATAAAAATATGTGTTTAAACTCGTGTACCTAACGGGGGCTTTAGAGTTTTTGGTGAAGAAAATTCTTTGATTCTTTCAAACAAAGCTCGCTTTGTCTCTGGATAATTGGAGACAAAAATGTCATTGCAGCCTCCACCTACATTTGATTTTGTTTTGGGGTAATGGGCATGAAAATTCTTCCATACTCTCAGTACAGAAAAATGATATTCTTTCCTCTTGCATTCAAGTTGGATCTTACTATAAATTTAATGAGTGAATCTCATCATAAATGTGAGATAAGAGAGCATCATTCTCCATACTTCTCGTTCTCGGATAGGATCCTCCCCACTCCCAAACATTTTTTACCTTTTTTTTTAACCCTTCTTTATTTATTCATTTATTTATTTTTATGTTTTTCATTTTTTTTTATTTAATGATCGAAATTTAAAGTTGTTTTTTTTAACTCTCAATCTTAACCGTTGATAGTTTTTTTTAACTCTTAATCTTAACCGTTGATAGTTATTACATCAAGTGCAATAACCTAAGTACTGCACATGATCTCAATTTGGTACTACTCTACTAATTGGGTGGGCAAAAGTGGTAGAAATTTTTCCGAACTCTTTGCAAGTGTGTAGTTGTGCCTCACTTGATATAAATTCTTAAATAAATTCTTTTGTCTTCTTTTACTTTTTGACATTATTCATCATGCCACTTTCAAGGCCATAGAGCACTGGCATTAGCTCATGCCAAAAAAAAAAAAAAAAAAAAGATTTTGCCTAATCAACCCCAATTATCACCAACAAGAGCACTGTTGTTATTAGAGCTTTGCATTTGGATTTCAGAAATTAGTGCAATGTGTGCGTTTAAACTCAATAATTTTTAATTCATATATTAAGTACAAGGTAGATTTTCCTCAGATAACTCGCTGCAAGGTGAATAGGAGAGGATTGATGGATTGAGCATGATTTTGTAAACTTTTCCAACAATCTTAACAAAGAATGAAGCGCAACATAATCCTAAAGATATGGGAAGAGGCGAAAGGGTGAGTTGATGAAAAAGAATGATTTTGATGATGATGCTTCACAATCACAACTGGGATTTTGGGCTTGTTACTTTGCTTGTGAAATTTTGGAATCCTATTTTTTATTTTTATTTTTTAAAATTGGGTGAAAGCTAGTTAGATTCTTGTTTGTTTCTTTTTTTTTTTTTTGATAAGTAACGTAAGAAATATTATTAATAATAAAAAGATTGCCAATCCGAGTACATTGGGGATGTACTATGGGGGCACAAATCAAGAAACAAAAGAACAACGGTCAAGAAAAGTAGAAAAGGAAGAACAAGAGAAATGGGAAAAAGCCACACTCCAATAAAAAAGAGTGTGTAAGAAAAAAGACTTAATCTCCAGTAGAGAGCGTTCACAATCCTCAAAACTTCTAGCATTCCTTTCTCGCCAAATGCACCAAATCAAGCAGTGAGGCACTAATTTCCAAACATCAATATGACGATGTCGCACAAACTTTCCTTGCCAAGCCTCAAACAACTCACGAACAGTACGAGGCATAACCCATTGGATACCAAACAAGCAGAAAACCAAAGACCACAACTCCCACGCTATGGAACAATGAAGCAGAAGATGATCTACCGACTCCCCACACCTCTTACACATATAGCACCAGTCAAGCACTATCACTCGTCTTTTACGGAGATTGTCTGTTGTTAAGATCTTACCTAAGGCAGCAGACCAAGAAAAGAAAGCTACCCTTGGAGGAGCCTTCGATTGCCATATCATTTTCCATGGAAAGGAAACAGGACTATGAGGGTAGAAAGAATTGTAATAACTTCTAACCTCAAAACCTCCATTCCTTACAAGCTTCCAACAAACCTTATCTGGGCCAACCCCTCTCACTGACGAGGAATAGACCAGCCCCATAAACCTGTCAAAAGCTTCTTCTTCCCAATCTTGAGGTGGACGACGAAATTGCACATTCCAGTGAAACCTCCCAGCAGACCAACCCATAACTTCAGCCACTGAGGAATCTTTTGATCTACTAAGGCAAAAAAGTTCTGGAAAGGCCTCTTGGAGAGTACAATCCCCACACCACACATGCTTCCAAAATTTCACTCTAGTACCATCTCCCACATCATAGACAAGGAATTTAGAGAAATTCAACCAGCCACTTCTGATGTATCTCCACAAGCTAACCCCATAAGGACTTGTCACCTTCTTCGTACACCAACCACCCCAAGTATTCCCATATTTTGCCTCTACAACCCTCCTCCATAAAGCATCAGTCTCCGTGCCATACCTCCACAACCATTTACCTAGTAAGGCCGAGTTAAAATTACCCACCCGTCTTATACCCAACCCCCCAACTTGCAAAGGCCTACAAACCTTGGACCAATTAACTAAATGAAGTTTAGGTTCACCATCAATCCCATTCCACAAAAAATCTCTCTGTAGTTTCTCTATACGATTAGCCACCTTAGCCGGTAAAGGAAGGAGGGAAAGAAAGTATGTAGGTAAAGATGACAGTGAGCTCTTAATAAGTGTCACCTTACCCCCTTTAGATAAATACATTCTCTTCCAACCTGCTAATCTCCTCTCCATTCTTTCTAAGATAGGATTCCAAATAGATAAGTCCTTAAATTTTGCCCCTAACGGTAGGCCCAAATATTTCAAGGGCAGAGAAGACTGCCCACACCCCAACAATCCCACCAAAGCCTCCAAATTGAGTACCCCACCAACAGGTACCAACTCAGACTTCCCCAGATTAATATGAAGCCCTGACACCTCCTCAAATCTAGCACTAGGCGAGAGAACGATAAAAAAAATTTAGCGATCTTATACATTGTGCTAATGAATGTTTTACTCTTTTTTTCAATGAAAATAATTTTGGAAATCAAAACCAAGGAAATTAGAGATTTTTTTGTTGAGTTCTGAAGGTAGTGCTGGGTCATTGGGTCTCTTGGCAGCTCAATATCATTAAAAATGCATTTCTACTTTCTTGGCAAAGCAATGCAGGGATTTAGGATGGACTTGTGCTGGCAGCCTGGCACAAAAGGTGAACTGACACATTTACAGAAGTTCAATGGATCATAAGGTTATTATTATTGGATCTATTTGCTAAAGTAACCTCTAATCTTCTTCCAAATGCTCAATAAAAGATACTCATATCCATTTATATACATTGAACACTATCCGACCTAGGCAGAGCCAACTCTACTATAGAAGCGAGGCAATTGCCTTAAACCTCCAAACATAAAAAGGCCTCAAGTATTAATCAATAAGGATGTACTTTTACTTAATATATTAGCCAATAGATAAAAAAAAAAAAAAAAAAAAAAAAAAAAAAAAAAGTGTTTCTAAAAATAAAAATGCTAAAGCTACCACGAGGTCCAGACTTTTATCAACCACTTAATAAATTACGTGACAATGAATGTGATTAATACCCCCTCATAAATGTTTTTGCTTTTTAATTGGTGACACATCACTCTTACAATGAAGAAAAAATAAACCATAGGGTAAAAAATAATCTCTTCAATTAATGCATATCCGACTCTGTGAGTATTAGATATTATCAACAACAACAAAAAAGTGAGTTTTAGAGTATAGAACTTGTCTTCCACATACAGAAGCTAGCAAATCACTCTCTCAACAAAACAAGATTGAAATCGGTAGATAAAAATTTAAATAAATAAAGTCTTAAACCTCATTTTTTAAAAAGTTATTGATAAGGGTTATCCTAATGACATTAAGCTAACGAGCCTGGGACTGACGACCCCAGGGCTGACGACCTCAACTCTTGGGCCACCTGAGGCTGACGACCCAAAAGCATGTGGAGACCTAAGGCTAACGGTCTCAGGACACGAGCAAGCCTGACGCATAGCCAAGCTGACGGGGACAGACTGACGAGGTTAGCCTCGGCTCCGTCCACAACCTTACTTGACCAACACGCATACATAAATGATTCTTGAACGACACGCCTGGTTAAGGAGACTCCTACAAGGACAAGGATTTTATGATACACGTGAGATCCACGCATTATTGTCCTAAAAGGAAAAGAACTCCTTGACCAAGGCTTGAATCTCGGCCCAACGCTACTATAAATACCCCAAGACCCTCTCAAAGCAAGGTACGCACAAATAACTCAACTCTAGCACCCTAGTGTTAAAAGTAAAGGTTTCTAACTTAACCTTCGGAGGGTATTTGGCCGGTACCACGCCGGTGCCCTTTCAAAGGTCTTCACTCTCTTTGTTGTGCAGGTACGTCATCGGGAGCACGTGTGGACCGTGTGACTTACTGACGATTTTATTGCATCATCAGTTATAGAAGCAACAACACCAAATTTTAAAACCCTCTGTTGCTCAAAAAAAAAAAATTTAAAAACCCTCTGGGACCACTCACCACTCTCAAAAACAAAATTCCCCACAGTTCTTGCTGTTTGTCATCTTTTCGTCACTTGAATTGCTAAATGGATTTTATACCAGCATCAATTCATAAATTTCAAGAGAGCATCAGCATAAACACGACATAAATCAGATATCAGCTCCCCTTACA
Organism: Castanopsis chinensis; assembly: GCA_032878915.1. Classification (NCBI taxonomy): domain Eukaryota; kingdom Viridiplantae; phylum Streptophyta; class Magnoliopsida; order Fagales; family Fagaceae; genus Castanopsis; species Castanopsis chinensis. The sequence continues at coordinate 1,799,264 of JAVQMG010000053.1, forward strand.
ATTTCCTTATAACTAGTATCGGACTTGCATTTTCAAAACTGAGAACTGAACCAATGACACCTTCTATACCAGAAAACATCTACATCACATTTTTCAGCGCAGAAAAATCAAGGGAAAAAATGAACAATTACTTTACATCTACTTTTACAGGAGCCAATCTTGATGCAGCTTGCTTCTCAAGCACACAGACTCTTACCAATCTTCGATTTCATCATCAGTTGTCTCAATTTCTTGTTGGTCATCCAAACTCATCTTATCAAAGTTGTCTTCTGTCTTGTTGTCTTGCATCAGATCCTGATGAGTTTCAAGACCCCCAGAGGTTCCATATCCAAGCCACTTGAGCATAGGTGTGAACTCCGTCGTCACAACCGACAGATCAGATAAAGTTAGCCCGCTGTAACCAATGAATCTACGTTTTACTATCTCAGTCTGCAGTCATCACACCAATTAACAAATTGTTTAAACATCCTTACTTTTGGGAGGTGAATAGATTTTTAATACTCATACCACAGGAAACCATATTGTTCAGTCCAACAATAGTTCATTACATTTAATTCCATGAAATTAGGGATATGTACAACTACTTTTACTGGTGATTACTGCAGTCACAAAGCAATATAGTGTATGGATTATGAACAAAAGTACATTGTATTCCAATAGGAAGAGTTTGAAGAGTCCTGGAGTAATTAAACAATGTGTGTTGATAGATTCAAGTGACAAGTAGCTACCAATTTAAAAACAGCAAGCCCAAATCCCCACTCTTAAACATCAGTTTCCTAAAGAGAATTATTATCAATCAAATCTAACAATTATTACTATTACCTTGCTTTCAGGATTTTTCAAGTGTTTTCTCATTTCCTTAAAAAATGGAAATCCATAAAAATTAAAAAATTAAAATAAATAAATAAAAAGAAGAAGAAGAAGAAGGAGAAAAAGTCTTTTTGGCCAGGCAAGTTCAGTAGACATCAAAATTCAGCTATCTGGAGGTTTGCGCAGCATTGTTTGTATTGGTGTATGTGGCGGGAGTGGAATGCTAGATGGTTTGAGGATTGTGAACAGTCTATTCTAGAGATAAAGTATTTTTTCTTCCTAACTCTCCTAGAATAGAGTCTAGTTTTGCCATCCTGTTCTTGCTTTTCCCTCCCTGTTTTAATTGATCATTGCAATCTAGGCTCTTGATATTTTGCCACTATAGTACATTTCCATTTTCCAGTGTACTTGGGTTGGCTATTTTTTTAATAAAAGTTATTATGTTACTTATAAAAAAAAAAAAATTAAAAGAAATCATAGTACAAAAGAGAAAGAGCCAGTTTGAAACCTACTTTATTGCAAAGTGATGATTGCTCAACCTGCCAGAGCTTTGGTCGGCGAATGGCATGCCACCTGTATGCTCACAAGAATATTTATATTACTCATTTTTTTCAAGCCATGGCTTCAATGTAGAATTAACTTAAGGATATAAATGTAACCTGGAAGGCGAAGGATGAGAATTTCCAAATAGGACCCCCCGGACAGCAACTGAAGCAGCAGCTGTTTGTAGAACATTTTCTGCCTCATTATATCTAGTTAGCATTCCACGAAAAGTAGCAAGAAGCATGTCAGCATCACTTAAATATGAAGCCACAGTCCATGCATCATCTATTGCCTCCTCACACAGGAAATCTAGAACTAAAAGAAAATTATATGCAACAGTTAGAAACCAGTGGCATCTTGTATGACAGAGTTCAACAATAATACAACTTTCTGGTAAGTCAAAAACACAAGTCACAACACATGTTCACGTGTGTGCAGAACAGAAAGCAATGGTAGTAATCATAAAAGAAATCACAACTTGCAGCTAAAATGATCACCATTTTCATGTAGAAAATCAGCAATAGGCCTTGCTTGCCCATGTGCTTGACAGAGAACCCTCTCTGGAGCATCCATTTTCAGTGGCAATCTTGAGAATTTATCCCGCACAAGAAATTCATCTTGGTCTACAACCCATTAGCACACATGTAAATAATCTTAAGTGGCAAAAGGAATAGCTTTGTCGGTCAATATAAGATAAATCAAACCCCAGCTTTGCAGTCATATATTCTTGAACATTATAATATATTAACAACCCCCCCCCCCCCACCCAAAAAATAATAATTATAATAAAATAAAATAAAATCCATTTCAGGGTGCACACTGACAAACATATTCAACACAATTAAGCCTTAATCCCAATTACACACATTACAGGACATAACTTAAAATTGTAAGTTACTTTTCCCAGAACGTACCCATTAATGCCTTGGCATTTTCAGTCTCTCTTTTGTTATGCAGAAACTTCCCAAGAGCATGAAAAAGAGAGAGTGTCTCATCTCTGCCAAATTTCAGGGAAAATTCACCGTCCAAAGCACTGATCTCATCTGATTTTTCTCTGAAACATGTGGTAGTGGTATCACCCAAAGATAAAGAACGCAAGGGATCTGGCTTGAGGCAACAGAACTGTAAAGATGTGATTGCATTTCGGATGTCACCTCCACTTGCTTTTGCTATTAGATCGATCTGTTCAGCAGTCACATTAAACCGCTCTAGTCTGCAAATTCTTGAAAGTGTCTTCTTAATGGAATTATTTGTAATAGGATTGAAACCAACCTGAAAACTTCCAGGTCCAGTTTAAAATGAGCATTCAATAACAACAGTACATAATAATGGATACTGAATTGTCCAAGAATGTAACCTTACAAGCCCCAGCACTCTCAAGATACAACTTAAGTTCTTCTGAGCATCTTGCAGTCTGGTCCGCTGAATCAGCTTCACCATAGTCTGTGAGCAATATAGCTGTTGGTATCCGAGTTGATTGCACAAGAAGATGCAAACATTTTTTAAGTCTTCCAAAAGCAACTTTTCCATTCGTCATTGGAAGATCATCAATGAGGAGTATGTTAGACGGTTTTGACTCTTTAGCAGAGGATGATGGTATCAATCCATACTTCCTTATTCTCTCAACAAAAATTTCAAACTCATCCAACTTAGACGTATAGTTTATCCCTGGTAGTGGAAGCATTACACTATCAGAAAGTAAAAAACCATAGTAATTTGTTTGAGCATTCTGCACACAACAATTCATGAACAAAATGTAGTTCAAATACCTGCACTAGAGTTATGCAGATGCTCTTGCCAAATAACAGGAGTAGGTGTGTTCCATTCACATACTCTGGCTCCAAGGTGAGATGCAAGTACATGTATAGTTGCCTGAAAAAATGAGAAGCAAGATTTTCAACAATACAATAACAGGGAATAGATATTAATGCGTCAATGAAAAGGTTAAGAACATACAGATTTTCCAACTCCAGCTTGCCCGGTGATGACAAGAACATAAGGACCAAATTCATCCTATAAATTAAGAAGAGATCATGAGGCTCCAAAAAAGTGATTTTACAAAAGGAAAAATGGGCACAGATGGATAACTATGCTCACGTAGATTAATAAAATCAAGTCACATAATAGACCCCAATGTTAAAATGGCAATTCAAAATCTCCAACCCATTGGTAGAAAGAGAGAAAATAAATTACAGGCAGTAGAGATGAAACAAAATATCAGTAACCTACAGTCAAGCACCTTTTGAATAACAGGCGGTCAAAGTCTTTGACATTGTAAGATGATAAGAGTGTGGTGCAGCCACAGCTTTAATGTTGCTGTGGTGTTCTAGTTTATCATCATTACAGGAAACTGCTCATCAGTTCCATCATCATTGTCATCATCCCTAAAACTCGAGGGAATTGCAACTTGTCCTGACCACGTTTTCACACAAGCTAAAACCAACTTTGAATGAAAGCAAAGGTGTTGGAAGAAATTTGCAAAAACTGTTACGAGTTCCAATTTCATTTTAAACAAGTAACAAAAGCAAAATCTTTAATGGAAGGCTTCTACAGTCATTTGTGCAGTGATGAAGAAACCAAGACCTCTTGGTTATACTAAAATCCACAGAAACCAAACGTCCTTGCATCATTGCATGTGAATTGCTCTATCCTAAATATTTTATCACAATTTACTGCTAGTTCACTGTGGTACTGAATTGTTTCTTCCTTCTTCCTCGTTTTGTCTTTTTAATTTTTGTTTTCCCTTTCATTTTGCAGGAAAGGAACCCATATATCAAGACAATAGCCATGATTATAGCATTATTACCTTAGAAGATCTCAATCTTTCTTCAAACCATACCTTAACTTCTTCAACCTGCAGTAGAAAGAACAAAAGAGATCAACATAACATTCCTATTATCAAAATTGAGCAAATTAACTTAACCCCCTTTTTTTTATAAGTAAATTAACTTAACCTTTTTCTTGTGAACAGCTAGCTCTTCCAAGGAACGAGGTTTGTATTTATCAACCCATAACCCATTCGCATTGCTCCCAGCAAAACCTGATACGTGTTCATGTTTCCCTATAAAAGGCCAGTGATAAACAAGCAATGATAAGAATTATCAATTGCCAAATTAAATAAATAAAAGAACGGTAACATTCACATTAGAAGGTGATAATTATTTAACTTTTATAACTCAACCAAGTAGAATTAGAACACAAGGTATTTAAACTATTTTGACCATAATCCACAGTCCTTTTAATACTTAAAAAGTTATTTACATGAAGCCTGAGAACATAACAACATAATGCAAAGCATGCCATGAAACCAATGCCAATGCCAGCCAAAATACAAAGAATCAACAACATTGGCGTACCAGCAGATACCTTGAACCCATTAAACACTTCATCAAAATCGTCATACAAGAATCCAATCTGCATTGAGCGAAATCGAATGGTCAGATTTTTAGTACTTGAGCAACAACATCAGACATTAGAAGAAATACACAGACTGATCACAAATAGTTTATGAAAGAAATACAGGCGAATTGAGCGGAAAATGAACACATTTATCACCATAAATGGTAGTTGCTCGGTTTGATTTCACAGAATATGTTGAGAAAGTAAAACATAAAAATCAAATCCACAGACATTGCATCTCAAAATTTTCTGCTAAAAAACCAAGATTTTGTGATACACTCACATTCAGTATACATATAACAAAAATATAATTCAAATTTACAAAAAAGCAAACATAGAAAGGTAAACTATACCTCATTTACATTACTGGATTCTTTACTCAAGCGAGACCTAGAATTCGAAATGCGAGCCTTCTTGGCTCCTCTAGGGTTAGGGTTTGAACGAGTAATCAGTGACCTAGATTTCGGCTTCGAATAGCTCCGATTGGAACTCAACGAACGTTCATTTTCTTCGTCATCGGAGGACAACACAACTATGTTGTTCCTCTTCCCCATCGCCACCGCTTAATTTCTAGGACTTTGTGAGGAAATAGCAGGCTCGCAATTCCTCCATAGCTTCAACAACCGCTAATGGTGGAGAAGCATTGTCACTTCGGCGAAATCAAAGAGGCAAAAGATTTTTCGAACTCTTTGAAATGAAAAAAAGCGTAATCAGGAAGCTTTCAGTGTGAGATGTGAGAGAGAGAGAGAGAGAGAACGAAAAACGAGAGGAATCGAACTGTGAAATGCAGAGAGATTTCGCGGGCACTGAAAAAACGCGGGGTTTTGTAGTGAGGTTTTTGAGAAAGGAGAAGGTGTACCTGAGAAGCTAATGAGGAGCGATGTTATTGTGTAATCGCAGTGTGTACTGAAATATTCAGTGATAATAATCTCAACCATTGGATTTCTTTTCAGATTAAGATGTGTCGATTTATAACAAAGGAAAATAGTGAGCGGTAATTGTTGTTGTTGTTGTTGTTGACGTTGTTGGTTTTTTTTTTTTTTTTTTAAGGGGTGCTGTAATTGTCCTTCGCAAAGAAAAATAAACATTTAAAAAATCAAAGGAAAAAAAAAAAAAAAAAAACTTTTGCGGAGTTGATGTAAATTTACCTTGTTCGAAGCCTAGCTTGACAACAAGGTGTCAAACATTGATGGCATGTTTGGAAGTTTAGAGAGGGAGGAGAGTAGAGGGGAATAGAGGAAAGGAGAGTAGAGGAGAATGGCTATCATCCACCTTGTTTGGATGTTTTTAAAATTAAGTAAGGGGGAGGGAAGTAATAAGTCTTTTCATTTGTAATTTTTTTAATATAATAAGGGCAAATTTGGTAATTTATTTGGTCAAGCATTTTTATTCTCCACTCTCCCTCCAAATCTCTCCAATTTGGGCGAATTAAAAATGAGGAGTTAGAGGGAGTTGAAACCCCTCCAAACCCCTCCAAACTCCTCCCCCTCCTCCCTTAAAAAACTCCCAAACAAGGTAATTGAACTACTCTCCCTCCCTCTACTCTACTCCCCCTCCTTTTTTTAACTCCCAAACAGGCCATGAATGTCCTATATATATTTTGATAAGAAGACAATAAATTTTATTCAGACGAGGATAAAAATATTACATCAACCGCTAAAGTGCGTTCAATTACACACGATGATTCCTCTACCCAAGTAACAAAATCAGCAATGTTCTTAGCGTACTGAATAAGAATGAATTGCATGGGTAAATGAGAATGAATAAATAAAACTTATCATATATATTCTATATCTATATTTGCTACCTCATTTTGAAGACTCCACGGAATCATTATTTTATTTATCTGATTTTTAAACCAAATTTTGCCAATACAAATGTGTTTTTTTTTATTTTTTATGTTGTGTACTTCAATTTTATTCAGTCTATTTTAGTTCAATTCGGTCCTATTCGGTCAATTCTGGCCACTTCGAAACTATTCGGTCTATATTAGTTATATTTGGTCCATTAGGTTCTATTCAGTCCACATTGCTCTTATTTGGTTATTTTCATCCTATTCGGTCTACTCAGTCTACTTTAGTCCTATTAGGTCTATATTGGTTATATTCGGTCCATTCTGTTCTATTCAGTCTACATTTCTCTTATTCGGTCCACTTCGATGCTATTCGATCTATTCTGTCAACTTTAGTCCTATTTGTTCCATTCGATTCTATTAAGTACACATTGCTCTTATTCGGTTCACTTCGGTCTATTTTGTCAGCTTTAGTCCTTTTCGGTCCATTCGGTTTTATTCAGTCCACACTGCTCTTATTCAGTTCACTATGGTTCTATTTGGACCATTCGCTTCTATTCAGTCCACTTTGATTTTATTCGGTTCTATTCGATCTACAATTGTCCTATTCGGTCTATTATAACCCTACGGTCTTATTCGGTCCACTTTGGTCATATTCGGTTCATTCTATCAACTTTGGTTCTATACCATCCTATTTGCTCTACTTCAATCCATTTGGTCTGATTTGGTCCATTTTTACTTCAGTTCAATTCAATCAACTTGGTCCATTCAATCCATTTTTGTGCAATTACCCAACACGAAAAGGACAGATTTAGCTTTAGGACGTTCATTTAGTATTGAAGTAACTATTATTGTTATTCAGCAAAAATAAATAAATAAATAAAAGAAGTAACTATTATTGTGTTATCAAGAGACTCATTAAACCACGAGAGAGTCAATGGCTGCTTGAAGGTTCTCCTACGAACAAAAATATTTAAAGTCACAAATAATAGATCACCAAGCACATGCAAATAAATAATTAAATAATTAATTAGACAAGAGTGTTTGCCATTGCTAACCTTAGCAAACAACACTGCTAAGGGCTGACATTTTGGTAACTATAAAAATCTTGGTTAAGGCCCATGACAATACGCTACAGAAATTCAGTTGCTATCAAACTTTCAAAGTCCAGAGCCAAACTCTCACAATCGGCCTTGTATAAAATCGATTTTACTGCACCCTCATTTTTTTAACTAATCTATTAAGGAATTTCTGGTTCAAGAACATGTGCCTATTTTCCTAGTCCAATTAATAACACAATAAATCAATAATATTTTTTTCTTTCTTTTTAATTATTCGTATGATTGTTCCCCTTAGCTCTTTGTAAGGGTGGTAATTTGTATTGTCAGGTCATATTCTTATCATATCATGTTAAGGTGAATGTATTGTACTAAATGGGTTTTATCAGAACATAAATTATTTGATTATTGTGTCAAAGCATCTCAAAAAGGTTATTATAAAACTTGTTCATTAAAGAGGTTGACACAACACTACCTATATAACACAATCAATAAACAAGTTTTGTTGGGTTGATGTACAAGACCATTTCAACCTGTATAAAAAATATGATCTAAAATGTTTGACATTGTTTTTTTATTATAAAATAATTCAATGGTTAAGAGATGTTTATGTTAAGCCAAGAGATGCTAGTTGAGTTACAAAACTTTTAGTAACATATTTTTATATATTTCAAGCACATTCAATATAATAATTATGTCATCTTTTTTTTTTTAATTTTTTATACAAGATAGAAATTTTACTCAAGTCTAATCTAATTGTGTATGTGTATGAAATTTCTTCTAGAAACTTGAACTTTGACTCTTGCCTCCCTTGTCTCTCTCTTTCTAATTATAATGATTGTAAATGAAATGCAAATTTTATTCAAATATAAAATACGCAATTTAAGTAATTAGAAATAAAATGAGAGTTGGGGGGGGGGGGTAAAATAGTTGGGAATTAGAGGGATCAACAAATAATTTCCCAAGGTAACTATTTAAAATGCTTCTAGGCATTAACTCTAAATTTAAAAATTATAGTTATAATTGGTAGAAAATTATATTTATTTATATAGGTTAAATGAGTTAATGTATAGACCGATCAACATGTGTTGTGGCAAATAATCAAAGGAGTTATTATATATTGATCACGGGATAAGCAACTACCACAAATTTTATCGTAATTATTAATTGTGTCAAAACCAAAAAAAAAAAAAAAAAAAATCATATCATATCATATTTGTGTGGTATTTGCAAGTCCTAGGCCGCTGTAAATCCTAAATCTTTAAGCCAACCTTTGGTCACTCGTGCATTTGGTACACTTCAACAAAAGTGATGTGCCCATAATGATAGTCTTATCTAACCTCAATAATATACATGACGGTGTTAATTTTATCATTAATTAGTGTGGGATTGGTTGTATTTTTTTTTTTTTGAGAGAATTTTAAATTATAGCGTTAGTTTCTGATGATAACTTTTTATTATCAAATCAAGACATCAATCAGTTTTTAGTGTAAGCCGAGATTGAATCTCAAATTTCTTGTACAACCAAAGACTTCACCGGTTAAGCTAACTAAAATTCACTAACGTGAGATTAATGAGCTAAGTCGAAGACCTAATTTTAGCGAAAATGAGAAATTAGCCATAACTTTCAAACTATATAGTTAGTAGATACTGTTACCAAACTATATTTTTTACTAACATCTTAAGTCTAAAAGGGTCGATTTTGGGCTTAAAAATCAAGTCTTTGACGGTCGATTTTCATAGTCTGCTCAAGTCTAATGTAGCATTTTTTTCACGTGGCGTCTATCTGGAAATCGAGTCTCTAAGACTCAATTTATAAGCCAAAAAAAAATTTAAGTCATTAGAGAACTTCTCATCTCATCAGCGAAGAAAGATAGAGAGAAAAAAAAAGAAAAACCTAGATCACAGAAAGAGAGAAAGAAAAAAAAAAAAACCTAGATTGCCTTGGGCCGTGTGTGGGAGGGTGGGTTTCAAGTTGGCATGGGGCGTGGGTGGCTTCAGCTCAGTGTGGGGTGTGGGTGGCCATCGGTGCTCGTGGCTAGCTGTGGGTCGGGTTCAGATCGTCTTCGAAGATCGAGATCAGAGTAGGTGGCCGTCGGTGATCATGGGTGAGTTTTTTTTTTCCTCTATCTTTCTTCTCTGGTGGCAGATACGGTATGTTTGGGTTTGGTGTTGTTGGATTTTAAATGGTGGTGGTGGTGGTGGCTGCTGTGTTATGGGTGTTTTTTTTTTTTTTTCTTATCTTTCTTCTCTGATTTTGATAAGATTCTAACGAGAAGGTGGAAAGTGGGATTTTGAAACATTATAAATTAAGTTTTAGATATTCGATTTTCAGGTGGACACCATGTAAAAAAAATGCCACGTCAGACGAATTAGATCATAAAAATCGACCCTCAAATACTCGATTTATAAGCCCAAAATCGAGTCTTTTAGACTCAAAATGCTAATAAAAAATATAATTTGTAAACAGTAACTACTAATTATATTATTTAAAAATTATTACTAATTCCCTATTTTAGCCCTACTTTTCATGATATGATTCCACTTTTACTTCAATTTATCACGAGAACATCGCAGAAATAATGAAATGAAATCGGGCCTACTGGCCCGTCTCGCAGCGTCCTTAACCACTCGCCCGCCTCACCTACCCCCACATCTCCCATTCTCTGTTTCTCTCTTTCTTCTTCAACAAAATCCAAACACACTCACAATGTCACACTTACACTCAACCGTAATCAACAGATTCAACACTCCTCTCTCTGTCTCCGCCTCTGTCTCTCCTTTCCCACCAAACTCCAACCCGTACCCGAACTCCAACCCGAACCCGAATACTCCATGGCTTCCACCGCTAACCCGTTCGCTATTTCTCTCTCCTCCAAGCCAACATCTCTTCGTAAAACCAACAACTCCTCCGATTCCTTTCTCCGCGTCCAGAGTCCTAACTCGGTCTCGCTCCGCTCTTCCTTCGTTTCCCCGAGTTCGATCGAGTTGAATTTGAATCGGCGAGTGAGCTCGGTGTCGAGCGCGAGTCGAGTCAGGTCGAGGATTTGCGCGAGTTCGGCTCCGGTAATGGAATCGGCGGCTAAAACGGATTCTAATGGCCCGACTATCGTGGACGTGGATTTGGGCAACCGGAGCTACCCGATTTACATCGGATCCGGACTCCTCGATCAACATCACCTTCTCCAGAAGTAAACTTCCAGTCAAATTTTACTCTTTTTTCACTTTTATTCGTTTGGTTTTGATTTTGCGTGTGAATTTTTTTTTTTTCACTGCTAGCTTTGTTCAAAACTTGGTTCAGTTTCTGTAAATGAGTGACCAAAATGTTTCATATTAGATTTCTTAGACACTAAGAGTAAATAATGTAGCATAGGTTAAAATTTAAAACTTTTGGCACATGAGACTCAAAATTCAGATTTGATTTCTTAGTATTTATCCATGAAGCACGAACACGGACACGACTACATGACAATTCTTGAAAAATTAGGATAATATAGGCAATTTTATTTATTTATAGGCATATTTGATTTTTATTTATAAGTTTTCAAAATAAATAACAACCTAGGATGCACAGACACGGGTACGATATGATGACATGATTCATTTTTGAAAAATTGTAACATGATGATACGACAGATAGGACACCGTTATGGCTCGGGTATTGCGCCCCAAATGAAGTGTTTGTGCATCCTTGATAACGACTATCAAAATATTTAAAAACATGTCTAAGATTGAAGGAATTATTTTGAGAATACACATTCAGAGTTTTTCAAGTTTCCGTGTTTCTTAGGTATTTATAGACATGCGGGTAGTTTTCTTTATTGGATTGGTCAATAATAAGTTGATTGTTATGTGGTAGGCATGTTCATGGGAAGAGAGTACTTGTGGTCACTAATAGCACAGTTGCACCACTCTACCTGGATAAAGTTGTTGAAGCTTTAACTAAGGGGAACCCTAATGTTTCTGTGGAGAGTGTGATTTTACCTGATGGTGAGAAATACAAGGACATGGTGGGTATCTTTTAAGGTCTAAAATTAACTTTTTTGTGTTTGAGGTATAATTGACTTTGCATTGAAAGTAAGTGCGTGTTTGATCTGATAGGATACACTTGAGAAAGTCTTTGACAAGGCCATTGAGTCGCGGTTGGATAGGCGTTGTACATTTGTTGCCCTAGGAGGTGGTGTGATTGGTGACTTGTGTGGCTATGCTGCTGCCTCTTTCCTCCGTGGCGTTAATTTCATTCAGATTCCTACGACGGTGATGGCACAGGTCTGCTAATTTCTTTTAAATCCATTACACACGTATGACAATGTTTCTCATTCCTAACTTTTATTTGACAATTTCTCTGTTCAGTCCACTTGTTTGGACTTAACCCCTTCCCCCCCACACACATTCCTTTGACGTTTTGATTTTTTTTTTCCCAGGTGGATTCCTCTGTTGGTGGCAAAACTGGGATAAACCACCGCCTTGGGAAGAACTTGATTGGTGCTTTTTACCAACCTCAATGTGTACTTGTAGACACAGACACGTTAAACACATTGCCGGATAGGGAATTGGGATCAGGGCTTGCAGAGGTTATAAAGTATGGGCTTATCAGGGATGCTGAATTTTTTGAGTGGCAGGAGAAGAATATGGAGGCATTAATGGCTAGGTATAAAAACCATAGAAGAAAATTTTTGAGTAAATTTCCGACCTAGTGCACTGCATTGACTTGATTATTTTCATGAAAATGAAGATGAAACATATCTTAGGACACACAAAATTTATATAACTTGTTATAAATATTGGTTGTTTTTTGGGCCATTTGGAATATTTATCAAAAAGTTCCGCATCTAAATGTAGCTTTATAGCACTTATTTTATTTTATTTTTACTCAATTTGGATGGAACATCATGCATGAGTATAATTGGTTGGTCCATTGCAGGGATCCAAGTGCACTCACTTATGCTATAAAGCGATCATGTGAAAACAAGGCTGAGGTTGTGTCCTTGGATGAGAAGGAAGGTGGATTGAGGGCAACACTGAACTTGGGTCATACATTTGGCCACGTGAGTTTTGAGTTTATGCAGTTAATTTCATCCATTGTAGCTTGGATAACTGCAAATTTTGTGCTTTGCAAATCTTGTGTAGGTGAAGTGATTTTTCTAATTGATAGGTTATGGCAACATTTAAATCCTACTACATATGAGTTATGCAACTGCAATTTACTGGAGTGAACATGAAGAAGTATGAAACATAAAGTGGTATATGTTATGTAGTGGATTTTTATCAAGTCTGACATCTTAGAAAATCTCATGAGTTCCATGCTTTAGGGTGAGTTTGGTTGAGCTTTTTGAAAAAGTGCATATTGAAAAAGTTGAGTTTTCAAAAAGTGCATAATGAAAAAGCTGAGTTTTAAAAAGCTGACTGTTTGGTAAAGGCTGTTAAAAAGTGCTTTTTGAAAAAGCTGAGTGTTTGGCTAGCACTTGTAAAAGTGGTAGTTTGAGAGATAAATTACCAAAAAGGACAACGTATATAGAAGGGAGTTTATTTCATACTTTTTTTTTTTATGTGAGTTTATTTCATAATAATAATAATAATAATAATAATAATATTATTATTATTATTATTATTATTATTATTATTGGTATTATTTTAATAATCTTTGGGCAATTTTTCTTTGTTAGTGTCATAATTATTTGTTTGGGCAATAATAATTAAATCTAAATAATTTCCATCATCATGAAGCAGAAAATGAAAATGTAAAAAGATGATAAAATATACACCAATAATCCAAGTTTAATAAATTGTACTACATAAAAATGTAAAAAGATATAAAATACATATTAATAACCCAAGTTTAAATTGTACAACACAATCATATTTTTCTCAATTTCCCATCCCCATACATAGACCTTTCTTAGATACAACTCTCTTCAAAATAGAAAATCAATACTTTATTTTCACATTTCAATTTATAGTTGCATAAAATACAAATCAAAACTCACAGCTTAGATCACAGCAAAACTCACAACTTAGATCACTCTCCAATTATGAAACACACTGGAATGCCCTCTCAAACTCCAAAGTTCGAACTCGCAGATTTAGATCACCTTGCTCCTGTATTAAAAGGAGAACAGAACATCAAAATGAAAGCCACGTCAACAAAACATATATCAAAAAAACATAATCAACAAAAACCACAAAACCAACCCAAATAGCTCAAGCTACCACTCAATAATGTTCAACAACAAACAACAACAAACTAAACTATTATACCACATTTGCCACTTGATTACATTAAATGGGAAATGAAGCCAAGGTATACAACTGAAAATGATTACATGTAGGTCATAGGTAGTGCACTAGCTGCACACTTGTGCAGCAGGTAGTGCACACACTGCACTTCCTGCTGCATTGGTGTGCAGCTTGGGCTGCACTGGTGTGCAGCTTGGGCTGCACTGGTGTGCAGCAGCTAGTGCACTACCTGCTGCACACCCCATTTTACCTGCATTAGTAGTGGCTTAAGAGTAGCTTTTTGATTCACAATGCTATTCACAAAATGAATTTTCCTCTAGACACACATTTGAATTCACAAAGCTATTCACAAAGCTATTCACAAAATGAATTCACAAAGCTATTCACAAAATGAATTTTCTATTCACAAACAATATCACAAAATGAATTTTCCTCTAGACACACATTTGCACTTGTCATAAATTTGATGAAATTCCTAGAGCAACAATCTATAGCTGGTGTCAATAGACTTAGGAGTAGCTTTTTGATGGGGTAGTTACTGCATTGTGTTAGGAAATGGATAGTGTAATATAATGAAACCCATTGCATTAAAGTTATCAACAAAATTCTCATACACATCATGAATCTCAACAAAATTCTCATACAATTAGGCCTTTCAATTGCATGTCACAGACGCAGGGATCCAACTGAATCAAAGCAACAAGTACAGAGCATCCACCAAATTAAAAAATAAAAAAATAAAAAAAAAACTCCGATCAGTGTTTTTAGACAGAGCATCCACAAAAAAAAAAATAATAATAAAAAAAAAAAAAATTCGGATCAATGTTAACAGAGCATCCACAAAATTAAAAAAAAAAAAATTACAAACCATGTACTCACAAAATTTTTTCAGTACCTGACAAAAAAAAAAAAAAAAAAATCGGATCAATGATGGTACCTGGTGGTTTTGGGTAGCAGATCGGTGTTGCTTGGTGGTTTTGGGTAGCAAATCGGATCGGTGTTGCAGATCGGATCGGTGTTGCGGATCGGGTAGCAGATCGGAAACCTTCAAATAAAATCACAGAGGAAAAAACGAAAAAATTACAAAGGACCATTTGAGAAGATGAAGAAAGAAGAAGAAGAGGAAGAACACTTACGTTAGAGGCTTGGGCTGCACTGGTGCGTGAGAGAGTGAAATGAGAGAGTGAAATGAGAGAGCACTTTGGTGCGTGAGAGAGAAATGAGAGAGCTGGTGCGTGAGAGGCGTGAGAGAGGAAATGAGAGAGCTGAAGGGCAAATTCGTCAATCCATGGCTCTTTCAACGGATCTATTATAAAAGCCCAGTGGCTTTTGTATTGTGGACCGAAAGTGGAGCATAAGTGTTCTGCGCGTTTTGGCTGTGGAACAAAAGCTGACTTTTTAACAAAAGTTGGCTTTTGGGTCTAACCAAACACATATTGCAGCCCAATTTTTTCAAAAAGCCAACGTTTGGGTCCAAAAAGTGGAACCAAACGGGCACTTATTAGGATCCATGGCTCTAGAGTTAGTACTTGTTTTTGGTCAATACTTCTGTACTCTGTTGTTACAGTTTCCTGAATCGGTAGAACTTGATGCACTAGCGCAAAGCATGTATGTCTGTAGATGTTGGTTATTAGTTGGTTCAGTTCGCCTTTGCCTCATGCTCTCACCATGATCCATTTTAACCATTGTAGGTAGCAAATTTGTCCAACAACTTTACCTGTAATCAATCTGATCTTAATGGCATTGGACATTAATGTTCATTCCACCATCATTTATATAAATTTTCTAGTGTATGATTTTAAATCTTTCTCAATATCGAATTAATGATGATAATCTTTTTAACATTTACCTCTGTCCTGTTATTGAAGTTCATTAGTTAATTACTGTTTATTTTCTACTTTTGTCCATGTCAGTTTTTCTGGATGATGCTGGCTCAATTATTTATCTTGGGGAAGTAGAGTGAATGGTTCTGAGTTATTATAGATATATGTGGTTGGGCTGTTGTTTCTTTTGCTAATTGTTGACCACAAATTTATGTTGAATACTTGCTTAGGCGAAATCTTATCTAAGAGGTGTTTTTGTTATTATTTCTTTAGTACTTTGTATTAAGCTTTGCTTGGAGTCATCCAACTGACATGCCAGGGTTGCCCTCATGGTAGACTGTCTCTCCTTTGTGTAATTTGTGTAAATGTACAAGTATTGTTAAGATGTGAAGTCCAGCATGTAAAGTTTATCATTTTACTTTATAAAGTTTGAAGTTTGAACACACAAAAAATTATATTCTTTTTTAAATTTTTTGAAATTTATATTTAATCGTACTGTTATAAAGAGACTCATTATTGGATTCTTCAATTTCCCTGCCAGAAATAGCCCCTTTTGATTAACTCCCTATATTGTGGTATGTCTTTTCAGGCAATAGAAACCTCGTTTGGCTATGGGCAATGGCTCCATGGAGAAGCTGTTGCAGTTGGCATGGTATTACTATTTAGCCTCTTTTCTTACCAGGCATTCCTCTTTCGTATGTGTCACAGTTATGTTAAAGGAGGTTGTGTGGCAATTTTCAGGTCATGGCTGTTGACATGTCACATCGCCTTGGTTGGATTGATGATTCTATTGTGAAGCGAGTTCACAACATTCTGCAACGGGCTAAGTTGCCTACTACCCCTCCCGAAATGATGACTGTGGAGATGTTCAAGTCTGTTATGGCTGTAAGATAATGAGGCTGCCATTATACAATGAAATTCAAACATTTTTTTTTTCACTCATCCTTAATGTCTCTGTATTCTTCTGGTTGGCAGGTTGATAAGAAGGTAGCTGATGGACTACTAAGGCTCATCCTTCTAAAAGGTCCTCTAGGCAATTGTGTTTTTACAGGTGATTATGATAGAAAGGCCCTAGATGAAACACTCCGTGCGTTTGTTAAGTCCTGATTTGAGATCTGAAGTTGACTTTTCTCCTCAGTGTGCAAATTTTGTATCACATCTCTGTGTATTATGCCTGTTGTTTTCCTTGTACTTTGGATGACTTGGCCCTTGGTCAGCCTAAATTCTATTAGCAAGTGCTCTTTCCAAGCTGTAATTTTAAAATTTGTGGCATGCTCAATAATTCATCCCTAGGTATTTATATAATTTTTTTATGTAGTTTTCTGATTTACTCCTTTCATGTCACAGTATTAATTCTAGTTATCTTGTCTAGCATTTGTTTTTGATGGTGTGCATTGAATTGATATGAAAAATTCATGGCTGTGAATTAGATTGCTTTCCTTAGTAGATTGGATGAACTTGAATGCAATTTTCAAGGGTTCAAGTTATTTTCAGGGTAACTTGCCTTTAGTATATCAATGGGATGTGTCCGTACAGTAGGAGGTATGAGTTTGTAGTAACCAGTTATTGGATAAGCAAAAGAGGTAAATTTGAAGGTTAAGAGACAAGAAAGAAAAAGAAATTTCCCATTTCTGGTTATGTTTATGGTATTTTTGATCGAATCATATGGGTTGGTTCTACACTTTCTACTTCCCAACATCAAGACATCCTTTACCATGCACCTATCTTGAAATTCAGATTGAGATCATAAGATCCTACTTTCGTTATTATTAGTATTATTATTATCATTATTATTATTATTATTATTATTATTATTATTTAAAAAGGACAAAAAATATATAAAAGATAGTAGTAATTGTTACATTTTTTTTTGAAAGCAGTAATTGTTACATTTTTAAGAATTATTAAAATCATTAATGAAAAATGGCAATATAGTTCAACTTCTATAATCTACAGGAATGATCTTTGACTAACTACCGGAGTAATTTTGTTTTTTCAAACTCTATTAACTAATCAAAGGAATATTTTTTTTTCAAACACAAGTTACCTAAAAAGTTAAATAATAAGCACTTAATTAGCAATTAAAAGTATCCATACACGAACAAAGGAGAATGCTTTCCAAGTTCTAGCCAGCACCGCAATAACAAAACAATTCAAATAAAGTAGATAGTCTATGTTTCCACCTTTAACTAGGGAAGCAAAAAACACAAAATGAAAATAAAAAATGGACATTCAATCATCCATGCCACATTCTTCATTTTGTTCAATGGTTTCATTGTGGTCATCAACATCGTCATCAATGCCATTGCTTGCACCAACATCAATGTCATTGCTTGTACTACCATCATCAACTTCTGTAATTTTTTCATTGGAAGTTCGAAAGTACTCACCACCTAGCATAGCAAAAAAAAAAAAAAAAAAAAAGATAAAAGCAAGAAAAGAAGACTGCAAATAAGAAAAAATGTCACTCTTATCCCACTATTTTACAAGCCTAGATGGACGCTGAGTTTTCCTCTGACCCCCCTCGCTCAATTGAAGAAGAAGATGTGCTTGGACGAAGTGTCAAAAAGTTTAAGGAGAGCACGAATGGTAGGCAGCCCTTTCAGCCTCGAGTACCTGTTAGCTATAAGGATACTCTTTTGGGAGATATACCGGGTGCTTATGAGCAAGCATTCAAATTTGACTCTTTCAGCAATGATGTTGAAGATTCAGATTATGAGCTAGAACCTCTTATTGAAGGTATGGTTGAAGTTAAATTGTCCAAAGAGACTCTGGTACGTATTAGGGAGCCTTGGTCTAAAGCTTTGATTGTAAAATTGTTTGGTAGAACTGTTGGTTATAACTACCTCACTTTTAAAATCAATGCTTTATGGAAACCTGCAGCAAAGTTGGATTGTGTTCACATGGGTAGGGGTTTTTTCTTAATTAGATTTAATTGTGCTGATGATTATGACAAGGTCTTAAAAGGTGGCCCTTGGTTTGTTGTAGATCATTTTCTTGCCATTAGACCATGGGAGCCTTATTTTAAAGCTTTAGAAGCTAAACTGTCATCTGTGGCAGTATGAGTTAGATTTCCAGAACTCCCTATAGAGTTCTATGACAGAGTAGTGCTTAAAGAGATTGGTAGTGTGATTGGACCGGTACTGCGTATAGATTCATACACTGCTTCAGAGTCTTGGGGGAGCTATGCAAGGTTGTGTGTGCAAGTTGACTTAGAGAAACCCTTATTAATGTGGTACGAATTGGTAAGTGCAGGCAGGTGGTACTGTATGAAGGTATTTCGGCCTTATGTTTCAACTGTGGGGGTCTGGGTCGGATCCGGATCCTCTCCATTTCAAAGTGAAATGGAGAGGCTCCAGTTAACGGCTAAGATGGAGTCCAAAATGATCCACGCTCAAAATGTGAACACGTCATTTAAAAGTTCAAACTCAAGTTAAACTCAACTAGAAAAAAAGAAACTCAAGTTAAACTCAACCAGACAAAAAGAAACTCATTCAGCCTATCTCCCACTGAAAACAAAAAAAAACCTTTTGGGAGGGAAAAGTGAAACAGAGGTTGATCATTCAGCCTATCTCTCACTCTCACGTTCAAAGCTTCACAAATTTTAACCCATAAAAAAAAAAAAAAAAAAAAAAAAACCGAAGCCTTCATAGCAGGTTCAGAACAAGTGAAATAGAGGTGTATCTTGTTCAAAGCTTTGGAGGGAAACGTGAAACATCTCAAAGCTTCACAGATTTTAACCCAAAAAAAAAACCTCACGGCAGAGAAGGTTCGGCTCTGTTTCTATCTTGCCAAAACAGAGGTAAAGATTGATGAAATCATTGATTTTCCATTTTTTACACACACACACTTATAACAAATACATTGCTCCATTGGCTCAAATTTAAGAGGTAAGCATATAAAATATAATCCTTAATTTGTAAATTGCTAGACTTGACAAATAAATGATAAAAACTATAAAGCTCGTATTAAATATTATGAAGTATTTATTTTTACAACTAAAGTGAAAATATATAATTTATTTGGGATCATTTTAATTTAGGCCTTTGAAGTTTTAAAATATTGATTTAGGCTATAATTGTAGGCAAAAATTTAAAAAGAAAAGCTAAAAAGAATACAAACATATTAGACATTTTTTTTTACTCACGTGGTTAAAATTTATCTAATGTAAGGAAAAAAAATAGTAATCGGCGGGGACTTTCTTGAACGAGAAGTCATTTACGCCGTTGGTTCGGAGGATAGAGGAGAGGCGAGATTCGATGTCGCTGTCGCAGATTGGGTTGGAGGAGGGAACAGAGTCAGGGTCAGCGATAGAGAGTGGCGCAGAGAGGTCGAGTAATGGCTCTAGTTTTGATATGCGTTCCAGGATTTAGGTTTGAACTCACTCTAGCTCTGCTAATGTCTTTTCCATTCTGCACTACCCTCTCTCTCTCTCTCTCTCTCTCTCTCTCTCTCTCTGTGAGTCACTGCACTAGTTCCCTCTCTTCCGTTTAAAAAAAAAAAGTGACAAATTGGATTGAATCTACCCGATCTACTCATTGTCTTCCAACATCATGCTCGCAATCTTCAAGAAGAAAACCACTTTCGTCGAGCTCTACAGGCCTCTCCGCAACTACATCGCCTTCAATTACTCCGAGCGCGAAGCTCAGAACCTCGAAGACGATCTCCAAACCCTAAGCAGTACTGCGCCGATTTGGAGCGCTTGCCGAGATGAGGAGCAACGGCTACTGTACCAAACACACACGATCAACGAGGTGCTGGCGGAGATGCAGGGCGAAGATGCAGTGCAGAGATAAGGAGCGACGGCGACTAGAAGGACCGTGGGACGGAGAGAGGTTTTTGAAATTTCAGATGAGAGAAGCTTGGGTTAGGACCGTGGGATGGAGAGAGGCTTTTGAAATTTTAGATGAGAGAAGCTTGGGTTAAGTTTTTTGAGGTTAGGTGAGGTTGGGTGTGGTCTTTTTTGAGGTTGGGTTAAGTTTTTAAAATCTTAAATGACGTGGCAGAAATTGGAGCGTGGAACATTTTGGACTCCATCTCAGCCGTTAACTGGAGCCTCTCCATTTCACTTTGAAATGGAGAGGATCCGGATCCGTCTGGGTCATACTCAAGGCAATTGTTGCTACAGTATCAAATCGAGTGGAAAGGGTGAAGAGGTTGGAGAAGCTTCTAAAAATCAGAATCCTACTCAACCTGGTGATGTTGCTAAAGTCCAAGAAGTGGGCCAGGGATCTCAATCAAATCCCAACTATGGGCCTTGGATGCTGGTCACGAGGAAACACAATTCGGTTCGTAATGAACGAGGACCATTCCCAACCAAAGAAAATTCTGGAAATAAAGGGCACAATGGTAAAATCATTTATCAAGTGGTGGATGATGATGTAACTTCCAAATCTTCTGTTGAGACACAAGATGCTAGACTGCCTAGCTCAGCACGTGGGAATGTAACTCATTAGGTACAAAGTGAGGAGATGGAGACTGTGGAGTATGACTCACTAATTAATGACAACAGTAGAGAGGATTTTCTGGCAGACACGCAAGTAAGGAAAGAAGAAGTTTCTCTCAGGAAGCAAACCCAAGGCTCTAAGTTTCGAACAACTAAAAGCCTTGGGATTAAGAATTCTAAATCTTTGAAGCGCCAGGCAGTTTCGTCTGGGAGCAAGGTGTTGAGCAATCGAGCTTTGTCACCGTCAGATAAGCCTCAAGGAGAACTCAATGGAAACAAACTTCCCAGGATTGATGCCTTTTAGGAGAGGAGGATTGTGGATTTCAGAGGGTTGGCTTCAGCTCACATGGGGAAGCATCCAATGTTGAAACTAATCCAAATTCTGATTCCAATCAAGAGGTGCGATCTATTCGTGTGTTGCAGAGAGGATATACAGGGGATTCTCAAGTATATGATGATATGGAAATCGGATTGGGCAACATCCAAGGCTATTCTGAGGAGGCTAGGTTGGAGCATGGTGGATGCAGCATTGATGAACCCAAATCAGGTTGAATACCCTGTGGGTCAGTCTGTCCAAATGAATGTTTTAATGAGGAACTGCAGGGGTGCGTTAAACCCCGATTTTAAGAGAAGGATTTTTGAGATGGCTATGAATCATAATCCGGTGATCATGGTGATTACGGAAACTAGAGTGAGAGGAGATAGGGCGGAGAGGATTATTGCTGATCTACCTTTTGATGGGTTTATTACTACTGATACAATTGGCTATGTAGCAGGGCTCTGGGTGCTTTGGAAGAAAGATGAAGTGGAAATTGATCTGCTTGCAACCACAGAACAAGAAATTGATCCCACTGTTAAGGTACGTTCTTCTGGCCTTACCTGGTTCATTTCAACAATTTATGCTAGTCCTCGATTGGCTGAGAAAAGAATTGTCTGGGCCAATTTGTCAGAAATTGCTAAACTCCATAACTATCCCTGGCTAATGCTTGGTGATTTTAATGAGGTTTTGAGCAGTGAGGATAAATTTGGGGGGAACCAGATAAATTTAAATAGGGCCTTGGAGTTTAAAGCTTGCTTGGATAACTGTAGTTTTTTGGATTTGGGCTTTGCTGGCCCAAAGTTTACTTGGACTAATAAAAGGCCAATCACGAGTCTTATTCTTGAGAGATTGGATAGATGTTTTGCTAACCCGAGTTGGAGGTTGTACTACCCTGAAGCTTTGGTCACCCACCTCCGCAGGTCATATTCTGATCACTGCCTTGTTTTAATTGAACTTATGGGAAAGAGACCTAATTGTACTAATAAGCCATTTTAGTTTCATACCATGTGGCTACTTCATCCTCAGTTTCCTAAAGTTGTGGAGGATGCTTGGTTTGAGGGAAGACCCCTTTCATGTGCTATAGATGATTTTTCTAACAAAGCCCAAAAGTGGAACAGTGATGTATTTGGTAATATTTTTGTAAGAAAAAAAAGAGTGTTGGCTAGATTGGGAGGTGTCCAGAAAGCTATTGCCAATAGGCTTAGTGAATCCCTTCTTAGGTTGGAGAAACAGTTGATTGAAGAACATGCCCTCATTATGTTGCAAGAGGAGGAATATTGGGCATTGAAATCCAGGCTGAATACTGCTACCTATGGAGACCGTAATACTTCATTCTTCCACATCACAACTGTGGTGCGAAGGCAGAGAAATAAAATTAGAAGTCTTGTTAATGGGGTTGGGGAGTGTATCCAAGATGAGGAAGGAATTAAGGAGCTGATTCAAGCTTGCTTTAAAAATCTGTACTCGTCTAAAATGGATGTGGTGCTTGTTAAATCCCCTGTCAATGACTTTTCGTGTTGTTGGCTTTCTGAGGAAGATAGGTCCTGTTTGGACAGAAAGGTGGATGATGAGGAAATCAGGGAAGCTTTGTGGGCTCTTAAACCTTTCAAGGCTCCTGGTCGTGATGGTTTACACGCTGGATTTTTTCAGCACTTTTGGCATGATGTCAAAGACTCTATATGCAACGAAGTTAAGATAGCATTTGAGTTTGGTGTTATTCCGAAGTTTTTGAATAAAAAACTGATCACCCTAATTCCCAAATGTCAGCATCTGGAATCTCTTGCAAATTACAGACCTATTAGTCCGTGTAACTCAGTGTATAAACTCATTTCCAAGATTTTAGTAGCTAGGATTAGACTGCTACTCAATAACCTTATCTCCCCAATCCAAACTTCTTTCGTGCCAGGGAGGAAAGGAATAGATAATGTTATAATTGCTCAAGAGCTTATCTATACCATGGACAAATTGAAAGGCAGGGAGGGGTATATGGCTGTGAAGGTGGATCTTTAAAAGGCGTATGATAAATTGGAGTGGAGCTTTATCCATAAAGTTCTCCAAGCTTTTCATTTTCCTCATAGCATAATTAAGATGATTATGAGCTGTGTTTCTTCTACTACTATCTCTGTTTTGGTTAATGGGAGTGGCCTTGAAAGTTTCTCTCTGTCTAGGGGAATAAGGCAAGGGGACCCGTTATCACCGAATTTGTTTATTTTGTGTATGGAGTATTTGGGTAATCTTATTGAAGAGAAGTGTTCAAAAGGAGTTTGGACTCCTCTCAAGGCCTCACGTGGGAATTTAAGGATTTCTTATCTATTTTTCGCAGATGATCTTATATTGTTTGCTAAAGTCAATAGAGATATCTGTGAAGCCATTCCGGATGTGTTGCCCACCTTCTGTTTAGAATCTGGGCAGAAGGTCAGTCTGGATAAATCTAGAATCTATTTTTCTCCCAATGTTGATCCTGAGCTAAAAGTAAGAGTTTGTGAAAGTTTGGGGGTGCCTGAGACTATTAACTTCGAAAAATACTTGGGGTTTCCCTTTAGACATAGAGGGACCTCCAGAAGGCAGTTTAATTTTGTGGTTGATCGGGTGATGGGCAAGTTAGCTGGGTGGAAGGCTAAGTTCTTGTCCTTTGCTGGTAGGGCTGTCTTGGTGAAATCCGTGATGTCAGCTATTCCCAATTATGTCATGCAGGGGGCTACCTTTCCTGCTCACCTATGCGAAAAGTTGGATAAAATAAACAGAGAGTTCCTCTGGGGTTCGTCAATTGAAAAACGAAAAATGCACCTAGTTGGATTGGGGAAAATTATTAGGCCTAAAGATGAAGGAGGCTTGGGGATCCAATCAGCCAGAGCTAAAAATATCGCGCTGCTGGCAAAATTGAACTGGAGGATGTATCACGAAAAAGAAGTTGTGTGGGCGAAAATTCTGTTGAACAAGTATTGCTCAGATTCCAGAAGGAGGGCTGCTGATCCGGATGCTCTCCCTTCTTCCTCTAACTGGTCTGCTATTAAACTTGGTTTCCCTACCTTTGCTAAGGGCATCTGCGGGGGGATTGGAAATGACTCAACAAAAATGGTGTGGGTGGATAGTTGGATTAAAGGACAATCTTTAAGGGAGCTCATTGAGGGACCATTATCAAGGAATGATATGAATTTAACTATAGCTGATATTCGAGACAATCATGGGTGGAATTGGGAGAGTTTATTAGTTGTGTTACCACCTATAATTAAGGAAAAAATTAGAGCTGTTCCATGCCAAGAATTTGGGAATGCTGAGGATGTAATTATGTGGAAGTACACGAAGGATGGGGATTTTTCTGTTAATTCAGCTTATTTACAAGTCATTGGTGGTGTTGAGGGTGATAAAACTTTTGGGGGCAATTGGATTTGGAAGTTGGACACTCTTCCGAGAATTGTGAGCTTTTTATGGTTATGTTTGCATAACAGTGTCCCAGTTAGGGAGGTCTTGGCTACTAGAGGTATCAATTGCAGCAAACTTTGTCCTATCTGTAGAAATCAAGAAGAATCAATACAGCACATGTTTAGGGACTGCATTTTTGCGCGACATTTCTAGGCAGACATCTGTGCCCCTCATATTTCCTTTCTGCCCATTCTTGAAGTGAATGACTGGCTACAAGCTAATTGCCAAAGTAAGTCTCTTCACCACAGCTCTATTCCATGGAATGTAATATTTCCACTAGCTGTTTGGAGTATCTGGAAACACCGTAACAAAGTGGTATTTGAAAATGTCCCTCTCAACATGAATCTGCATAAAACCTGTCTTAACGAGGAAAGGGAATATTTCTTCTGTGTAGCTAAATCCGAGAGGAAGAAACAGATCGCATCCATACCTGTGAAGTGGAACAAGCCACCTGCAGAATAGTATAAATTAAATACAGATGGCGCTTCAAGTGGGAATCCAGGTCAAGCGGGGGGAGGTGGCTTAGTTAAAGACTGTAGTGGGAGATGGATCAAAGGCTTTTCGAGATCCATTGGCCATGCTTCCAGCTTTGTGGCAGAATTTTGGGCATTAAGGGATGGTTTAAAGCTGGCTTTAGGCATTGGAGTTCAGACGTTGGCGGTGGAGTTGGAAGCTAAAATGGTGGTTAGTCTTGTCACTTCCTCAGGGGGTTCTAATAAACCTTATCTCCCTCTTCTAAATGATTGCAGATTCTTGCTGAGCAGGTTTCTACAGGTCCATGTGGAGCATGTGTTCAGGGAAGGGAATAGCTGCGCTGATGCGCTTGCAAGAAGGGGCATCAACGTGACTGAGGAATTTGTTGTTTTTGATAATCCTCCTAGTCCTGATATTTTGCATTTCGTTAATATGGATGCCACTGGTGTATTGTATAATAGGACATCTAACTGTATACTCACTGATAGGGTGATGTAGCTGTGTCTGTTTTCTTTCCCCTTAACCAATATATATATATATATATATATATATCACTTTTTAAATTTTTTTATTATTTATTTTATATTAATAATACTTATAATGAAGCATAAAAGTTGTAAATTAAAACCTTCTCTTGAATTCCTCGTAGTGGCTTCTTCCTTCAACTCATTTTCATCACTATTATATGCCTCCTTTCGAGCAGCCCTGTCAAGAACATCAAGGAAACTTTCTTTTTGTAGAGGAAGTTAGACTCTCATTTTCTGTTATCCACTCATCATCTGAAGGCATATCATCAAAACAAATTTCCATAGGTTGACTTGTATTTTCTTTTCTTTCTTTCAATTTGAAGTTCTGCATGACAAGCACCATGTCATTCAACTTTTTCTGGCGTAAATAATTTCTTCTTTTTGAGTGTACCTAAAGACATTCAAAAGTTTTTATAATGAAAACCTCTTGAAATAACTAGCAAAATTTGTATGTGAAAGAACCTCTCAATTTATTTTAATATAAAAAATAACTTACCATCTCGAATGGACTCTTATTCTTTTCCCAATCTGAAGAGCTACATGTTAAACTAAATGTTCTAATAGCAAACCTCATCAACTCCGGACACTCATCTCCATATGCACTCCACCAGTCAGGCTTAGTAAGAGGGTTACAAATTTAGGAATTCTTAAAAAAACAAATGAAATTTCAAATGAGATAGCAAATTTAGAAACCTGAAGTTTTGCTCCGTCTAGCTGAGATTGCAAACTCTATACCAAATAGGCCTTTTGCATCCTTGAATGATTCAAACTGCAAATCTATTTTGGCTCTCTCTTTAGTATCAGCTATCATTCTAAAGAGACAAGAGTATAGCCCCAATTTAATGTCGACATCCGGATTAAAATCATCACTATAGTGGTAGTGAGGATTCAAATAGTATGCTGCAGCATGCAAGTGACTATGAAACTGGTGTTGCCATCTGTGATCAATAATATCCCATACAAGTTGGTATCTATAATACATAAAATGTCATATATGTCACTATTATTATACTGCAAATAAAAAACTATAACATTCTTACACTAATCAATTCAAAAAGTAAATCAAAGTAAGATATAAAATTTTACCTTTTTGAACATTATTGAAATTACTTACTATTTTTTATTTTGCTTGATCCATAGCTTTACGGATGAATCCCATTGAAGGTGATGTGTAGGAGTTTACTATTCGAAACACCTTTAAAATGGGTATTGCAGCCCTTAGACAATAAGAAACATGCAGACAAAAATCTCGACTATCCAGAACTATTGCTTCAATTCTTTTTCCTTGTGAGGCAGCAGACCTCCTCAACTTCCATTTGTCAGATGAGAACATTGTTATCAATGCCCCTTTTAGTTCATGAAGGCATGCCAATGTCAATTATGTAGTAGCAAATCGAGTTGCAGCAGGTCTAATCTATTAACGTGTATAGTATTGTGGGCTTTAGGCCTGGTTAGATTACTTGTATAGTACACATTCTTGTACTGCACTCTTACTTGTACTGCATTCATATTTACTTGTACTGCATTCATATTTACTTGTACTGCACTCATATGCCTCCTATATAAAGACACTCGTGTATATTATTTCAGTAAGAAATACAATACGATTGCATTCAATATTTCTAACATGGTATCAGAGCCACTGCTCTGACCTTTCCATTCCCAATATCGCTTCCGCCGTCACAACAACTACCACAGTCTTCGCCGTTGAACCTCCGACGTCTCCAGACATCGTCCTTAGGTTCCGGACTAGTAGCAGCCTTCGTTGGGGAGCTCCGCCGCCGCGAATTTTGCTCCAATCAACATTCTGAAGGTACCACTAAGATTGAATTGCATCGATCTACACGCCCGTGGAAACCGTGAAGCCATTGGAGCCCGCATGCGCCGCCCAAAGATTCGGTTACTGCAACCCACGCGCCACACTCGCCGTCAACGTTCCAGGCTGACGTCATCCGTGACGTCAGCAGTGCCACGTCAGCCCTAGCTTACGTCAGCACCCAGTCATTTGCTGACGTTAGCGCCACGTCATCACCGTTGACCGTTGACTGCATACCATTGACCATTGACCAGGCGTTGACCGTTGACTTTTTTCAGTCCAGGTTTTTCTTGCTCAGTTTTTTGCGTAGATTTCATTTTTGCAGTCTGTTTTTGCATATTGTGCTTCTAAATGGATAAAAAGGATGTTTTTCTTCCTCGCCCCATCAATACTGTATTGGAGGGGAATAAGAATTACTTATCTTGGTCTCAAGCTATGCGCAGTTTTCTTAAGGGTCGCATGCTCTGGCAATATTGTACTGGTGTAATTACTATTCCTATGAAGAAGGCAGATGAAGATGATACAGCATTCCTCAGTCGCATGATTGAATGGGATAGTCACAACCACATGATCCTCACATGGATTCGAAACACTTCCATTCCCTCCATCTCCAATCTGTTGGGCAGCTTTGAAGATGCCAAATCAGCATGGGATATGTTGGCCAAAAGATACTCTACTACTCACGGATCCATGAAATATCAATTAGTGGTTGAATTACATCAACTCAGGCAAGAACTAGGGCAATCCATCAATGACTACTATGATCAGCTTCGCTTCATTTAGGACCAAATTGACCTTTCTGATCCAACCTGGGCATGCCCAAAAGATGCTCAACAATATGCTGCTGTTAGAGATGAATTTCGTCTCTATGAGTTTCTGATGTCACTCCACAAGGACTTTAAGCCCATTCGAGTTCAGCTTCTTAATCGCAGTCCTCGTCCATCTCTTGATACTGCTGTAAGTGAATTGGTTAGAGAAGAGGCTCGCCTTGCAGCCCTTCAAGCTCAGAATAAGTTTAATGTTCTGGCTATTGCTCCTTCTGCTTCGACCATAGAGCAACCTCAGCAATCAGGTGATCCCTCTAGCTCTAGCAACCATCGCAAGCAGACCAACAAAAAGTTCTGCAACTATTGCAAGCGTCCTGGCCACACTATTGAGACCTGTTACCGTCGCAACAAATCTACTGCTGCAGTTGCTAATACTGAGCCTACTCCATCAATGCCTCCCATTTCAGCTGAGTCCCCGTCTTCTGGATCCACTATCAACCTCTCACCCACTGAACTACAGGAGATTATAACTCAGGCTGTTTGTATGGCTTGTAATGCATCTCTTTCCACTGCTCTCTCAGTTTTACCCGGTAAGTCTCAAACTTGGCTTTTTGATTCTGCCTGTTGCAATCACATGACACCTCACTCGTCATTTTTCTCCAAACTTGGCCCTGCACCGCATCCCCTAAATATTCATATAGCTAATGGTTCCACCATGCATGGAAATAACCTAGGTTTTGTATCGACTTCCAACATCTCTGTTCCTGGAGTCTTTCATGTACCTGACCTATCTTATAATTTGTGCTCTGTGGGACAATTAGCTGAATTAGGGTATCGCCTTATTTTTTTACTATTCTGGATGTATTGTGCAGGATCCGAGGACGGGACAAGATCTTGGGACCGGTCCTAGGGTTGGGCGCATGTTTCCCGTGGACAATTTTCATCTTCCACCTGTTGCTCCAGTGTCTGTTGCTGCTGCTGCTGCGATTTCTTCCTTACCTTCTCTCGCACTTTGGTATTCTCGTCCTGGTCATGCACCCTCTTCTCGGGTACAACAGTTAGCTTCTAAGGGTCTGTTAGGTTCTGTGTCCAAAGACAATTTTGAGTGTATTTCATGTCAATTAGGAAAACAACCAGCTTTGCCTTTTAATAATAGTGATTCTATTTCTAATGGCATTTTTGAGTTAATTCATTCTGATGTTTGGGGACCTTCTCCTGTTGCTAGTATTGGTGGATCTCGATATTTTGTTGTTTTTATTGACGATTATTCTCGTTATAGTTGGATCTTTCCTATGAAATCTCGTTCTAAAATTTTGCCAATATATAGTAACTTTGCAAAAATGGTTGAAACACAATTCTCCAAACGTATCAAAATTTTTCGATTGGATAATGCTCTTGAATATACTCAATATGCTTTTCAAGCTCTGTTACACTCCTATGGCACAGTACATCATCTATCTTGTCCAGGTACCTTTCAACAAAATGGTCAAGCTGAACGAAAACTTCGTCACATTCTTGATACTGTTCGTGCTCTTCTTCTTTCTGCCAAAGTTCCTCCCCCATTTTGGGGTGAAGTTACTCTTCATGCTGTTCATGCAATTTACCGCATTTCAAGCACTATCATCCATAATCAAACTCCGTATGAGCACCTCTTTGGGTCACCACTTGACTACCATCACCTCCACTCCTTCAGATCAGCTTGTTTCGTTCTTCTTCAACCTCATGAGCACAACAAACTTGAGCCTCGGTCTAGACTCTGCTGTTTTCTTGGTTATGACGAAACACAAAAGGGGTATCGGTGTTACGATCCTGTGTCTCATCGTCTTCGTGTTTCTTGTAATGTTGTCTTCTGGAAACACTTCTTGTTTGTTGAACTCTCTCACTTTCGTTCTTCCTTAACGACCTCATTTGTTTTAGAAGTTTTTCCAGATGAGTCTCATGTTCCTTCTCCAAATACTCCTGATTCTCATTTAGACTTCTCTATCCCTCCTCCAGATATTTTTGATACTTCTTCTGGACAGGTTGAATATGAACAGGTTGATGACGAGCTACCCCAACTTGAGCCTAGGTCCCCTGCTCCTGCTCTGCCTGAAGATCCTCCACAAGACATTCCACCCCGTCACTCAACCTGGGTAAGATCCGTTCCTACATATTTACTTGATTATCATTGTTATACTGCCCTTGCTACACTCCACGAGCCTCAGACCTATCGTGAGGCCTCCACTGACCCTTTATGGCAGATTGCAATGAAAGAGGAACTTGATGCATTAACCAAAAACCATACGTGGGATCTGGTTACTCTCCCTCCTGGACAGTCTGTGGTTGGTTGTAAGTGGATTTACAAGATTAAGACTCGCTCTGATGGGTCCATTGAGCGCTATAAGGCTCGACTTGTTGCGAAAGGTTTTACACAGGAGTATGGGATTGATTATGAAGATACCTTTGCTCCAGTTGCTCGCATCTCATCTGTTCGTACCCTCTTGGCTGATGCCGCTGCTAGAAAATGAGACCTTTTTCAGATAAATGTTAAAAATGCCTTCCTTAATGGGGATTTGAGTGAAGAAGTTTATATGCAGCCTCCTCCAGGTCTTTCTGTTGAAACTAACAAGGTTTGTCTCCTTCGACGTGCATTGTATGGCCTTAAACAAGCTCCATGAGCTTGGTTTGCAAAATTCAGCTTTACCATCTTTCGCCTGGGTTACATTGCCAGTCCTTATGATGCTGCCTTATTCCTTCGTCGCACTGATAAAGGCACCATTTTACTTCTCCTCTATGTGGATGATATGATCATAACTGGTGATGACCTCCGGGGCATACAAGAACTCAAGGATTTTCTCAGTCAGCAATTTGAGATGAAAGATCTTGGACACCTTAGCTATTTCTTGGGTCTTGAAATCACTCATTCCACAGATGGTTTTTATGTTACTCAAGCCAAGTATGCTTCTGACCTTTTGTCTCTAGCTGGACTCACTAACAGCAAGACTGCTGACACTTTAGTTGAGCTTAATGTGCATCTGACTCCCACGGGGGGGAAACCATTGTCTAATCCTTCTCTTTATAGACGATTGGTTGGCAGCCTAGTTTATCTCACAGTTACTCGTCTAGACATTTCCTATGCTGTTCATCAGGTCAGCCAGTATCTGTCTGCTCCTCGATCGACTCACTATGCTGCTGTTCTACGCATTCTTCGATACTTGAAAGGCACTCTCTTCTATGGCCTTTTCTACTCAGCTCAATCTCCTCTTGTACTCCGTGCATTCTCTGATGCTGATTGGGCAGGAGATCCCATTGATCGCAGGTCCACCACTGGCTACTGTTTTCTCCTTGGCTCTTCCTTGATTTCCTGGAGAAGTAAGAAGCAAACCTTTGTGGCCCGCTCCAGTACTGAAGCAGAATATCATGCCCTTGCTGATACCACATCTGAGCTCCTTTGGCTACGATGGCTACTTACGGACTTAGGTGTGTCCACGTCCTCTACTACTTCTCTTTATTGTGATAATCAGAGTGACATTCATATTGCTCACAATGATGTCTTTCATGAACGGACTAAACATATCAAGATTGATTGTCACTTTATCCGTTATCATCTTGTTCATGGTGCTCTCAAGCTCTTCTCTGTCTCCTCCAAAGATCAACTTGCAGATATCTTCACCAAGTTGCATCCTAAAGGACGTCTTCATGATTTAGTCGACAACCTCAAGCTGGTCTCACATCCACCTTGAGTTTGAGGGGGGTTGTTAACATGTATAGTATTGTGGGCTTTAGGCCTAGTTAGATTACTTGTATAGCACACATTCTTGTACTACACTCTTACTTGTACTGCACTCATATTTACTTGTACTACACTCATATGCCTTCTATATAAAGGCACTCATGTATATTATTTTAGTAAGAAAAAAAATACGATTGCATTCAATATTTCTAACATAATCAACTCCTTCCCATTAGTGAAATGCTTCAAACAAGTTATGAAGGGATGGTCCTAGAATATATGTATGTAGTAATTTTCTTACACTGTGCAATTGTCACTTGATGATCTCTGAGCTTGTTTTGAAAATATTCAAGAATCAATTCCAAGCAATGGGCGGTAGAAGGAGTCCAAAACAATCTTTTCCTCTTTTCCATTAGCATTTTTCCGGCCAATTCATAGTTGGTTGTATGATCATTGACTACTTGTACAACATTTTCCTCCCCAACCTTCTCTACAACCTCATCTAACACCTCAAAAATCTTCTCAGCTGTTTTAGAAATTTTTGAGATGTCTAGGGAATATAAGAAAATAGTTCCTTCAGGGCTATTCAATTTTGCATAAAGATTGCCCTTTTATATTTGTCCAATCAACACACATAATTGAGCAACCAATTTTCTTCAATTTTTCCCTATGTTTTTGAAGCATATCCAATGTCTTATCCACTTCCTTCCTCAACAAATTTCCTCTGATTTCATGATAAGATGGTGGCTCAAATTCATCACCAATTATAACACCATAATTTGGAATCATTCAAGCATCCGCCCAAATTCAGGATTATTTACACAATTCAAGGGAATACCACTAGCATAAAAGAACTTTGCTATTTTCAGACCAAGTTTTTGATGTTCTTCTTTTACTAAATATTTGTTTTGATTTTCTTTCAAAACTAGCCATAGTGCCTTTCCCTTTCGATTTTTTTATTTCTTGAACCACATCAACTTCATCCAAATCCGCCTCTCTCTTCTTTTTCTTCTCTGACTCTTTAGAAGACGATTCAACTTTAGCACAAATTCCAGTTGAAAGATGAAGCCTATGTATACTCTTAGAATGAACTTCCCCACAGGCCACAACTACTCCTACACTGAATCCTCCCTAAAGCACTATTTCAGATTTCAATTAAATGTTCCCTATCAAAGTAGCTACTGAGCTACTGAAAATAAAAAACACCCAAAAAAGAAAAAATGCAAAGCACTCACTTAAATTTTTCGTCATGGAAATAAAAAGAACTACATAAATTTTTTTATAACAAAAATCTGCACAAGAATAGTTATTCAGGGGTTAAAAAGCAGCACAAGATATATATGACCATGGAGAAGAAAAGAGAAAAAAAAAACACGCAAGATGCAGCACGCGCGCGCATGCGCACACACACACACACATATATATACATGGTCATGAGTGAACCAACTCACAGTAAAGTTGTAAAGAAAGAAATGGAAGTGAAGGAAGAAAAAGAAATGGCTAAAATGCAAAACTGACCCTCTAACTTTCTTTAGATTTCATTTCAGTCCTTTAATTTTGCTTTTGTTCATTTTAGTCCTCTAAATTTCAGATTTGTTCAATTAAGACTTTTCCGTTAACTTTTGTTAAAAAATTTTGAAAATAAAACTCTGGAAAATATTTTTCAATCATTGATTGAATTTTTTTAATTTAAAAATTTTGAAGAAAAATTTATAAAATTGAAAAATTAACCACAATATAGAACAAAAGTTGATGAAAAAGTCTTAATCGAATAAACTTGAAAGTTAGAGGACTGAAATGAAATCTGAAAAAACTTAGAGGGCCAACTTTGTATTTTGCCCAAAAGAAAACATACCCAACACTTTTGAAACATAAAGATTGAAGAGGAAAGATGGCAACACCCCCCCCCCCCCTCCCAATTTCTTTTTTGAAAAATTTAAATAGTATATAGGATGACTCATATTTTAGAGTTTGGGAGTGAAATTGTTATAGTTGGCCCCTCAAATTTTTGGATTGGTCTAAATAGCTCAAAAGAAACTAATCACCTAACCCTTTCTTTGGGCCCGTGGCCCCTTCATAGTCCAAATACAACACAACAAAAAATCACCAAATCACCAATATCATAATTCAATAATTCATAACCAAAAAAATCTCATAGAAAAAAAAATCCCTTACGGGGGTCACAATAATTTATATGACTTTTTTAATTGATTTATAAATTATGGGAAAGTCAACTACAATATTTAAATTTTTTTTCAAAAGATAAAATGCAAAATTCTTTTAGAAGCCAAAATTGATGATGTAGCATCGCCAACTCTTAATATTAATATCTCAATTTTTTAAAATCCTCAAACAAAGTTTTGAAAACTTCAATACTGTGGTTTTCAATTGCATTAAAAAGTATGGGTTTATCATATTGGTGAGTTGGTCAAAGTGATAAAATCAACATATTAATTCCAATTACTTAAAGTCTGGAGATCCGAAGTCCTTTTTTTTTTTTTTTCTTCTTCTTCGAAAAGGTTAGAATATTATATTGTAACTTTCAATTTTTTTTGTTCATATTATTTCCTTCTTGACTTAAATATTTAGGTAATAAAGTGCAATTGTTTTGCCTACCATAGTTTTTTTTTTTTTAATAAATCATGTCACTTGAAATTTTTTTGGTTCATGCTTTGGCCCCCCTTAGGTTCAAATTTTGGTTCCATCCCTAGAGGAAAGGGAGATTCAAATGATTCAGATCGGCATTTTCTACTCTTTGAGGCTCTCTGGCTCTTTTCTCTGCTCTCTAGACTAGAGTTCTAGGGTTCTTAACCTTGTGTATCTATAGCATGAAACAAACACAAACGGATAAAAGTCCCAATAGCCCTTGAGAGCAGGATCATTGTTCGATTTACAATCCTACGATCCCATGATCCTATTGTGCAAATTGCAATGTGATCCTACATGCAAAATCTGGGGTTGAGTTTTGGTAAAGTTAAAATTTTCAAAAGTGGTAACGTTTGAACTTTCCACAAGCGCCAAAGTAAGAAATATCATCTTAGCTTGCAAACTCAAATTGAACAAACAATCTGTGTGTTTTTTTGGCCACAGTAACTGAGCTAGCTCTAGCTTGCATAATCCACTAACCCTTCATGCGTATCACAATACTTTCTTCTCTATTCATCGACTTCACTTGTGGTGGATATGGGCCAAAATTGGAAATTAACATTAATTTCCAAACAATATAATTAGTAGGTACTATTACAAAACTATATTTTTTACTAACATTTCGAGTCTGAAAGACTCAATTTTGGGCCTAAAATTCGAGTCTTTGAGGGTCGATTTTCATGGTCTGATCATGTCTGATGCGGCATTTTTTCCACGTGGCGTACACTTGGAAATCGAGTTTCTAAGACTCGATTTATAAGCCAAAAAAAAATTTAAGTCTAAGTCTACAAGCCATTCCCAGAGATACCCAAAAAAATATAGCATCCAAGCCATACCAAAAATGGCAAACCACCCAAACCATCTAAATCCACGGCGAGCAAAACCCAAATCCACAGCGGCAAATCTATAGCGAGCAAAGCGTAGACCCACGGTGGCAAACCCAAAAATCCACAGCCACAATGACACACCCGCCTCCGATTTACTGCACTGCGACCACCACGACCCACCATGCCCCAGAGCCACTACGACCTAGATTCACAAACCACCACCCCCCCGCCACCAGATCCGACTCACCCCTCAACCAGTAGATCGGTGAAGACCCGAACCGAAACCCACGGTTTTGCTTCTTACAGCCTTGATCTTTGCTTCGTCGGCATGGAGGCCCAACCACCAGCACACAGAGAAAGAAAGTGGGAGACGAGAGCAAGAAGCAAAACTCCGCTTCCTCTAATCCAACCCAGCCAGCCACCACTCCCAAGCCACCTACCCAAAATCAAAACCCACCCATCACCCCACCGATCAGCAACCACTACCGCCTGGATTCATCACCACCACCACCTACATGCAGTCCGCAAACCCAAATTTAAAAAAAAAAAAAAAAAAAGGATTGTAGATCAGGTGACAGCGGAGAGAAAGGGAGAATGGTGAAAAGGAACGAAAAGAAAAGAGAGAGAGAGAGCAGGGAGAGAAGACTTGATTTGTAAAACATTTAATTTGAGAGATGATTGGCTTATAAATCGAGTCTCAGAGACTCAATTTCTAGGGGCCGCCATGTGGAAAAAATGCCACGTCAGACCTGATCAGACCATGAAAATCGAGTCTCAAACACTTGATTTCTAGGCCCAAAATCAAGTCTCTTAAACCCGAGATATTAGTAAAAAATATAGTTTGAAAACCTTACCAAATAATTATATTGTTTGAAAAATAATGTTAATTTCCAATTTTGGCCGTGGATATGCATGGTTTATGGTTATTTTGAAACTACTCATATTATGGGGTGTCTGGTTTGTGTTTTCAAACAACAATTTTCAGTTTTTAAACAATATTATACGTATTTCCACACTTTTACCCATACGTATTTCTACAAATGTTTTAAAATAACAATTTTCAGTTTTTAAAAACATGTATCAAATGGGCCCTAGCATTCTCATAAAAAGCTAGTCAAAGGTACGGTTTTAAAACACAATTTCTTGTCATTTTGGAAAATGTATTTTCTTGAAAAACGTGAGCCCAAACGTATATTGTTTCGCATTTTCTTTTGGAAACGCATGTTTCCTCCACAAAAAAGCCTATCCAAACGGGCACCATATAGCTGTAGACAGTTGACAGTTAGGAATACTGTTATATATATATATATATATGCCATCTGCTAAGTTGCCACCTATCTCCTCCAATATTACAATATTCATAAGATTCTTTGAAAGGGTTTTGGGACATGGTGTCTCCTTCTACATGTATAATTTCAGCTCTATGCATTACTCAACAGTGTCTTAATGAAAATTAATTACACAAATAATATACAAAGCACAAAACTTTACACAAATAATACTTCTACGTACCATTGACCCAAATTATGCCTCAGGACGTTATTCTAAGCTCAATGGCAAATAGTTCATTCTCCTTAGAAACATCATCCTATCATGAGACGAAGACACCAATCAGTTTTTTAGTACAAGTAGGGATTGAATTTCAAATCTCTTATTCATCTATTAGAGACTTTACCAGTTCAGCTAATTGGAACTTACTATCAAAATTAGCTTCAAGGTGAAGGATATACAGATTTCCTTCAAACCAATTGAAATTGTGTTTCATAAGACTATTAATCTATATTAAATCACACAAATTCATTATTAATTTAATGATTTAAATAAACTGACTAAAATAACTTGTGAACGCTTGTTTGAGGTGTTACGTAGTAGGTTAGACAATGTTAATTTCCTCCAAACCAACTCAATGGTAAACTTTGTGCATAAATAAATTTTTTTTTTTTTTTGAGAGATAAACTTTGTGCATATATAAATAATAGGTCATGTTAATGGATGTCTTTAAGGCAATTATTAATAAACTATAATAAAAAAGTTTTAACGCCACTCTCATAAGAAATATAAAAAACAGACAACAACATTTATTATTTTATCATTCTTTCAATAAAATGTTTCTAAAAATATATAGCTTCTAAACCACTGCACTTAAGGCATTGACTAACATTTCCCATAAATAATATCAATCCCCTAATATAACCCTAAATAAGTCATTTAAAAAGAAAAAGAAAACAACACTCTTTAGACTATTAAGTACGTACTAACAACATCACCATACACCATTAGTGCGTTGATCACTCTATAAGTATAAGTGCTTGTGGGTGTAGGGGACAAGAACCAAAGTTTAAGTTTTCAAAAAGAAACTTTACACACATATACACGTAAATTATATTAGATAATAATTTTTATCTTGTATAAAAAAAAAAAAGTATGTACTAACATTGTTCAAAATCTATTTTTTCCTTTTCTCAACATTACATTTTCTTTTTTCAGAAAAATTATCAACCCAAAAACAATCCTGCCAATCATCATTGATAAAATCATCAATCAAACACTACCACCAAGCTTCATCGCAAAAATCATGCAAAACCAGGCGGCTAAAAAATTATCCTTGTTGTCTCTTTTGGGCGGTCGTGTTACGGACTGTTGTCTCTTTCGTGCTATGCATTTTTTTTCCACCCTTAAGACATTCTCTCTTTTTTTTAGGCCATTAACTTTTTCAAATTGTTCTTTCCAAGTATTTTTACAACAAATTCTAAGTAAT
The DNA here is from genome assembly GCA_032878915.1 of Castanopsis chinensis. NCBI lineage: Eukaryota > Viridiplantae > Streptophyta > Magnoliopsida > Fagales > Fagaceae > Castanopsis > Castanopsis chinensis. The sequence continues at coordinate 1,837,641 of JAVQMG010000053.1, forward strand.
TATTGTTTTAGCTAGTACTAGTTGGCAGAAAAGTAATTAATTTCAGTAGTTAATTCAAATTAGATTTAATAATAACTAACCACTTAAGATTTATTGTGAAAATATTATGAATGTAATACTATAAAAATTGTCATGTTAAATACGGCTCCTTAAAGATAAAACTTAGTGAAACAAACGTCAAAGAAAAAAACAAGAACTACAAATTTTTTTATAAACCACCGATGTTGTAAATAGTTATTAGTAAATAAAAAAATGACGGCAGTGATATACTGATATTCCTAGATGAAAATCAAGTAAAAATTTATCATAACAACAATATCAAATATGTTGCCTCTTTGTCGTTAGAAGGGGATATAAATAATTTTCTCAAAAAAAGAAAAGAAAAGAAGGGGATATAAATATTATCTAAAAAATCTGAATAAAAGGTATTCATTCCTATTGAACCCAAAGATTCATATCTAATATATTTATTTTATTAAAATTGTAAATCCAGTTAAACATAAAAATAAAATTCGCCAAAACACAAATTCCAATTTTTATTATTGTTGTAAGTCTATGGCTTATGTTCCTACCAAAATAATCATTGTTAATAACGTACTTATTAAAAAAAAGCTATAATTATTATAAATCTTACCATAAAAAACTCATAAACTGAGAGTTTGGGTATTACAAATTTTACTACATTAATTTAACAATTGATTTGTCACTATCACAAAGAGGCAATTCAAATATTTAATTATGAAGAGGTGGAAGCCTACTAATTACATTCATTGTCACATTAGTTGATAAGTTTTATGCAATAAAATTTATTGTGCTTTTAGCATTTATAAAACTTATAGTACTTTTAGCATTTTGTTAAATATTTCTAATAGTAATATCCCTAATATCACTCATGAATGTTCTAAAGATTAAATCATACTTGACCGAAGCTAAAATTTTACTGCACAAAGATTATTGCATTTATCTCAAAAAGGTATATGGTAAATATATCTATATTTTTGTTACATTTTTTTAAAGATAAATGTAATATACCATTATTATACACATACTTTTCTTTTTTCCATTTCTGTATTTTTATGCCAAACTTTTCAAATGTATTTTCTTCAAAATTTCAAATTATATCCGTATACTTACCGTATTAAACGTATACTGATTTTTACTAGCTATGCTTGGTAGGTTCTCCATGATTCTCAATTTCACTACCACCCGAGGACACTTGAGCTTGTGGTAACTGGTATGTACCTCACGTATCATTTTTCATCCATTTATATAAGAGGTCTCCATAATTATTAATATTAATATTTGATAAAGAAAAAATATAATTTAATAATAAAAAAAACCATTAATTTAATAAAAAATTATTAACATATGTCCATTTTAAGATATGAAATTATTGACATTCCTTAAAATTATTTAATATATTACATTACTCCTATAAACAAAAGCACAAGACAAAATGCAAAATTGACAGCATATATCCGTTTTAAAACACATATTAGTATCATGTCTTCTCCAATGCTCAGCATAAAAAAAAAAAGTCAAACCCTATATATATATATATATATATATATATATATATATATATTCTCAAACAAATTTCTTTGTACATTGCATGACCTACGATTGGTTAATGTAAGGGCACGTTTAGCTTGGAAAGCCCAAAAGTGAAAAGGACTAAAGTTCAAAGAGTCCAAAATAATGAATTTGTAAAGAGTGGGCTAGAAACTGAATTCCAAGTTGTTGGATAGTAATCACAGTAGACTAAATGATATTTGAAAACATGAATAAATAGTTTAATGCAAAGAAATTCCTCCTCGGCAAAGTCTAAGGATGGTAGTTCTTATATATTTCTCTTAGACTTAAACACAATTACAGTTTTTCAATACACAGTTTCTTTTCTCTAGATTATCTAATCCCCCCCTGTAATGGAGTTTTTCTTCTTTATATTCCCCTGTTTTACTTCATCTCAACCCTCCACGTGTAGATCAAATTGCTGATGTTGATACATATTCCATCAGCACATTCCTGAAGTCTTTGTAGATAGCTGTAATGTTGCATGTCTCTGCTTAAGTATCACCTCCACATTAATGCGGCAAAAAAGTTAACTGCAGAGTATTTAATGTGGTGATAATAGCTTTCTCCTAGATATTTCCCAGCTTTCCTTTGTCTTATTCCCTTTTGATACTTATCCTTACCAGTATGATTGTTTGAAGCATTGTTCTTAATAAAGGTCGGACCTTTGACCCTTACTCTACTTAGCCAAGGATGTATTTCTCCTCGAACTATACTTCCAATCCTTTACGACCAGACTTCTTCCATAACTTACTAATTTGTATGTCCTCATTAATGTCTACCTTTCCTCAGACGACTTAACGTCATCGAACACGGCTCACGACCCAATATTTTTTCTGGGCCCTTTGTCCCTACAATTAATATTGTAAAAGCATTTGTAAAAGAGTTCTAGCTTAGAGTAAGTCCACTTATTTGTTGCCTTAATGCTATTCCCTTGCTACTTAAAAGAAAAAGAAAAAGAGATGTTCCCTTTAGTATGGTTGTTTTCACTGTTTGTAATATGTCTCGAGGAATTATTAGATACTTTTGTACTATAATGATGTGTGCTCCTTGTTCTCATATTCAACGTAAATCTCACTAATTAAATATATTATATTGTAAGATGAAGGAACACCACATAACCGTTAATCTGAGAGCATTTATTAATCATTTTCAATTTGTCTTACACACGTTCACACGTATGAGCAAACTCACATACACTTTAGAAGAATACCGGTTGGAATTAAATGTTGAACCAGTCGCTAACTAGAATTCGAAAATGGTGGGTGAATTTTCTCTCCAAGTGTTAAAATCATACTCTTTCTCTGTCTTACTACAAAATGAAATTTTAGGGCCTATTTGGTAGGAGGATTTTTGTTTTTATTTTCAAAACAGTATGAAAACAATTTTCAAAAAATTGAAATTGAAAATAGTTTTCATATAATAATTTTTACTTTATCTAAGTTTGACTTCCATTTTTAAGAATAATTTTCAAAATACTAAAAAAAAAATTTGGGAGACCATTTCTATTTTTGATATTTCTTTAAAAACTTTTTTTCAAAAGTAATGGGTAGATTACTTTTTTTTTTGGATAATGATAAGGTAATGTACTTTTTAAAAAAAATTATTATTATAATGATAATTTTCAAATTTAAAATATGATTTTTTTTTTTTGGTGATAAAGATAAACTCCTTAATTTAAGAGATAGAAGAATTTTGACAAATCTATGGGAATCCACTATTTTGAGTGTCTTCAATTTATTTACTACTATGCCATTAAAACCATTTTTTGTATCTTGAAAATGTCCCCTAAGTTGTTTTCAAAATCCTATTTTGAATAAAGAAAATATGATACAGTTTTTTAAAAACTATATTTAGAGAATATCAGCTAAACAATAAATTCAAGTGTGGGGCTCACCATTTATGAATTGCAAAACAAAAATTTATATTTAAATATCCTTGCCAATCCGCCTTTAAATTCAACAATTCCATTTTTTAAAACAAAATAACAGAATCAGGAACAGGAAATCCACGTTTCTCTTGGATATGGCCAAAATAATAGTACTAATAATAATACCAAGAAAAGATAAATCTTATCAAAGTTGTTAGAATATCATTTCATAAGTTATTTTCACTCGAAATCTATAGTCTATCTAGAAATAGATTAACTCCCAACTATTTATCTCTTGCAGACCATCTCTTTTATTTAATTATATTTAATTTTTTATGTAAGAGACTATCACTTTTATAATCATGTTATCTTTTCAAAATTTTATTTTAAAATTAAAAGAATCTCTAATCACAATAGTAATCATCTTAAAATTTTAAAAATCTCTTATCACAATTTTAATCATCATAACGAAATAAAAAAAAAAAAAAACTCTAAGGGCCGTTTGGTGACGTTGTTTTAGTAACATTATTTACATTTTTTAGAAATACGTATGGGTGAAAAAAATGTAAAAATACGTGTAATATTGTTTAAAAACTGAAAATATGTGTTTAAATATATGTACCAAACGACCCTTAATCATCGTAACAACCAATGTTCAAGATACTCATTTACTAAAAGTAGTATAAATTGTCGCGCTAAAAAAACACAAAAGAACTAAACTAGAGAATCATATTCCTTAATTATAATTATCACAAAAATAGTGTATGTATATATATGTATGTATGCATGTGTGTGTATGTGTGTTTATATATATATATATATATATATATATATATATGTATATATCTAAGTTTTTTATAGGATCACATATAAGTTTAGGTTATAAAAAATTAAAAAGAAGTATTTTTTTTTTTAAGATTAAAAAAGGAGCAATACTTGATGAGTTCATGGGGTCTATGTCCTGGATTAAACCCAATCTCTATTTGGGTTAGATACAAACTTGAAAGTGGAAGCCCCAAGTAGAGAAAACAATGGTAATTTTATTTTAGAAAGAAAAGATGGTAAAATTTAAATGTATTGGATGGATATATGCGTGTCCGTTTCAGTTTGAATGTTGCTTATTTTCGGTAACTTATATGGATAATACGAAATAAAAAGATAAAAATGAACTTTTTTTTTTTTTTAATACTACCATTTAAATTATTTTTAAAAAGTACAATAGATAATTTAAGTAAAAAAGTTTGCCTTTTTAATTTTGATACCAAAGTGACAAAACTCACAAGCTCCCCCTAAACCAGCACAAACGCGTTAAATTAAAACGAAAAAAAAAATAATTAAAAAAAAAAGAGAGAAAAGAGAAAACAAAAAAAAGGCGAAGGCGTTTGTTGGCGAAAGATTGGTTCGCTCAACGAACGCTTCAACGGCATTAATTCCCGGCCATTAAGGGTTTGTTTGTTTTTTGCTGTTTTTCTTGTTTTTGTTTTTGTTTTTGTTTTTTTCGCTCTCTGTTTCTGTTTCTGTTTCTGTTTCTGTCTCGGTCTCTGTGTCTGTGTCTGTGTCTTTGATCTCTCTCTAGCTTCTTCAACCCAAAAAAAAGAAAAAAAGAAAAAAAAGAAGAAAGAAATCCCACATTCCATTTCTCTAGGGTTTGGTCTTAGATTGCACAACCTTCATTGTAGTTTTTTTTTTCACAAATTCTATTTCCTTTTTACATTTCTAAAATAGAATTTTTTTTTTGGGAAAAAAAAAAATTCTGGGTTTTCTTTATTTTTCCATACAGATATGTGACTGAACAAGAAGGAGGAGGAGGAGAGGTTGAAGTTTGAAGGTGGGTTTGTGTGATTAGGACCTCAGGTGAGAGATCTGGGGCTCGAATTTAATTAAAGTTTCAGCAATAATTTGTAACAATAATAAAGAATAATTAGAGAACAAAAAAAAAATGAGCGCTTCGAGGTTTATTAAATGCGTGACGGTGGGTGATGGAGCTGTGGGTAAAACTTGCTTGTTGATTTCCTATACCAGCAACACTTTTCCTACGGTTAGTCCTTTACTTTCTAAATTTTCTGCCTTTTTTTTGTGTGTGTTTCATTTTGTGATTGATTATGTTTTTCTTTCTGGGTTTTGTTTACCATTGTGGAAAATGTGATCAGAGACAAATTTTGATTGGTTTATTTTTTGAAAATTTGGTTCAAAATGAGAGCTTGGGGTTTGTGTATTTTGAATCTTCAGCTGAATTAGGTGATGGCATTGAAAAGATTGGCATGTTTGTTGTCTAATTTTTGTGATAATAAATGCTGGAATCATGTGGGTTTTTTTCGAGGTTAAATTACTCAAAGATGGTTGTTTTTTGTTTTGTATGGCTTGTGAGTTTGAAGGGTTAATGAATGTTTTTCAAAATTCGGCTTACATGGTTTTTGATCTGGGTTTAGAATTCATGTTGATGTCATGGTTAATTTATCGTGGTGGATTAATAATGGGAAGCAAGATGATCTGTCTGGTTTTTATGATTAAGAATATTTGGAATCTATGTATCCATTTCAAAGGATACAAGTAAGAAGATTTTTAAATTTTGATATATTTTTTCCTGGTTTAGTGTTCTCCTGCCAAACAAACTGAAGGACATCTGCGATCCAATTTTGATGAATGCTGATGTTGTTTTCTTGCGCATGTTAAAAGTTCTTTAAGATGATTGTATGGAATGTGGTACCCATAATCAGTTTCTTCTTGCATTTTGTGCGGAACAGGATTATGTGCCAACTGTTTTCGACAATTTCAGCGCTAATGTGGTTGTCAATGGGAGCACTGTTAACCTGGGTTTGTGGGATACTGCCGGTAGGTTATCAAAGTCACCTGTTTTCTTTCTATAAGTTGCTCTATCATAGATCTTTTTTTGTTTTCTTTTGTCCTTATTTTTACTGGGTCTGAATTTATAATTTCAGGACAAGAGGACTATAACAGATTACGACCTTTGAGTTATCGTGGAGCAGATGTTTTCATACTGGCGTTCTCTCTCATAAGCAAGGCCAGTTATGAAAATGTTTCCAAGAAGGTGAGGATTTTGTTGGACCACATGATATGCTGGCTTTTCTTCTTTTTTCAAGGAAAGAAATGTCACTTCCAATGTATAATTTATAATTTGTTGAGGAACTGTGCATATTTGCCCTTTCTTGCAGTGGATTCCAGAGTTGAAGCATTATGCACCTGGTGTTCCTATAGTTCTTGTTGGAACAAAGCTTGGTAAGATTTTTCTTTCATCTAATGTGATTGATATAACCATATTAAGCCAATGAGCTCTAGCTCAAATGGCACTTGCTTCTTCCATAATAACTGGATGGTACTGGTGGGTGAGGTTCATGAGTTCAAGACCCACTGTGTGTGTGTGTGTAACTTACCAATAAATAAATAAATAATTGATAACACTATATCAACTGCTGTACCCTGCTCATGCAATCGCTTCATAAGATAGTTGTTAACCTATTTGTCAGTTTTTAGTTTAACTCCCCGCTGTCATTAAAAATTGCTGGTGTGATTTTGATCTATTGTAAACCTAAGTAGGACTGTTAGTAGTTTTAGTGATTAGGTATGCATTTTTTTTAATAAATGATTAATGGGTTATTCCATGATGGGATTTAGCTATGGTATAATATTGCTAATCTTATTGTTCTTGTTTGATCATTTAACAATGCCTTGATTTTTTAATAATGCTCTTTACAACTGAGAATATATCCTTACTGTTTTGTAACTTCTTATGAGCCAGATCTCCGGGATGATAAGCAGTTTTTTATTGACCATCCTGGTGCTGTGCCAATTACTACTGCTCAAGTAAAGACTATTACTTCATATCTTCTGACAGATTGCTCAATTGCTGTCTTCAGTTCATTTCCACAAAATTCTGTTCTTTTTTGTTTCTAAATTGTTAAAATAATTTTTTTCTTCAAGGGAGAGGAGCTGAGGAAGCTGATTGGTGCACCTGCTTATATCGAGTGCAGTTCAAAAACACAGCAGGCATACTTTTTTTTTTTCTTTTTTGTTCGTTTTTTAACAATTTGATGTTCTTTGTATGATGTCAAAGGCCTTTATTCATTTGTGGACTTGTTACTGCAGAATGTGAAGGGAGTCTTTGATGCCGCCATAAGAGTTGTTCTTCAGCCACCCAAGCAGAAGAAAAAGAAAAACAAAGCACAGAAGGCTTGCGCTATCTTGTGATTGAATAGTTGTAAAGAGATAAACAGCTGTCTGTTTTTACCTTTCTCCTCCCTCTCTGTTTCTCTTCCCTTTGCTCTTGAAGAAGCTGCGGGCCCTGAGATATATTTAACAAACAATACTTGGATCTCTGGAATTATCAGGTGGCTTGGTGTTGCTCCCTTGGAATTGTTTTGATCTCTAATTGTTGAATCGCATTACATGGTTGCCCACCTTTACTTAATTACCGGTTTTGATTTGTTTTATGTATTAATAGACTGGATTGCCCCAGTTAGGAAAACAACCTTGCTTTGCATGAGCACAGTTATATTTATTACTTAGTATTTTGCTTAAATGCCTTCTATTTGTGTGATTCATGCAGCCCGTGTATCATGTTTAACGACATTCTAGTTTCTGGTGCAAATTATGGATTTCCTAAAATTATTTAGTTATCTGTGATGTGATCATTTTTTTCAAGCCTTATCAAATGCCTGGCTCTAGAATAAAACTGCTCCCCAAATGGGATTAAAGCTTATAATAAAATGCTTAAGAATCAGGCTTTCTGTTCAGTTAGGTTAATCACCCCAGGATTTTCCTTTTACTTCAGGAAGGCCTTTGCCAATCAGCTAAATGGTTATTGAAAATGTCAGCTTTGCTTGGACTTTCTGCAGCCTCTAGCAGTGAGCTCTTAGATTCTTCAATGCAATGTGAATCTGTAAGAGAGAGGGTCAGCTTGCTAGATGATCTTTCTCTGTATGAGAACTTAGCATAGCATCCGCAAATGGATTCCAAGAGAATGAACTACTGAAATAACGTTAGTTTCTTCTTACCTTGTTATCTTGTCTCATCCAGTGAATAATTTGCCTTGATTCTACATGACAAAAGGACTGCTTAGACGCTCCCACTAATAAAAGAAGTTTAGTCAAAGTCCCGAGTAGTGAGACAAACCGACTAAAGCAAGTTTGGTTTTACTTTACTGACCAACGAAAAGTTTGATTTAATTCAGACCCTGTTTGATAATTACACTTCTTTTTGACAAATGAGATGAGATGAACTACTACCTCATTAGGTGAGCCATGAAATTCAATAACAACTGCTCGAGCTTTAATTTATAACTTTGCTAGTCTAGCATTAGTGCATTACCAATGCTGGATTAGTTCGCTGATAAAATAAGCTTTGAGTTTGTCTGTGCCGAAATAAAAGGCTTCCATAGGGCCCGCAAAACAGACCGAAAAATCTAATTGAAATTGAAATGAAATATTGGGAGCTTGAACAGGACATCACCAGCTCGAGACTCGAGAGCATTATATTTGCTAATACTCATGTCCAATAAGCAGTCAATATGATGAGTAGGATGGTGCTGGGAGACCTTGGTAGTACAATAAACTCTGGCAGAAAGGGAGGAAAAAAGAACAATAAATTCCTTGTTATGGATATTTTTCCCTGTATGACTTTCAATTCTTTTGCTTCTTGTTTACCAAATATAAAGAAACTAGCTTCTTCTTTCTTTTTTTTTTTTTTTTTTAAGAAATGCAGTAATTTATATCTTTTTGCCTCGCCTTTAACAAATATATAAGCTATCAGATGCCAGAATCAACTATCTGTACCTCCCTTCAAAGAGAACTGGGCATCCCACCTTAGCATACAGAATTGTATAAATCTCAAAATTTAATGAAAAGATATGTCGACTTTATTTTTTACATCAACACAAGCTCTTCCCCCACCCAAAAAAAAAAAAACAAAAAAACAAAAAGACATGGCAGGATTAGTGTTCGGGAATGAATTCCTTGACCAACATAAATTTTTAAATAGAACTAGTAAGGTCCAAGTGCTCAATGTGTCAATAGATGTTAGCAATGTGGCACAATTAGCATACAGAATGCCTAGTACATATGAATGCTAACCTAAATTCAACATTGCATCTGACTAGGAAACACAAAGCAACTTGAACATCAGGCATATAACATACACCTGATTTGTTGGTTAAATATGGAAGTTAATGGCAGTTCTGAACCATGCACCAATTAAAACTCGTCTGCTGCTCCAAGAAGATAGACACAGCATCTAGTCCTCCAGCCAGTCACACCTTGATGGGCTCATATTTCTCTCCCACTGCACCACCTTTCTGTTTCTGGAACTGAATGTACCGTAGTGTGCTGGCAAAGAAAGCATCTGCAGCTGGATCTGGTGTGGTAGAGTCACTTTGCATTTCAGTTGTAATTAATTCAATCAGGCCCTGGATTGTAGAAATAGTGATCTGGGGATTCCCTTTCTCAAAGAAATAAAGGTACCTGCAATAAGGGTAACACTGTCCCACCCTTAGACAAATAATTGAAGAAACTGAAGAACTGAGGTTTTGTTAAGTCAGGGCAAAGCTTTTACTTGTTTAGAATCTCAACAAATAGTGTCACCGATCCAGTGCTACCTCGTGTTGCATTGGTCATTTGTTGAGCAGCATTTGCAATTCTTAACGCACGCTTTAGGCAAAGCAGAACTCTAGGGGAAGAAAAATTTTTAACATTTAAAACAAATTAATAATAAGAACATTAATAATAAATTTAGTAAGTTCAGAACTAGGAAATTCACATCTTCCTTAAAAAGATTTGGGAAATCAACCCTCCTCCCACCCACCACCGCTTCCCTTCTTTTTTTGTTACAAAACTATGAAATTCTTCTAAATGACAATATTTACCATGAGATTGCCAAAACTGTCAGCATGATCACACTCGAAGTGGAATATCACTGACAAGTGAATATAAGGCTGCACAGCCATAGGTGCGCGTGTGTATTTTTTTTAGGGGGGGGGGGGGAGGGGGAGGCGGGGGCAGTAACACACCTTTCTCCATCTTTCATATTCTCCTGATCATCAACCCAGAAGAGATGTGAGCATGCGTAAACAGCTCTACATTGATCAGGTTTCTTTAAAAGCTTCGCAGAATACTGTCAAAAGAAACGCATAAAATGCAGGTTTTAAGTTTTTTTTTTTTTTTAAGAGAGACTAATATGAGTTATGCAAAAATATTGAAACTCTAGAATCTACCCCTGTGGCCTTGTGTGTTAAAGTATCCCTGTTCTCAACGCCGAAGACATGCATCCTCTGAAGAGTCCCTACTATTAAATGTATTGCAGTCACCTGTGCTTTGGAATCCTATAATGGCAAACACATGCAAGGAAAAAATATTGAGAGGAATAAAAAAAAAAGTGTAGTAGGACTAGTTCCCAAGTTGTCAGTCAACTTACTGAAATTTCTTCTTCATACAGAATATATGCTTGGGTGAAAAACTCATAAGCAACAGGTTCTAAATCACAGTCATTTGCGGCCTAACAGAAAACAAAAGAGAAATGCAAGTTAGCAAATGTCTTAATCCAATTGAATCTATAATAATATACAAAACTAAACCCTTCACTTTTGAAAGCCCACATTTTTCCACGTCAGATTTGAATTTTTTTTTTTATTAAGCTTAAATTCTACAAGGATTCCCAATAAAACCACCAAGATTTGTACCCTCCATTAGAATATTGCAATATCATATTTTCTTTAAATTTTAGAATAAATAGTTCTATATATGTTTTCTTAATAAGTAGAATAAATAGTTCTATATAGAAATACAATCATAATAAAGGCCTGTTAATAACTACCATAATTGTCAAATTTATATTTCGGAAAAAAAAGGGAGAGATCATATCTCGTTGAGAATAGTTCCATGTACCTCAGCACATTGCAGATATAACTGTAACGACAGTTCAGGTGCTGGAACAATTGACAGAGCCTCTATAGTCTGAAACAATAAAGTGGAAACTTACTAAAAACACAAAAATAGATTAATAAAATAACTCAAACTGCACAGATAGACATGAGATCCGTGCATCCAAAACATTGTATACATGCAACATAGAATAAATGAAAACAGAAATGGATACACATTTGACAATTGAAAAAAAAAAAAAAAAAAAACTCCAACTCATTTCAGTGAAAATTCACCTGATTCAAAAGTTGAAAAATTTTCTTTGGTGTAGTTGATGTCTCATCTCCAAAAGGATTTTCTTCATGGCCTTGTAACTGCCTAACCAACTGCACATTACAGAAAACACAAAGCACATAAGTGAAAAAATCTGGTTTTTCTTTTCACAAAATCAAGTGTAATGCACACCTCCTGGTGCTTGCTACTTGTTCCAACATACACAAATGTTCTACAATGTTTCGACTATTAGTGATGCAAGCCACAAAATAGGATAAGCCATTCCACATACCACCATGGACCATGGATAATTACACGATGGTTATCCCAGGAATCATAACAGCAGTTTTGACAACTTTTTTTTTTTTTTGATAAGCAGCAGTTTTGACAACTTACAACATGTTAGCATCAAATGTAACAGAAAAACATTTTACATTTGTTGAATGAGTTAGATAGGCAGATGCAGACCTTAAGACAAGAGAAAACAAGAGGAGGTACAGTAAATGGTAGACGCTTTGGTCCTCCAGTCAAAATATGCTTCTTCACAGTACAAATGACCTGCAATTCAGCACATGAATTACAGTAAAAAAGTACTCAAATTCATGCAGGAGCCCTTCAAAAAGAAGGAAGTAATGCATTGAAATGAACAAGAGCAAGACAATTCTATCATGATGGCAATAGAAACTTGTATATTAAGCTCCAAGAGGTGGAAGTAGAATCAAGCTCAACAGAAGAAACGCTATTCCATTCAAGGTACTAATCAGTCATTCCAAACAAAAGTGAACTTTTTCAAATAAGAAATGAAAATAGCCACCAGACTTCCAGCCCAGCTTCTGAGATATGACAAGTTGATATTTACAAGAAAATCAAGCACAGGAATGAATAATTTGAAGGGAGAGAAAATTCTATATACTCAGCAACTTTTTCACCTCTCCAACTCTAGCATGGATTAAAGCCTCTTTCATTTGGAAAACCCCAGCTGTTGCACTTGAGCTGATAGATTAAAGATCTGGTACGTTGTTTATAAAAATATGAGAAGCTTGCAGGAACATTTCACAAGAAAAATACCTTAAACATTTCTTCAGGATCTTCATTGTAAAGCATCTGAATAAGTCGTGAAACAGAATTCTGCTCCTCCTTGAAATCATCCTCATCAATCTAAGGAGTAAATAAATTTTTTAAAAATACGTAAATAAACACAAACTTTCAGGAGCATTACAGTAATGCTCATTTTCCCAAAAAAAATATTAAAATGCAATAATAGAACATATAAAAAATAGCTAAAACTAAGAACATATATAATGTTTTATAGGTAATAATAACATAAAGCATTTGCTGGTGGAATATTTCACAAGAAGCATTAAAAAATGAACATCATTAAGATATATATGACTTAGTAAGTGAATCACAAATGACCTCGTCATGAAGAGTCCCATCTAAATCCTTGACAAGCCCCTTCACTAATTCAAACAATGCCTCAACCTATAAACACCAAACAAGCCACATTATTACAAAGTACAATTAATAAAGACAGCATAAACAATAAATTAAAGACATACCTTATCAGAAGTAGAAATACAAGTTTTATTTTTCATTATGCTTTGAATTATAACAGTTGACATGACTTTGTTTGTTTCGTTGTCCAGGTATTCCATGACATGGGGATAATTTGAAAGCTTCAAGGCAGTGACAATGTCATTATATTTCTCAAGTGGAGCACTTAAAAGTGCAACGATCTGTTTTGTTGCTTTGCTATCGGTAATCTTTCCTTTGCCAGAGAGCTTTTTGACACATGAACCCTGGAAAAATAAAAAGAGAGAGAGAGAGGAGATAAGGGATGTCTTCCAGGCTTAACTTCACTTGGTACAATATCTTAGTATGTCCCAATTAGAAACAATCCATTCAACAACTTCCACAATAACATAAAGCAGAGTTAGCAAATCAGTTTGTAACACTAACATCAGTTCCACAATAACATCAGTTCCTTATCAACCTTAATAATCTCAATGCACTCATTATGGCATATTACACTCTACATTTATCCGTTTGTCATCATGTGCTACCCCTCACCAAGGCAAAGGTTCAACCTCCTATGGTTTTGTGTATGAGTAGGTGTTTGTGTGAATCAGTAGCATGTGTGTGTGGCGGTAGTGGCACCAATGGATGGGGTAGGAGGCCCCATGTGGATGCCGTATGCCTTTTTCTTTCTTAAGTAAAAATATATAACGAGGCACCACAGGGGATGCAATCCAAGTTCACAATAAGGACACAAGAAAAAAGATTACAATCAAATCCCAAAAATTAAGAGTAGTAATGAAAGCTAAATAGGAGCCTGAGCAGTAATCACTTGAAAAAAAATCCAAAGTGTAAGCTCATTGTTTTTTTTTGATGATGTGGAACCTCACCAAGGCATAGGCCCTTTGGACCCACCCCTGGGGAATAAACCACAAATGCATGATCTCATCTGCCAAAACCATGTATCAAGTAATCTAGGGGAACTCCTATTGGGGATTGAACTCACGATGTCTAGGTCTACACTACAGCTCATCCCAAGCCTCCAACCACTAAGCTACGCTTTGACAAGTTAGTTCATTGTATTTCTTCCATAGGGAATACTATGCTTTATTTAAAAAAAAAAAAAAATTGTATAAACAACTGCATCACAGCATATAGCATGTTTAAAATTAAATTCATAAAGGTTTTATTTCACAGAAAAAATCAAGGATTTAGTCTTTTGGGCCCATTCATATGGATTATTCAAAATTTTGTATTAAGCAATTGTTGTGATACATCAATGGCACAAGCTACAAGGGAAGAGCCTTATATTTGTCGTCAAGGATAAACCTTTTAACAACTCGAATAGGAAGTGAAGATTAGACTTGCCATCTATGCTATTATATAAAGCCACAAGTTGATTTTAACATCTTACTTAGATTGTCCCTGAAGTTTGAAAATCCAAAAATGAACCAATTTACTTGGGTGCTGCAGATCCTAACTTTTTTCTGAGAAGAAAAGATAGGACAAGGAAAGTGAAACATGCTTATGTTAAATCAGCTTGAAAAGGAAGCATACCAACACTTGATCCGCATAATCAAGTCGATCAGGGTGGACATGAAGAGTGAACGTAAGAAGAGAAGAATATAGAGTTACAACTCCAACAGTAGGCATGTCAACTTGTGCTTCTATCACCTACATCAACATATAAACATTAAATGATATTGTAAATATAAATATATGGAGAGAGAGAGAGAGAGAGCGTAAGGATGGGAGAGGGCCTTTTTTTTGGGGGGGGGGGGGGAAGGGGGGTTGGGGAGACGGAAATAAAAAAGTTACAATTGTGCATCAAGAAAGTTTTAAGTACAGGTCAACCTTGGTCCATCTAAGTAGAAGTAGTTACTCATACTAAAAATAAAAGGACAGAGTTTACCTCCAAACCGGTTTGGAGAAAAATTTCATCCACGTGTATTTCTAGTCACATGACCTATTTAATAAGTCATGTGATTTGTTTAAATAATTTAATAAGTCATGTTATATAATACACATGATGGTTTCATGAATCCCAAAATAATGGGATGGAGGAGATTCCTAGCAAAACTTCGTCCAAATAAAAAAGATAAAATACATTGTTGGTCCCTAAACTTTAGCCCGTGACTGCTTTAGTCCCTGCATTTAAAGTGATCACTTTCAGTAGAATGATCATGTCAGATTTTAGAACGTCACCTAAGGGACTAAAAGCGATCGATTTAAACTTCAAGGACTAAAAATTGGTCACTTTAAACTTCAAAGACTATATTCACTCATGGGCCAAAATTTAGAAACCAAATGCATTTTTCCTAATAAAAAAGAATAGTTCCATTATTTAATTGCCATATTCTTTACTCTTTAGAAATGTTAAATGGGAATAAGCAACAATTACCTTCCCTATGGCATTGCTCAATTTGGAAAAAGCTTCTACTTGCAAGAACTCAGGCAACACTTCTGTACTTGAAGCAGCATAATTGGAAAGCCTTTCCATTAACTGAGATAGCACTGTCTTGATGTCAACAGATGGCTGAGAAACACAGAATGACACGAAGGGGAGAAACATGAGAACTTAGTGGGATGCATACTACTGTGGTTATATCATAAAAATGACTAAATATGTTAATGGGATGGTTCCAAACAAGGAAATTTCCAATCTACTTTATATCTCATTGATCGAGGGCATCAAATTTTAGAATTATCATTAAGTTTACTCTTCATCATAAACGGAGAGCAATATTATGTGCATTGATTAAATTGCAGTAAATCTAATCCAATGCAAAGCAATATGCACTTCTATTGATAGATGATAAGGGCTCACACAGGTCCTGACTAATGCCCAACACATTTCAAATCTCTGAATTCATATCAATTTTGTTAAATTACCAATTGTTCCAAAAGTTTAAGTTATTAGCATAGGGTAAATTTAATCACCTAATTATAATTCTAACACTCTTGCTCACTTGTGGGTATTTAACACTTAAAATGGGAGGTAGAGAGAAAACAAAGATTGAACTCAGGATTTCTTGCTCTGATACCATGTTAAATTACCAATTGTCTCAAAAAATTAAGTTATTAGGATATGGTAAATTTAATCACTTAACCATAATTCTAACAAATTAAAATCTGGATATCCCAATGCCACCATCAATTCTAATCTCTGAATTCAACAAAGTACCTTTCCCATAAGATGGGTTGAAAAAAAGGGAAAGAGCTTATGATGCAGGCAGCAAAAAGCTGGCTTTGTTTGAATTTATTTTTATTTTAGAATTAGGTGTATTATTGTAATCTTAGATTTTTGGACATGGGAATAGTTTTGGTCTATTGGGATGTATTTTAGGTCTCCAGTGTTGTTGGATTTTTAATACTTATCTAGTTTGGACTGAGTGTCCATTTGAGAACAACTTATTTAGCTTTTCTTTTTTTGAAAACTTTTTGCTGAAAGTGTGCTAAAGTATACTTGTACTTTGAAAAAGTGAGAAAAAAAAAGAAAAAAATGAGGTTCTATCAATAATCAATCCTTTTCACTTTCAATTTTTCTTTAAATTTTCTAGCAGTTTCTCTTTGAAAAGGGTTTGTACACATCCATTTATGTGTCATTCTCCTTTTTTTCTAATCAAAATTTTACTTATCTATTTTCCATTCTTTTTGTAATTCTTTTAGGTTACAGAGTGTTCATCATTGTGAGCTAGACTAAACTATTATTTCAATAAAGTTCCTTACTTATCAAAAAAGGAATTTTCTACATTTTCCCATTAATTTCCAGCCAAGGCTATATCTGAATATATACCTATTATTTCACTAAAATTGTTAGGAACCCAGTGGTTCCTAAGGGGATAGGTGGGAAATGTATGTAAATGGATGTAAACTATATGTGAATTAACTTAATTTGAGGTAGTCACCCTCCATAGAGAAATATTAAGAGAGAAAGGAAATGCACTAAGAAAGGAACTGGTTTATTCTTCAAGAAAAATCAAATGATGGTTATACGCACTATTTATAATACTCAGGCTTTCTTCCTATTGCCTCGCATGGCTCAATCCTATTAGCTTATTAATTAAGCATGTGCTCTCACCAATTAACCTATGTGATTATAGAGTTACATGTACCAAATGAGAACAACATGAGGGGTTACATGTGGGATGGGCTGGTGGGTATTCATCAATATTGGAGGGTTCCATGGTGCTGTTTGGGGGATTTTAATATTGTCCGTTTTCCTAGCGAGCGTAAGGGTGCGACAAGCCTGACTCGGGCTATGGAAAAATTCTCGGAATTTATTGAGGATCTTAACTTGATTGATTTGCCTTTGGAAGGAGGGAGCTATACTTGGTCAAATGGTGCTGATCATCCAGCGATGTCTAGGATTGATAGAGCTTTGGTCACTCCAGATTGGGAGGATCACTTCCCTAATGTTGTTCAAAGGATTCTACCTCGTCCCATCTCAGACCACAGTCCTATTCTCTTGGAGGCAGGGGGAATGGCAAGGAGGAAAAGTCCGTTTAGATTTGAAAATATGTGGTTGAAGTCGGAGGGGTTTGTGGATAGGGTTCAAACTTGGTGGAATCGGCGTTCTTTTGTAGGTACACCTAGTTTCGTGCTTGGAAAAAAAATTAAAGGCTTTGAAAGAGGATATTGTTCTTTGGAATCGTCAAGAGTTTGGTAATGTAGAGCCCCAAAAGAATCAATTTTTGGAGGAATTGAAATCTCTTGACGCTAAGGAAGGGGATGTTGGCCTATCGGAAGGGGAGACATGTCGGAGGGTAGATTTGAGGTCTCAGGTAGAGCATCTCCTTTCCTTGGAGGAAATCTCCTGGAGACAGAAGTCTAGGATGTTATTCATCAAGGAAGGGGATAATAACACCAAGTTCTTCCACAAAATGGCTAACTCCCATAGACGGCATAATCACCTGAGAACTTTGGAGGTGGAAGGAGTGGTTTTTGAGGAGGAATCTGAGATAACTAATCAGGTTATCCAGTTTTATAAACATTTGTACAAGGAGTCTGAGGGGTGGAGGCCTTTTGTGGAGGGTTTGGTGTTTGACCGTATCGGGGACACGGAGAGGGTTTGGCTTGAAAGGAAGTTTGAAAAAGAGGAAATTCTTCAAGTTGTTCGGGATTTGGAGGGGGACAAAGCTCCAAGTCCGGATGGGTTTACTATGGCTTTTTATCATAATTGTTGGAGAGTGGTGGAGAATGAAGTGTTAGCGGTTTTTGATGAGTTTTTTCAACATTGTAAATTTCAAAAATCGCTTAATGCTACCTTCATTGCTCTGATTCCTAAAAAGAACGATGCTTCCAATATTAAAGATTTCCGTCCTATTAGTTTGGTGGGGAGTGTGTACAAAATCTTGGCTAAGGTTTTGGCAAATCGTCTGAGAGTGGTTTTAGATCAGCTGATTTCTGAGACTCAAAGTAGCTTTGTGGGTGGGAGACAAATCCTTGACTCGATTCTTGTTGCGAATGAGTATGTGGATAGCAGAGGGAAGAGTAGGATTCCTGGAGTCATTTGTAAACTTGATGCTGAGAAAGCTTACGATCATGTGAATTGGGAGGCTTTGCTGTTTTTGTTGAATAGAATGGGATTTGGAGGGAGATGGTGTAAGTGGATCCGTACTTGTATATCCACAGTTCAATTCTCTATTTTGATTAATGGGTCTCCAGCTGGTTTTTTTGGTAGTTCAAGGGGTTTAAGACAAGGGGATCCGCTATCTCCTTTGCTGTTTTTGATTTTGATGGAGGTGTTGAGTAGGATGTTGAGAAGAATGGAGGAAGCTGGCTTGATCCGTGGTTTTAAAGTGGAGGGAAGGAGGGGTGGGGGGAATGTGTTTCTCATCTTTTGTTTGCAGACGATACTATCATGTTTTGTGATGCAGATGTGGAGCAAATTCTTCATATTCGGTTGTTGTTACTTTGTTTTCAGGCGGTAACAGGTTTGAAGGTCAATGTGCACAAGAGTGAAATGGTTCCTATAGGGGAGGTTGATGATGTGCATGCCCTGGCGGAGATTTTGGGTTGTATAGTTGGATCTTTGCCCATGTCCTATCTAGGCTTGCCGTTGGGGGCTCCTCATAATCTCCCTTCAATTTGGAATCCTATTTTGGAAAAATTTGAGGGGAAATTAGCCGGGTGGAAGAGATTGTACTTGTCTAAGGGGGGTCGTTTGATGTTACTTAAGAGTACGCTTTCGAGTCTTCCTACCTATTTTCTTTCTCTTTTCACCATTCCTACTTTCGTGGCTAATAAGATTGAAAAGTTACAAAGGGACTTTCTTTGGGGTGATAGCAAGGTCCATCTAGTTCGATGGGATAGAGTTTGTGCGCCTATAGCAATTGGAGGTTTGGGGATAAGGAAAATTACTACTTTTAATAAGGCCTTATTGGGGAAATGGTTGTGGCGGTTTGGGAAGGAAGAGGGTCAGTTATGGAGAAGGGTGGTTGTGTCAAAATATGGGGAAGATTCGGGGGGTTGGACCTCAAAGCTTGGTAGGGGAGCTCATGGGTGCGGTTTGTGGAGAGGTATTCACTTGGGATGGGAGGTTTTTAGCAACAATTGTCTTTTTGTTGTTGGGGTGGGGAATAGAGTAAGATTTTGGCAGGATGGGTGGTATGGGGATCAATCTTTTCAAGTGGCTTTCCCTAGGCTCTATGGTATTGCCTTCGATAAGGAGGCTTCAGTAGAAGCTTCTCTGTTAAGGTAGGGATCAGAGGATAGAAGAATTTGGGATGTTCGTTTCATTAGAGAATTTAATGATTGGGAGATGGATGAAGGGTTGCATTTTCTTCGTATTTTGGGTGCTAATACTCCTCCAATGGATGTTACAGACCAGATGAGATGGAAGTTGAAGCCAAATGGGGAGTTTGACGTTCGGTCGTATTACAACAAGTTGCGGGATGCTTCCTCTATTGTATTTCCTTGGAAAGGAATATGGAGAGTAAAAGCCCCTAGGCGTGTATCGTTTTTTATTTGGTGTGTGGCTTGGAATAGGATCCTTACGGGCGATAACTTGAGGAGATTAAGGGGTTTGGACTTTGTAGACTGGTGCATTATGTGCCGGCATTGTGGAGAGTCGGTAGATCACTTATTTCTTCACTGTGAGTTGGCTTTTCAGTTGTGGAGTTTTGCCTTAAAAACTTTTGGTTTGTCTTGGGTCTTGCCTAGATCGATCCCGGAGTTGCTTGTTGGTTGGTGGAATTGGTTGGGAAAGCACTCGTCTCATGTTTGGAACTTAGTTCCATTGTGCATTCTTTGGTGTATTTGGAAGGAACGGAATCGGAAGACTTTTGAGGATTTGGACTGTTCCAGTGTTCAATTGATTGCATCCTGTAGTGGGTTTCTTTTTGATTGGTCTCGGGCTTGGGGACTCACGTCTAGTGATTCCCTCCCCTCTTTTCTTAGCTCTCTTTCTCTTCTGTAATTTTTCCTTTGTTTGGTTTTCTTTTCTGTTTTCTGTTGTTTTTTCTTCCTGTTGTCTTTGGTTTGCTCTATGTTTTTCTTGCATAGAGTAGCCTTTCGTATATATAACATTCTTACTTATAAAAAAAAACCAATAGATCTAAATAACTCTATCCTAACATGTGTAATTAACTACAACAATTATTAGGATATCACAACAATTATTAGGATATCACAACAAGTGTGGGTTTCCTAACGAAAATCGCAACCTTTAAAAACCCTAATGCATCCACTATACTTTAAGCACATAATTTTTAGCTATTCTTTCACTACAATCCCCTAAAAAGCCATATGGAGGGTTAAGGCTCCTCAGAGAGTGATGAAGACAGGAAAGAGCTCAAGGATAAAGAAGATTAAATATACAAAGATTCAAGAATTGTGGTCTAATTTTGATGTCGGACTTTCTTAACACCTTTGATAGGTCATTTTAGTTATTAGTATTAAGTATTTTAGGTTGAGAAGCTGCTGGATCAGTTTTAATTAAGTTCTATTAGAATAAGGGCACTTTGGTAATTGTTAGAAATCTGGAATGGGCTGTCCTAGGCCATCCCAAAGGCCCACGAGTCTTATTTTATGTTTACATATTATTAAGTCTTTTATTTAATTATTATTAATATTTCTATTCATTCTAGGAATAGGTTATTTAGAATCCAAGTCCTACTAGGAAAAAGATAACTATAGCCTCTATATAAAGGCTCTTTTGTAGTCATGTACTCATGTTATTTCAGAATATTTTGATTAATAAAATTCAACAGCTTATTTTAAGCTTTGCTTGTGTGATGCAAACTTCTCCGAGGTGTGATGCCAAGGAACCCTAGGTGCGATGCTTAAGAAAACCTAGGTGTGATTGCCTAGTGTTTTATTTATGTTATTTTCTGTTATCCCCTGTTTAAGCCCCAATCAGCCGTCAACATTCACTCTTTTCTACCCTAAACTCTTAAACAATAATCCTTAATCAAGAATTCATCAAGAAACCTAGTATAGTGCTGAAGCTTCTTAACAGTCCTGCATCAGAGAGTTTCCTTTTTAGCGTGGATAGTGGCTTAGGGAAAAGTTCTTACTTGTGATAACCTTCTCAAGAGGGGTTATTCAATGGTGAGTTGGTGTTGTATGTGCCGCTATTGTGGGGAGACTATAGACCACCTTTTGATACATTGCAGTCTGGCTTTTGAGTCATGGAGTATGTTTTTAGGATGTTCGGGATTCAGTGAGTATTACCGGAGAAAGTACTTGATTTATTATGTGGATGGAGAGTAGGGGGGTCTAATTGTAGAGGGAAAGAAATTGAAGTACTTTTAAAGTGGAGTGCTGCACGCCAACTCAATTGCTAGCATCCTTCACTAATTCTCTTTATGAGTGGTCCTTTTCTTTGGGTCTTACAGATAGTAATAATGTCAATCTTTCACAGAACCAATTCATATGGAGATATTTTTTCTGTTTGTAATTTTTAAGGCTACTTCGTGACGTTTTCCATGTAGTCTCATTTCAGTAAAATTATTCTTACCTATCACAACCAAGAATAAATATAAAGAATCGATCTCTCAAACAGCTGCAAAATTAGCAAATACTCACATAAGCCAAAACACTATTCCCGAATTACAGTTTGCTAAGTTTTCTCCACTGTTTCATCCCCAAATCCTACCCTTCCAATTCACCATTGAAATCATATATTCATTATTATGCTCCAGATCTTTTCCACACATCCCGGACAAAAAAAAATTAAAAAGAGAGCTCAAATCCAGCAAAGCCCGACTGCCAAATAACATGCAGCAGCTCTTATTGTCTTCTAGTGATTTGGACCAGTCAATATTCAACCTTCCCTAGCTTAAATTGATCTTTGCAACCAAAAAGCCCAGTCCCACGTAGCTTTCTAATCTTGAGTCACCAAAAGCCTTCTAAGAAACTAGCCTCAATATCCTTCATTGCTACTCCCTACTTCAATTTCACTTTTGCATTTAATGATTGTAAGGTTTATGTTTGGCAACAGCCTTTTCTTATAGCTTTTTAGCTTATGTACAGCCCTTTCAAGCCTCACTTCTTCTAGGTACAACTATACTTTAACCAACTTTTAGAAAATAGGAAAACAAGCTTTCAAAAAAAGGTACATCCACGCGCACTGACTTTAACCATTTAGGAATTTGTTTTTAAGTATGATGAAAGGATTTAAGTATGAATTTTGAAGAATAATAGAGAAAAAACATGAATAACAATATAAACTACAATAACCATGTACACTTATGTTTCTCATTTTCTGAGACAATATTATTAACAAGTTGTGTAAAAAGGAAAGGTCCATGAGACTAAACAATGCATATTATGGAACCTACCTCAAGCAGAGGGCAAGCACCCAAAAGTACATCAAGTGTTTGCAAGTGATACTCATCAGGAAAGACTTGAATTATGCAATCCATCAAATAGAATTGAGCAAGCTCATCTTTACAATTGACAACCTGGCAAAAAAAAATTCATATGAAAAATCCCTCACATGATAGTTATAAAATAGAAGTCAAATATCCATAAGCCTCCAAAAAGTAATCAAGATAAAACAGAACAGATCAGACCTGCTCCAGGACTCTAGGAAGGACACCATCTTTGTACATATCGAGGTCAATACCCTCGATCTGACTGAGGACATGCAGGTTCTTCCCCACCTAATGAATACACAAGGGTGCGAAAAGAAGCATTCTGTAAGTGTACACTGAGTATGTACACAATTTATTGCAGTGAAATTACCAGATATGGGTTACTGATATTACAAGATCACGCAGCTCGCTCCTTTCTTTCTCCCGTTTCTCCTTATCCCGGGCAGGTCCCTGCAGACCAGAAAGCCCGATAGCAAGCCTCAACACAGGATCAGCTAAGAGTATGAATGATTCACAAGCACTATAACACCTGCATGACCAGAAATCATGCCCTCATGATATTACCTTCCAGACATGCAGCATTGTGTCATTGCTATTTAAGGCTCAAGGCACACTTAAGTGCTAATGTCTCTTAGAGCCAAACCACAAAGGAAGGCATGAGCCTAGTGAAGCAAAGTGCATGTTTTCAAGACACAAAGCAAGCCTAGTTAAAATGAAAATTGGGTGATATTGCAACTGCAACATGCAATGATGTAGTCAATTGATACATTATTTCAGATTCCACCAAGCATATGGCTTTATCAAATATGTTTTAGACCAAAATGCATTTATCCAATAGTAATTATAAAAAAAAAAAAATTCTAATTTTTGAACATCAAACCTAGTAAACATAACTAAAAGCAATCAACAGAGCTAGGATTTGCAGAGACAAATTTCCTTCCATTTACTTCAATGTTCTAACTTTACACATTTGGCATCAAAAGGATGAAAAACAATAAGCACATGAAATACCCAAAAATAAAAATGCACACCAAGGTAATATGGCAAATTGCCACCAACAATCATAGAAAATAGAAAAAAGAGCGACTATCAAAATTTGAAAAATAAAAGTTTCCATAAGCCAGATTGAAGTTCCATGAGCTTCACTTGGTATAGACAACATAGTGGCTTGAGGTTCACCAAAAATAATAAATAAATAATCAAAATATTTTGTGCTTAAGCTAAGCCATAATGCTCCTTGTTGACCATCAAAAGGCACTACATAAAAACCATACTGAACTTCAAACCTAAAGCATGATCAAGCATGCTTTCAATAACATTAATTGTGGTCCCATGCATGTCCAAACATGAGAAAAGGTAACAATTCACAGGTATCTCAACCAACCTGATGTTGCATCCGCACCCAAAGTTTGTTCATTTCTGTGAAGTTTTGGAGTACAAACTCAACAGCATCTGTAACAGTGTCAGCATCTCTGCAGGGGTAAAGTAAGCCATTGAATTCACAAGCACAGAGTATACAAAGGTCTATTTTACACCCAATACAAACAAGATACAATAGGAATAACTTAACTAAATCTATGCTAAGATATTTTCGGAAGGCATTCATTCTGGTCATCTTAATTAAACTAGAAACAGAAGTAAACCGCCACATAATAAGAAACTGGGCAGCCACTGGTATATAACTGCAGACACAAGTCATTCTGGCATGTGCCTCGAGTCTCGACCATATCCACTAAAACCTTCAATGGACACCGACCCACCAAATCTTCCTCCACTCAATCACATATAGGAATGCTTTCACCTAAAGAACTAGAACAAAATAACAATCTAGTTCCCTTACCCTTCATACTCAGAACCAATATCAGGCAATTTATCCCTACTGACTTGAGAAAGGTAACTCCTTAGAAAGAGACCACGTAGAGGATGCTGAATGCCACGGCACATTTCGACTAGATCTTTAAGAACATCCTTAGCAGGAGCTTCCTTAGATTTAATGTATACGGATCCTACTGTACATAGTAAATACCTGATCGAGATCACAAATAATTATTACAAATAAATAAAAATAAATAAATGCTCACTTTAATTATGGAAATGGAAGGGGTTAAGAGTGTAAATATCACTTACAATCTGGGCAAAATGTTACCGGCGTGTTGAACAAGCTCGTACAGATCGATAATGGAGCAGCCACGACGAGTCTCTTCCTTGAAGAACATCTCCAACTTCCTCAATTCATCGAATGCACGCATATCTAATAAGTCGAGCATTACAAAAAAAAAAAAACACAAACCAATCAATCAACAAAGCCATAGAAAAATCAATAGCGTTTTGATCAAAGAGAACGGATCGGATAGAGAGAGAGAGAGAAACTCACAGAGTTCGTAGTATTTGTGAGGGGAAAGCTTCGAAGTCCGAAGCTCGGAGAGCATCTGAGCCGAGTATTTCAAGGCATCTCGAAGATTGTTCGAGTCCTAAACAACAAAAAAAAAATGGTAAGAATCGGAGAAATTAGGGCTTTAATATGCAAATTGTAGCGATTTTCTTTGTTTTTCTCGAGAAACAAACAAAGGCTAGGGAAGGATTACCAGAGCGCGGTGCATATAGAAAGCGTTCTGTTGGAGACCGGCGATCCCAGCGGCCAACCATTTCTCTTCGTCTTCAGCTACGTCTGAGATCATTTTCTCTCTCTCTCTCTCTCTCTCTCTCTCTCTCTCCTTTTCAGGTTGCGTTTTGACTTAGCTCTCCGGTGTAGACTAACTTGGATCGGGTGCAAATGATATACTGGATTTTGATTTTGATTTTGATATTTGATATATTCTCAAAATCGATTCGGGGCTTTTGGTTGTGACTGTTATGCTATGCCTGGACCGTTGGGTGAGTTAATCTACGGCGTGACCAACTTTCGTTTTGCGGATTTGCTTAGAAGCTTACCGTGTGTCAACAAACTATATGTGAGGTGGACCCCATGTCCATTGGAATTTAGAACAACAATCCATTTAGATTCCCCTTTATGACATGAAAATGGCTGCCTCGTAATCCTTTTGCAACAAATATTAAATTTTGGGATGTTATTAATTGTCGCCGGTGGACAATTTTATTCAAGTCAAATTATAGCAATAATAATTTATCATCTAAAATTTATTGTAACAATTCTTTTAAAATATCAAATTTGGTTCTTAAAATATATATATCAATTTCTTTTCAAGAAATTATACAATTATACAATTTTTACAACATTTTATTCAGAACCCAACACTAAGATTACTTTTTTTAACAACTAGTAATAAGTCACAGAAAAACTTACTATCTAGAATTTTTTGTAATCTAAAATTTTTTGTAAGGATATTGTGGATGTTGCCATTCTTTTACAACATCAATATTTTTTTTTCAAAAAACTATTTTGGTCTCTAAATTTTACCAGAAATTTTTTTTGTCACTAAATTATTGAAAAAAAAAATTCTTCCTTATTTTTGTCTCTAAATTATTAAAAATAAATTTTACAAAATTTAAGGATAAAAATAGATTTTTTTAAAGTTTAAGGACGAAAAACAAACTTTCCTTAAAGTTAAGAGACAAAATACTAGTGTTTTAAACTTTTTTTTTAAAGTAAAAGTAGAATATGAAAACATGCAGACAAATTAATTTACCAACTGTGAGGACCCGAGGATAACGAACCCGAGGATCACTAAAGAACTTAAGTAGAATTCCGCTTAGGTCGGGGGCCGAGGACCCGGGGATCTATGAATAGTCATCGTAAGCCTCCATAAATATCTAGAAGTATTGAATACTGGAGATAAGATTTCCTGACCGTAATAAATAAGGAAACGACAGCTTTACTCTCAACATTAATGAAGAAGTGACTTGAACAGTGAAGAGGATCTCCAGATATTTTACCACCATTATTCTCTGCAAAGGAGACTACAGGTGTCGCCAAAGCAAAGAGGAAGAGAGGGGAGATGAAGGGCTGGGATGATAAGAACAAAATGTATAAATAGGAGGAGGAGATGTGGAAAAGGGGGACGACGAAAAAAAGAAAAGTACAGCCGAAGAGAGGAGAGAGATAGTAGTTTGAATTGAAAAGAACAAGGACCATAAGAGTCCTCGGGGCCAGTATGTTTCTCTGTTGTGTGTTTCCATCTCTACAAAATTTTATTGTTTTGAGCCAAGATTCGTAATGGGCCTCAGCCATCTATAACTTTGGTTTGGACTTAGGACCATTAGGAAAATTGGGACTTTACAATTACTATTAGACTAATATTTTAAAATAAAGAGTTGAATATATAGGGGTATTTTGGGAGTTTTAGTAAAAAATTCATTAAATCTAATTACATTCCCTCCCATTCCTCCTAATTTCGGGGGGAATGAAAATTTGAGGTTTTAAGGGAATATAAATGAATGAGTGTTCACTCCTACCTATTCCATTTCACTTAAACTCCCAAACAAATGGATTTTTCATTCCCTCAATTAGAACTCCCAAACAAGGGAAAGAAAGAATATTCTAAAATTATTATTTTCATTCATTTCTTTTCCATTTCATTTCCTCATCCCAAACGAGGCCTAAAAGCTCTCCTAACAAAGGTTGTTTACTTATAACTATTTTCATCTGCTTTAATACCCATATTTGATTGCATTCATAAAAATGATCACAGATATATTTTTTATTGTTTGACTTAAATATTATAAGGTTGAATTACAGATTACATCCTCTAATTTTGACCAAAATCCAATTCAGTTTCTTAACTTCATTTTTGTTCAATTTAGTCCTCTAAGTTGCAATTTTATTTAATCCAACCTTCTCATTAGTCTCTTATTTGAATTATGCCGTCAATAATCTCTAAAATGACGTTGTTTTTAGGTCTGGTTTGGAAAACTTAAGCGAAAATCTTCTTACAAAAGTAGACAAAATGATTTAAATGAACAAAGTTAAAATTAGAAAACTGAATTGAGCGAAAATAAAGTAATAGGGCTGAATTGAAAGAAAGTGAAGTTACATAATTGAATTGAGTTTTAGTTAAAGTTAAAGAGTGCAATTTATAATTTATAATCTATAATTTATTTATTTATTTATTTATTATTATTATTATTATTATTTTTATTATTATTATTATGTGGGTTGTGTTGTAGGGATGGCCAAATCAATTGGGTATCGGGTACCTAACCCAAGAGTTCTAAGTATTACCTGGTTTATCATAGGTAAAAGAGAATCAGGTTGGATTTTACCTGAACCTGAAATTTTCATGTCAATTTGGATATTACCCAAAACTCGAAATATACTATTTATAAAAACAAAAAATTATAATTATAATTAAAGATTGGCTAAGCGGGGATCTGAAGGAGGTCAATTATGTATAGGGGTAGTTTCTTTGGATAACATCTATATGATTCTCCTATATCCAAAGAATATGACAGTGTTGAATATATAGATGCCTTACAACTGGACAGATTGGCACCTTAAATGAGGAGTTTAAGTGAAAAAGCTGAAAGGCAAAAATCTGCAGAAAGTTATCTGCAAGTAAGCATGGGAAGCAGTTTAGCATGTGGGGATTGAAGGACTTTAGAATAAGTAGTGTGAATTGCAAAACTGACTCTGAAATTTTGAGGATAGTAGTTCAAGACGTGAAGGAACATAAAACGAATCTATTCGAAGTTGAGTTTTATGTTCCTTGTGGAGAACTCCCTTCTCTGTGTGTTGAATCTTGAATGTATAGAAGCAGTTTGTTGCCTGATAAGGCAGGTTTGCAGCTAGTGCTGCTTGTATTTGAATTTTGAATATTTGTTACTTCATTGCGTTGTGTGAATAAAATTTTTTAAAGTAAAAAAATATCTGCTTTGGTTTGCTAAATAAAATGCTTTATATGGTTCATGATATATACAGTAAACATTATTATAAAATTTCATAAGTTACAAATGCCCAACTGCCGTGCAGAATGAATTAGATGCTTTCAACTCAAATCTTATTGTTTTACATGGAAGAATCATGGTGAATCTACTGAAAATAGAATTCAGAACGACTATCATTAAAAGTAGTTATACTTTATTCATTATATCAGACAGGACTTGAGTAACTTGTCATCAAGGCATGCAAGATTTCTCCTAACAAAAAAGTTAAGATATTTGGCATATTGAGTTCCCACATTAAAGCTAATCAAGTTTTCTCTACATGGGTAAAAAAAAATAAGAAGTGATATGTTCACAACAAATCATAGGTGATTAGTTGTTATTGATTTAAATTTGAACCTACCGTTGAGATTACTTTTTTGTCCTGACAATAGCAATCAGTAACAATCTGCCACTTAAGATTTGTTATAAAAATATTGTGGACATAGCATTTTTCAAAAAAAATTCTAGCAGAATGCACATACAGAATTGTCTGGTGACTACAAACAGTAAAATTAAAGATTTTGTTCCTATTAAAAAATAATAATTCTGTAGGACATGAGGATAAGATTATTATTATTATTAGAGTAACCACATCAGCTCATGCAAAATTCTTGTCTATTTAACCAAAAAAAAAAACATATTTTTTCTATTTTACACATCTACTTTTACAAAATACTTATATCAGTTTATCTATTCTATCATCTATTTTATTTAAATATTAATATTTTTTTAATTTTTTATTATATCAAACAAACCACTACTCACATGGCCCCACCCACCTCTTTCTTTCTTTTTCTCTAAACCATCTCCTTCTTTCTTGTTTTCCTTTTCCTTCTTCTCTTTATTCTTTCTTTTTCTTCAATAGATTTCTCACACTCAAACCAACCTCACTGTCGCCAACAACCCAAGTCAGGCCCAATTGCAGTGACCCACCATCGCCACCTCTGATCTTGATGTAGTGCTGCATGGTCTTCACTTGACGTCATCTTGGTTTTGGTTAATTTTGGAGTTTGATTTCATTTGACTTGGCCTATGGTACCACCTTGATCTGTGGTTGAGGTTGGGCAGGGGTGGTTTTGTGATTTTGTGGTTGACAGAAGATAGAGATCGGTGGTTGAGGCTAGGGCAAGGGTGATTTTGTGCTTTTGTTGTGAGAAGAAGATAGAGGAGAAGAGCAAGATGAAGGGGGAGAGAGAAAAAAAAAACATCATTTGTACATTAATAGTAACTGTGCATACATGCACGGTTACTATAGCAGTTTTGTATATTTGCACATTTTTGCATTTACTGATGTGAGCGTTTTTTTGGTTAAAATGTGCAAAATTGAGCGCTTTTTGTATTTTGCAAACTTTTGCAACCACTGATGTGGTTCCTCTTAATTTTTTAACTTAAAAGTTTTAAATTTCGAATCTAAAAATAAATAAATAAAACTCCAAAAAATTGAGTTCAAGTCAGGTCTAGGTTTCCATGAGTAAAAAGATCTAAGCAACAATCTAGAATCAAGTATCTACAGGTAAAATTTTCGGTCAAGTTTGGGTATATACCTAACCCAAACATGGTCTATAGCCATTCCTAGGTTCTAGTAAGAGTGGTGGTGATATTGAAGATGGTGATGGTGATGGTAATGGCAACAACAATGATGAAAATAACATTGTTGCAAATAGTGGTTGCATGATGTCAATTATCACATCATTGAAGGTAGTGTGATGGTGGTGGTGTTAGTGGCCAAAGAAAAAAAAGAATATATGGAAAATGTTTCAACTTCTCAAAATTATAAAATAATTTTAGTATATTTTGGATTATTTTCCATTGAATTCAAACAAATAAAAGATTATCTATTAATTAAAATTTTTCATCAAATTGAATAAATATTTTTTACACAAACAAATAGAGCTTATTATCCATATTACAGGGGGAAAGAGATATAAATAATAAGTTTTTCATTTAAAAAAAAGAGATGTGAAGTTCCTATTTTTTTGGTCATGTACTCAATGATAAATAATTATTTTTAAAAAAGTAATTTATGTATTTAATTGTTTTCTTTTAATGATATTAATATCCTTTCCATTTGCTTAAATGGAGTATCTTTTCATCATGACTCTAATGACATAGATAGTGTCACATTCTTTAAATAGCATGACACAATGTGTAAATTCATGAAAGTTTAGATCTCTACCCTAAAATTGACTCTATCCATTTTTTAAAAATGAGTTCTTGAATTTAAAAATTAAGATGAACATTTGTGGAGTTCAATACTTTAATCACTTAGAAATGGAAATTGAGAGAAGACAGAGATAAGGTTTAAGTGGTATTCTCATTGTAAATCCAAGTGAATATGATTGCTAATTGCGTCATAGGTAAAAGAAAATTTATGATTACTTTAAGTGAAACTCTTTGTTGGCCTTCCTCAAAAAAAAAAATAAAACAAAATAAAACAAAACTCTATGTTGGCCTATTCCTTTTTCATTTTTCTCATATGCAAAGATATATTGTCAAATGTTAATTGTTAAATCATAAATGACAAAGGATTTACCAAATTAGATTTTCAATAAATTTTGTAAAGTGACCATTATCAAGTTAAGAGTAACCATTTTCAAGTGATACACAAAGAATTACTTCAATTATATTCTTAATTAACAAGATATGTGAATTATTTAAATTTATATTGAGCAAATGAAAAAAATACCATCGTGTTATAAACTTATATTGCCATTCTATTGGCTGATGTACCAAATATTCAATTTCATTAATAAATTTGTAATCTTTTAGTCGAGAGGGAGAGAATTGAATTAATCTGTGGTACAATATTAAAACGTTATTATCCTCCAACAAAGAAAAATCTTCGTTGTAAACTAATCTCTGGAACAAAATTAAACTCCACCAAGTGAAGCAAGTGTTGCCCCAAATTCATGAATGCAAGAGAATGGCAAAAATGCTTGTAACAAACCTTTTAACACTTCTAGCACGAGAATGCTCTATTAACAATACTCTTGAACAATTTGAACTTTGAAGAAAGACTATCACTGCCGTGCAAGTTAACAAACCCAAGTATTAAAAAGCCTCTCTAGCTAATAAGGAAGAAATA
This sequence comes from Castanopsis chinensis, assembly GCA_032878915.1. Taxonomy (NCBI): domain Eukaryota; kingdom Viridiplantae; phylum Streptophyta; class Magnoliopsida; order Fagales; family Fagaceae; genus Castanopsis; species Castanopsis chinensis. Next base: position 1,869,525 of record JAVQMG010000053.1, read on the forward strand.
TGTAATCATCAGAATTATATATGCTTAATTTGCCATTAGGGACTGAGCTTTCATTCTTGGAATCAACCGAATTGCCATGTTCTTCTTCAGTAAGGCTAATCTTCTCAAGAGTTTATGTTTCATTTTCTCCTCTCTTTTGTTGATCTCTTCCTTTCTGATCTTCTTGGCTCCTTTTCTCCTTGTGCCTTTTTTTATGTCTATGCTTCTTATTATCAATTTGTCCATTTTTCCAGGCTTTCTCCTCTTCTTTCTTCTCCCACTGTTTCTCTTTCTTCTTTTCTTTCTTGGCCTTCTCTCCTTCTCTTTGGAGGTTCAACCGCCAGAATAAAGAGAAGACAAAAAAAAGCAATCAAGAGGCAAGAGCAAAGGCATATATAAAGAGAAGACAACATGCAGTTATGTAATTGATTATATTATTGTTTTTCTATTTATGTAAGCCTTCAAGAGATGATCCTAGCCATGACAAACTTTATTCTAGAGTGGATCAAAAGACTACTTTTTCTTGTTTCTTCTCAAAATCACAAATACATTTGTGATTCAAAACCAAAATAATACTTAATAAACATGCCAGCATGCGATAGATAACATCACTGATAGCAAAATACAATTTCAATTCAAAGGACCTTTCCTAGTTTCGCAAGCATTTCCATTGATAATAATCAAACAAGAGACTTTCATAAAGTTTGATAGTCCCAGCCTTCATGGCAATATACATACATACACATTCATATCCATAATCCCAAGAAAAAAAAAAAAAAAAAAATTACAAGCACCACCTTTGATATAGAGTACACATATATACAGGTACATAAGCAACAAAAGGAGAGTTTAGTAGGGTATTTAAACAACTACAACGTATATTTTTACAATACTTTTTAATTTACAAATATTTCCATGACACCTGTAAAACGATAATGGAAATTTCTGATCAGCCCAAAATGTTTCACATGACTACACAGGCATTGGGGTTTTCATCGCTAAACGCTGTGGTGTACTTGACCTCCAAAGAATTGGCACGTGCGAGAGAGGAAAACTCGGGATCATCCAGCACGTTCCGCACGTACCCAGGTGGGGCCTTCCTATATACGCCCCTGGCGCGTAGGGGTGCGGGACAACATCGTAAGGCACGTAGGGCCACAACTCAGCCTTCTTCCCCGTTCGATGTCTGACACGTTCCAACAGCTTTTTGGGGTCTACGTACCCTATCACCGTCAGCTTGCTCAATTTCGGTTCCACTGCCACCTGTGTCACTCCTTTCATGCCGTCCACCGATTTTTTCACTCTCCTTTCGCAACCTTCGCAGTCCATTTTCACCTTTATCTCCACCGTCTAATATCGTCAACAAAAGGTTTTGCATTACTATCATTACAATCATGTTATACAACAGATTTCACTTCACACTTGTTGAAATTTGCTGAAATAGTAATTAAAAGTTTATGATTAAATTAATATCATTACAATCGTGTTAATAATATAATTTTTTAAATAATAAGTTTTTCATTTAAAATAAAAGAGATGTGAAGTTCCTATTTTTTTGGTCATGTACTCAATGATAAATAATTATTTTTAAAAGAGTAATTTATGTATTTAATTGTTTTCTTTTAATGATATTAATATGCTTTCCATTTGCTTAAATGGAGTATCTTTTCATCATGACTCTAATGACATAGATAGTGTATTCTTCAAAAGCATGACACAATGTGTAAATTCATGAAAGTTTAGATCTCTACCATAAAATTGACTCTATCCATTTTTTAAAAATGAGTTCTTGAATTTAAAAATTAAGATGAACATTTGTGGAGTTCAATACTTTAATCACTTAGAAATGGAAATTGAGAGAAGACAGAGATAAGGTTTAAGTGGTATTCTCATTGTAAATCCAAGTGAATATGATCGCTAATTGCGTCATAGGTAAAAGAAAATTTATGATTACTTTAAGTGAAACTCTTTGTTGGCCTTCCTCAAAAAAAAAAAAAAAAAAAAAAAAAAAAAAAAAAAAAACTCTATGTTGGCCTATTCCTTTTTCATTTTTCTAATATGCAAAGATATATTGTTAAATGTTAATTGTTAAATCATAAATGACAAAGGATTTACCAAATTAGATTGTCATTAAATTTTGTAAAGTGACCATTATCAAGTTAAGAGTAACCATTTTCAAGTGATACACAAAGAATTACTTCAATTATATTCTTAATTAACAAGATATGTGAATTATTTAAATTTATATTGAGCAAATGAAAAAAATACCATCGTGTTATAAACTTATAATGCCATTCTATTGGCTGATGTACCAAATATTCAATTTCATTAATAAATTTCTAATCTTTTAGTCGAGAGGGAGAGAATTGAATTAATCTGTGGTACAATATTAAAACGTTATTATCCTCCAACAAAGAAAAATCTTCGTTGTAAACTAATCTCTGGAACAAAATTATACTCCACCAAGTGAAGCAAGTGTTGCCCCAAAATCATGAATGCAAGGGATGGCAAAAATGCTTGTAACAAACCTTTTAACACTTCTAGCACCGAGAATAATTCAACCCATATTTCGGGAAGAACAAGAATGCTCTATTAAAAATACTCTTTAACAATTTGAACTTTGAAGAAAGACTATCACTGCCGTGCAAGTTAACAAACCCAAGTATTAAAAAGCCTCTCTAGCTAATAAGGAAGAAATATGTAATCATCAGAATTATATATGCTTAATTTGCCATTAGGGACTGAGCTTTCATTCTTGGAATCAACCGAATTGCCATGTTCTTCTTCAGTAAGGCTAATTTTCTCAATAGTTTATTCTTCATTTTCTCGTCCCTTTTGTTGATCTCTTCCTTTCTGATCTTCTTGGCTCCTTTTCTCCTTGTGCCTTTTTTTATGTCTATGCTTCTTATTATCAATTTGTCCATTTTTCCAGGCTTTCTCCTCTTCCTTCTTCTCCCACTGTTTTTCTTTCTTCTTTTCTTTCCATTTGGCCTTCTCTCCTTCTCTTTGGAGGTTCAACCGCCAGAATAAAGAGAAGACAAAGACAAAAAAAGCAATCAAGAGGCAAGAGCAAAGGCATATATAAAGAGAAGGCAACATGCAGTTATGTAATTGATTATATTATTGTTTTTCTAAGATATGTAAGCCTTCAAGAGATGATCCTAGCCATGACAAACTTTATTCTAGAGTGGATCAAAGGACTCCTTTTTCTTGTTTCTTCTCAAAATCACAAATACATTTGTGATTCAAAACCAAAATAATACTTAATAAACATGCCAGCATGCGATAACATCACTGATAGTAAAATGCAATTTCAATTCAAAGGACCTTTCCTAGTTTCGCAAGCATTTCCATTGATAATAATCAAACAAGAGACTTTCATAAAGTTTGATAGTCCCAGCCTCCATGGCAATATACATACATACACATTCATATCCATAATCCCAAAAAAAAAAAAAAAAAAAATACATGCACCACCCTTGATATATAGTAGTACACATATATACAGGTACATAAGCAACAAAAGGAGAGTTTAGTAAGGTATTTAAACAACTACAACATATATTTTTACAATACTTTTTAATTTACAAATATTTCCATGACACCTGTAATACGATAATGGAAATTTCTGATCAGCCCGAAATGTTTCACATGACTACACAGGCATTGGGGTTTTCATCGCTAAACGCTGTGGTGTACTTGACCTCCAAAGAACTGGCACGTGCGAGAGAGGAAAACTCGGGATCATCCAGCACGTTCCGCACGTACCCAGGTGGGGCCTTCCTATCATACGCGCCTGGCGCGTAGGGGTGCGGGACAATATCGTAAGGCACGTAGGGCCACAAGTCAGCCTTCTTCCCCGTTCGATGTCTGACACGTTCCAGCACCTTTTTGGGGTCTACGTACCCTATCACCGTCAGCTTGCTCAGTTTCGGTTCCACTTCCAACTTTGTCACTCCTTTCATGCCGTCCACCGATTTTTTCACTCTCCTTTCGCAACCTTCGCAGTCCATTTTCACCTTTATCTCCACCGTCTAATATCATCAACAAAAGGTTTTGCATTACTATCATTACAATCATGTTATACAACAGATTTCACTTCACTCTTGCTGAAATTTGCTGAAATAGTAATTAAAAGTTCATGATTCAATTAATATCGTTACAATCGTGTTAATAATATAATTTTTTAAGAGAAGAATATAAAAAATAGCATTTAAATACTGTATATTTAAGTCTTTTATGTTACTTACTTTGTGCTATCCTTAACACTCAAACAGGTAGTTTTTTATTTTTACAGAATAAGATTAGTAATAATATCCAAAATAACAAGCTAATTAAAAGTACTGAAAACATGAAATATATGGTGAAGATGAAGCAAATATTGGAATGGTGTTTAGAGGTGTATGTATATTACCTGAAGTTGCTTGCGTTTTTTGAGCTTTTTCCTACTGTGGCCGCGCCAGTCACAGTCACAGAGTTCGGAGACAGAATCCAGAAAACCCATCACTGAGACAGCTTAAAACTACGCCAAAAGGGTTCAAAGTGATTCACAGATGATTCCAACAGAGAGGACTTTAGATGAGTTTTTTAGGAAAGTGAGTGAGGTTTGTATATTCCATAAATAAGCCCACATGAGACAATGCGGTAATTCTATCTGTGTACAAATCTTCATGGAGATACACGTGTGTTTATCATACGTGGGGGACTCTGGAACTTACAGGTCATTTGTCTTTATATTTATACTGTTTCAATTGAATTTTTGCCTAGTTAAAAAAGATCCTTATTAATTAGTAATAACTTAATTTAGAAATAGGTTATAAATATTAGCTAACAAATTTTTATTTTGAATTAAATTTTTTTTTTAAATTTAGAATATTTTATCTTTACGTTATAAAAAAATTATTGTTGCTATTTATCTAAAAACATAGAAGAGCTATTAGACATGTGTGTGAGTACATGATCAGATGTTAGCATATATAAAAGGGAATAAGAGTTGGTTAAGATAGTTTTAAGATTTGGAAGTGTATATAATGATGTCTTAGTTAAAATAAATTATTATTCGATCGAATAAGATTTTAGATAATGTTATTTTGTTTAGGATTCAGCTGGAATTTTCTAGCAGCGGTAGCCATAATGGGTTGTTGCCACGTGTTTTGAATCTTTTCGTTAGATAATTATCATTACTTGGTTAGGATTACAAATTTACAATAGACAACAACGAGAAAGTTCGCATGCATGTTCTCTGATTTTGACGACCATTTCAGACTAGCCATTTCTAGTACTCGCAATTAATAACAAGCAGGGTTGGCTTTTATTGACCTTATTTAAGCCAAGAAGTTTGCACTTTGCATAGAATCGGCAAAGAAAATTTCCAAGTTTAATTCCATAAAACCTTCCTAGCTCAAAAATTCATCACTATAAATGTGTTGTGTTTCAATTACAATTAATAAATGAACAGGTTGTATAAAAATAAAATAAAAAGTTGAACAAAAAAAAAAAGAAAAAGAAAAAGAAATAGGCCCAAATTGCATGCTGATCAATGACTATATATAAAAAAAAGAAGAAAAAAGTAATGGTGAAAAGTTGCGGCCCAAAAGAGAAGTGAAATTTATAAATTTTCATAATCTTTTTCATTTTTTTTTAATAAGAAACATTCAAGATCTGATGATCACAGCAATCTAATGAGACTTATTAGTGTTAAATTGTTGGAGTAATTATTGGGTACTGTGGTGCCCATGGGCCCAAATCATGTATTGGGCCGGCCCAAAGGCCCCCATAAAGAAGAAAGTCCAACTCAACAGCTTAGAATGGTCCGAGGACCTAATAATTCCTTCCCGCGACGCCACACGACAAAGGAAGTTGCCCTGCATGAGCGTAGCACTACAAGACATGACGTCCGAAGATGATATTGTCCTCGGCAGCTTGTTGCCGAGGACAGCATTAGTGGCCTGGTGGTTCAAAGGTTCCCGTATTAAGGACCTTATGTACGAATAACTAAGAGAGTAAGGATAAAGGATAAAGGAAGTTGATGGACAAATATCAGAGAAAAGGCTGCTGCCACCGCATTAAAGGTATTATACCTACTTCTCTGGCCGCATTAATGAAGAAGTGACATCTAAACATTAAAATGGGGTCCTATCTTCACCGCTAGAGATTTGAGTAAGGTGGGTGATGGGACAAATATCCAAGAGGGAAAGACCCGGACTACACGTGGAAGGTGGAAGAGGAGAGAGAGAGGGGGGCCTATAAAAGGAAAGGGAGGGACATAGAAGCGGGGGACGAAAAAGGAAGCACTAAGAATGATCCTCGGCATCAATATATAGAACCCAATATCACATCTTTACAGTGGAGAGGTGCATGAGTGATGGAATTGAACCCAATCTTTGTGTTATCTATCGTCTAAACGATCTAGATTAGGAACCCACTCTCTATAAATTTATTGTCGAGGCCTCATTAGCCTGGTCAGAAAATCTAACTCTGGTCCAGCACAATTTGTGCCCCTACAGGTACTTTTAGAATACCATAAATATGTACTTTCTTATCTCACATGAATTATAAGTCCTACTATAAATTTAATTAATGAGAACTACAGTTATGTGAGAGGGAAGAGTACGCATTTATGGTACTCTTGGAGTATTCTATAATTTTCCAAATTGCTAATGAAAGGGATTTTGTACCAATATAATATATTTTTTTTTATACAAGAAACAAGACAATTAATAAAACTGCATTTGTTTTACCTTAATTAGATTTTCAAAAAATATTTTGCCTATTTACACGGGTGTTTGGGGGGACTAAAATCAAGTATCACAAATAAAGAAAGAAACTAAACAGATCATGGGGAAAGGAAAAGAAAATCACCTAAACCAAAGAGGTCCACATCAATGGAGACTCTAGCATTTTACCCTCATTTTAAAAAAAATTTGGCAATATGCCTCTGTTTTGAAACTATTTAAGTCCATGCCTCTATTTTGAAACTCGATTTTCTCAAAATCGAGTTTTAATGAAGAACACGATTGGTTTAAAATCGAGTTATGCCCGATCAAACTTAAAAAAAAAAAAAATTGCATAAAACTCGAGTTCATGAAACTCGAGTTTCATTGAAAATACCACTATAGGTGTTATTGAACGCTTCTATAAGTTTTGGGCTGATCAAACTTTAAAAAAAAAAATTGCATGGAAACGTTGCTATAGGTTTTGGGTTGATCAAACTTAAAAAAAAATTGCACGCACAAACGCAAGTTCCATTGAAAACGCCGCTATAGGTATAGAACTCGACCTCCATAAACTTGAGTTTCATGCAATTTTATTTTATTTTTTTTTTATATTTTAAAATTTAATTGCCCCATACTCGATTTTCTACCAATCGAGTTCTTCATTGGAACTCGATTTTAATAAAATCAAGTTTCGAAACAGAAGTATTAACTTAGATAGTTTGAAAACAAGGATATATTACCAAATATTTAAAAATATAAGAGTAAAATGCTAGAATATCCCCACATCAGTTACACATACGATCTAAACAGTATGGACATGACAAAAAGGCGTACGGGTCCTTCAATATCATTGCCTGACAATACAATTTTGTTTATATAAGAGAACTCATGACAACCTCTGACTTTAAAATCAAGGGAAATAATTGTAATATCTAGTATGGAGTAAATCTCAGGTGATTTTCGGAGTTTAAAAACAAGTCGATCGGGTTACATCTTGATGGATAATTAAGTTATAGACTTATAGCTAGTGTATTAAAAACTACTTTTCCTATTCTATTTGTGTTTTTGTTAAGACAAAATAGCTGCTAAATAAAAACTTCTGAGGTTCATGCGGTTTAATTTAAAACAACACTAAACTATAGGGTTTAAAATATGTTTGTTCTAATTTTTTTTAAATGTTTAATTGTTTCAACGAATAAAAATGGATCTTAAAAGAGGCTAGATAATATAATTAAGTTACAAAACTGGTATTATATACTATCACTTATATATATATATATATATTAAAAATGAGTTGAGATGAAGTTACATCCGTTGTAATTCTAAATAATGTTACACCATTCAATAACTAGCTTGTTGTAAAATTCATATTTTGAAAATCTCACCGTTGAATTGCATATTTTGAGAATCGACATGTTAATTTTCATGCTAATTGAATGTAATTTACCATTCGATACATAAACTCATTTTGTATACATATTTAAAATTACAAAAACTCAAATTTAAACAATTGATTGATGACATTATCATTGATTTTTTATCATCTTTAAATTTTGTAAGTATAAAGAATATATACAGATAATGTAATCTAATGGTAAATTTGTTAAAATTTGCATCAAATTAAAAAATATTAAATAATGTAATTACTTAAAATTATATCAGGTATAATTTAATCCAACCTACAAACAATTATTATATATATATATATATACACACATATGTGTATATATATATATATATATATATATATATTTTAAAATTCTTGGCATTGACGAATTGAAATGCTTACGGTGTAAGCAAGATGAGGAATAATCCACAACGTTCAAGTTCAGTGAGCTCTAGTATCCTATTTCAAGGAATCTGAGTATTGTTCTACAAGCCAATAGACTATCGCCACGTCTTCAATCTCGAATAGCTCAGCCTAGACCCAGACTTGGCAGTCAACAAAAATTGGCGCGAGTCGGTTATAACTTATAACTTTATAAACGATCAAATCCGTGTCTCTCTCTCTCCATAAAAAAAAAAAAAAAAAATCCCGTGTTTCTCTCTCCCTCCTCTTCGCCTGAAGCTTCGACCTCACTCTCCATTAATCAAATTTCAGAAACTAAAAAACTCTCAAACATTCTTCAAATTCCTCATTCTTCATTATAACCAAAAAACGCAGAAACTCATTGTATTTGGAAATTCATTTACTTTTTCTTTGATTTGATTTGATTAGAATTTCAAAGATGCAACAGAGCGATATCAACAACGCTTCAAATTTCCAATACTATCAACCTCCTCACTCCCATTTGCAAAACCCTAACCCTAACCCTAGCTTCGATCACGATCTCAATCCAATGCCTAATACGTATGCCTCTGCTCCTCCGATTCCATATTCCGAAGCCGATTTTTCCTCTGCATACCCTCCATATCCCATGAATCCACAAATTTATGATCCTTCGACCTATATTCACAAATTTGATCCCAATCCGCCATTTTCGGATAATTCGTATTCGGCGGCCCCATACGCAAGCAATTTTGCACCATCGACGCCGAATTATGATGAGGTTATGGGTGGTAGAGTTTATGGTTATGATGGTGTTTATAGTGCCGGGTCTGAGGACTCCGGTAGGTTAGCTTTCGACGATTATGGACGGCCGATAAATATGTCGGGTCCGGAAGACCGGGTTGGTCAGGGACATTCGGGTAAGGTTATCAAAGCAATTCCGAAGACGGAGATGGAGGAGGAGGAGGATGTGAAGAGCGGTGTTCGGAAGTTTCGCGTGCAGGTTTTGGCTGAAAATGGTGGGCAGAGCGATATGGATGTGCTTTGCCAGGTTTGTGTTGATCAAAATGGAATTCCAGCTTTATTTGAGTTTAATTTTAATCTCTCTCTTATTGTTTCTTTATAAGCTGTGTGGAAAATTTGAATTATGCGTTTATATGTGGAAAATGTTTGAGCAAAAAGTTTATAACTTGAGAAGTTTATGGAATTGACTAATCGTAGTGTTGGATTTTGGATTTTGATTGGTATATTATATGCAAGGATTTGTGTGAATCTCTGTTTATCCTTTTACTGTTGATTTAAAAATCAGATTATCATGCTTGACTTCTGATTTAGTTGACGTCTCCATTATATAGGTTGGCTAATCGTAGTGTTGGATTTTGAATTTTGATTGTTATATTATATGCAAGGATTTGTGTGAATCTCTGTTTATCCATTTACTGTCAATGTAAAAATCGGATTATCATGTTAGACTTCTGATTTAGTTGATGACTCCATTATAGATTGGATTGGATGGAATCCGAATGCTTGATCCTGCCACCAGTCGGACATTGAGAATATACCCACTTGAGACGGTGACGACATGGGAAGTAAGTTGGTTGCTTTAGAGATTTTTGCGCGAATGGGCATTAGCTAAATTCAAAATAATATCTTGAAGAATTTCTTTGGGACTTAATTGCCTTCTCATATAGGTTCTTGATGCATCAGTCTTTGCGTTTTGGGCCAAAAGTTCTATTGACATGGAACCAAGATGTATTAGGCTCTATTCAAACAGCTACACTACAAATGCCATTCTGGACATGGTGACGGCAGCAGAGGCTCAGGTTAGGGGATCTGACAATATTTCTTTTTTTTTTACCATTTAACATTGTGTTTGACATGGGCATAAATACAAGGTGATTGTTTGTATAAGACGAAAGAAAGAGAGAGAGATGCAATGATTTACTCTAGTAAGCTTAAATTCACTCTCTTTACTGTAAAGCAGCTCAATGAGATGGGTGGAAACAACAAACCTTTCAACTCTTTTAAGGTGTCTGACCACTTGTTGGAGAAGAAGAAAGGCTTTGGTGATTGGATGAACTTAGTAAAACCAGGGAATGAGGAGAAAGATCATTGGGTAAAAATTTACTCCTGCTTTCAACATTTTATGAATTTGCTCAGGATACTCATGGTCTTACAATCTGTATGCATGCTAAGTCCAGTCTATTACATTCTCATATCAATATTATTTGTATATTCATTTGGAATCTTTCACATGGTTTGAAGTTATTTATACATTTAAGCTCCATTTTTTATTTATTACAAAATAAATCTATCTTGTCAATCAACGTGCATTTACAGGAAGTGGCTTGAGTATGATGTATTATTCTTTTGTTTGTTGTCATTGGCAAAATCTTGTTGTGTTTTGTTGTTGTTGTTATGCCTGTATGTTGTTTTTTTCCCCCCTATTACACTTAAATTTGAGGTCATTTTATCCTGTTAACCGGGGTTGTACCGATTTTTGTGCTTTTTAATGAATTTCTGTACATATGATTTTTTTTTTTCTATTAATGTGCATGTCTGAATATAGTTTTTGTTTTGCATTAATAATCAACCTCTGTTGATATTTTAATTCATTATCTCTGTCTTTCCTTCTTTTCTCAACAGGTTCCGGATGATGCAGTCAACAAGTGCTCAGCATGCAGCTTAAATTTTGGAGCTTTTGTGCGAAAGGTTATAGTCATTACCAATTTTGTTTACTGCCAGTGGCAGGATTTGCTTGGATTAATACTCATGCTTTTTATACACAATACTTATAGAACCTTTTCCCATCTTTAGCATCACTGCAGGAATTGTGGGGATATTTTTTGTGATACTTGTACCCAAGGTAGAATTGCTCTCACTGCTGATGACCAAGCTCCACCTGTTCGAGTGTGTGACCAATGCATGGTATGAATTTGTGATATTATTGGCTCTCCCTTTCATAGTGTTTTATCTAATTTTCCTAGTCATTTTATTGAGAAACAGTTGGTTTAATAAATCAAATGGTGTTTAAAATAAAATTCTAAGGATTTGCTGATACTATATTATGTTATGCTCTATATATTATGTTATATATGGCAGTATTAAAAAATTATAAACATAGCTCAAGATGCAAATGCAGTATTTTAGAAATTAATGGATGTATAACAACAACTGTGTATCAAAACTTTATAAATATGTAGTAAGATTAAAAAATATATGTTAATCTTGTTTGACCCTTTTGTTCTATTTTCTGCCCTTCAAATCTCACAGATTTTTGGGTTAGGTTTTGCTTTTCTGAACTTGTGTATATTATTGCTGCAATTGTGAACCTAACACCCTTGTAAAACCATTTTAAGTTATATCATGCTATAGTGGTGCAACCATTGCTGTTTGCTTCTCATGGACTAAACCCCAATCCTGAATCTATTCAGCTTCATCACAAATGCGCCCTTCATGCTGCAGTTCATTTCATGAATTCCATCTCAATTGGCACGTTCAACTCATTTCAAATTATTGTATTTTTTGGTGTTCTTTTACAGGCTGAAGTTACTCAAAGGCTGAGTTATGGGAGGGAAACATCTGAAGGAAATGCTAAAATGCATAGCCACGAAGATCTTGCAAAGAAGCTTCAGGTGATATGAGATTGCATTATTGCTGCTATATCTTTGCTTCCATTTTGATTTTGCATTTTTTTAACCTTAACATGAAGCCTAGGATTAGTTGGGTTTTCTTCTTATTTTAAGGTTCTTTATAAGTTTCCTTGTGCAACCCTCTACAGATGTTTTTCTTACAACTGCATGGTTGATTTCCAAAGTTTCCTCTAGAGCAAGGTAGAGGTAACTTTTGTGTTTCAAAGCAATGGTTGCTTTTAAGAAAGAAATAATGATTGTGTAGTAGACTAGTAGTCATGTCTTACAATTGGATTATAAGTTCTTGCCAGTGGGAACTATACTTTTGTCTTCTTACCATAAATGTAGTAGTGTTTTATAATTAAATTGGCTGTTTCTGTTTATAATCCTTAAATTATGAGGATGATAGGAAGTGCATCAGTATATTTTTTGATAAGTAATAAGACTTTATTGAAAATAATTGAGAATCATGTTCACGATGGTGAACACGTTGAACAATGGACCAAATACAAGAAAATCAAGAAGTAAAAGAAATAGAAACTAAAAAATCAGATACCGCAGTACAGTTCGTACACCCCCAAACACGAGCCCAAAGAAACAAAGTACGAAAAAGTAGACCTTTTAGATGTTTCAAAGTTCTCTCCTTATCTTCAAAAATGCGGGCATTACGTTCTTGCCGGACTAACCACATTACACATGCCGGGACCATATTCCAAATGGTTGAACGATGCTTTCCAAACCAGTTTCTCCAAATATAGAAAAAAGAGTTCACTGACCTTGGCATTACCCATTGACTCTCAAACACTGCAAAAACTTCACACCATAAGGCATGAGAGAACTTACAATGAAGAAGTAGGTGATCCACTGATTCCCCATCGCAACAAAATAAGCAACACTTATTAACCAAAAACTGACCTTTCTTAATAAGGTTGTCAATGGTGAGTATCCCATCATTATTAATGCATCAGTATTAATAGATCACTAAGCAATGCCAGCTAAATCAGTGGAAAATTTCAGTTTATGAGGCCGATGTAATATGATACAGATATTATCAAGGAGTAAAGCTTTCATGAAACCATGATTTGGGCTGAATAGATACTTGATGTACCTTTGTCTTCACAGTAGCGTCTTTTGTATTCAACTGACATCAATTGTGCTTTAAAAATATGGAATCAACTTTGATAACTCATATTTGTTATGTAGCATAGAGAAAGTGATGTCAGCAAAGAAGTCACATTACCAAACTTTGAATGTGTGAGACATTACTTTTGAATATTCATGTTTACTAATGCATACTTGTTTTTCATGTGGTTTGTGATCTGTAACAGGAGGAGATGGGAAGAAATCGCAAGACATCAGGTAGTCATCATTGTTGAAAATTTTGTTATAAGAAGTAGCAATGTGGATAGCAATCTTCTCTTTGTTCTACTTAAACGAATACCGGGGTTAGGGGGGGGGGAATGAAGGTCGAGGATGGAAAATGGGAGTTTTCCCTTGTTTGGTGTGGAGGAAATGGGAGGACGGAAAAGGGGGTGGGTGGAGTTTTCCACCTAGGCCACCAAGAAACCTTCCTCCTAAGAGTCTATTTGGGATCTATTTATTTTGCTGAAATTGAAAATTTTTCGCTGAAAGTACTATAGATAAAGGTAAAAGTTAGCTGAAATAGTACAGTGAAACCCATGAATAGTACCAAAAAGTGTAGTGGGGCTCAGAAATAGTAACAAAAATAAACTGAATAGTAAAATATGCTGGTTTTTTAATTTGGAGCCAAACACACACTAAATTGGGAGGAAAAATGGAGAAGAAAATATTTACATGGACTTTACTATTTTGCCCCTTTAAACTACAATCTTTTCTTTCCTCTCTTGATGTAATAAGGTATAATTGTAAATTTGTTCAAATCTTATTTTCTATCTTTTCACTTTTTGATCCTCTTTACATGAGGGAAGATCTGAAACATTTTATATCCTTACACTTCTATCATTCTTAACATTTTTTATCCGCTCACTTTTCCATTCTTCTAACCACATAAGGGAAAACTGAAACAGTTCATATCCTTTCACTCTTTTATTATTCCTACATTTGTTGTTTTCTCACTTTCAATCCTCCCAACCAAACAGACCCATAGGAATATGCACCTCCACTCCTCTGTTGGTGGCACCAGGCAGGGTTCACGGGCCAAGGCCTACAAAATATATTGATAGTTTTCTAGATTTCTCTACTATCTGATCTATACAAATTTGACCTAAGATCTATTTGGTGAAATATTGTTATTCCAGATGGTTGTGTGAAGCATAATTTGTTGGTCATCAGGCTTAATGCAATCGTTAGTTCTGTGTCTTTCAAAGTATCTTTCATTTGCCCACTAAAGTATATGAACTTTTACAGGTTTAAAGTCTAATGGACCTGGGATGCAGATGAGCGAGGTTGCGTGTCCAATTTGCACTGTCCATTTGAAGGTTCACTATCCTTGCCACTTTCTTATTGCTTATTATTATCATGTACCTTTGTCCTTTATTAGCTTCTCTTTTCTCTTCTCTTTTCCCCCTTCTTCCTCGATGAAAGTCAAACTGCTTTCATCAAATGGTTGTTTTAACTTCTAAATATTTTAATAGTTTGTGTAGTGAAGTTTTCACCTCTGTTTTGGCAATAATCTTGAAGTGGTTCCATTATGTGAATGCTTTCTTCAGGTTCAGGTTCCGAGCTCTGGCTTTGAGACTATAGAGTGCAGCGTTTGCCAGCATCCATTCCTTGTGAGTGCTCATTAGCCTGCCATGCCTCTTTAATTCTTGACATCAATAACAAGACTGATATACCATAAGAGTTCATACTCCATACTTTCCTTGTATGTAGTTAATTTTTTCAGCCTTGTACTATGTATATTTTGTTCGCTAAAAGTTATCAATTTCGCCCCATAGCTATTTCTGATAGTGTCCCTGTATTCATTTTGAGATCTTTGTTCTTTACTCTTTCAAGGGTTGTATAAATGATAACGTATATTGTTAAATTATTATTATTAATTTTTTATTTTTTATTTTTGGTGTTCAATGTTGGAGTCTTTTGTGTGTGGATACATGTCTGCTGTTGGATGAATGAATTTGGTAGCTCCAGGTTTTTTTCGAGAGTTAAACTCACGGGCCGAAGTAACTCTCACAATCGACATTGGGCCAAAGAAGAGCAATGGGTATTGGTGCACTTTTAGGCCTACAAAAGAAACCAATCCAAAAATGAAAACAAAATGATGCATTTTCTAGCTGTAAAAACAACCAGTATAGTTCCTTTTAAGAGGAGATGAATGAGTGAGACAACTTACTAATAACAAAAACAATGAATCCGGTGATAGTAAAGTTACAAACCAAAATGAGCTCTTCCAGAATGATTTCTGATCAAAGGGAACTTTATAAGTGATTGGAGGGAGAGAATGTGACCAATCGTACACAAAGGAGGGTAGAGCGATTTCTCTTTGTTGAGCAGTAGCTGATATAATAATAATATGTAGGTCTCTGAATGGAATCCTCTTTGTATATTACTTTTTATTATTGCTTTATAGATTTGGTGACTTTTTGATTTTGTGGTGTGAACCATCCAAATTGTGATAGCATAAGTTGGTTAATTGGTAACAAATTGATGAATTCGCGGCATACTAATCTTTGGGGTCTAATAAGATTTTTCAAGTTTCTCTGTGATGTTTTCCAATCTA
This sequence comes from Castanopsis chinensis, assembly GCA_032878915.1. Classification (NCBI taxonomy): domain Eukaryota; kingdom Viridiplantae; phylum Streptophyta; class Magnoliopsida; order Fagales; family Fagaceae; genus Castanopsis; species Castanopsis chinensis. Next base: position 1,885,320 of record JAVQMG010000053.1, read on the forward strand.
TGAAAGCTGGAATTATTGCCATAGGGAAGTTGAATACAAATCTAATGGGTAAGAGATTGGGAGGGGTGAGGTTCGTATGGATCAATTGAAATTGTCCTGATGAAAGAACCATTTGAAAAAAAATGAGGGAGGTAATTATTTAGGTAGGGCCGGCTCAACAAATTTGGGGGCTTTAGGTGAAAAGTTTAGGCAAGGCTTTTTTAAATTATTTAAATATTAATTAAATAATATTTATTTAACTTTTGATTTTTTTTTTTTTTGATTTAGAATCTATTTATCATTATCTTTGAGATACAAATTTATTAATTAAATTTTTACATTCAAGTTTCATCAACATTTCCTTTTACCATCACTTAATCTTTTAGTAAACATTTATAATTAAAATAAAACATGATCTGTAATAGAAAAATTATTAATTTTTTGAAATAAAACAAAAATTAAAGTATAGAACAATGGAACTTGGTTTATCAAAACACAATTGCAACCTTAGAAAATAATATGATCACTTTACATTCTAAACCTGCACAATTAAAAAATTATTTATCACATAACAAATTAATTTTAATATAAAATATATTATCCTAAACTTATAATTCTATTAAATTTTGATAACACTTGTACATATAACAAATTAATGACTTTCTAAATGGATGGAAAAAAAAAAAAGCAAAAAAAAAAAAAAAAAATTACTAGATAGTCATAGTCTAGATGTAGTCATGTAGGTTGAATAAATAGAAGCACCAAAATAAAAACAGGTGACCGACCAACTCAATATTAAAGCTCGAATTAAAACAAAAAATATATAAAAATTAATTTTCAAAAATTGCTTAATTGTAAGAAACGTGTAAGTATAGTCTACAATTCACATGGGTTCTAATAACTCCTGCATATTGACATGATAACTCATAGCATAGAAAAAAGTGGAATGCTTCCCAGCCATAAACGTGTACACTTTGGACTTTGGAGAAAAATATTAAAATTTTTAAAAGTCTAATAAAAAGACCTGTGGTGGTGATTATGACTAACGAGTGTTTAGTTCCAATTCCTTACAAAAAAAAGAGTGAGAAATCCATATCAGTGACACTCAGCAACAAGTAAAAAAAAAAAAAACTCAGCAGCAAGAATAAAAAGAAAGGAAGAGCAAATAGAAGCAATCCTAAATGAAGATCAAAGAAGAGTAGCTAGCAAACAATGAAGAATGCTATAAAAATGGAACCGATATGGATTGGTGACTAGAGAGAAGCAAGGTGAGCAGGAAAAAAAAAAAAAAAACACTAATTGGTATTGGATTTGATTTCTTGAGATTTAAGATGGAGAGAATATGTTTTTTCTGTCTATTTTTTCCTTAGATTCAAGTAATAAATGTTAGTTTTTATCAATGAAGTTATTTATAAAAGCCATTAATTCAGATATTTTTATACAAGACATTAATTCAGATTTTAAATAGGAACATTATCTCTTCAATTTCTATGTTTTGGGAAAATGGGCATAATTGTTTTTGATAAACCATCGGTTACAAAGGGGCCTAATTTTTGCTCTTCAAGGGCCCTTAATTTTTGCTCTTCATATCAATTTTGTACGTTTTTAGATCCCTGTAAAACTAGATTGTTTATCCTAATTAATTAACTAAGTAAATACTTAGGTTTATTATTCAGATCTAAGTTAAAACAAAACAATCATATCATACAAAACAGCGAAAATATAAAGAACACAATGATATGATGACCTAGGAAAACCAAATTGGTATAAAACCTGAGGAGGATTTAACCTATCTATCCTCAAGGTAAAACAGCAAATCCACTATGAAAGAATTGAAGTTTGTACAATAGCGACTTAGACCACTAACATCCTATTGCTACCTCAAGTAGAAAACTTACTACCATGACCATATGATAACTCCGAGTCCACAGACTACTTCTTTTTTTGGCCTTTGCAAAACATAAACACCCACGTTTATGACTTTGAGATCTCACTCTAAGGTTTAGCAATACAAACTCTCCTATTTGTGACTCCAAGACTACCCTTGAAAGGTTAGATCATCAGCACCTTTGATAACTAGAGAAGGCAAACTCTTCTACAACACCGGATCTTGAGATTTTTCAAGTAATAACACCGGTAGAAGATATGAGAGAACTTTTTAATAACAAAACCCTAAATACCAAAGAGGCACACTCTTCTCTCTCTAAAAAGTCTTATAAAAACGTGCTTAGGGTTTCCTTTATATAATGGGAAAAGTAGATCTGAAACCCTAATCCTTAATGGGCTTGAACTGCTGTTTGGGCCAACTTAAAATTTTGCAGATACGATTCTCGATCGGTTGAGCTTGTTTCTCGATCGGTCGAACCAGGCAGATTTTGAAATCTTCTTTTTGCAGCTTGTATGTTTTTGTGTGTTTACGATTTGCCAATTGTTCTAAACTTTTAGAACCTAACAAATTTATTTCTATTAGTAGCGCCTTAAATTTTTTTCTTAGGTGAAGGGGCTGTAATTAATTTGCATTGAGAGACCTTCTTTTTATTTGGAAGTCTTAGGCCATTGCATCAATTACTTCTATGATTGAGCCGGCCAAAAAGTGAATCAAGTGGCCCACGGTTAAGGAGTGATCGGTTTCCAACTTAATGAAAGCAACATAAAGTCATAAATACTGATTGCCTTATTTATACAAACTCAAATACTCAAATGTAAGGTGATATGAAGGATCATAGGTTCGTGTGGCATTACCTTGGTGACATATGGTGTAGGATTGATGAATCCACGATGGAGTCATTTTTTTCTTTTTTCTTTATTCCGCAAAAAATAAGGATCGTAGCTTTGATGCGAACACATTTATTTTAGCGGTAGCTAGTATGCTGTCCAGGTTTGTTTATAGAGCATTCCCATTGGCAATTGCAAATGGAAAATGTAGGGAAAAAGTACAATCAAGACACAAAAAGGTATTGACAACCGGACTTATAAAATGCTAGAATTACAAATTTTTTTTGCAATTGTGTTACAGTGTCATCCTAAATGTAGGATGACAATTGAAAAAATTATAATATATTTTAATTGATAAAGTGGAAGAGAGATTGGGGAGAAGAGAAAGGGAGAGTTGTATTGGAATATGTTATATTATTTTAGTGGATAATATATAATATTTTAATGAGTAGAATAGGAGAATAGAAATTGTAATGTTGGATGTATTGTAAAATAGTATGGTATAATTGATAAAATAATTTTTTGAAATGATAAAATAGGATAAAATATAATTTTCCATTAGTAATGCACTTTTATGGCCTGTTTGGGAGTTAAAAAAAGGAGGGGGAGTAGAGTAGTAGTTGAATTACATTGTTTGGGATTTTTTGAGGGGGGGAAGGGGTTTGGAGGGGTTTCAACTCCCTCCAACCCCTCATTTTTAATTCCCCCAAATTGGAAGATAGTGGAGAATAAAAATGCTTGACTAAATGAATTACCAAATTTGCCCTTATTATATTAACAAAATTACAAATGAAAAGACTAATTACTCCCCTCCCCTTTACTTAATTTTAAAAACATCCAAACAAGGTGGAGGATAGCCATTTCCCTCTACTCTCCTTCCCACTACTCTCCTCCCCTCTACTTCCCTCTACTCTCCTCCCTCTCTAAACTTCCAAACATGCCATTAAGCTCCCAACTTGCCCAACGATGCAAGCAACATAAATATTGAATTACATTTCTCCAATAGTACAACGTTATCTATAATAAATACGCATGCAAATTAAGGTCCAGTTAACGATACCCCCATGGCCCTATCCCATCCATAAAAAAGGGTATGCATTTGTCAGTTAACGGATCACTTAAAAGTATTGATTTATTACATATATTTTAAAAATTTTAAAGAAAAAGATAAAATAAAAATAAACTGATTTTTTATATATATATTTTAATATTTTTTTTATAAAAGTGGTATTATATTATAGCTTTCCCAAAATTGTCAATTAACAAAGATTTATGTAAAAATTTCAAATATTTATGTATGGCATGTATACTAACAAAATTCATCTGCTAACTCAACCATAAGCAAATCCCCTTTCCCCTATATATGTGTGTGTTTCTTAAAAAAAAAAAAAAAAAAAAAAAAAAACTCAACCAAAAGCAAAAGATCAACGACCATGAGACTTACTATCTATTCACACACACACACACACGCGCGCGCGCGCGCGTATGTATATGTACAGTTCTTACCAAAGTCTTATTCCTATGATGTCAAAAGACTCAAAACAGTGCACATAACCCCTAATTTTTTATGAGTTTGGTTAGCAGTTGCCTTTAGAGAATTTGTTAATGGATCATTTTAGAAAGGTTTTGATACTACTTTCATGTGAAATATAAAAATGTTTTAAAAAGATTAATTGCTTTTTTATTTTTCCATATAAAGTTTTTTAAAAATATTTCATAAATTAATAACTTCAAAGAATCTGTTGTCGCCATAGCTTGCTCGTCTTTGTCGTCGTCGTTGCTTATTGTAGATCGCCCCTCATCGTAGATTGCAGATCGGGATCACAGAGTTGCTTTGGTGCTCGGTGCTCGTGCTCCATCCCTCAAGGTATTTCTCTCTTTTTTTCTCTGTGATTCTCTCTCAGTCTCTCAATCTCTCTCTCTAACTCTTTTTATCTGAATCTGAAATGAAATTTATGAAATGAAATAAAATTAATGAATGAGAGTCTATCTCTTTATTCTTTAAGAGTCTAACTCTCTCTCTTTTGAAGTGTGAGTCTGTAATTGGTAGCTTTATTAATATTTTGCTTTTTGCCTTTTTTTGACTTTTTAAATTTGGCTTTATCTTATTCTTATTCGTTGGTGTTGGTCAGTGTGTGTTGGTGTTGGTTGGTGAGATGTTGATTGTCTTTTAGTGTAATGTGTATTGTGATTTGTGATTGTGAAATTTTCTGATTGGAAGTTGGCTATTGTGATTAGGGGCATCAGGCATGAGGCTTGTACCAATGTGCTTGTCTGTTGAGTGGGGTGGGGGTAGATGGGCACATGGGGCCGAGTTACACTGCTTTAATTATTGTGCTGCACATGAGATGTGTAATGGCTGACTTTTTTAGTGTAATATGCATATGAGGCTAAACAATGTAACAAATTAAAGCAGTATAATTAATGACAAACAAATTAAAGCAATATAGTTTATTCTTACGCTAAACAACAATAATTAAAACAGTATAATTAACCAATACATTATAAAAGGCAAAAAAATTAAATTATGTGAGACTAAACAACAATTAATAATTTTATAATTAATAAAATAACAATATAACAAATTATAATTTATAAAAGACAAACAAATTAATGAAACAACTAAACAACAATAATTAATAATTTTATTAATATTTCAAAAGAATAAACAATAAATTATTCTTTTGTTAGAATTATGGACAAATATTTAATAAGAAAACTACGTAAAAAAAAAAAAATTTGGGAAAAATTTTTAAGAACACCCTGAAAAAAAATTCCTGGAGCTGCCACTGCCGATATGCTCTCTCTCTCTCTCTCTCTCTCTCTGGTAGATGAATGGAGTAAATTGAATATAAGGAAAATAAAAAATGTAAAATATTTTACACCCTTAAGGTGTAAAATATTTTACGTAAAGTTTTTTCACCCGAAAGAGACACACTCCTACTTTTGTTCCACTTAAATCAGGGTCATCTTCACTATTAAAAGAAGGATTTGAGGTTTGAAAGAGAGACACTTTTCGCATGGTCTATATTCTGCCAACATTTCAGCTGATAACCAAAGTACATAAATACTGACATTTCCCGACCTATACATGTACAACCAATTGTGAGTTACGAGTCCAATAAATAGGCTGCATGAGAGATAGTCATGTAAATGCAAATTATAAGTTCTACACTGTCAAGCAAGATTCAACACTTCTTTTTTCTTTTCCCCATAAAACTCTTAACCATAACACAATGAAGTTTCCCTCATCAAAACCTCTTTCTTATTCCTATATAATTATTTTCTCAATCCTCCTCGTGTTCAACATTTTCCATAACACTACTGGCAGCACTACAAGGCTGCCTAAGAATGAAACAGTTCCCGCAGTAATAATCTTTGGAGATTCAATAGTGGATACGGGCAACAACAACTACATTGAAACTGTGATTAAGTGTGATTTCCCACCATATGGGAGAGATTTCATCGGTGGAAAACCAACTGGAAGGTTTAGCAATGGAAAGGTCCCAGCAGATTTTGTAGGTAGTGTCTAGCATTTACTTTTCGTTTTACTGCTGTTTCCCACCATATACAGTGGCGGCTCCAGAAATTTTTTCCAGGGTGTTCCTTAGATATGTGGTTTTCTTATCAAATATTTGTCCATAATTCTAGCAAAAGAATAAACAACATAAAAACTATAAGTTTATTTGAAATATTAATAACATTATTAATTATTGTTGTTTAGTTGTTTCATTAATTTGTTTGTTTTTTATAAACTATAATTTGTTATATTGTTGTTTCATTAATTATAAAATTATTAATTGTTGTTTAGCCTAACATAATTTAATTTGTTTATCTTTTATAATGTAATAGTTAATTAAATTATTAATTATTGTTTATTAGTTGTTTCTCTCAATTAATTATTGGTTAATTAAACTACTGTTTATTAGTTGCATTAACATACACCCCATGTGCATTTACTTCCCTCAATTCAAATATCCCACCCCGGCCTTATGCCCCCATCCACCCCCCACCATAGTTTTAAAAACCAGTACGGTGAAAGATTTGAAAAATGGACTAGTTACTGGTTTTCTAGTTGGACCTCAGTCAAACCAGTGACGTTATAAATAATTTAATTAATAAATAAATAATTATAAAAAATAATAAAATGAAATAAATAATAATATAGCTATTGATATTTACTAAAAATTAGATATAAAATTTTAGAAGTATTTTCATGTTAAATTGAACTCAAATTAAAAGAAAAATAAATTATCATTTTTTTAGAGGAAGAAAAAGAAGTTAACCTAAACAAACTACCAAAAACAGAGGTTATGGTTTTAAAATTTTATAATCATATATAATTTTCAGTATTTTTAACAAAACCATTATTTAATTTAAAAATATTTATCTATGTTAATATAATTTCACATCTAAATATTTCTTCTAAAAAATTGAATTTATTATAAAAATATTTTATGTTTTTCTTGAATATTGCAATAGAGTGGTTCTAGGACCACAAATTATTCCATAACTTTTTTGCTACAACTCTGACATAATAAATTATGAGTGGTTAACTTTCATTTATACATGAACCCACTATTTTTTCTTTACTAATTACACTCTATTATGTTATAATTATAATAAAAAATTATGTAATCCTAAACTTTTCTTATCGAAATAACCTTGCCGTGTACAAAGTGCAAATAATTCAGATTCGCTCAAACCCACGTAAGCCATCTCACAAATATATTTGTCATTAACAAAAGAAAAAGTAAAGAAAAGAAAAGTGGTCTGCCTGACAGCCTCTCCCACCTAACCATCAACGTGGCCAAAGGGTATCCACCCACATTTATACCAAACTTTTTAAAATGATTGTCCTCTCTTCTTCTAAACAAATTTCTCAAATCTCTCTCTCACTCTGAAGGAGAAGCAGCGGCAGGTCAGATGCAGCTTCCTCTCTTTCACTGTTTCCTCCAAAGCCTAGATCGGCTCCTCGCCCAAATTAAAAAATATTTCTTATCTCACAATCATTTTCTCACATATTCTCACATATTCTTTGTTACAAATTTTTTTTTTTCAGATTCTCTATTACAAACTTTTTTTTTTTAGATTTTAGTTCGAAATTTGTTTAGCATAAAAAAGTTTGAGGGTGTTCCTAAATTTTTTGAGGGTGTTCTTATTTTTTTTTTTAAAGGGTAGATAAATAAAAAAATTTAAATTAATATATATAATTTTTTTTTTTTTCAGGTCAGGGTGTTCCTAGGAACACCCTGAACAAAACGTAGCGCCGCCACTGACCATATATAGTACTTTTTGGACTTATTGTAGAGTCCTTACAGCGAGTGAATTGGAACAGTCCAGGAATCATTGTAATTTTATGACCAACATCCAAAATTTACAGTTTAAATTAACCTCCCCCTCCACCCCCAAAAAAAAAAAAAAAACCTTTTGAGGATCCAATACATGGTACAATTATATCAGTCACCAGTTCACATACATTGATTGAATGCTCTATAATATTTTTTCCTGAAAATTTCTTGACACAAACTTTCAGCTGAAATATTTGGTGTTAAGAAGATTCTACCGGCTTATCTTGATCCAAATCTTCAGCTTCAAGACCTCCTTACTGGTGTTAGTTTTGCCTCTGGCGGTGGAGGATATGATCCTCTCACTGCTAAAATTGCGGTAACCTTCTCTCTCTCTTAACCTTCTTTTTTTTTAGTCCTATATATTGAAACAATTACTTATTGTGATTTTCTTAATTTTCAATCATCAGTCTGTCTTATCGTTATCGGATCAATTAGACTTGTTCAGAAATTACATAAAGAAGATAAAGGAAGCAGTAGGAGAAAGCAGAACAGCTACTATCCTGTCAAAAAGTATATTCATAGTGTGCACAGGGAGCGATGACATTGCAAATACTTATTTTTCTACACCGTTTAGGAGAGCCCATTATGATATTCCCGGATATACTGATCTAATGGTTAGATCAGCTACAAGTTTCTTGCAGGTATATATGTTTATAAAGACACAATGCCATTGCAATTTGCAAACATGTACATTAATTTGGTCATGCATGGCCGTACTTGGATCTTAGACAAACATGTCCAGTAAATTTAAGTGTGCTGTGCATTCGCTGACATTGTCAAGTTTAATTTGTGCCAAAAAATATAATGGGCAGGAACTTTATGGCCTAGGAGCAAGAAGGATTGGAGTATTAAGCTTACCATCAATAGGGTGCGTGCCATCACAGAGAACACTGGCTGGAGGCATACTGAGAGGGTGTTCTGAGTCTGCAAACCAAGCAGCAATTCTCTTCAATTCAAAGCTCTCCTCCCAAGTGGATTCCATCAATAAATTACATCCAGACGCTAGGCTTGTTTATTTCGATATCTATAACCCGTTGCTTGCCATCATCCAAAACCCTTCTGAATATGGTAATCACCACCATCATTTTTTAATAGTTTTGATTCACTTGGATATTGGGTATTTTATCCACTGCTTCAGGTATACAATTGTAATACAAAAGGAGTGAGTCTAATCATCTTCCAATTCATGATGGGAAAACTCTCATTAAACACATCTTTTATACATTTTTTTCTTTTATCGTACCACATAATATTATATATGTGACTGACCTTAATTAATCTGTTGAAAATCTATATAACTGGAAAAAATATATCTTGCATCGGGTATATGTTTCCCTGCCAGTCATGAGAGAGGAGAAACATATACCTGATACAGGTATACCTTCTCTTATAGCCGACCTTAGAACTTTGAAACTAAGGTTTTGTTGCTGTTATTGTATCGTACCACATGATTTTGGTTTCTCAAAAGTTGGTACGTCAAATTGTACTAACATGAATTGATAATTTAGTAGGTGCAATGTAAACTTAATCCAGTGATGGTAGATATTGGGGGGTTATGTAATGACTTTTTTTTTACTCCTTTGCTTATGGATTTAGGATTTCAAGAGGCAAACAAAGGATGCTGTGGCACAGGGAAAATAGAGGTCAGCATTTTATGTACCAGTTTTACACCAGAGACATGTACCAACGCCTCTGAATATGTATTTTGGGACAGTTATCATCCCTCAGAGCTGGCCTATAAAATCCTTACCCCAATAGTCTTGGATGACTATATTTACAAATTCTTCTGAGGGTAATCTGTCAAATCTCTTTCTTGGTCAGTTATTATTGGAAGTGTTTTTGCTATTAATTAGAATTTGAAGTGAGTCCAATCTATGTTATTGCTATGCTTAAATTGGGACTATGTATTAGTATTTCCGCAATGTTCCAGTATGTTGAAGTATTTTATACATGAGGTTCTCATTTCATGAGGGCATCGATTTTAACTAATTATTAGTATTTCTACAATGTTCCAATCTACTGGATTTTTCTTTATTCATGATCATGAAAATGTTATGTAAACTGAGACTGTGTCAGCAATTCTGCAATGTTCCAGTATGTCGATGGATTAATCTATACATGAAGTTCTCTCAGCTTCAGGAGGAAAGTGGTTTTTAAGCATGTGAATAAGTATTGAAATTATCTACTAGATTTTTCTTAATTCATGTTTATGCTATGCCCCGTCATGTGCTTTGTGTGTAGGTGGTAGTAGTAGCATTTCTTACGCTAGTGTTTGAGTGGGTGACGTGATTATGCAAGAAGATTAGTACAATCACATTTAGAGCCAAGAGATTATCTTGCAAAAAGGAATTTACACTTGAGTTGAAATTTAATAAGTAGCACTTAGAAAAGGTTTGTAAGGTTTTAGATAAGAGATGTAATTAAACCTCCTATTCTGCGATACTTTGCTAGTTAAGCCAACATGAAACACCAACATACCATTAATTTGTCTAATATTATACTAATTCAAATTTATCCAAAAAGCTTACTAAATTGAAAGGATTTAATTGACTCACTCTTTTTGTATACTATTTTTAGATATTATGTACCATCATGTACATACATTTGGACTAAGGAGGCCTCCTAGCCCCAATAGAGTTTAAATCCTATTAAATTTTAAAATTTTAAGAATTTGACCTTAAAAAATAAAGAATTGACAGGCCAAAAAAGAGTCTTTTAAGGATTTTTTTTTTTAATTTAAAAAATGTAACGTCTTCTAAAAAAGAAAGATTATAAATAGATTATATGAATTTTGTAAAAGTCCCACTTAAATTCATTATTTTTATGAAAATACTAAATGACAATTTTTTAGTGGTTTTAATATAATTCTATTTAAGGCATGTGGGTAAAGAAAATACCAAATAAATTACATATTTAGCATGAATAATAAAATAATATTTAAGGTTTTTTAGGTTTTGCCAACCCATTTTCAACAATGCACTCTCAAATCATGTGTTTCATATCCTTAATTAGTTTTCATTATTTTATTGAGTACTCAATTATTTTCATATATTTATTGCCTTTGTTATTTTATTTTATTTTATTTTTTTAGTTTCTAGAATTTAGTTTATTGATCTTTGACTCAGGACAGAACATAAAGTTACATAAGATGTCAATAGAAAAGAGATTCGAGTCTTTTTTTTGGTGAAATTGTGTATATTGTATATATAGAAGTGTGAAACAATATTTCCCAATTGATAGTATGAAGTATCATTATGTCACTTTCTACGGTAAAAATGGACTAACAATTGAAGTGACAACACAACTAAGAGAGATGAGAACTTGAAAATGGATTGGGGAGTGCACTATTCACCTATATCTCCTAATCATTATAAAGAATCAAAGATGGTTATAAATTGGACATAACATAAAGAATAATTATTGTTTCACATTTCTTGATGTACACACTTTATACACAATATCTAAACACATACATGACATTTAGATATAATATATGAGGAGTGCGAGACATTAATCAAAGCCTAACAAATATCTTCCCCTTTCCGTGAAAGTGAAATCAATAATTTACACGAAATAAATAAGTAATGTTAGTGTCACATAAAATGGTATAGCTTGTACCACAACTCATACACGTGTTAAGTTATGAGTGGTAAATATATGTCTCTACATAAACTCATCATCACACATTTATTGGCCAAAATTGGGAATTAACATTAATTTCCAAACAATATAATTAGTAGGCATTGTTATAAAACTATATTTTTTAGTAACATCTCGAGTCTAAGATACTCGATTTTGAGGTTATAAATTGAGTCTCAGAGACTCGATTTTCATGGTTTGATTATATCTGATGTGGCATTTTTTCCATGTGTCGTCCACCTGGAAATTGAGTCTCTAAGACTCAATTTATAACCCTTAAAAAAACATAACCCACAAGAAAAAAAAAGGCCAAGAAACATAACAGAAAAAAAACCCAGAAACATAACCCTTAAAACGCCCTCACCTTCTCATCACAGAAGAAACAGAGAGAGAAAAAAAAAAAAAAAACCCAGAAACATAACCCTTAAAACGTCCTCACCTTCTCATCACAGAAGAAACAGAGAGAGAGAAAAAAAAAAAAAACCTAGAAACTGAAACAAAAAACCCAAAAACAGAAACAAAAAACCCAGAACTCGGTTCGAGTCAGCGTGGGCTGTGGGGTCGATACGGCGAGAACTCGGTTCGACGAGCTTGGCTGATGACGGTGAGGAGGAGGAATTGTGGCGGACTTGGGGGAGAGCTTTGACGAGCTTTGCTCCGATTCGGATCTCCATCTAATCATCTCGAGTTTTGGATTCGATTCTAGATCTCGCGTCTCGGTTTTTTATGTTTCGTTCGCTTCAACTCTTCTTCTTCGGTTTGAGATTGTGGACTCCATTGAAGAAAACTCTCTCTGATCTAATTTGGGCTTTCTTAAATTTTTTTTTTGGTATTTTTGGGAATGGCTTGGAGATGACTTAGACTTAAATTTTTTTTGCCTTATAAATCAAGTCTTAGAGACTCGATTTCCAGGTAGACGCCATGTGGAAAAAAATGCTACATCAGACGTGATCAGATCATGAAAATCAAGTCTTTAAGACTTGATTTATAAGCTCAAAATTAAGTCTTTTAGACTCAAGATGTTACTAAAAAATATAGTTTTGTAACAATGCCTATTAATTATATTGTTTGAAAATTAATGTTAATTTCCAATTTTGGACCACATTTATTATTCCTAACTCATCACATGGATGAGTTATAGCATAAATGATACCATTTTATGTGACACCCGCTTGAATTAAATGCCATGGATATCAGCAGCCTCTTGTCTCCTGCTCATTAAATTCACCATATGCGTAGATAATTTGGGTTGGGAGCACTGCACTGTAGGTCAAGCCGGATTCATATCCCGTGCAATACCTAGGGTATTGCACGGGTTGCAATAGCTTTAATATTAGCCATGGATTAAATCTAATGCTTAGAAAATTGACATGTCATATCTCCATGCTAGCAATCTGCGTGCTTCAATTTCTCTCCTATCTCTTCTCTTCTCACTTCAGTAGTTTTCCCAAATTTGAATTTCAGAAAAAAAAAAAAAAAAAAAAAAAAAAAAAAAAAAAAACTCTTTCTCTTGGAGATTGTAAATCCATGACCGAATCTCCGTGGGCTTTAGCTCCTCCCACACCACCACCTCCACCACCACCCAGTGATGCTTCCTGGTCTAGTCTTCTCCTCTTTCAAGGTTTTCTCGTAGCTCTCTCTCTCTTCTCATGTCACCCACACCACTGCCGTCAACAGTGCTTATTATCGGTGTCACCACCATTGCTGGCTACCAAGTCTCCCCTCTCTCCCTCTCAAATTTATTTGCTCTTTTATTTATTTATTTATTTATTTTTGTTTCAGTTTTAATTATTTTGATGACTTGAGCTATAGGATTTTGTTTGGGTCTAAAAAATGGGGGGTTTTGGGTATGGCTAAATGTGCTATGATTGAATATCTGTTTGATGGTGAGCTTGTGTGTGTGTGTTGTGGTTATAGCTTTGGTTTGGATTTTTGTGTTTCAAATGAATGGTGATTTTTTGGTTTCAAACGAACGGTGGTTGGATGGGTGTTTGCACTTTACAGACTTGTGCCTGTGGAAGTAGGAGGGTGAGAAGGAAAAGGATATCATCATCATCATCATCATCATCATCATTGTGTGTGTGTTGTGTTTTCAATGAGCTGAGTGTTTTCTTTTGCCCTTCATTATGCTATGGCTTCCTTATGTTTTATTGTATTTTTTAGCTGACTATTTTTGTTTGCTAATATGTCGATCATCTTGATGTTTGCGATTTTGTTCTTCGTTATTACGTTATGTGTGTTTTGGTAATTTGTTATGTAATTGTTTAGAATATAATTGTTTTAAGTTATGATGCTGGCTATAGAGGAATTTAAAAAAAAAAAAATTATAGTTGTGTAATGTAGTTTTGTTTTTCACCATTGTTTACTACATTGAATGGGGATGTTATTTCAGCTATTAAGAGAGTGTTTTTTTTTTCTTTGGATTTTGAACTATAAGGTTTTTGTTTTAATTGATTGATGAAATAAAACATTAGAGATTGAAATTCTGTAATTTATATTATACCTAGTTAGATGTCATTTTAATTGCAAAAGATTAACAATTGCAGCTTGATAGTGATACTGGCTCTCATTGCTTTTTGTTTTAATTTGTATTGTTATTTGTTGGGCATTGAACTAATTTAGTTTCATCATGAGAAAACATGTTATTCTTTTCTCTTGATGGTTGAAGAATTATACTTAGAACCTTGAAGTTTAACTGCTCACAACCAATTGCTATGTAGTCACGCATTTGTTTATAAAAAAAAAAAAAAAAATGTAGTTCTGCATCAATGTGGTAAGACTTTGTGGTAAATCAATATCTGATATCTAGTTTTAGGGGATTATAAATCAGAGATTCTTGTAGTTCATATGCTATATTGTATGTGAATTGTGGATTAAGCTTTAGTATCTCTTATGTGTTTTTGGTGTGCATGCCCTTTGAAGGATGTTGTGCTTATTGGTTTCATTTACTTTCACTCTTCTATATAGCACTACCATTATCTTTTTTTGTTTTTTTTGTTCTGAGGTAAAGATAAATATACTATTGATATATTTTGTATACAAAGAGGTATAGACCTGGGGGTCAGTCAGGGGAAATGAAACAGTAAATGCAGCTGGAGCTAACTACAACAAAACTAAAACCAGTGCTGCCAACTAAACCTAGTAACGAGAGGGAAATCAGTGCAGAGGAAAAAAACAGCAGTACCCCACTGCACGCAGCAGCAGGACCTGACACTGTGTATCAAGAATTTCTTTGTGTAGCCACATGGTTCTGGTATTCATGCAAGAAAACAACAGCCCCGTCCAGAATGGCTTTGGGATGGGCTTGAATCTACTCAAAATAAAACTTATTGCGTGCATTCCAAATCCCCAATGATACTGCTGCCCACCTTTTTAGCTCATGTTTTGATAACCTTTTTGCCAATACTTGAAACAACAAGAAGAAATCTGTAGGGCCGATTGAAAATTACAAGCTTCAGGTGGAATGTACGCATATAGTCAAGAAGCAAGAGACACACTAAGTGTGGAACTAAGGCTGTGTTTGGTTCTATGTAAAATGTTTTCCAAGTGTAAAGTATTTTCAGGGGAAAATATTTTTCGGAAAAGAAAATATTTTTAGGTGTTTGGTAGTATTTTAAAAAATATTTTGAAAAATATTTTTTAGTGTTTGGTTGTGTTTTTAAAAATGTTATAGAAAACACAGTTTCTACTTGTTGCTCACATTTTCTCACATTTTCTCAGCTTCCAAACAAATATATAATATCATTTCTTAGCAGAGAAACACAAAAAAAATAAAACCCAAAAAAAAAAAAAAATTCATCAAATCCGGTCAAATTGAGAGAAAAAGGAAGAGAAAGAGGCGACTGGGTTCGATCTAGAGGCGAGATTGCGCGGTGGAGGCAAAGGCGAGAGACTCAAAAAGGTGGAGGCGACTGGGTTCGATTTAGAGGCGAGATCACGCGGCAGAGGCGGAGGCGAGATCGCGCAGTGTTGGAGTCGATCTTTGCTTGATCGGCGGTGAGAGGCACGGCCCCGACGACGGTGGAGTCAATCTTAAGTTTAGGTGACTGGCCTCTCTCTCTCTCTCTCTCTCTCTCTCTCTCTCTCTCTCTCTCTCTTGGTTCGGTTCTTTTTTTTTTTTTGAAATGGTTTGAAGGTAAAATGGATCTGTAAATGATTTTCTGTTCAACCAAGATCATTTTACAGTTAACAGAAATGATTTTCCATTTGACCAAATTTTCCATGCGCAACCAAACACACAGCAGGGTGTAAATTGTTTTCCCAAATTCATTTTCAGCTGAAACAAACGCAACCTAAATGAGAGCATGTGATTTTTTTTTTTAACAATTGAGTAAGGTTATGACACAATTTTTTATTTACAATTAAGTAGGCGTATAAGATTGTTGAAGCATTTGATCTTGAAGCATGCAAAACATTTTTTTTTTTGGTTATTACATGGGAATTAGGTAATATGATGGTAGAAAAAAAAATTGTCTATTGTATCATGTTATTATGGCCTTGTAATTAAAGAATATAATTTATACAATTTAGTTCATTTTTTGGATCAAGCTTTTTTTTTTTTTTTGGTGGTTTACTTCGATCTTGGATCCATTGATTTTAAAACATGCCAAACATCCTTGAAGACTCTTGTTATGTAATTCTTGTTTTCAAGAGAACATATTGAGCACGAAGTTGTAATTTCATAGAATAGAGCAATAATAGTATTTCCAAGAAATTCCATCATATAGATTGGCATTTTGGTGAAGAACTGGAATGAGGATGTGAATAATTTATATAATTTGTGTTTTTAAGTTATCTTCAAATTTTTAGTACTTGTTCCAAGCATATTCAAATGCAAAGAACTATTGGTCTCTCCAGCAAGAATGACTATTTAGATTAGATAAAAAATTGGAATGCATTAAGACCTAAAAAGCTAATAATGGAACTCCATCACAACATGCTATTTGCAAAAAAAAATTGTTTACATTTCATCTATTCATCAACACAAAAAATCAGTTACTACATGAAAAAACAACTTGCACAGCAATTCGATTATACAATGGCAACAATGGAAGGCAAAAGATGAATCTCCTGAATGATGCCATGGCCGAGACAAGTCCATTCGAAACTTCAATTTGTTTTGATTTTTTCATTACACAAGATGAATCTCCTGAATGAATTAACCAATTTAAAGAATAGCTTGGCGCATTTCTCAACATGACGAATCTCCCTCAAGACTGCACAACATAGAAATAAATTATCTTAACATCACTTCAAAGTTTCTAACAAATATTTTCACAAACACCTTCAATGCATTTCACAATTCAAACCACAATAGAAATATAGGGAATGAGAAAAAATTGATCCATTGTGACAAATTTCAAATTGAGAAATTAGTATCAAGCTAAGAATCATAGCTCTATTTCAGTAAAAGAAGCTAAAAGGAGTAAGAAATGTATGATCTTAGGCAAGTAAATCAAGAATAGAGAAAAAAAAGGGGAAATCATAGATATGGTATCAACATTTCCTAAATGTCAAATCCAATAGATCCAAATCCAATGCTAAAACAACTTAGGGCAGCCAGCAGACCACTTAATGCAGTTAACAAATACGTAGTTTTTCAACGATAACACACTAACTTAAAAATCCAATTTCTGCCTGAGAAATATTGTCTGCCAGAGATAAGTTCTCAACGATAATACACTAACTTGAAAATCCAATTTCCATACACATAACATTACAGTTTTAGCATCACATTAACATAAAAATCCAAAAGAAAAGAAAAAAGAAGGCAGAATACAAAGAGATAAACTAAAACTCTATGAAGCATTTCAACAAACACCTTCAGCAACAATAACAGAGGACTCAAAGGCCATAGCAACAACAACAATAAAGAAGCAAGGCAATAACAAATTTCACTCACTCAATAACTCACACGCAAAATGACTCATATCAAAACCTATTTTGACATCAGCCCAAGTCTGTAAAGTGAAAACACCCAAAAATCTAAAAATCCAAACCAAAGCTACAACCACAACACACACACACACACAAGCTCACCTTAAACGGATATCAATCACAGCACATTTAGCCATACACAAAACCCCCATTTTTCAAACCCAAACAAAATCATATAGCTCTAGTCATCAAAATAATTAAAACTGAAAAATAAAAGAGAAAATAAATTTGAGAGGGAGAGAGGGGAGACTCGGTAGCCACCAGTGGTGGTGACACCAGTAATAAGCACCACCAATGGCAGTGGTGTGGGTGCAATGAGAAGAGAGAGAGCTACGAGAAAACCTTGAAAGAAGAGAAGACTAGACCAAGAAGCATCACCAGTGGTGGTGGTGGTGGTGTGGGACGAGCTGAAGCCCACAGAGATTCAGCCATGGATTTACAATCTTCAAGAGAGTTTCTTTTTTTTTTTTTTGAAATTCAAATTAGGGAAAGTTGAATTGCTGAAGTGAAAAGAGAAGAGATAGGAGAGAAAAGCGAATTGGCAGCGTTAAAATATGATGTGTCAATTTTTTGAGCATCAGATTTAATCCATGGCTGATATTAAAGTCATTGCACCCCGTGCGATACCTAGAGTATTGCACGGGATATGAATTTGGTCAAGCCCACTTCTTTGTCAAAGCTCATTAAATAAGATGGTCTTTTAATCCATAATATTAATGTCAACATGCTTTTTTGCATTGGGAGGTGGTTTAGGCTTGCTCTAAAATAATTGGCTAAAAGAAAAAAAGTTGGCCACATTTATGAAGATGTGAGTAATCAGTAATGGCTTGTGCGTGTCTAGTGCGCTGGAGAAGAAGGAAAAGGCCGAAGAAATAAATGAAAAGTCATTATTGAACATTTTATTACATGCTAACCTTGTTTTTGGTGTATAAACTAACATGACTCTTACCCCGGGGCCTCATAAAATGGAAAGTTATCATTCCATTTAATTCATGAGGCGATACTAAAGATTAAGGGTTATGTAAACGAATATTTTCAGGGTCAATTTGGTTGGAGGGGTAGAAAAGTGAGAGGATAGAAAAAATTTTAACTTCCTTCTTTTTTGTTTGGTTGAGAGTGAAAATTTGGAGGAATGAAAAAAGTGAATTTGTATAAATTTACTCATATACCCTTGTTAAAAAATGATATACAATAAAAATAAAAAAGTGACAAGCAACCAAAAAAATAAAAAGTAATCAACTAAATTTATTAAAAATTAAAAATCATGTCTAGTTAAGCACAAAAAAAAAAAAAAAAAAAAAAAAAAAAAGAAAAGAAGAAGAAAGGCAAACGCCAAATAAAGCAAAAGGCTGGTTTTAAACAATAGAAACGTTAAGCAGCCAAAGGCTATTTTTATTTATTTTTTTATAAAAAAAGCAACGTTAAGCCCATGTGCAACCTGCATATATGTGGGCATTTTTGTCCTTCAATCATCATATTTCCCCCACTAAGTTTTTTCTCTATTTTGTGGAAAAAACTTTTTGGTGAGTTTAGGACGAAAATACCTGAACTTTGCCATTTATTTTTTTTCTTCTCTACTTAACCAAACACACTATAAAAAAGTTTTCCTTCCTATTTCACTTCCAAACAAACACACCGTTAGAGTAATTGTTAATAAACCATAATAGAAAAGTTTTGACACTACTTTCATAGAAAATATAAAAAACCGTCAATAAAATTTATTCTTTTAACATTCTCTCAATAAAATGTTTCTAAAAATAGTTCCTAAATCAATACTCTTAACATTTCCAAAAGATAAATTAACGAGGCTGGTTAGCTGATGTCTTAAAACAATTGTTAATAAATCATTTTATAAAAGTTTTAACATCGCTATTATGAAAAATATAAAAAATTATCAAAATAAATTAATAATTTTTTTTTATTTTCTCATAAAAAATTTCTAAAAATATTTCTTAAACTAATAACCCTATAAGATTCGTTTTTTTACCTTTATACTCTAATCCTTATGACTTTCAAAAATTTTACCACCACAAAGTGACAGTTTACCTGCCCTATATAGTAGAGGATTCCAATTCCTAGTGCTCCAAAATCCACACCGGGAATATGTATATAAAATGCCAAAATGGATTGATCTTTTAATTTTTCATGTCCGCACTCCACACCCTCCTCGTTCAACTGAAATAGGCGCCGCTTAACGAATTTGACAACTTCTTCTACCTTACCAAAATAACAAGAGCACGTAACCATGCGTGCACTCTACCAAAATAACAACTACAACATATTTGCGTCCATTAAGATGCTGGCACCAAACTCAAGTTTATGGTGAAAGTTCCAGCATTTACAATTCTATATATCACTGATTTTTTAAAAAGAAATTGGGTCTTTCAGAATTTTCTCTTCTCGTTGTTCCTTGTAAACTTGAAGAAGAAAGTAGATTTTCATATATTAGAATGAAATTCCACCCTGGAAATTCTGTTTCTTCTACTGCATTCATTATTTTCTCTGTCATTATATTTTTCCTTAATGATGGACGTGCCATGATACTACCTAAAAATGAAACAGGTCAAGTTCCAGCAGTTTTTGTATTTGGAGATTCAATCGTGGATACAGGAAACAACAACCATATCAATACTTTAATAAAGTGCAATTTCCCTCCATATGGGAAAGATTTCCAGGAAGGAAAACCTACTGGAAGATTTAGCAATGGAAGGGTTCCCTCAGACTTCATAGGTAGTCCCAAAACTGCTCTAGCTATTAGATTCTGCTATATGGAGTAGCCTTTTATTACACATACTATTAATTATTTCTGCACATAATTAACTAGCTAGTTAAATACAATTATGCAGAGTCTGTGAAAACACGATTTCAGTCTATATATATACGTGCACACTGTATGTGATAATCATTACTCTGACACACAAAAATGTAGATTTTAAGAGATTTTGAAACAATCTTCAGCTGAAGAATTAGGTCTCAAGGAGCTCTTGCCAGCTTATTTGGACTCAAACTTGCAACTTCAAGACCTTCTTAGTGGCGTAAGTTTTGCCTCTGGTGGTGCAGGATATGATCCACTCACATCCATGATGATAGTAATTCCTCTGATCTTCCCTTTGTTTTTCTTCTAATTTTAATTCTAAATTCCATGACTAGCTTATTTCTTCCGTATCAGTCTGTCTTATCATTGTCAGATCAATTAGAGATGTTCAAGAATTACATAAAGAAAATAAAGGCAGCAACGGGTGAAGACAGAATGGCCTCAATACTATCAAAAGGAATATACATGTTGAGCATAGGGACTGACGACATTGCAAATACTTATTTTGTCAGGATGTTTCAGTATGATATCAATTCTTATACGGATCTAATGATCAATTCATCTTTAAGTTTCTTGCAAGTAAGTTTTTTGAAAACATAAGGACAATAATGTGATCTAGATACACTTTATAAGAAAAATTGGCTAGCAACTCATGGCCACTATTGTATGTTAGCTAGCTTTGATATATCATGTTGATCATATGTTAAGATTGATGCGAAAGTGAAGGTATAAAACAGAGAACATGAGAGTTATGTGGTTCAAACAATCTATGTTCATGGAGGAAACCCTTAATTAAGGATTACATATTAATTATATGAGAGTGTAAAACAAATTTTGTGTTATAATAAACCTAACACAAGAATATATAGTAGGCTAAATCCTAAACTAATTATACATTAATTATGGCTAATAGACTTCTAGTACAATTAGAGGCTTGCCTTGCACATAAAATAGGATTGAGCTTGGGCCTATATTATTGGGCTAATATATCTTCAATAACCTCCATGTAAGTGCTTGAATGTAAGGACCTAAAAAGCCAGATACGGCTTACATACCTCTGATGCTCAAGTGCATTGGTCTTTCCAATTCAAAATTGCAACTCTAATTTGTAGCAAAATAGCGTAGACTAGAAGATGCGTACCAAAAAAATAAGAACAAAGTAGCCAAATTAATAAGAATTTACAAAAGAACTATCATCTATATAGTAACAATTTTTTTTACGTTGTTGGTAATTGTAAGTCTATCCATAGAAAACAGACCATTTCTTACCTGAAATTATAAGTAAAAAAACTTACTCTAAAAATCTAAGGGGAGGAAAAAGAAGAAAAAAAGTTATGCTATTTCTTGATGTTTGACGGGTTAAGGTAAATAATTGGCAGGAACTCTATGCATTGGGTGTGAGAAGGATTGGAGTGTTAAGCATACCAGCAATAGGGTGTTTGCCGGTGCAAAGAACACTGAGAGGAGGCTTACAAAGAAGTTGTTCAGTGTCTTTAAACCAAGCAGCAATTCTCTTCAACTCCAAGCTCTCCTCTCAATTGGTTAATCTCAACAAAAAGCTTCCAACAGCTAAACTCGTCTACATGGATATGTACTATCGATTACTTCACCTTATCCAACACCCTACAGAACATGGTAATCGTCATCATCATTATCTATGATGCTTGTGATTCACTTCAATATTGGGTCTCCTCTAAAAGTTCTTTTTCTACATCTCCAAGTTACTTCTTCTACCTTTGTCCAAAACGATCTGCTCTTTCATTGGCCATTTCTCCATGCACCATCTTTTCACAGCATTACTGCTTAGGTCGTTCATGTGTTTTGCTAGTGATAGTAGTCATGGTTGCTGGATAATCTTCTAGCATCATGGTCTATGTCTGCGAACCATTTTTATCTTTTGCTTTGGCTTCATCAATCTGAAATGGCGCATTAGTCTCCATCACGATGGGTCACCACACAATACAGTTTTACCATAGTCTCCCAACCACCACATCAACACGCTTTCTCCTTGCACCACTCATGGAAACCACCAGCGTCGGCCTTGGTTCGAATCAGTACAACCAAAAATACACCATGCATGATCAGGCTGTTGAATCCATGGCTTTGAGGATGAAGATCAGGCTGTCGAATCCCTGGCTTCGAGGACGAAGACCATTGCCTTTGAGAGAAACCATTGGAAGTGATCTTTGCCATATAAAGTTTCTTTTTGTCACATATACACTGCAAACTGGTTAGTCTAGCCGCATATTCGCCAACATAGTGTCAGGGAACAAAATAGGGAAACCCTAAAAACACCATACATCAGCTTATCTCTTATCTTTTTTAGGGTCTTCTTACAATTGCTCCCCATCTTTAGGAAGCATTTTTCATTTGTTTATTGTTCTTGTAATGGTAATAAATAAAAGGGAGAGTTTTGAAAAGTGAAATAAATAATAAAAAATGAATGAAGAAATTATATATAAATGAAATACGGTTTAAAATAAGGAATCTGATTTAGGTGAAAAAGAAAATGCGATCAGCTAAAATAGGAAAAATAGGTTTGTATCCTAAATTAGAAAGAATTTTTTAGGTAAACTAAAGTCAATGCTCTTTGTTGCCTCCAATCACTACATCCAATTAAAGTGGTCAACACACCCACATGGTCATAGATGCTCACATCAACTAGCTGAAGCCGTGGTTCATACAATTTCTGTGGAAAACATTGTGTGGGAAACCTTACTTTGATACCAATTTAGTCCCAAAGAAATACAAGTCTCATGAGGTCGGAAATCATATGCAAAGAGTTTGTTTTGAAATGAAAGGAGCTAGACATCCTCTATTTATAAACATTCAAGCACCCTTTCATCAAGAGTTGTAACCCATTTGGAAGATTTCAAATCTAGAAACAAACAAAACCCTCTATAAAGTTATACTTATATATAACTACGAGACAAACTAAAAAAACTAGTTTGATGATGCCTTACAATACTAACAAAAACATATGCCTATGTAGATATAATATGCTAAGAATAATTTGCATTTTCTTTTTGTTGATCATTACTTATGAATTCAGGATTTGAAGTAGTGGATAATGGATGTTGTGGCACGGGAGATTTTGAGGTTGGCTTCTTATTTTGTGCTTACAATCCAAATACATGCAAGGATGACACTAAATACATCTTCTGGGACAGTTATCACCCCACTGAACGAGCTTATGCCTTGCTAACCTCTCAGATGATCAAGAACACCATTCATAAATTTTTCTAAGAGACATTCTCTTTACTTCATCCTATTCTAATTAAACTGCTTATAATACAAGTTTTATTTATTTATCATTACCTATGTCATTGTAATAAAAGCGATTTTTTTTTTCCTATTTTACTTGTGATGTAACATTTCCTTGAATTTACGCATTTGGATCTTTCTGTTGATGAACTTCAAATAGAAATATTTATGATCAATAAGTGCAACTAAATATACCCTTTCGTTTATTATAAAATGAAAATATAGATGTTAATATACCAATGCCTATTCTAATTAAACCACTTATAATACAAGTTTTTATTATTAAGTAGTGCTATAATCATAAACTATTTTACAATATTTTTACAAACTAGTGCTGTGGCCAACTTCTTATTGGTTTTCATCTAGGCCCACTATTGACATTACTTTTTCATTTACCAATAATCACTTATCATATCAGTAGTTTGTATAAATTTTTGTAAAAATTTTTGTATTTCTAGCATTATTCTTTATTATTATTATTATTACCTATATCACTGTAATAAAAGCGATTTTTTTTTCCTATTTTGCTTGTGATGTAACATGCCCTTCAATGCACTCATTTGGATCTTTCTGTTGATGAACTTCAAATGGAAATATTTATCAATAAGAGCAACTAAATATACTCTTTTGTTTATTATAAAATGAAAATATAGATGGTAATATACCAATGCTTAAAGATAATATTTCACCTTTTAGTATGTAACCTTTTAAACAAGGGTAAAACATAGTTACAGTTATTTAGGTATTTTATTATCTTAGATCAATTAGTTAAATTCAACTATATGACAATATTGGCCAATGTGGTACAAGCAATGTTATCTTCCTCCAAAGACAATTAAATCTATCTATGTGACTTATTGACTAATTTAATTAAATAATTGATATTAATTGAGAAACCTAATCTATAGCACCTACAAATTAAACTATACCTAAGTTTAGTCCTTGAAGGAAGCTATAGTATCTTTTCCTTGAAAACCATAAAAGTTACAAAAGACACCTCAAAGCACCTCAATTGAACAATTGAACATGCCCCGGGTAACTATTTGGTATATCTACTATACGACTGTTAACTAAAATATCTATGGTTAACTAATTGGCTGCTGGGAAATAGTCGAGGCCACACTCAATTGAAAAAGAATATTATCCAAAAAATATTTCAAGTAATGATAGTAATTATGGAGTCTTCTGATTGGATTGCATTGCTCATTGGATTAACTCATAGATTCTATCAAATGGATTAACTCATGATACAATCTTTGGGTATAACCTTAGTGTTAATTTAAAAATGTGAGTGCTTTCCAAGCAATTTTTAATTTTTAATTTTAAAATATCCTTCCTTTTTAACAAGAGGCAAAATAAAAAATAAAAAATTATCTTGTAGGGTTTATCTAATATTGTTTATTACATCCTTGTATTAAAATTAAACCAATGAGATTTTGACATCTACATAATTTAAATTAATTTTTAAGAACCATTCAAAATAAATTAGTAATCACTTAGATTTAGCCCTAATTTACATGCATCTTAGCCATTAAAACTTGATGTGGCTTGATATCTTTTGATTTAGTGATCTGATTTGATCCTTGTAAACTTTGATGTTAATCGAACGGTCATATTGATGGTCTTACACCTGAAGTATTAACGATTATCATTTTTTATTAGGGTATGTAACAGATTAAGGGGGACCTTTTCGATAATGCTTGTTGTCAATAACTTAACATTCCAAAGATGCACTAACTTAGGATAAATGCCCTACTTCGAACAATTAGATAATGAGTACATGCATGTTAAAAACATAACATATAATCTTTTTTTTTTTTTTTTTTGCAAGTCTAGCAACATACTGCACAAACTTGAGTTTCAATTTGATACAGTATCATACAACCAACTTAGTGATAAGATTTGTTCAAAATGTTACCTAGTTGATCATAAGAAAGAATGGATCATTGTTATGAGGTACTCTAAAAAAAGATGGTGACAAATAAAGTAACAATTGATCTCAATGTATTTGGATGAAAGATTTCATTGCATGCAACTATATTGTACTCTGATTATTGTAGCAGATAGGGGTGATAGATGACTAATTTGAAGAAGCCAATGTAGCTATAAAAGATTAAAGATTGAATCAACAGGGTTGTTATTGTATACTCTAGGAGCATGCTTCCTTCCTCTCACAGAAAGGTAGGCCCCCCGGTCCTATGGTGGGTGAGACCTACCCTTCTGTATGTGTGTGTGTGTGTGTGTGTGTATTCCTCAATACCTGACAACTAATTGACCTAGATTTTTGACATAGGGCTCTTTAATTGACCTAGATTCATTTTGAGTTATAAGGAGAGGGAAAGCATTGCCTATTGAAATGTTCATGCTAGCCACATTATTTATTGTAGCAGATACTAGATAGGGGTGATAGATGACTAATTTGAAGAAGCCAATGTAGTTGTAAAAGCTTAGAGGTAGAATCGACAAGGTTGTTATTGCATTCTCCAAGAGTATGCTCCCTCCCTTTTACAAAAGGGTAGGCTCTTCCCTCTCCCTAGTAAAGTTGAAAATATCTAAAAATATCTAATTACATATATGTAATATGTTTTAGGACAGTGTCTATTGCATAATCATAATGCCAAAAATTTCAATTCAAAAAAAAAAATTGTGTATGCTGTGGTTTGTGTGCAGCAAGATATGTAATTATGTACTAACAATTAATTATACTTTGGCTAGGTGCTTACAAACTTTGTACGCCACAACAATACACCCCACTAAAGCATGAAACGACGCCGTATGGAGATGTAAAACTGAGGCATTTTTGGCTTGTCCTTGAAACATCAACGAACTTCCTTGTACCAAATATAACAACCTTCTCTAACGACTCATCCTCTCTCGTTTCTCAAACACACACATCTCTCTCTCTCTCTCTCTCTCTCTGCCTTTGCAATTCCATTTGTTGAATCTGTGTGTGATTCGTGTTTGGAACCTAATCTGCTGCTGCAACAATGTCATTCTTGGATTCCGAATTGTACTCTCTCATGGTGGCGCCACACAAAGCCTTGTTCAAAATAGCAGTGATCGTAAGCTCTATCTTTATCTTTGTTTAGAATTTTGTTTTTGGATTCTGGTTTTTTTTTTTTTTTCGGAGAAAATGCAAGCAGCGAAACGTGATTAAGGTTTTAAACCTCAACTTTATGAAAAGAAAACAAATCAATATTTAAACGTAGAATCTAAGCTTAATTTTCCTCTTTTTTCTTACAACCAAACGGAGGTTTAGGATATATGAAATAAAAAATTTTCCAAAATTTTCAGATTCAACTCCGTTTGGTTGCTGAGAAAATTTTGAAAGAAATTAAAGAAATCAAAAGAGCTGAATGAAACGAAACGACGGATATGTTTCTGTCATTTGTGCAACAGAGCTAAACGGAAGTTGTTTATTGTAAATCATACCTAAAGCTAAAGGCAGTCAGGACTCAGGACTCAGTTGTTTTGATTGTTTACTAATTAGACTTATGCTTAAGTCCTTGGTTTGTATAATTACTCTATAACAAAACTTGATTGATCCTCTATGGGTGTTGTCTCTTTGAATGAATCTAGGATTATCCGTGTTGTCCAATTAGATAATAGCAATAAATAGTGATAAATTACCGATCATTTCAAAAGCTTAAGCTGTTAGGAAATTGTAGATTTAATTCTAACAAATCCCTAACCGTATTCGAACATGCTCTAATTTATAAAGGAAAGTGTTTTCCTTATTTTTTGTTCTGAATACATGGATAGCGGTAGCACTTTGTGGGGTTTCTATGATTGTGGAGTTAACCATGATAGGTTGTTTTATTCAAACAAGTGATTTTTCTGCAGGTAATGGTAGACATCACTAACCAAGGAGTTTCACGTAAGCATCAAAATAGATTTTTCTTTTGCATTTTTGGATCAACTTTTCTTTTTTTTATAACATGTTTTTGACTTTGGGTGAGTGCAAACTCTTTTTTTTTTTTTTTTGATAACCAAACATAACCAAATTCAATAAATGGGGCCTAAGCCCATAGATAAAACATCCATACAGATTTGATCAGTAATCATGGTTGGGGTATCCTCCACCCATACAATACAATCATCAATATTACAAGCATTTCTAGCAAGCAAATGTGCTGCAATATTGCAGCATCTTCGCACATGGATGGTTTCCCACTTCTTGAAGGCCTTCAACCGCGTTCTAGAGCTCTCCACCAATTTCTTGATTGAGCTTGCGGATTGATCAGGGTTCACAAGAGCAGACATAACTATTGAAGCATCCCCTTCAATCACTACTTCTCCAAGTCCCAGGTCTCTTGCCAATGCAATTCCTTCTTCCACTGCTGTTGCTTCTACCTCCAACGCCCCAAGTGGGAAAGGAATTTTCTTACACATTGCTCCCATCAGCTCTCCTTCCTCGTTTCTGATTACCACACCCACTCCTGACTGCCCTGCCTCTTTAAACACAGCCCCGTCAATGTTGACTTTGAACCATCCACGCTTTGGGGGGCGCCATGTTGGTCTACTCTGCCCCCCTGTTCTGTGGTTGGTGTTATTTTGAGAATTGCTATGCCGAAACTCCTCTATGTGGTTGGCTGCCTCCTTTGCTATTGGTGAGTGCAAACTCTGATATTCCATGTTTCACAGTAATAGAGTTCCATCATAATGCTTAAAATGTATTTTTAGCCATAGGCCTTTACTTTTTGGTCCTTTGCATTTTGAATTGAAGTAAGTCATCACCAATGAGCTTTATCTCAACTTGCACTTCATCTTCTCATAATAATGGGATGGAGTGTGAACTCACCCATTGGATACATGTGTAACTTACCAATAATGCACATCATAATTTTTCTAATGGGCTTTGCTTAAATGGAACTTTCTTTATCAATAAAAATGGGCTGGAAATTGAGGTCATGGAACAAGTCTCACTTAGTGCGTTTGTAATGTGCTCCCTGTCATCCAGAATACATTCATCATTATTCATGGCATCATTTTGAAATCCACTTCAACAACTGTTCCAAACAACTTCATAGTGCATCCTTCAACTCTGGTTGATATTCTAAACTTACTAGGTAGAGGGTGAGGTCATGGGATTAAGTCTTATTAGGAGCATTTGTAACTTTCCAATAAAAAAATTTATGCATGTCATCATTTTGAAACCCACTTTGACAATTGTACCAAACAAGTCCATAATGTGGTTCTTCAATGCTTATTATTGGTATTAACTTCTAGAGATCTTTCATTGTAGTCGTCAAAAACTTTCTCCAGAGAATGCAATCATTGCCATCCATGGATGATATTTATTTCATCCAGCTTAAAAGAACAATAAATTCTTCTTCTTCCTTTTGTTTTAGTCTGTTGTGAGACATATTTGTTTCCTTAGTTGCTTTCAAGAGAAAGTGTTTATGTACATTCTTTAACATACACAATCATTAATGTTTGTTTCTATTTCTACATAGTGTCCTTGTTTGTAACAGTAACCTCAAATATACATTTAGAGCTACATGTTGCTGCCGCTATAATTGCACTATCATATTACCAAAATTAGCTATCAGATAGCTCAAAGATTTAAAGTCATTTAGTTCACATGCTTGATCTATATTGTTAAGTGAAGTCAAGAAGGGGCTCTATGATAACTATGCAGGGATCCAGTCTCTTAGATCAAGATAGGGAAAGATCACTTAATGTTTGTAACTTTTGAGTTACCAATCCGGTGTTCATCAAATATTTTTTGTTGAAAACTATCTAACATTTTGCTGAAGTTACGTGCATTCACTAAAATGATATTTCTGGCTTGGTAAATTTTCAACTAATTTACTAATATGTAGTATGCCTACTTGTCAGTTCTATATTTCTACTAACCATAACATAGCTCTGTTAATATGCAAATCAGAAATGGCCTGGTTGGATAGCTGGCTCCTTTTTAATAATGATTGTTTAGTTGGAGATGCAACTCCTAGCTCTTGCTGATTTGGTTTCTACATTATCTTTTTTGCCCTGCTTTCTTCTTCCCTTTTAATTTTGTTTATATAAACATATCCACAGTTTATGCTTATCTTACATTTACTTCTGAGTTTTCCCATTTAATGCAAAACATTGATAAAATGGATCCATTTTAACCCTGTATTTTTGCTAGTGTGTGGTGTTGTTATGCTTTTGTCTGACATGTCTGGAAGGGAGCCTTTATATAAGAAGTATACAAAGGATTCTGCTTTCTGAAAATTCTAGTTTATATTTCTTTTTAGAATTTCAGTCAGCACTGTTCTGATCATTGTTTTGTTTTTCTTTTCCTTTCCTGCCTTTTGGGTTCCAGGGAATTTGTATCTTTCAGTTCACTAGTCCCGAAGGAATTTGAGAATCACATGGAGAGTGATACAAGTGTCCTACCCTGCAATGGTGCACTGAGAGAGGTCTAGATCTTCATTTGGTTATTTTATTATCCTTATTAAATGTAATTTCTGTAGTTTTCTCTTTGAAATATATTGTGTGCATTCTTTTCTTCTTGGTTTATGCAGATGAATTTGGAGTGCTTTCCTATAGATAATCAGGTATTTGTTGACAACATCTCTTCTTTCAGTTCTCCTGATGCTATGTCAATCAATGTGCCTCATATTAATTTTAGAGAGTCAACTAAGCTGTTTAGTTTTAAATTTCCTTTTTTGCAAACACCATCTTCTTGTATTCAACTCGTGAATATTGTATAAAGAAAATATTATTTATATGAAAAGTTCTGATTTGCACAACTTTTGGTGAATTGTGTCCAGAATTATTTATCCAGATTATACTTCAGATTATTGGATTTCATTTTCTTCTTCTGACTGTAATCTTGTTATCGCTGGAAATTTCTTCTGAAACACTTCTTCTACACCATATAATGTATGTTGTGTTTATGTTCTCCTCACCGCATCACAACCTATAATATATTGAGATTTGCAGAGTACTGCAGAGTACTGAAGTTTCTGCAAATGCTTTTCGGGAGCCAATTCGGCTGCCCATTTTAATTAAGTGTTGCTTGCTAGGCATGGTGACAGATGGTCCTCAAGTTAAAAGACTGTCTTCAGTGAATGGTCAACAATGTTTAATCATGTTCTTACATGGTACTCGAGTGTCTTAAACTCGAGTAACACATTACTCGATTATTCTTAAACTCGAGTTCCATTTCAAACTCGAGTTTTTGAAACTTGAGTTTTAAAAAGTGGTACATTGTAAATATTTCTCAAACAGTGGTAAAACACTAATATTTTCAAAAAATAGTGATATTTGGCTATTTTTGCCGTCTTTTGTGTGTGGATACATGTTTGCCGTTGAATGAATGAATTTGGTAGCTCCAGGGTTTTTTTGAGAGTTAAACTCACAACTCGACACTGGGCCATAAGTAACTCTCACAATTGACATTGGGCCAAAGAAGAGCAATGGGTATTGGTGCACTTTTAGGCCTACAAAAGAAACCAATCCAAAAATGAAAACAAAATTATATGTTTTCTAGTGGTAAAAACAACCTGTATAGTTCCTTCTAAGAGAAGAGATGAATGAGTGAGACAAATTACTAATAACAAAAAAAATGAATCCAGTGATAGTAAAGTTGTAAACCAAAATGAGTTCTTCCAAGATGATTTCTGATCAAAGGGAACTTTATAAGTGTGATTGGAGGGGGAGAATGTGACCAATTGTACACAAAGGAGGGTAGAGCGAATCCTCTTTGTTGAGCACTAGCTGATATAATATAGTTATATAGGTCTCTGAATGGAATCCTCTTTGTATATTACTTTTTATTATTGCTTTATAGATTTGGTGACTTTTTGATTTTGTGGTGTGAACCATCCAAATTGTGATCGCATAAGTTGGTTAATTGGTAACAAATTGATAAATTCGCGGCATACTAAACTTTGGAATCTAATAAGATTTTTCATGTTTCACTGTGATGTTTTCCAATCTATGAAAGCTGGAATTATTGCCCCAAGGAAGTTGAATACAGATCTAATGGGTAGGAGACAGCTGGGAGGAGTGAGGTTCGTATGGATCAATTGAAATTGTCCTGATGAAAGAACCATTTGAAAAAACATGAGGGATGTAACACTTAGTAACAAACATATATACTTGCCCAATTCCCATTAAAAAAAAAAAAAAAAAAAAAAAAAAAAACATACTTGCCCAATAGACCCATCACTTTCTTTTTTTTCTACCACTCACTCACAGTTAGTTGTGAAAATGGGTATAAAAGTAGTTGTGGCAATAAAATTTTGGGAGGAGCTTTGTAGCCAGGGCGGCTCAACAAATTTGGGGACCTTAGGTGAATAGTTTAAGCAAGGCTTTTTTTCAATTATTTAATATTAATTAAATCATATTTAATTAACTTTTGATTTTGATTTTTTTTTGATTTAGAAACTATTTATCATTCTCTTTGAGATGCAAAATTATTAATTAAATTTGTACGTTCAAGTTTCATTAACATTTCCTTTTACCATCACTTAATCTTTTAGTAAACATTTATAATTAAAATAAAACATGATCTATAATAGAAAAATTATAAATTTTCTGGAATAAAACTAAAATTAAAGTATAGAACAATAGAACCTGGTTTATCAAAACACAATTGCAACCTTAGAAAATAATATGATCACTTTACACTCTAAACTTGCACAAATAAAAAATTATTTATCACATAACTTAACAAATTAATTTAATATAAAATATATTATCCTAAACTTATAATTTTATTAAATTAAGATAACACTCATACATATAACAAATTAATGACTTTCTAAATGGATGGAAAACAAAAAAGAAAAAAAAAAATTACTAGATAGTCATAGTCTAGATGTAGTCATGTAGGTTGAATAAATAGAAGCACTAAAATAAAAACAGATGATCGACCAACTCAGTATTAAAGCTCAAATTGAAACAAAATATATATAAAAATTAATTTTCAAAAATTGCTTAATTGTAAGAAACGTGTAACTATAGTCTACAATTCACATGGGTTCTAATAACTCCTGCATATTGACATGATAACTCATAGCATAGAAAAAAGTGGAATGCTTCCTAGCCATAAACGTGTACACTTTGGACTTTGGAGAAAAATATTAGAATTTTTAAAAATCTAATAAAAAGACCTGTGGTGGTGATTATGACTAAAGAGTGTTTAGTTCCAATTCCTTAAAAAAAAAGAGAGAGAGAAACCCATATCAGTGAAACTCAGCAACAAGTAAAAAAAAAAAAAAAAAACACTCAATAGCAAGAAGAATAAAAAGAAAGGAAGAGCAAATAGAAGCAATCCTGAATGAAGATCAAAGAAGAGTAGCTAGCAAACAACGAAGAATGCTATAAAAATAGAACCTGGTGACTAGAGAGAAGCAAGATGAGTGGGAAAAAAAAAATACTAATCGATACTGTATTTGATTTCTGGAGATTTAAGATAGAGAGAATATGTATTTTCTATCTATTTTTTCCTTAGATTCAAGTAATAAATGTTAGTTTTTATCAATGAAGTTATTTATAAAGCCATTAATTCAGATTTTAAATAGGAACATTATCTCTTCAATTTCTATGTTTTGGGAAAGGGGGCTTAAAATTTTAATTTATTTTATTTTTGATAAACCATCGGTTATGAAGGAGCCTAATTTTTTCTCTTCAAGGGCCCTTAATTTTTGCTCTTCATATCAATTTATTTCTATTAGTGGCGCCTTAAATTTTTTTCTTAGGTGAAGAAGCCGTAATTAATTTGCATTGAAAGACCTTCTTTTATTTGAAAGCCTTAGGGTATTGTATCAATTGCTTCTATGATTGAGCCAGCCCTATTTAGCCAGTTGATCTACCAAACAACTCTTAAATAAAAAGTGAATCAAGTGGCCCACAGTTAAGGAGTGATCGGTTTTTCAATTTAATGAAAGCAACATAAAGTTATTGTCTTATTTATACAAACTCAAATACTCAAATGTAAGGGGATATGATGGGTCATAGGTTCGCGTCATATTACCTTGGTGACACATGGTATAGGATCAATGAATCCACAATAGAGTCCTTTTTTTTTTTTTCCCCACAAAATACAAGGATCGTAGCTTTGATGCGAACACATTTATTTTAGTAGTAGCTAGTTTGCTGTCCAGGTTTGTTTGGGTTGCCAAACTTACCCGATGATGCAAGCAACATAAAAATTGACGTACATTTCTCCAACGGTACAACCAACCTTATGTCCTTAATGAATGTGCATGCAAATTAAGGTCGATCCGGATAACAATACCCCTATGGCCATATCCCACCAATTAAAAAAAAAAAAAAAAAGAGTATCCCATCAAAAGGAAAGAGAAAAAATAAAATATGCATTTGTCAGTTAACAGATGACTTAAAGGTACTGATTTATCACATTTAAAAAAAAAAACATTTTATAGAAAAAGATAAAAAAAATGATTTTTTAAATATATTTTTTAATATTTTTCATAAATGTAGTATTATATTATAGTTTTTATAAAATTGTCAATTAACAAATGCCCTATGGACACCTGTTAACTAATTGACAATTAACATATACTAATTTCTCAAATTTTTTTATAAATTTTTTAAGGACACTTGTTAAAAACTAGACAATTAACATATATTAATTTCTCAATTTTTTTATAAATTTTTTTCTTCTATGTAAAAATTTCAAATATTTATGTATGGCATGTATACTAACAAAATTCCTCTACTAATTCAACCATAAGCAAAAAATCAACGACCATGAGACTTTAATACTATCTATTCACACACACACACACGCGCGCGCGCGCGCACACACACACACACATATGTATGTATATGTACAATTCTTACCAAAGTCTTGTTCGTATGATGTCAAAAGACTCAACTACTAATTTTTTTGAGTTTGGTTAGCAGTTACCTTTAAGGAATTTGTTAATAGATCATTTTAGAAAAATTTTGACACCACTTTCATGTGAAATATAAAAAGGGGTTAAAAAGATTAATTGCTTTTTTATTTTTCCGTATAAAGTTTTTTTTTTAAATATTTCATAAATTAATACTTTCAAAGAATCTGTTTTTTTTTTTTTTTTTTTCATCTTATGTATATGATTTGAGCATAATAAATAATGATTGAAATCTTTTGTTTTGCTACTAACCAAAATGTAAAGAAATCTCCACCTTACACCAAGTTTTGTTCCATTAAAATCAGGGCCATCTTCACTATTAAATAAAAGGATTTGAGGTTTAAACCAGCTACTATTCACATTGCCCATTGAGCCTCCAATTGATCTAAAAATGTTAAGGTGATCAATTACCTATCCAACCCCTAGCATAAAATTTGAATAAATAAATGAAGGTGCCCGAACAACATTTGTTAACAAACTATTTTGAAAATTTTTTTAAGTTTTTATATATATGCTATTTTTATGAAGTTTTTGCTATTTTTAAGAGAATGCCATAGTTAACTGTCCCCTTGAGTCTTGAGCACGATTTTTGAGGAATGGGGATGGCTTGGATTTAAGTCCAATATCCGTATGGGTCAGCCAGTTACTGTTAAAGAGTGACTGGTCTCACAAAGTTAGAGTCCGTTTAGATAGAACTTATTATTAAAAATTGAAAACTGAAAACACTTTAGCAAAATAATTTTTAAATGTGTGAATAGTATTACGGGACCTATTTTTAATAAAAAATTGCTAAAAAAGTACATGAACAGTGCGCGCTGCAACTCTTATCCCCTGCAGCTGAATTGAAAAAAAAAAAAAAAAAAAACGTGAAACGCTGGCTTGAAAACACTATCCAAACATTACCTTAATGAAAGCAACATAAATACTAACTACCTCAATGTCTCTAACTATACAAACTCAAACGGTACAACCTTATGAGTGCATACTAACTACCTCAATGTCTCCAACTTATCTGATAATGAAAGCAACATAAATATTGACATACATTTCTCGAACGGTACAACCTTATGAGTGCAATTAATGAATGTATATGCAAATAAAGATTGTCAAATGTAGTAAGATGCAATGGCAAAATTAGGCAGAAAAATTAAGGATCGAACTTGGGTTCTCTTACTTTGATATCATGTTACATTAACGATTTTCTTAAAAGTTTAAACTATTAAAAAATGATAAATTTAATCGTTTAATTATAGTTATAACGATTCATTTAACAAAGCTATGATGTCATGGGATACTCTAACCAAGGTCTTAAATCCTTTATAATATGTTAGGAATTAGACACTATTTAACCTAAAATTTTAAATCTATGAGTTTGAATTCAATCATATTTAGTTTCTTAAAAAAAAAATCAATCATATTTATATTAATTTCTCAATTAAAAAAAATTCTACCATGTAGAAATTTCACTTATTTGTGTAAGCTAACATAATTCATCCACTAACTCCACCATAAGCAAAAGATCAAGGACCGAATTCAAATCTTCTGTCTCATTTTTCTTGTACCACTCTATGTTCCACAAATTAAAACTTGACACATGGTCACTTATTTAATTAAATTTCACTCCTTTGCGTTTCTTATTTTAGTTGCTCAAAATAAAATATTAAAAAAAACAAAAATCCCAAAACATCTCATTGCCGATCCTCCAGCACCAAAGTTCGCTGGCGGCACTAACAAAAGAACGCCGGTGACATCAACGCCGGCCATCCACCATCGCCACCAACATTCATTTGGATTCCTATTATTTTGTCTGATCTCCAAGGCTCTTAAGCTTTCAGCTCCTATTTTTTGATCTAGATCGGCAAATTCAGGCCACAAAGTGAAATGGGTCTCTCTGGAAGTTTGGTTCTTTATGGTTTTTTGGGTGGGCTAAAATGTTGGTTGGTCATTTTTTCTGGTGGAGGTCTTATGTAAACATTAGTGGATTTTTGGTCTTTTGACTTGCTAAAACTTGTATGCGATTTGAAGAAGACAAGGAGGCAGTGGATATAAGTTACAGATGCGAAGAAGACAATGAGCTGGTTGTGTGGTCTTCTGGCAGAGGATAACTTCGTTGATGACGCCAAAGACCTCTTGTTAGTTCCACCAGTGAGGATTGGTGGTGGTGAACCGTTGGTGGTAGCAATGGGGATCTGTTGTTGCCTTGTTGGGTCTTGGATTTTTTTTTTCTTTTCGATATTTAGTTTGAGCAACTGAAATAAAGAAATGCAAAAAATTACTAATTTAATTAAATTTGTTAACATGTGGCAAGTGTTTATTTGTGAAACATAGAGTGGTAAAGAAAAAATGAAACAGAAGATTTGAACTCATCAAGGACCATATGACTCTATCTATTTACAGATGTGCATGGTTCTTACCAAGGGTTCATGTGATGTCAAAACGATGTATATTACCACTAATTTTCTATATATGATCTAAACATAATAAATAACGATTGAAATTTTTTGTTTTGCTATTAACCAAAATTAAAGGAAAAAAAAAAAAAAAACTCAACGTCACACTTGCGTTGTGTTTGATTCAATGTAAAATGTTTTATAGTATAAATGTTTTATAAGTGTAAAATATTTTCAAGTATTTAGTTGCGTTCTATAAAATACACCGAAAAATAGTTTCTAGTGTTTGACTTGCACGGGAAATTGTGGCTGAAAAATATTTAGATAATCCAGCAATCAGCCCCACAGAAACCCAACAAATCACCACACAAAAACCCAAACCTTATGCTAACCACCCATCCTTGCTGATCTAAACCCAACCAACCACCTAGCCATCGTCAACCCCAACCAAAACCCAGCCAATACCCAAATTGGACCCAACTGCTATCAGCCAACCACTGATTGGTGTTGATCGGTTCATGAGAGAGAGAAAGAGAGGATGTGGCAGATCTGTGGAGAGAGAGAGGGGGCATATTGGTATGAGGGAAAGAGAGAGAGGGAGGAATAGGGAGAAAGATAGAGAAAGAGAGAGGAAGAGACCTTACCGGCATTGATGGGTGGCTGGAGCTCTCTCTCTCTCTCTCTCTGGTAGTTGAAGGGTGTAAAATGAATATAGGTAAAAAAAAAAAAAAAATGTAAAATATTTTACGGTCCATCAATCAGATCCTATTTCACGGTCAGCTGAAAATTGATTTCAGTTTAACCAGGTTTTTCTATCCACCGTTTCTCAAAAAAAAGAAAAAAAGAAAAGGTTTTTCTATCCACCCGAACACCCTAAAGGTCGTAAAATATTTTACATAAAGGTTTTTCACCCTAAATAAACATACTCCTGAATTTTTTTTTTTTTTTTTTTTTTTTTGAGGGCAGAACACACTCCTCGTTTTGTTCCACTTAAATCAGGGTCATCTTTACAATCAAAAGAAGGATTTGAGGTTTGAAGGAGAGCTACTTTTGGCATGGTCTATTCTGCCAACTAACCTGATAACGAAAGTTCATAAATACTGACCTTTCCCCAACTATACAACGAGCTATTGTGAGCTATGAACATGAGTCCAATAAATAGGCTGCACGAGAGATAGTCATGTATTTGCAAATTATAAGTTCTACACTGTCAAACAAGATATAATACTTATTTTTTTCTTTTTCCCATTAAACGCTTAACCATAACACAATGAAGTTTCCCTCGTCAAAACCTCTTTCTTGTTCCTATATAATTATTTTCTCAATCCTCCTCGTGTTCAACATTTTCCATAACACTATTGGCAGCACAACAAGGCTGCCTAAGAATGAAACAGTTCCCGCAGTAATAATCTTTGGAGATTCAATAGTGGATACGGGCAACAACAACTACATTGAAACTGTGGTTAAGTGTGATTTCCCACCATATGGGAGAGATTTCATCGGTGGAAAACCAACTGGAAGGTTTAGCAATGGAAAGGTCCCAGCAGATTTTGTAGGTAGTGTCTAGCATTTACTTTTCGTTTTACTACTGTTTCCCACCATATATAGTACTTTTTGGACTTATTGTAGAGTCCTTACAGCAAGTGAATTGGAACAGTCCAGTAATCATTGTAATTTTATGACCAACATCCAAAATTTACAGTTTAAATTAACCTCCCCCTCCACCCAAAAAAAACCTTTTGAGGATCCAATACATAGTACAATTATGTCAATCACCATTTCACATACATTGATTGAATGCTCTATAATATTTTTTCCTGAAACTTTCTTGACACAAACTTTCAGCTGAAATATTTGGTGTTAAGAAGATTCTACCGGCTTATCTTGATCCAAATCTTCAGCTTCAAGACCTCCTTACTGGTGTTAGTTTTGCCTCTGGCGGTGCAGGATATGATCCTCTCACTGCTAAGATTGTGGTAACCTTCTCTCTCTCTCAACCTCTTTTCTTTTTTTAGTCCTATATATTGTAACAATTACTTATTGTGATTTTCTTAATTTTCAATCATCAGTCTGTCTTATCGTTATCGGATCAATTAGACTTGTTCAGAAATTACATAAAGAAGATAAAGGAAGCAGTAGGAGAAAGCAGAACAGCTACTATCCTGTCAAAAAGTATATTCATAGTGTGCACAGGGAGCAATGACATTGCAAATACTTATTTTTCTACACCGTTTAGGAGAGCCCATTATGATATTCCCGGATATACTGATCTAATGGCTAGATCAGCTACAAGTTTCTTGCAGGTATATATGTTTATAAAGACACAATGCCATTGCAATTTGCAAACATGTACATTAATTTGGTCATGCATGGCCGTACTTGGATCTTAGACAAACATGTCCAGTAAATTTAAGTGTGCTGTGCATTCGCTGACATTGTCAAGTTTAATTTGTGCCAAAAAAATATAATGGGCAGGAACTTTATGGCCTAGGAGCAAGAAGGATTGGAGTATTAAGCGTACCATCAATAGGGTGCGTGCCATCACAGAGAACACTGGCTGGAGGCATACTGAGAGGGTGTTCTGAGTCTGCAAACCAAGCAGCAATTCTCTTCAATTCAAAGCTCTCCTCCCAAGTGGATTCCATCAATAAAATACTTCCAGACGCTAGGCTTGTTTATTTAGATATCTATAACCCGTTGCTTGCCATCATCCAAAACCCATCTCAATATGGTAATCACCACCATCATTTTTTAATAGTTTTGATTCACTTGGATATTGGGTATTTTATCCACTGCTTCAGGTATACAATTGTAATACAAAAGGAGTGAGTCTAACCATCTTCCAATTCATGATGGGAAAACTCTCATTAAACACATCTTTCATACATTTTTTTCTTTAATCGTACCACATAATATTATATATGTGGTTGACCCTAATTAATCTGTTGAAAATCTAAATAGCTGGAAAACATATACCGGATACAGGGTACACCTTTTCGTATAACTGACCTCAGAAATTTGAAACAAAGGTTTTGTTGTTGTTATTGTATCGTACCACAGGATTTTGGTTTCTCAAAAGTTGGTATGTCAAATTGTACTAACATGAATTGATAATTTAGTAGGTGCACTGCAAACTTAATCCAGTGACGGTAGATATAGGGGGGTTATGTAATGATTTTCTTAATCCTTTGCTTATGGATTTAGGATTTCAAGAGGCAAACAAAGGATGCTGTGGCACAGGGAAAATTGAGGTCAGCATTTTATGTACCAGTGTTTCACCAAAGACATGTACCAACGCCTCTGAATATATATTCTGGGACAGTTATCATCCCTCAGAGCTGGCCTCTAAAATCCTTACTAAAATAGTCTTGGATGACAAAATCTACAAATTCTTCTGAGGGTAATCTATCAAATCTCTTTATTGGCCAGTTATTATTGGAAGTGTTTGTGCTATTAATTAGAATTTGAAGTGAGTCCAATCTATATTATTGTTATGCTTAAATTGGGACTATGTATCAGTATTTCTGCAATGTTCCAGTCTATTGAAGGATTCTATACATGAGGTTCTCATTTCATGAGGGAATCGATTTTAACTAATTATCAGTATTTCTGCAATGTTCCAATCTACTAGATTTTTCTTTATTCATGATCATGAAAATGTTATGTAAACTGAGATTGTGTCAGCAATTTTGCAATGTTCCAGAGTGTGGGTGAAACCGTACCGTACTTGCCGATATGGCTAGTATATACCGTACCAGCCAGTGCACCAGTACAGGTACACCCCCTATTTCGTACCGGAAAAAATACCAGCTGTTCCGGTCGCATACCGGCCGTACCGACGAAATCCGACTGTTTCAGCTGGTAAATGGATATCAGGCCGAAACACGAAATGCAAATCTGAGTAAGCCAAGAAAACACAAACACAATCCTCCTCTTGCCTCCTCTCTTCTTTGTTCATCTGTCTCTCTCTCAAATGGTAACACAATCAAAACACAAACACAATCTAAAATCAGAATAGAAACAACAGATCAAGAACAGTGAAAACTACAAATTTAATTAGAACAACAAATCTAAAATCAAAACAAAAACAACAGATTAAGAACATGAAAGCCTATCTAAGCTCCATTGTAACAACAAAGTGAATCAGAACAAGAAAAGAAGGAAGAAAAAGAAGAAGAAAAAGAAGAAGATAGATGAAGGCCAATCTCTCTGCCGACTATGTGTGTGAGTGAAGTGAGATGAAGAAGAAAGAAAATAAAAAACAAAAATGCAAACATAAAGCAGAAGTCAAGAGATCATGGTTGACTGTGTCACCTATGTGTGTGACGTGAGCCGAAGAGGAAAAAAAAAAAAAAAAGAGGAAGCACAGAAGAAGAGGAGAAAGAGAGAGGCAGGTTTTGGAAAGTAGAGATAAGAAAGGAGACGTATGGATCAAAGAAAGGAAAAGAATAGGAAATGACCACTTAGAAACACTACTACAATATTTTCACAATAAATTTTTAAGTAATTAGCTAATAATGATGAGTAAAAAAATAATTTCAGCTGTGGGTTCAAATTAGAACTAGTAACAACTTTTCACATTAGTTTTTAATATGGTTCTTGTGAAAATATTGTGAAAAATATTGTGAATATAACACTTTTTATTGAAAAATATAATTGTTGGGAATGAATATAGAAAGACTAAATGATGATAAAACAAAGAATAATTAAAGAATGAATGAAGAAATAATATTTAAATGAAATAGAGAATGGGATAGAGAATCTGTTGAAAAATGTACTTGAAAAAGTGGGTAGCTAAAAGGTAAAAATCACCGTTTATTCTCCAAAAAATACAAAAATTTGGAGAATCTGACAGAGATGCTATAAAGGACTGAAAAGAAGTTTATCAAATTGCTGGAAAACCGTATCAGATGCTTGGAAACCGTGATTTTAGTGGGAAATGAGTTGGCTTTTCTTATTATTTATTTAACCAATGCTTGGCCTAGGACCCTAGGTGATGTGATAGTGAATTGATTTTAAAGAGGTGAAAATTTTGTATTTTTACTTTTCTATATAATTTTTTGAAAAGTATTCTTTATTTACTTTTTTTTTTCTAAAAAAAAAAACCTCTTTTTTTTTTAGACAAAAAAAAAACCTCCCTTTATTTACTCTAAAGTGTTGTATAAAACAATAAACATACCAATAAAATAATCATTATAACTAAATGTTTATAAAAAAAAAAAAATCATTATTACTTTGTATATTGTATAAAATAGTAAAAAATAGCGGTAAACCCAAAACGGCATATCGATATTGACCGGTACCCGAAATATATCGTATACTGCTGGCCAAACCGGTATAGCCTCCGGTACAGTATTGACTTACTTTCCAGTGTGTCGATGGATTAATCTATACATGAAGTTCTCTCAGCTTCAAGAGTAAAGTGGTTTTTAAGCATGTGAATAAGTATTGAAATTATCTACTAGATTTTTCTTAATTCATGTTTATGCTATGCCCTGTCATGTGCTTTGTGTGTAGGTGGTAGTAGTAGCATTTCTTACGCTAATGTTTGAGTGGGTGACGTGATTATGCAAGAAGATTAGTACAATCACATTTAGAGCCAAGAGATTATCTTGCAAAAATGAATTTACACTTGAGTTGAAATTTAATAAGTAGCACTTAGAAAAGGTTTGTAAGGTTTTAGATATGAGATGTAATTAAACCTCCTATTCTGCGATACTTTGCTAGTTAAGCCAACATGAAACACCAACAGACCATTAATTTGTCTAATATTATACTAAATAAAATTTATCCAAAAAGCTTACTAAATTGAAAGGATTTAATTGACTCACTCTTTTTGTATACTATTTTTAGATATTATGTACTATCATGTACATACCTTTGGACTAAGGGGGCCATGGCCCCTCCTAGCCCCAATAGAGTTTAAATCCTATTAAATTTTAAAATTTTAAGAATTTGACATTAGAAAATAAAGAATTGACAGGCTAAAAAAAACAGTATTTTAAGGATTTTTTTTTTAATTTAAAAAATGTAATGTCTTCTAAAAAAAGAACGATTATAAATAGATTATATGAATTTTATAAAAGTCCCACTTAAATTCATTATTTTTACAAAAATACTAAATGACAATTTTTTAGTGGTTTTAATATAATTCTATTTAAGGCATGTGGCTAAAGAAAATACCAAATAAATTACATATTTAGCATGAATAATAAAATAACATTTAAGGTTTTTTAGGTTTTGCCAACCCATTTTCAACAATGCACTCTCAAATCATGTGTTTCATATCCTTAGTTTTCATTATTTTATTGAGTACTCAATTATTTTCATATATTTATTGCCTTTTTTTTTACTTTCTAGAATTTAGTTTACTGATCTTTGACTCAGGACAGAACACAAAGTTACATAAGATGTCAATAGAAAAGAGATTCGATTTTTTTTTTTTTTTGGTGAAATTGTGTATATTGTATATATAGAAGTGTGAAACAATAATTTCCCAATTGAAAGTATAAAGTATCATTATGTCACTTTCTACAGTAAAAATGGACTAACAATTGAAGTGACAACACAACTAAGAGAGATGAGAACACGAAAATCGATTGGGGAGTGCACTATTCACCTATATCTCCTAATCATCATAAAGAACCAAAGATGGCTATAAATTGGACATAACATAAAGAATAATTATTGTTTCATTCTTGATGTACACACTTTATACACAATATCTAAACACATACATGACATTTAGATATAATATATGAGGAGTGTGAGACATTAATCAAAGCCTAACAAATATCTTCCCCTTTCCGTGAAAGTGAAATCAATAATTTACATGAAATAAGTAAGTAATGTTAGTGTCCCATAAAATAGTATAACTTGTTCCACAGCTCGTACACGTGTTAAGATATGAGTGGTAAATATATGTTTCTACATGAACTCATCGTCACACATTTATTATTCATAACTCATCACATGGATGGATTATAGCATAAATGGTACCATTTTATGCGGCACCCGCTCGAATTAAATGCCATGGATATCAGTAGCCTCGTCTCCTGCTCATTAAATTCACCATATGCGTAGGAAATTTGGGTTGGGTGCACTGCACTGTGGGTCAAGCCCACTTCTTTATCAAAGCTCATTATATGAGATGGTCTTTTAATCCATAATATTAATGTCAACATGCTTTTTTGCATTGGGAGTGGTTTAGGCTTGCTCTAAAATTGTTGGCTAAAAGATAAAATAGAAAAAAGTTGGCCACATTTATGAAGATGTGAGTAATCAGTAATGGCTTATGCGTGTCTAGTGCGCTGGAGAAGAAGGAAGAGGCCGAAGAAGTCATTATTGAA
Source organism: Castanopsis chinensis (assembly GCA_032878915.1). Lineage (NCBI taxonomy): Eukaryota > Viridiplantae > Streptophyta > Magnoliopsida > Fagales > Fagaceae > Castanopsis > Castanopsis chinensis. The sequence continues at coordinate 1,929,618 of JAVQMG010000053.1, forward strand.
CATTTTATTACAGGCTAACCTTGTTTTTAGCGTATAAAGTATAAACTAACATGACTCTTACCCATTGTTTTCAGACCTAGACCGAACCAAGAGGTCGAACCGTAAAAACCGAAAATCGGGATGAAAATCGATTTTTTAAGCATAGAGAACCGAATATTTTGTTAATTCCGTGAACCCCTAAAACCGGAGTTGGACCGCACGAACCGGTGGCAAGAACCATGCGGTCCAACCCCTTAGCAATTTTTTTTTTAAACAACTTAACACAATTTTATTTTACTTAATTAAATTATCCATCTCTTAGAAGGAATAAAAAAAATATAATTAAAATCCGTCAAAGATATTCAACTTTACTTCAAAAATTAATCATAAATTTTAATATTTTCATGGTTATTATTTTATTTTATTAACTTTATTATTTAATTATTAAATATATTCTTGAAAATCATTAAATTTCCCTCACATATATAGATATATTAGTCAATTTTTCTAGTTTTATAAATGTAAGGACACAAATCAAACTAACCCAAGGTTCGTCCAATGGACCAGCCCAATGAGCCCTGAACAATAAATTTATAGAGAGTGGATGCCTAATCTAGGTTTTCGAGACGATAGATAACACAAAGGTTGGATTGAATCATGTAATTCATACACTGATCTTATATAAAGATGTGATATTAAGTTGAATACACTAGTACCGAGGACAATTCTTTATGCCTCTTTTACAAATTCTCTCTCTCTCTCTCTCTTTCTCTGATTTTTTCCCCCCCTCTTCCCTATCTTCTTCCTTCACCCTTTATAGGCCTGTCTCCTTTTTCCTTTCTTCCACGTGTAGTCTGGACCTTCTTCTCTCTTGGATACTTGTCCCATCATCCCTTTTTACTAAGGTCTCTGGTGGTGAAGATAAGGTTAAAACCCAACGTTCAGGCGTCACTTCTTCATTAATGCGGCCAGAGAAGCATGTGTAGAGCTTTAAATGCGGTGATAGCAGCTTTTTCCTTGATATTCGCCTACCCCTCCCCTTTATTCTTTACCCTCGTTTCCTTAATTCCAGCATCAAAGGCCTCCATCATGGCGCTGTTGAACTGCTAGATCATTCACATCGTCCTCGGCAACGCCTTGCCGAGGGCTATGTTGTTCTCGGACGTCATATTTCTTGGTGTTTTGGTCATGCATGACACCCCTCTTTATCACGTGACTTTGTAGGTTGGACTGATTATGTCCTTGGACCATTTCAAGATGTGGGGTTGGGTTTCTTTCATTGTGAGAGCTTTTGGGCTGGCCCACTGTGTGTACTTCGGGCCCATTGGTACTACATTAGCCCCTCCAAGCCCTTAGTTCTATCTCATTAGGAGAAGTGAGGGCTTTGATATACACGCGCAGAATGATCCCTTTCTGGCGTTTCAGTCTGTAAGCGGCGCTTCAATTAAATATTGGCGGCTCTCTGTTCCCCACGTCCAACCGTGCGATGCTCATCCAACGGGTGGGCGTATTTCAAGGGGAAATAAGCGGGAGATTTTCTGCTTTACGCCTTCCCACGAAATAAATATTGTCATTTCAAAGGTTTTCTGTTCATTTCAGACTTTGTACACCGAACTTAACCTTTCCTGCAATCTGCACGCGTCTTCACACCCTTCATTTTTAAGCCGAGGTGACGTAGTTGTTTAAAAGTAAGTTCTCCAACCTTCTGTTTTCATTATCGCTGTTTACACTTTTGATTATCCCCCTTCTTCTGTCCTCGGCCGTTTAGATCTTCCGATTCTGTTATAGTGTTTACTCCCTAGTTTTAGGAAATGGGTAGGTTCGCATCGTTAGTGGATACCCCTGAGAAAATAGAAGCCTTTAAAGCCAAGTATGAGATCCCACCCGGAGTGTCCGTTAAGTACTGCAAGACGGGAGAGTGGCTCACCAAGAGAAAGACCGGTGAGGTAGCGATTCCCATGATAGCGTTTATAGAGGAAGGGATGAGAATCCCTATGATGCCCATTACCATGAACTATCTTAGAACCGCTAGGTTGTCCCCCACACAGTGCGCTCCAAATATGTTTAGGATCTTGGGTGCTGTAGACGCCCTGAACGAGAGACTAGGGTTAGGTCTTACTCACCACGAGGTGAATTGGGTGTATACCCTTCACCGTTTGAGAGGGCATACCTACTATCTGAAGTCTAGACACCCTGAAGTCAGATTGATCCAATGCCTTCCCCATTCCAACAAGGGTTTGGACAAGGACTTCCTTATATTGTCCGGGGAGTGGCATGACGGTCTCCACTGTCCGACGACGGAGGGGGAACCTGGTGAGTCCTCACGTAGTGTCAGCCTCAATCAATGATAAATCCACTGTTTCTTTTGTTGGTTGTGTTTTTCCTTAATTTGCTTGTACTAATCTGTTTTTTGAAACATACATGCAGATCGTCGTGCGCTTGCGCCTCGTGCCAATCTCGTCAACTTCGATCGTTTGAACAAGATCTTAAAGGCCGAGGTGTTTGTGCATTCAGACGGTCAGCTTCGCGCCGCCCACCGCATTCTCGGATACACACCCATCTCCACCGCCTTTCAAGAAACCAAGTGCGTCATCAAGGAGAAAGATCCGCGGCTTCCGAGGATTAGTGTAGCGGTCGAAGGCTTTTTGTTGCCTCCTGGCGCTCCAATCCCTCAAGGCGTTCTAGTTACTGAGCCTGTCAGGGTTGTTCCAGGAGCCTCTCACCTTGCTACTTCCTCGGCCCGACCCAAGTTGGGTGAAGGCTTATCTTCCCAGCCAACCATAAAGGAAGAAGAAGAAGAAAAAGAAGAAGAAGAAAAGGAAGAAGAGGAAATTGTTGAGCTCTCGGATTCAGACGAGGAATCCGAAGCTTTTGATCAGCTCTTTCCACCCAGGCATCCATCACCGGTCATCGGCTCCCCCTCTTTTACATCTTCAGACGACGACGACTAACCCTTAATAAGAATGGAAATCCAGCGCCGACCCAAGGCTAGTCTGAAGGACGTTTTAGAAGGGCAAGTTGGAGCGCAGGATCCTTCGAAGGTGCCTCTGGAGAAAGCTAAGGATAAGGGTACCGACAAGCTTCCCCCGGTGAGGGTTATTCTTCCTCCTTCCCCTCGAACTCAACATCCAGACCCGGCTGACCACAAAAGAAAAAGGGATCAGCCAAAGGGGAAAGAGATAGTCGAAGATGGTAAGGATCTCCCTGCTAAGGAGATAGAGCAGGAGAGGGGAGGCAAGCATGCTCGCCATGCCCATCCAAGGCCGGAGAGACGAAGTGACCCTCCGATAGCCTTCCATGCGCCTATTTGGGCTCCTCAGATGCACGTAGACGATCAGGCGGTCACCGCCGATACATCTATCAGGGGATCCGATGAGGGCACAGCTGCCTGCATCGCCGACGCGTTGGAACAGGCGCTACTACTGCCTGAGGATATGGGAGAGCTGCGTAGGATGAGGGATCATAATGTCTTTATGATCCTCAAAGAAGAGTTAGCTATGGTAAGGATTTAAATTGGTCGTTCCTCGGCACTTATGCTTTTCCTTACTGTATTTGTTGTTGTTATTATTTGTTATTATTATTATTTTTTTTTTTTGTTTGATATGTAGTGTGCCATTTACTAACAATGCTTGTACGTAGGCTGTCCAATCTGCCCATAGGGCAGAAGAGATCGCTGCTAACTCCTACAAAGCGCTAAAGGATGAGGAGGTAAGGCTGGATCACACTAGGAAGATACTGGAGCTTAAGGAGAAGAAGCTTCAGGAGGTGACCACCAGCCTGGGCAAGGTGGCGAGTGAGAGGTCAGGTCTGGAGGCTGAACTGAAGAATACCACCAGGCAGGCTGAGGATCAAAGGTTGCAGCTCAAGCGCGCCAATGAAGATCTCGCCTCGGCCAGGATGCTGGCAGAAGGCCTTGGGAAAGATCTTACGGCGTCTGAGGAGGCTAAGGAGGAAGCTCTTAAGGCCAAGGAAGAGGCACTTGCCAAGGCACAAGCAGCCGAGGCAATGGTTGACGAGGCTGAGCAGAGCGGCTATGATATGGGCGTGGCAGAAACCACAGAAACATTCAAAGCCCAAGTGCCGGGGGTTTGTAGGGACTACTGCCTCCAGGTGTGGAAGGAAGCTCTCTCCCAAGCCGGGGTTGATTCTTCCTCTCCCCTATGGAAGGTGGAGAACGCCTACATCCCCCCTGCAATCCGCGTGGCTGCCTCTAGCTCAGCCAAGGATGATTCCCCTCTTTCCTCAGCTGGGATGCAAATAGAGGATAGTGTTGCCGACGACGCTGCCCCTACTGCCCAAGTTAAAGATGCACCGCCTCCTCTTGCCCCCAAGGAGTTGCCTATCAACCCCGAGGTTAGCGGGACTATGGAGCTAGTCCCAGCGACTTTGCCCATAAAGCCTAAGGAAAAGGTTGGGGGATCCTCGGCCTCAGTGGTGCCTCCTGCTGATTCAGAAGACCAGACCCAGCCCAAGCCATAATTACTTGTGCCTTAGCAGCTTCCCGTTCCTTTTCTTTTTCTCATATTTGCCTTTGTATTTTTACTTCTTAGTTTCGGTTTTTTACCTTCTTTTCTTTGTAACTTAACAAATTTGGTTATGAGTGTATTGACAAACCTTTCGTTCAATGAAAAGAGTTCCCAATTTAAACTGATGTTCTGTGTTATGTTTGGTGTTGATATCTTATTTCGTTGTTACACATGTAATATGGCAATACAACAGCTTGGATCCACAGCATGTATTTATAATTTTCTACCATTAGTCAAGGAAATTTGTGCAACTCATATACGTGCAAATGCTTTAAGTGATGACTACCAACTCTTGTTCAAATTTGAGGACAAACAAGACGCTAAAAAAGTAATACATTAATGTGGAATCCGTTTGCTTAGGATTTACTTAACAGCTATTTTCATAACAACATATTAAAAAGGAACGTAATGATATATTTCACATTTGAACTAACAGTACCTCAAGCTTCGCGCTTAGTACTTAGCAACAATTAAAGATCCGTTCACTTAGTAACTTCAACGTTGTTTTTATATCAAGGAAAAGGATCCGAGACAACCTTACTTCTTTGCTTTAAATTAAGATAGAGGATCTGATGATCCGACGTAACCTTAATTAAATTTGGAATAAGGTAGAGGATCCAAGGACCCGGCGTAACCTTACTTTCTTGCTTTAAATTAAGATAGAGGATCTAACGATCCGGCGTAACCTTAATTAAATTTGGACTAAGGCAGAGAATCCGAGGACCCGGCGTAACCTTACTTTTTTGTTTTAAATTAAGATAGAGGATCTGATGATCCGGCGTAACCTTAATTAAATTTGAACTAAGGTAGAGGATCCGAGAACCCGGCGTAACCTTACTTTTTTGTTTTAAATTAAGATAAAGGATCTGATGATCCGGCGTAACCTTAATTAAATTTGAACTAAGGTAGAGGATCCGAGGACCCGGCGTAACCTTACTTTTTTGTTTTAAATTAAGATAGAGGATCTGATGATCCGGCGTAACCTTAATTAAATTTGAACTAAGGTAGAGGATCCGAGGACCCGGCGTAACCTTACTTTTTTGTTTTAAATTAAGATAGAGGATCTGATGATCCGGCGTAACCTTAATTAAATTTGAACTAAGGTAGAGGATCCGAGGACCCGGCGTAACCTTACTTTTTTGTTTTAAATTAAGATAGAGGATCTGATGATCCGGCGTAACCTTAATTAAATTTGAACTAAGGTAGAGGATCCGAGGACCCAGTGTAACCTTAATTAAATTTGGACTAAGGTAGAGGATCCGAGGACCCGGCATAACCTTAGGCACAACAGAATTAATGGTACAAAAATGATAGGAATAAAATGACAACAGCGCTTTTCATTAATAATAATATCGTCTCAAATTACTTACATTCCAAAGATGGGGTACGACTTTTTCATCTAAGTCTGCCAGGTAGTAAGCTCCTATTCCAGCTATTGCCATGATGCGATACGGTCCTTCCCAATTAGGTCCAAACTTTCCCCATGCTGGATTTTTGGTGTTGCCCACTACTTTCCTCAGGACTAAGTCCCCGAGAACAAGTGGTCTTGAGTTTACATTCGAATCATATCCCTGCTTCAGTTTTTGTTGGTAGTAGGCCAAATGAATCATGGCAACCTCTCTCCTTTCCTTAATCAAGTCTAGGCCCTTTTCTAGCAGTCTATCATTGCTTTTCGGAGTAAAGGAGCTTGTCCTCATTGTTGGAAAACCAGTCTCCAAAGGGATAACAGCCTCGGCGCCATAAGTCATCGAGAATGGCGTCTCTCCCGTTGACGGACGTGGTGTGGTCCGGTACGTCCATAGGACATGGGGTAACTCCTCCACCCATCTCCCTTTGGCGTCCTCCAGCCTCTTCTTCAGCCCATTCACTATAACTTTGTTAATAGCCTCGGCCTGCCCATTTCCTTGCGGATAAGCCGGAGTGGAGTACCTATTGGTTATGCTGAGGCCACAACAATATCGTCTGAACGCCTTGCTATCAAACTGCAAACCATTATCGGAGATGAGGGTACGAGGGACACCAAATCGAGTGACGATATTCTTCCATACGAATTTCTTCACATCGACATCCCTGATGTTTGCCAGGGGCTCGGCCTCTACCCACTTAGTAAAATAGTCAGTGCCGACAACCAAATATCTTCGGTTTCCAGGCGCCTTTGGGAAAGGACCCACAATGTCTAAGCCCCACTGTGTAAAAGGCCAGGGACTCGTCAGAAGATTGAGCACACCTCCAGGCTGATGGATGTTTGGTGCAAACCTTTGACATTGATCGCACTTCTGCACATAACTCTGAGCTTCTCGCTGCATGTTCGGCCACCAATACCCCTGTGTTAGGGCTCTGTGAGCCAAAGACCTTCCTCCTGTATGACTTTCACAGATTCCTTTATGTAACTCTTCCAAAAGTAGCTCTGTCGCCTCAGGATGCATGCATAACAGGTATGGGCCAGAGAAAGATCGTTTATAGAGTTTATGATCCTCGGCCAACCAGAATCGGGAGGCTTTTCTACGTATCTTGTCTGCCTCGACTTTTTCCTCGGGCAGAACATCATCTTTCAGGAAGGATATAATGGGGTCCATCCAGCTAGGCCCCACTCTAATCTGGTGTACATGGATAACACTTCCAATCATTTTCGAGGGTTTAGGTAAGTCTTCAACTAGGATAATCCGAGGTAGTCCATGTGCTGACGACGTGGCAAGAGTTGGTAGGGAATCAGCATGCGTATTGCCACTTCTGGGGACATGAGACAAAGTAAGGGATTCGAATTTGCGTTGTACCGCTTTGACTTGATTCAAATAGTCCTACATCCTCGGATCTCTGGCCTCCACTTTTCCATCTACTTGGCCCACAACTAGTTGTGAGTCTGAGAACACTTGCACGATCTTTCCCCCCAACTTATGGACCATATCCATCCCTTTCAGCAAGGCTTCATACTTGGCCTCATTATTAGTAGCCGAGAATCCCAGTCTTAAGGACTTTTCCAGTGTGAGGCCTTCTGGGGTCGTAATTACCACACCCACCCCGGATCCTCTTTGATTAGCAGCCCCATCAACGTAAACAATCCATACCGCGTGACCTTTGCATGCGACCATACCAACTGATTTTTCATCAATGTCCCTGTTGATCACACTACTTTCCATTGTGGGTTCAGTAAATTCTGTGACAAGATCAGCCAACACCTGACCCTTTATTGCTGCGCGGGGCATGTACTTGATATCAAAAGAGCCCAAGATGGTTCCCCATTTTGCAATCCTGCTTGTATAATCCGCACTTCGGAGTATAGCTTTGAGGGGAGGTTGAGTCAGAATAACCACCGTATGGGACTGAAAATAATGGGGGAGCTTACGTGTACCATGCACCATGGCAAGGATTGCCTTCTCTAATGGTGGATAACGTACCTTGGCTTCATGCAAGGACTTGCTCACATAGTAAACTGGCTTTTGTACGTCCCCGTCAACCCTTATTAGCACCAGACTAACGGCATGGGCTGCCACTGCAATATATGCGAATAGGACCTCGTCGACTTCGGGCCTAGACATAATAGGAGGATGAGCAAGGTATTCTTTAAGTTGCTGAAAAGCCACGGCACACTCTTCTATCCATTCAAACCCCTTCCATTTGTTTAGCAATTGGAAGAATAGCCTGCACCGATCAGCAGATCTTGAGATAAATCGGTTGAGGGCAGCCGTCATCCCAGTCAACCTCTGCACTTCCTTCGGATTCCGAGGTGGTTGTAAGTTATTGATGGCCTTGACCTGAGCGGGGTTGACCTCAATTCCTCTATGCGTCACCATGTAACCCAAAAATTTGCCAGATCCAACGCCAAAGGAACATTTGGATGCGTTGAGGCGTAATTTATGCTTCCTCAGCGTTTGGAAGGTGTCGTCGAGGTCTGGTATGTGAGCCGAGATAATTTTACTTTTAACCACCATGTCATCTACGTACACCTCAATCGTCTTTCCCAGTTGCGGTTCAAACATCCGCGTCATCATTCTTTGATAGGTAGCCCCGGCATTCTTCAAGCCGAAGGGCATCACCTTATAGTGGTAGTTCCCTGTGGGTGTGACAAAAGCTGTCTTTTCCTGGTCTTCTAGAACTAAGGGTATTTGATGGTAACCTTGAAAAGTATCTAAAAAACTCATCCGAGGATGCCCTACAGTAGCATCCACCAACTGATCTATGCAGGGCATTGGAAATGAATCTTTTGGGCAAGCCTTATTCAAGTCTGTAAAGTCTACACATACCCTCCATTTTCTATTCTTCTTTTTCACTACCACAGTGTGGGCCAACCACTCTGGGTAAAACACTTCCTTAATGGCCCCTGCTTTCTTGAGTTTCAGCACCTCTTCTTTAACGGCGTCGGCGTGCTCTTTAGATGAACGCCGAGGTGGTTGCCTTCGTGGTACTGTGGCCGGACTAACATTGAGGTGATGACAAATAAACCCTGGATCGACCCCTGGTGCTTCGTAAGCATCCCATGCAAACACATCGATGTTTCGTTTCAAAAATGCAACCAGATCTTCCTTCTCTTGTGGGGGCAACTGACTTCCTACCTGGAAGAATTTCTCCGTATCATCTGCAATAACCATCTTCTCCAAATCCTCACAGCCTGGCCCTTCAGCCTCGGCCTCATTTGGTTCGGTCGAGGATACTAACTGCTACAAATTCTTCTCAGCCATGGTTTGAGACTCCTATCTCGTCTGATGTGTAATGGCTGCTGTTATACATTGCCTCGCCATGGACTGGCTGCCTAGTATTTCTTCAACTCCATCCTCGTACGGGAACTTCATTTTAACATGCAGAGTTGACGATATGGCACCTAAGGCGTGCAGCCATGGTCTTGCCATTATGGCTGTGTAAGGGGAGCAGGCGTCTACTACGATGAAATCCGCGTCTACTACGATGAATCCTAGCTGTACAGGTAGTCTGATTAACCCCTTTGGAATAACAGTCTTCCCTTCAAAACTTATCAATGGGGAGTCATAAGCCGTGAGATCTTCGGACCTCAAATTAAGGCCCTTGAACAAATCCGGGTACATAATGTCAGCCTCACTCCCTTGGTCAACCATTACTCTTTTCACATCGTAACCCCCTATCCTTAATGTAATGACCAACGCATCGTCGTGTGGCTGGATAGTGCCAACCTTGTCTTCCTCAGAAAATCCCAGCACAGGCAGAGGATTCTTCTTGATCCTCTTCGGCTCAGAGTTAAGGTCCTCGACAGTGGGACGTAGTACTGACATTATTCTAGTAGGGCAAGACCTAGTCCGACCTGGCGCCACAAAGATGACATTGATTGTGCCCAATGGAGGTCTTACATTGTTACTGCCTTGGTTCATGGAGCCAGATTGGGTGTCTTGTTCATCAGGTCGATTCACGAATTGTCTTAATTTCCCCTCTTTGACCAGCTGATCCAGGTAATTCCACAGGTTCCTGCAGTTCTCTGTGGTGTAGCCCTTATCTTGGTGATAATTGCAATAGAGGTTCTGATTACGTTTTGTAGGGTCTCCTATCATCCTATTGGGCCATCTAAAATACGGTTCTTGGCAAATCTTTTCCAACACTTGCTGTACCGGCTCACGAAATACGGTGTTCACTGTCTGGGGCAGGGCCGACCTAGTCTGGCTAGTGAAATCTCTTCGCGGCCATTTGCTATTATATCTCTCCGCCTTGAAGTCCCTACTCTCCTGGGGGACACTTTTCATTTTCCCTTTACTCTGCTACTGATCCTCCTCAACCCTCTTATACTCGTCGATACGATCCATAAGCCGACGGACCGTTTTTACCGGCTTCTTGGTCAAGGATTTTCTTAGATCGTGCTCAACTAGAAGGCCGACCTTAAAAGTGTTGACCGCTACCTCATCGAAATCACCATCAATCTCGTTAAACGCTTCCCAGTATCTATCCGAGTAGGTTTTCAACGTCTCGCCCTCTCTCATGGCCATGGATAGTAACGAGTCTAGAGGCCGAGGTACTTTACTGCACGTAACAAAACGGGACCCAAATGCCATTGTAAGTTCCATGTATGAATCAATGGAGTTCGCCTTTAAGCCGTTGAACCATCTCATCGCAACGGGTCCTAAACTTAAGGGAAAGACTTTACACATCAAGGTTTCATTCTGTGAGTAAACCGCCATGCGTTGATTAAAATGGCTTACGTGCTCCACTGGGTCTATTTTGCCATTATAAATGGTGAAGTTTGGCTGCGTGAACCGATGGGGTAGTTTCCCCTTTTCAATACGATGTGTGAAAGGTGATTTGGAGAGCTGGAGCAGTGCCTTCCCCATGGCGTTGCTGCCCGAGCCCCTGTGAGTCGTCCCTCTGCTTCTTCTGTCACGAATACCTTCCTCTTGGTACGAGAAAGTTTCTGTGGGGGGGGGGGTTCTTGACCTCGGCCTATAGCCACTGTTCTGAGAGTCATCTGATGAAGGGTCGGATATGGAAGGCGTCCGTTTCCGCTCGGCACGACGAAGCTTCCTCTTCAGCTGGTCAATCTCTCTCTGCATGGCCCTAGTGTTATCTTCTCTAGAGCCCCTGCTTCTGCCCTGCGGGCGGTTACCAGCTGTTCGCCCCGAGTGCACACTGCCCTCTCGATCTCCCATTTGCTCTAACTGTTGTAATGGATCCTCGTGCTGAGATCCTAGAGACTCTGCATGGTCTAGATTCAAATCCGCCATCATGTTATCTGCGCCAAAAACTCAAGAATCCTACAGACGGTGCCAATTGTAAGGACACAAATCAAACTAACCCAAGGTTCGTCCAATGGACCAGCCCAATGAGCCCTGAACAATAAATTTATAGAGAATGGATGCCTAGTCTAGGTTTTCGAGACGATAGATAACACAAAGGTTGGATTGAATCATGTAATTCATGCACTGATCTTATATAAAGATGTGATATTAAGTTGAATACACTAGTGCCGAGGACAATTCTTCATGCCTCTTTTACAAATTCTCTCTCTCTCTCTCTCTTTCTCTGATTTTTTCCCCCCTCTTCCCTGTATTCTTCCTTCACCCTTTATAGGCCTGTCTCCTTTTTCCTTTCTTCCACGTGTAGTCTGGACCTTCTTCTCTCTTGGATACTTGTCCCATCATCCCTTTTTACTAAGGTCTCTGGTGGTGAAGATAAGGTTAAAACCCAACGTTCAAGCGTCACTTCTTTATTAATGCGGCCAGAGAAGCAGGTGTAGAGCTTTAAATGCGGTGATAGCAGCTTTTTCCTTGATATTCGCCTACCCCTCCCCTTTATTCTTTACCCTCGTTTCCTTAATTCCAACATCAAAGGCCTCCATCATGAGCGCTGTTGAACTGCTAGATCATTCACATCGTCCTCGGCAACGCCTTGCCGAGGACTATGTTGTTCTCGGACGTCATATTTCTTGGTGTTTTGGTCATGCATGACACCCCTCTTTATCACGTGACTTTGTAGGTTGGACTGATTATGTCCTCGGACCATTTCAAGATGTGGGGTTGGGTTTCTTTCATTGTGAGAGCTTTTGGGCCGGCCCACTGTGTGTACTTCGGGCCCATTGGTACTACAATAAATTTAATATCTATATTTAGTCTTTAATTAATTATGACATCATCACGGTTCGACCCCAGTTCAACCTCAAAAATCTTGAACCTTTCCCTTTTACGGTTCAATGAACGGTCCGGATTTTAAAACCTCTTACCCCAGAGCCTTATAAAATGGAAAGTTATCATTCCATTTAATTCATGAGGCGATACTAAAGATTAAGGGTTATGTTAACGAATATTTTTTGGGTTCATTTGGTTGGAGGGGTGAAAAGGTAAGAGGATAGAAAAATTTTTATTTCCTTCCTTTTTGTTTGGTTGTGAGTGAAAAAGTAGAGGAATGAAAAAAGTGAGTTTCTATAAATTTACTCACCCTTGTTAAAAAATGATACACAATAAAAATAAAAAAGTGAAAAGCAACCAAGAAAAAAAAAGCAATCAACTAAATTTATTAAAAATTAAAAATCATGTCTAGTTAAGAAAAAAAAAAAAAAAGAGAAAGAAAAGAAGAAAAAAAAAAACAAAGCTCCATGCAATAGCTTCAGAAAATCAAAAGAAGAAGAAGAAGAAGGGCAAACGCCAAATAAAGCAAAAAGCTGTTTTTAAACAATAGAAACGTTAAGTGGCCAAAGGCTTTTTTTTTTTTTTTTTTTTAAAGCAACGTTAAGCCCATGTGCAACCTGCATATAGACATTTTTGTCGTTCAACCATCATATTTTTCCCACTAAGGTTTCTTTCTATTTTGTTGAAAAAACTTTTTGGTGAGTCTAGGGAGAAAACACATGGGCCTCACCATTTATTTTTCTTCTTCTCCACTCAACCAAACACACTATAAAAAAGTTTTCCTTCCTATTTTCTCTCCAGAGTTTTCCATACACCCTATTTCACCTCTTAACAAACACACTGTTAGGGTAATTGTTAATAAACCATAATAGAAAAGTTTTGACACAACTTTTATAGGAAATATAAAAAACCGTCAATAACACTTATTCTTTTATCATTCTCTCAATAAAATGTTTTTAAAAATAGTTCCAAAATCAATACTCTTAACATTTCCCAAAGATGAATTAACGGGACTAGTTAGCCGATGTCTTAAAACAATTGTTAATAAATCATTTTATAAAAGCTTTAACATTACTATTATGAAAAATATAAAAAATTATCAAAATAAATTAATAATTCTTTTTATTTTCTCATAAAAAATTTTTAAAAATATTTCCTAAACTAATACCCTTATAAGATTCATTTTTTTACCTTTATACTTTAATCCTTATGACTTTCAAAAAATTTACCACCACAAAGTGACAGTTTACCTGCTCTTTATAGTAGAGGATTCCAATTCCTAGTGCTCCAAAATCCACACCGGGAATATGTATATAAAATGCCAAAATGGATTGATCTTCTAATTTTTCATGTCCGCACTCCACACCTTCCTCGTTCAACTGAAATAGGCGCCGCTTAACTAATTTGACAACTTCTCCTGCCTTACCAAAATAACAAGAGCACGTAACCATGCGTGCACTCTACCTTAAAATTCTAACAAATACAACATATTTGCGTCCATTAAGATGCTGGCACCAAGCTCAAGTTTATGGTGAAAGTTCCAGCATTTACAATTCTATCACTGATTTTTTAAAAAGAAATTGGGTCTTTCAGAATTTTCTCTTCTCATTGTTCCTTGTAAACTTGAAGAAGAAAGTAAATTTTCATATATTAGAATGAAATTCCACCCTGGAAATTCTGTTTCTTCTACTGCATTCATTATTTTCTCAGTCATTACATTTTTCCTTAATGATGGACGTGCCATGATACTACCTAAAAATGAAACAGGTCAAGTTCCAGCAGCTTTTGTATTTGGAGATTCAATCGTGGATACAGGAAACAACAACCATATCAATACTTTAATAAAGTGCAATTTCCCTCCATATGGGAAAGATTTCCAGGGAGGAAAACCTACTGGAAGGTTTAGCAATGGAAGGGTTCCCTCAGACTTCATAGGTAGTCCCAAAACTGCTCTAGCTATTAGATTCTGCTAAATGGACTAGCCTTTTATTACACATACTATTAATTATTGCTGCACATAATTAACTAGCTAGTTAAATACAACTATGCAGTCTGTGAAAACACGATTTCAGTCTATATACATAGTACATACACTGTATATATGTGATAATCATTACTCTTACACACAATAATGTAGATTTTAAGAGATTTTGAAACAACCTTCAGCTGAAGAATTAGGTCTCAAGGAGCTCTTGCCAGCTTATTTGGACTCAAACTTGCAACTTCAAGACCTTCTTAGTGGCGTAAGTTTTGCCTCAGGCGGTGCAGGATATGATCCTCTCACATCCATGATGATAGTAATTCCTCTAATCTTCCCTTTTTTTTTCTTATTTTAATTCTAAATTCCATGACTAGCTTATTTCTTCCATATCAGTCTGCCTTATCATTGTCAGATCAATTAGAGATGTTTAAGAATTACATAAAGAAAATAAAGGCAGCAGCGGATGAAGACAGAGTGGCCTCTCTACTATCAAAAGGAATATACATGTTGAGCATAGGGACTGATGACATGGCAAATACTTATTTTGTCAGGATGTTTCAGAATGATATCAATTCTTACACGGATCTAATGATCAATTCATCTTTAAGTTTCTTGCAAGTAAGTTTCTGAAAACATAAGGAGAATGTGATCTAGATACACTTTATAAGAAAAATTGGCTAGCAACTCATAGCCACTATTGAATGTTAGCTAGCTTTGATATATCATGTTAATCATATGTTAAAATAGATGCGGAAGTGAAGCTATAAAAAAGAGAACATGAGAGTTCTGTGGTTCAAACAGTTTATGTTTACGGAAGAAACCCTTAATTAAGGATTACATTTTAATTATATGAGAGTGTAAAACAAATTTTGTGTTACAATAAACCTAACATGATAATATATAGTAGGCTAAATCCTAAACTAACCATACATTAATTATGGTTAATAGACTTCTAGTACAACTAGAGGCTTAGCTTGCACATAGAATAGGATTGAGCTTGGGCCTATATTATTGGGCTAATATATCTTTAATAACCTCCATGTAAGTGCTTAAATGTAAAGAACTAAAGAGCCGGATTTGGCTTACATACCTCTGATGCTCAAGTGCATTGGTCTTTCCAATTCAAAATTGCAACTCATAATTTGTATTCAAAATTGCAACTCTAATTTGTAGCAAAATAGCGTAGACTAGAAGATGCATACCAAAAAAATAAGAACAAAGTAGCCAAATTAGTAAGAATTTACAAAAGAACTATCATCTATATATTAACAATTTTTTTTACGTTGTTGGTAATTGTAAGTCTATCCATAGAAAACAGACCATTTCTTACCTGAAATTATAAGTAAAAAAACTTACTCTAAAAATCCAAAGGAAAAAAAAAAAAAAATTATGCTATTTCATGATGTTTGACGGGTTAAGGTAAATAATTGGCAGGAACTCTATGCATTGGGTGTGAGAAGGATTGGAGTGTTAAGTATACCAGCAATAGGGTGTTTGCCGGTGCAAAGAACACTGAGAGGAGGCTTACAAAGAAGTTGTTCATTGTCTTTAAACCAAGCAGCAATTCTCTTCAACTCCAAGCTCTCCTCTCAATTGGTTAATCTCAACAAAAAGCTTCCAGCAGCTAAACTCGTCTACATGGATATGTACTACCGATTACTTCACCTTATCCAACACCCTACAGAACATGGTAATCGTCATCATCATTATCTTTGATGCTTGTGATTCACTTCAATATTGGGTCGCCTCTAAGTTACTTCTTCTACCTTTGTCCAAAAAGATCTGCTCTTTCATTGGCCATTTCTCCATGCACCATCTTTTCACAGCATTACTGCTTAGGTCGTTCATGTGTTTTGCTAGTGATAGTAGTCATGGTCGCTGGATACGCTTCTAGCATCATGGTCTATGTCTGCGAACCATTTATCTTTTGCTTTGGCTTCATCAATCTGAAATGGCGCATCAGTCTCCATCACGATGGGTCACCACACAATACAGTTTTACCATATATAGTCTCCCAACCACCACATCAACACGCTTTCTCCTTGGACCATTCATTGAAACCACCAGCGTCGGCCTTGGTTTGAATCAGTGCAACCAAAAATACACCATGCATGCATGATCAGGCTGTCGAATCCATGGCTTCGAGGATGAAGACCATTGCCTTTGAGAGAAACCATTAGAAGCAAGGAAGTCAATACCGTACCGGAGGCTATATCGGTTTGACCATCGGTACAATATATTTCGAGTACCAGTCAATACCGGTGTACCGTTTCGGATTTACCGCTATTATATATATATATATATATGAGAAATGATATATCCACAATATTTTCATAACATATTTACAATAAATCCTACGTAGCAAGTTGTTACTGGTTATTATTGTTGGGGCAAAAAAGTAATCTTAGTGTTAGGTTAGGTTTAAATTTGAACTAATAACAACTAACCACCTGTGATTTGTTGTAAAAATATTGTGAAAAGTAACATCTCCACATATATATATATATATATATATATATACACACACACAAAAAATCTTTATTTTATTTTTCCTCCACCGTCTTGTCTAGTCAACTTTATCTTTTTTGTTTATTTATGTATTTTTTATTACTATGTCATTTCTCTCTAATTCCCATCCACACACATTTTCATATTCAATCTTATCTATACAGTAGCCCACGTTGTCCTTCATTTCTTCTCCCTCACAAATCTGGTTTTTTATTCTCTCTCTAGTCTCTCACATGCAGGCTTTTCTCATCAAAAGATTTAAAACTAGCCCATAATCTCACTAAGATCTACTTCTGTCTTTCCCTCACCGATTAGTTTCTCTCTTGCAAGTTGCTTCTTCTCAATCAAACAATGCACCTACTAGTCCGGCCACCCTATGCTTGAGCTACCGTGCCTTCTTCTTCTTCTTCTTCTTCTTCTTCTTCTTCTTCTTCTTCTTCTTCTCTCTCTCTCTCTCTCTCTCTCTCTCTCTCTCTCTCTCGTTGCAGAGGAATTACATTCCGGGCCGGAATGCATTTTTCGGCCGGAATGACTGAAATTCGTTGGAAAGGCTGGTACAAACCGGAATAGTCCGGTATTTAAAACGAAACAAAATAAGGGTCTACTAGTACCGGATTGTTCACCGGTACTAAAAATTCCAGCTATACCGGCCGGTACGAAACGATACTGACTTCACTGATTGGAAGTGATCTTTGCCCCATAAAGTTTCTTTTTGTCACATATACACTACAAACTGGTTAGTCTAGCCGCATATTCCCCAACATAGTGTCAGGGAACAAAATAGGGAAACCCTAAAAACACCATACACCAGCTTATCTCTTATCATTTTTAGGGTCTTGTTACAATTGGTCCCAATCTTTAGGGAGCATTTTTCATTTGTTTATTGTTCTTGTAATGGTAATAAATAAAAGGGAGAGTTTTGAAAAGTGAAATAAATAATAAAAAATGAATGAAGAAATTATATATAAATGAAATACGAATTAAAATAAGGAATTTGATTTAGGTGAAAAAGAAAATGTGATTAGCTAAAATAGGAAGAATAGGTTTGTATCCTAAATTAGAAAGAATTTTTTAGGCAAACTAATGTCAATGCCCTTTGTTGCCTCCAATCACTACATCCAATTAAGGTGGTCAACACACCCACATGGTCATAGATGCTCACATCAACTAGTTGAAGCCATGGTTCATACAGTTTTTGTGGAAAACATTGTGTGGGAAACCTTACTTTGATACCAATTTGGTCCCAAAGAAATACAAGTCTCATGAGGTCAGAAATCATATGCAAAGAGTTTGTTTTGAAATGAAAGGAGCTAGACATCCTCTATTTATAAACATTCAAACACCCTTTCATCAAGAGTTGTAACCCATTTGGAAGATTTCAAATCTAGAAACAAACACAACCCTCTATAAAGTTATGCTTATATATAAGTAGGGAACAAACTAAAAAAACTAGTTTGATGATGCCTTACAATACTAACAAAAACATATGCCAATGTAGATATAATATGCTAAGAATAATTTGCATTTTTTTTTTTTGTTGATCATTACTTATGAATTCAGGATTTGAAGTAGTGGATAATGGATGTTGTGGCACGGGAGATTTTGAGGCTGGCTTCTTATTTTGTGCTTACAATCCAAATACATGCAAGGATGACACTAAATACATCTTCTGGGACAGTTATCACCCCACTGAACGAGCTTATGCCTTGCTAACCTCTCAGATGATCAAGAATACCATTCATAAATTTTTCTAAGAGACATTCTCTTTACTTCATCCTATTCTAATTAAACTACTTATAATACAAGTTTTATTTATCTATTATTACCTATGTCACTGTAATAAAAGTGATTTTTTTTTTCTATTTTATTTGTGATGTAAAATTTCCTTGAATTTACACATTTGGCTCTTTCTGTTGATGAACTTCAAGTAGAAATATTTACGATCAATAAGTGCAACTAAATATACCCTTTCTTTTATTATAAAATGAAAATATAGATGTTAATATACCAATGCCTATTCTAATTAAACCACTTATAATACAAGTTTTTATTATTGAGTAGTGTCATAACCACAAACTATTTTACAACATTTTTACAAACTGGTAATTCAACCAACTTCTTATTGGTTTTCGTCTAGGCCCACTATTAACATTAATTTTTCATTTACCAATAACCACTCACGATATCAGCAGTTTGAATAATTTTTTGTAAAAAATTTTGTATCTCTATCATTATTCTTTATTATTATTATTACCTATATCACTGTAATAAAAGCGATTTTTTTTCCAATTTTGCTTGTGATGTAACATGCCCTTCAATGTACTCATTTGGATCTTTCTGTTAATGAACTTCAAATGGAAATATTTATCAATAAGTGCAACTAAATATACTTATTTGTTTATCATAAAATGAAAATATAGATGGTAATATACCAATGCTTAAAGATAATATTTCACATTTTAGTATGTAACCTTTTAAACAAGGGTAAAACCTAGTTACTGTTATTTATGTGTTGTATTATCTTAGATCACTTAGTTAAATTCAACTATATGACAATATTCGCCAATGTGGTGCAAGCAATGTTATCTTCCTCCAAAGACAATTGAATCTATTATGTGACTTATTGACTAATTTAATTAAATAATTGATATTAATTAAGAAACCTAATCTATAGCACCTACAAATTAATCTATACCTAAGTTTTGTCCTTGAAGGAAGCTATGGTATCTTTTCCTTGAAAACCATAAAAGTTACAAAAGACACCTCAAAGCACCTCACTTGGACAACTGAACATGCCTCAGGTAACTATTTGGTATATCTACTATACGACTGTTAAGTAAAATATCTATGGCTAACTAATTGGCTACTAAGGAATAGTCAAGGCCATACTCAATCGAAAAAGAACATTATCCAACAAATATTTCAAGTAATGATAGTAATTATGGAGTCTTCTGATTGGATTGCATTGCTCATTGGATTAACTGATACATTCTATCAAATGGATTAACTCATGATTCAATCTTTGGGTATAACCTTAGTGTTAATTTAAAGATGTGAGTGCTTTCCAAGTAATTTTTAATTTTAAATTTTAAATTTTAAAATATCCTTCCTTTTTAACAAGAGGCAAAATAAAAAAAATAAAAATTTATCTCGTAAGATTTATCTAATATTGTTTATTACATCCTTGTATTAAAATTAAACCAATGAGATTTTGACATCTACATAATTTAAATTAATTTTCAAGAACCATTCAAAATAAATTAACCGTAATCACTTAGATTTAACCCTAATTTACAAAAATGCATCTTAGCCATTAAAACTTGATGTGGCTTGATATCTTTTGATTTAGTGATCTGATATGATCCTTGTGAACTTTGATGTTAATCGAACGGTCATATTAATGGTCTTACACTTGAAGTATTAACGATTATCATTTTTTATTAGGGCATGTAACAAATTAAGGGGGACCTTTTTGACAATGCTTCTTGTCAATAACTTAACATTCCAAAGATGCTCTAACTTAGGATAAACGCCCTGCTTCGACCAATTAGATAATGAGTACATGCATGTTAAAAACATAACATATAATTTTTTTTTTACAAGCCTAGCAACATAATGCACAAACTTGAGTTTTAATTTGATACAGTATCATACAACCAACTTAGTGATAAGATTTGTTCAAAATGTTACCTAGTTGAACATAAGAAATAATGGATCATTGTTGTGAGGTACTTTGAAAAAAGATGGTAACAAATAAAGTAACAATTGATCTCAATGTATTTGGATGAAAGATTTCATTGCGTGCAACTATATTGTACTCTGATTATTGTAGCAAATAGGGGTGATAGATGACTAATTTAAAGAAGCCAATGTAGCTATATAAGATTAGAGGTAGAATCAACGCGGTTGTTATTGTATATTCAGGAATATGCTTCCTTCCTCTCACAGAGGGTGGCCCTATGGTGGGTGAGACCCACCCTTTTGTGTGTGTGTGTGTGTGTGTGTGTGTGTGTGTGTGTGTGTGTGTTCCTCAATACTGAAAACTAATTGACCTGGAGTTTTGACATAGGGCTATTTAATTGACCTAGATTCATTTGAGTTATAAGGAGAGGGAAAGCATTGACTCTTGAAATGTTCATGCTAGCCACATTATTTATTGTAGTAGATACTAGATAGGGGTGATAGATGACTAATTTGAAGAAGCCAATGTAGTTATAAAAGCTTAGAAGTAGAATCGACAAGTTTGCTATTGCATTTTCCAAGAGTATGCTTCCTCCCTCTCACAAAAGGTGGGCCATTCCCTCTCCCTAGTAAAGTTGAAAATATCTAACTACATATATGTAATATGTTTTAGAACAGTGTCTATTGCATAATCATAATGCTAGAAATTTCAATTCAAAAAATAAATTGTGTATGCTGTGGTTTGTGTGCAGCAAGATATGTAATTATGTACTAACAATTAATTATACTTTGGCTAGGTGCTTACAAATTTTGTAGGCCACAACAACACACCCCACTAAAGCATGAAACGACGTCGTATGGAGATGTAAAACTGAGGCATTTTTGGCTTGTCCTTGAAACGTTAACGAACTTCCATGTACCAAATATAACAACCTTCTCTGACGACTCATTCTCTCTCGTTTCTCAAACACACACACCTCTCTCTCTCTCTCTCTCTGTCTCTCTCTCTCTCTGTGTGCCTTTGCGATTCCATTTGTTGAATCTGTGCGTGATTCGTGTTTGGAACCTAATCTACTACTGCAACAATGTCATTCTTGGATTCTGAATTGTACTCTCTCATGGCAGCGCCGCACAAAGCCTTGTTCAAAATAGCCGTGATCGTAAGCTTTATCTCTATCTCTGTTTAGAATTTTGTTTCTAGATTCTTGTTTTTTTTTTTTTTCCTGTAGAAAATGCAAGTAGCGAAACGTAATCAAGGTTTTAAACCTCAAATTTCTGAAAAGAAAACAAATCAATATTTAAACGTAGAATCTAAGCTTAATTTTCCTCTTTTTTCTTACAACCGAACGGAGGTTTAGGATATATGAAATAAAAAATTTTCCAAAATTTTCAAATTCAACTCCGTTTGGTTGCTGAGAAAATTTTGAAAGAATTTAAAGAAATCAAAAGAGCTGAATGAAATGAAACGACGGAAATGTTTCTGTCATTTGTGCAACAGAGCTAAACGGTAGTCATTTATTGTAAGTCATACCTAAAGCTAAAGGCAGTCAAGACTTAGGACTCAGTAATTTAAGAGAAACTATAAACGGCAAACGCTTATTATAGAAGCTTTTCTAAAGGAAGCTTGTTCTTTATTGTTTACTAACTAGACTTATGCTAGAGAAATAAGTCCTTAGTTTGATTCATTTTCTTGTATAATTACTCTATAGCAAAACTTGATTGATCCTCTATGGGTGTTGACTCATTGAATGAATCTAGGATTATCCGTGTTGTCCAATTAGATAATAGCAATAAAAAGTGGTAAATTACTGATCGTTCCAAAAACTTAAACTGTTAGAAAATGATAGATTTAATATAAACTGAAACAGTTTATATCATTTCACTCTTCTATTATTCCTATGTTTTCTATTTTCTCATTTCAATCCTCCAAACCAAACAATCCCTTAGGAAAATGCAACCTCACTCCTTTGTTGGTGGCACCAGGCAGGTTTCATGGCCAAGGCCTACGAGATATATTGATAATTTTCTAGATTTCTCTACTCTCTGATCTATACTAGTTTGGCCTAAGATCTACTTGGTGAAAGATTGTTATTCCAGATGGTTGTGTGAAGCATAATTTGTTGGTCATCAGGCTTAATGCAATCATTAGTTCTATGTCTTTCAGAGTATCTTTCATCTACCCACTAAAGTATATGAACTTTCACAGGTTTGGAGCCTGATGGACCTAGGATGCAGATAAGTGAGGTTGCCTGTCCAATTTGCATTGTCCATTTAAAGGTTCACTATCCTTGCCACTTTCTTATATTATCATGTATCTTTGCCCTTTATTAGTTTTTCTTTTCTTTTCATTTTTTTTACCCTTCTTCCTCGATGAAAGTCAAACAGCTTTCATCAAATGGTTGTTTTAACTTCTAAATACTTTAATAGTAAGTGTGGCAAAGTTTTCACCTCTATTTTGACTATAATCTTGAAGTGGTTCCATTATGTGGATTCTTTCTTCAGGTTCAGGTTCCGAGCACTGGTTCTGAGACTATGGAGTGCAGTGTTTGCCAGCATCCATTTCTTGTGAGTGCTCATTACCTTGCCGAGTAATGCTACAGCCACAAACTATTTTACAACATTTTTACAAAATATGATGTGGCCAACCTTTTATTGATTTTCATCTAAGTCCACCATTAATATCATTTTTTTTATTTATCAATAATCACTATCCACATCAGCAGTTTGTAAAAAAATTTGTAAAATAATTTGTATCTCTAGTATTATTCTTAGCCTGCCATGTCTTTGTAATTCTTGACATCAATACCAAGACTGATATACCATAAGAGTTCGTACTCCATACTTTTCTTGTACGTAGTTGATTGTTTCAGCCTTGTAATATGTATATTTTGTTCGATAAAAGTTATCAATTTCGCCCCGTAGCTATTTCTGATAGTGTCTTTGTATTCATTTTGAGATGTTTGTTCTTTACTCATTCAAGGGTTGTATGAATGATAACGTATATTGTTAAATTATTATTTTTATTTCTTTTATTTTTGGTGTTCAATGTTGGGGTCTTTTGTGTGTGGATGCATGTCTGCCGTTGGATGAATGAATTTGGTAGCTCCAGGTTTTTTTTTTAAGAGTTAAACTCACAACTCGACACTGGGACAAAGTAACTCTCATAATTGACACTAGGCCAAAGAAGAGCAATGGGTATTGGTGCACTTTTATTCCTACAAAAGAAACCAGTCCAAAAATGAAAACAAAATGATGCATTTTCTAGCGGTAAAAACAACCAGTATAGTTCCTTTTAAGTGAAGAGATGAATGAGTGAGACAACTTACTAATAATAAAAACAATGAATCCAATGATAGTAAAGTTGTAAACCAAAATGAGTTCTTCCAAGATGATTTCTGATCAAAGAGAACTTTATAAGTGTGACTGGAGGGAGAGAAAGTGACCAATCGTACACAAAGGAGAGTAGAGCGAATCCTCTTTGTTGAGCACTAGCTGATATAATATAGGTCTCTGAATGGAATCCTCTGTGTATATTACTTTTTATTATTGCGTTATAGATTTGCTGACATTTTGATTCTGTGGTGTGAACCATCCAAATTGTGATTGCATAAGTTGGTTAATTGGCAACAAATTGATAAATTGGCAGCATACTAATTTTTGGGGTCTAATAAGATTTTTCAAGTTTCACTGTGATGTTTTCCAATCTATGAAAGCAGGAATTATTGCCTCAGCGAAGTTGAATACAGATCTAGTGGGTAAGAGACTGGGAGGGGTGAGGTTCGTACTTGTACGGTATACAATCATAGGCCCACTATTGTTGGGCCCAAGGTTGTACGGTGTGCTATCATAGGCCCATCACTTGGGGCCTAATATGTACCGAATGCACGGCAGGTAGGCTGAGGATTGTTTGGGCCTCCACATCGTTGTTGTTTGGATGCATTAGGATACCTCGGTAGTGCCTTGGGGAATATTGTTGCCAAGTACCGTTTGGCATCTAGCACTAGTTTCATCGTTTACTTCCCTGTTTCCAAAGCAAGTCCACCTCTGTCAGGAATAATCAAAACGGGCCCCACCCGCACGAGAATTATTAGAAAGCAATCATTATTAACCCACTAAAGGGAGACTATAAATAAAGGAACCGAAGAAGGAAAATGGGTTAGACACTAGAGGAAGGACTAGAAAAGAAACCAAGCAGAAGGAAAAGTAGGCACAGGACGGTGTTCGGTCACTGAGGTTAGCCACTCTAGTGGATCTTTAGTCTACCTATTCAGGAGCATCCCATTGTAGAATACTCAAAAACCCACCAAAACAAGTAAATTGTAAGCCTAATTACTAGGTTGGCCCACTAACAGGGAATTGGGCACGCACAGTACAGATCAATCGAAATTGTCTTGATGAAAGAACCATTTGAAAAAAATGAGGGAGGTAACACTTCGTAACAAACATATTTACCCAATAGACCCATCGCTTTTTTTTTTTTTTTTTTACCACTCACTCATAGTTAGCCATATTGTACAATTGGCTAAAGGTACTGATTTATCACATTTTAAAAAAAATTTATAGAAAAAGATTTTTTGAAAAAAAAAAATCTAATTTTTTAATATTTTTCATAAAAGTGGTATTATATTATAATTTTCCTCATATTTTTAATTAACAAATGCCCTAAAGACACCCGTTAACCATTAGAAAATTAACTTATATTAATTTCTCAATTTTTTTATAAATTTTTTTCTTCTATGTAGAAATTTCACATATATATGTATGATATGTATACTAACAAAATTCATCTACTAACTCAACCATAAGCAAAAGATCAACGACCATGTCACTTACTACCTATTCACACACACACAAACACACACACACACACACACACACACACATGTACAGTTCTTACCAAAGTCTTGTATTTTTTATGTCAAAATGGTGCATGTTACTACTAATTTTTTATAAGTCTGGTTAACAATTGTCTTTAGGGAATTTGTTAATGAACCATTTTAGGAAACTTTTTATACCACTTTCATGTGAAATATAAAAAGGTGTTAAAAAGATTAATAGCTTTTTTTTTTCATATAAAGTTTTTTTTTTAAATATTTCATAAATTAATACGTTTAAAGAATTTTTTTTTCCCATCTTTTATATATGACCGGAGCTTAATAAATAATGATGAAATAATATTTTGTTTTGCTACAAACCAAAATTTAAAGAAATCTCCACCTCACACCTAGTTTTGTTCCATTAAAATCAGGGCCATCTTCACTATTAATAAAAAAAAAATTTGAGGTTTGAAAAACAGCTACTATTCACATTGCCCATTGAGCCTCCAATTGATCTAAAGATGTTAAGGTGATTAATTACCTGTCCAACCCCTAGCATTAAATTTAAATAAATAAATGAATGTGTCCTTAAAACATTTGTTAATGAACTATTTTGAAAAAGTTTTTAAAGTTCTTATATATGCTATTTTTATGAAGTTTTTGCTATTTTTAAGAGAAAAAATGCTAATAGATGCCCGTAGGGTAATAGTTAACAATCCAATTAAAGAAAATTTTTGTGAGAAAAGAAGAGAGAGTAATTAATGTTTTGACAAGTTTTTTTTATTTTCTATAAAAGTAATGTCAAAACTTTCTTAAAATGAATTGTTAACCATGGTCCTAAGAGCCTTTTAATAAAATTCCATAGTTAACTGTCCTCTTGAGCACGATTTTTTAGGATTGGGGATGGCTTGGATTTAAGTCCAATATCTGTATGGGTCAGCCAATTATGGTTAAAGAGTGACCGGTCTCACAAAATTAATGAACGCAACATAAATACTAAACTAGCTCAATGTCTCTAACTATACAAACTCAAATGTATAGTGATTCGAAGGATCGTAGTAACACATTTAATTATAGTAGTAGCTTGAATGCTGTCCAGCCAGCGGCGACGCCACTCAGAAGCCAGGGTGTTCCTAGGAACACCCTGGCTTGAATTTTTTTTTTTTTATATATAATAATTTAATTTTTTTTTATTTGTTTACCCTTAAAAAAAAAATTAAGAACACCCTCAAGCAATATCAGGAACACCCCCAAAAATTTTATGCCAAACAAATTTTGAACTAAAAGGCATGTAGAGGCAGGAGTGTGTGCACACATGAGGTGTGTGCACACATGAGGTGTGTGCTAACGCACATTGGGGTGTGTGCTAAACTCCTAATAGTTAGTAAAAAAAAATGAATGAAGCAACTAAATACCAATAATTAATAATTTAATTAACTAATACATTATAAAAGACAAACAAATTAAATTATGTTAGGCTAAACAACAATTAATAATTTAATAATTAATGAAACAACAATACAACAAATTATAGTTTATAAAAGACAAACAAATTTATGAAACAACTAAAAAACAATAATTAATAATCTTATTAATATTTTAAATGAGTTTATTGTACTGGTACCTCTATTCATTAATTTCTTTTCTTTTTATTTTTTTTTTTAATTTTTTTTTCCTTTGAGGTTTTTCGGTGTACAGAATGCAAATTTGTTTTAGTTTTAAGATTTGTTTTTTATTTTTTATTTTTTAAGTATAAACTTCATGCTTGTCAAATTTTGAATTTCGGCCAGTATTTACCGAAATGTCTCGAAACACCCGAAATAGACCGAAATGACCCAAAAATTTTTCAAAATTGAATAGGAACACTCTGGACAAAATTCCTGGAGTCGCCACTGTGTCCAGCCGTATTATCAAAGCTGCCAACTTATCCGATAATAAAAGCAACATAAATATTGACATACATTTCTCGAACGGTACAACCTTATGAGTGCAATTAATGAATATATATATATATGCAAATAAAGATTGTTAAATGTAGTAGGATTCAATAGCAAAATCTAACATAAAAATCAAGTATTGAACTCGGATTTTCTTGCTTTGATACCATTTTATATTAACAATTTTTTTTTTTTAAATGTGTAAGCTATTAAAAAATAATAAATTTAATTGTTTAACTATAGTTATAACTATTCATCCATTAAAGCTATGATGTTATGGGATACTCTAACCGAGGTCTTAAATCCTTTATAATATGTTAGGAATTAGACACTATTTAACTTAAAAGCTTAAAGCTATGAGTTTGAATTCAATCATACTTAGTTTCTCAAAAAAAAAAAAGCAATCATATTTATATCAATTTCTCAAATTTTTTTAAAAAAAATTCTACCATGTAGAAATTTCACTTATTTGTGTATGCTAACAAAATTCATCCACTAACTCCACCATAAGCAAAAAATCAAGGAACATATGACACACTATCTATTTACAAATGTGTGCATAGTTCTTACCAAGGCTTGTTCATGTGATGTCAAAATGGTGCACATTACAACTAATTTTCTATATATGATCTAAACATAATAAATAATGATTGAAATTTTTTGATTTGCTATTAACCAAAATTTAAAAAAAAAAAAAAAAAAAATCTCCCCATCACACTTACATTGTATTTGACTCGATGTAAAATGTTTTACAAGTATAAAATATTTTCAACTGTTTGGTTGCGTTCTATAAAATACACTGGAAAATGGTTTATAGTGTTTGAATTGCATGTAAAATTGCTGTTGAAAATTATATAGATAATTCAGTAATCACCCCCACAAAAACCCAGCAACCACCACACAAAAACCCAAAACCTTATGCAAACTATCCATCCATGCTAATCTAAACCCAACCAACCACCTAGCCAAAACCCAGCCATCGTCAACCCCAACCAAAACCCAAATTGGACACATCCATTGTCAGCCAACCACCGATTGGTGTTGATTGGTTCATGAGAGAGAAAAAGAGAGGGTGTGGCAGATCTGCACAGAGAGAGAGAGAGAGAGAGAGAGAGAGAGAGAGAGAGATAAGGAAAATAAAAAAATGTAAAATATTTTACGGTCCATTGATCAAATCCTGTTTTACGGTAAGCTGAAAATTGATTTTAGTTCAACCTTGTTTTTCTATCCACCCAAACACCCTTAAGGGTGTAAAATATTTTACGTAAAGTTTTTTCATCCGAAAGAAACACACTTCTAGTTTTGTTCCACTTAAATCAAGTCATCTTTACTATTAAAAGAAGGATTTGAGGTTTGAAAGAGAGCTACTTTTGGCATTGTCTATTCTGCCAGCGTACCAGCTGATAACTAAAGTACATTAATACTGACCTTTCCCTAAGAGCATTCCCATCAACACTTCTAAAAAATTTAGCATTTATCATCTCAAAAACTAATTTTATAATATATAACACATTATTTTACAATATCCCTTCTATCAAAACTTCTATTTTTTTTAACACTCCATTTAAATATTCTTTCTTTATTATCTTTTATTCATTTTTTATCGTTCCTCTTCTTCTCCTCTGTCTCTCTCTTTCTCTCCTCTGCCTCTCTCTTTATTAAACAAATAGTTTTTTTTTTACAATCTTGCTACAGTGGGCTGCTATCTCTAGCAGCCCACTGTAGCAACATTGCAAAATAAATAGAATTTAAAAGTTTTGATGGAGTTTGTTTTTTGATCTTTTCATACTAAAATTTAGTATTTATAGCATTTAAGGATGTTTATGAGAATGCTCTAAGCGTACATGTACAACCTATCGTGAGTTATGAGTCCAATAAATAGGCTGCACGAGAGACATGTAGATGCAAATTATAAGTTCTACATTGTCAAACAAGATTTAATACTTCTTTTTTCTTTTCCCCATAAAACTCTTAACCATAACACAATGAAGTTTCCCTCATCAATACCTCTTTTTTGGTCCTATATAATTATTTTCTCAATCCTCCTCGTGTTCAACATTTTCCGTAACACTACTGGCAGCACTACAAGGCTGCCTAAGAATGAAACAGTTCCCGCAGTTATAATCTTTGGAGATTCAATAGTGGATACGGGCAACAACAACTACATTGAAACTGTGGTTAAGTGTGATTTCCCACCATATGGGAGGGAAGGTTTAGCAATGGAAAGGTCCCAGCAGATTTTTTAGGTAGTGTCTAGCATTTACTTTTCGGTTTACTGCTGTTTTCCACCATATATAGTACTTTTTGGACTTATTGTAGTGTCCTCACAGCAAAGTGAATTGGAACAGTCCAGGAATCATTGTAATTTATGACCAACATCCAAAATTTACAGTTTAAATTAACCTCCCCCTCCGCCCCCCCCAAAAAAAAAAAACCTTTTGAGGATCCAATACATAGTAGAATTATATCATTCACCATTTCACATACAATGATTGAATGCTCTATAACATATTTTACTGAAAATTTCTTGACACAAACTTTCAGCTGAAATATTTGGTGTCAAGAAGATTCTACCGGCTTATCTTGATCCAAATCTTCAGCTTCAAGACCTCCTTACTGGTGTTAGTTTTGCCTCTGGCGGTGCAGGATATGATCCTCTCACTGCTAAAATTGTGGTAACCTCTCTCTCTCTCTCTCTCTCTCAACCTCTCTTTTTTTAGTCCTATATATTGTAAAAATTACTTACTGTGATTTTCTTAATTTTCCATCATCAGTCTGTCTTATCGCTATCGGATCAATTATACTTGTTCAGAAACTACATAAAGAAGATAAAGGAAGCAGTAGGAGAAAGCAGAACAGCTACTATCCTGTCAAAAAGTATATTCATAGTGTACACAGGGAGCGATGACATTGCAGATACTTATTTTTCTACACCGTTTAGGGTAGCCCACTATGATATTCCCGGATATACTGATCTAATGGTTAGATCAGCTACAAGTTTCTTGCAGGTATATATGTTTATAAAGACACAATGCCATTGCAATTTGCAAACATGTACATTAATTTGATCATGCATGGCCGTACTTGGATCTTAGACAAACATGTCCAGTAAATTTCAGTGTGCATTAGCTAACATTGTCAAGCTTTGTGCCAAAAAAATATAATGGGCAGGAACTTTATGGACTAGGAGCAAGAGGGGTTGGAGTATTAAGCTTACCATCAATAGGGTGCGTGCCATCACAGAGAACAGTGGCTGGAGGCATACTGAGAGGGTGTTCTGAGTCTGCAAACCAAGCAGCAATTCTCTTCAATTCAAAGCTCTCCTCCCAAATGGATTCCATCAATAATAGACTTCCAGACGCTAGGCTTGTTTATTTAGATATCTATAACCCGTTGCTTGCCATCATCCAAAACGCATCTCAATATGGTAACCACCACCATCATTTTTTAATAGTTTTGATTCACGTGGATATTGGGTATTTTATCCACTGCTTCAGGTACACAATTGTAATACAAAAGGACTGAGTCTAATCATCTTCCAATTCATGATGAGAAAACTCTCATTAAACATATCTTTTATACATTTTTTTTTTCTTTTATCCTACCACAAAATATTATATATGTGGTAACTAATTAATCTGTTAAAAATCTATATAGCTGGAAAAAATATACCTTGCATCGCGTATATGTTTCCCCCCAGCTATGAGAGAGGAGAAACATATACCGAATGCAGGATATACTTTTTCTTATAGCCGACCTTAAAACTTTGAAACTAAGGTTTTGTTACTGTTATTGCATCGTACCACATGATTTTGGTTTCTCAAAAGTTGGTATGTCAAATTGTACTAACATGGATTGATACTTTAGTAGGTGCACTGTATACATAATCTAGTGACTGTAGATACAGGGGGGGTTATGTAATGATTTTTTTTTTTTTAATCCTTTGCTTATGGATTTAGGATTTCAAGAGGCAAACAAAGGATGCTATGGCATAGGGAAAATAGAGGTCAGCATTTTATGTACCAGTTTTTCACCAAAGACATGTACCAATGCCTTTGAATATGTATTCTGGGACAGTTATCATCCCTCAGAGCTGGCCTATAAAATCCTTACCCCAATAGTCTTGAATGACTATATCTACAAATTCTTCTGAGGGTAATCTGTCAAATCTCTTTCATGGCCATCTATTATTGGAAGTGTTTTTGCTATTAATTAGAATTTGAAGTGAGTCCAATCTATGTTATTGCTATGCTTAAATTGGGACTATGTATCAATATTTCTGCAATGTTCCAATCTACTAGATTTTTCTTTATTCATGATCATGAAAATGTTATGTGAACTGAGATTGTGTCAGCAAGTCTGCAATGTTCCATTATGTCGATGGATTAATCTATACATGAAGTTCTCTCAGCTTCAGGAGGAAGTGGTCTTTAAGCATGTGAATAAGAATTGAAATTATCTACTAGATTTTTCTTAATTCATGTTTATTCTATGCCCCCTCATGTGCTTTGTGTGTAGGTGGTAGTAGTAGCATTTCTTACGCTAGTGTTTGAGTGGGTGACGTGATTATATATGCAAGAAGATTAGTACAATCACATTTAGAGCCAAGAGATTATCTTGCAAAAAGGAATTTACACTTGAGTTGAAATTTAATAAGTAGCACTTAGAAAAGGTTTTTAAAGTTTTAGACAAGAGGTGTAATTAAACCTCCTATTCTGCGATACTTTACTAGTTAAGCCAACATGAAACACCGACAGACCATTAATTTGTCTAATATTATACTAAATCAAATTTATCCAAAAAGCTTACTAAATTGAAAGGCTTTAATTGACTCACTCTTTTTGGATACTATTTGTAGATATTATGTACCATCATGTACATACCTTTGGACTAAGGGGGCTATGGCCCCTCCTAGCCCCAATAGAGTTTAAATCCTATTAAATTTTAAAATTTTAAGACTTTGACCTTAAAAAATAAAGAATTGACACGCTAAAAAAAAGTCTTTTAAGGATTTTTTTTTAATTTAAAAAATGTAATGTCTTCTAAAAAAAAAAGAAAGATTATAAATAGATTATATGAATTTTATAAAAGTCCCACTTAAATTCATTATTTTTATGAAAATACCAAATGACAATTTTTTAGTGGTTTTAATATAATTCTATTTAAGGAATGTGGCTAAAGAAAATACCAAATAAATACATATTTAGCATGAATAATAAAATAATATATAAGGTTTTTTAGGTTTTGCCAACCCATTTTCAACAATGCACTCTCAAATCATGTGTTTCATATCCTTAGTCTTCATTATTTTATTGAGTACTCAATTATTTTCATATATTTATTGCCTTTCTTTTTTTTTTTTACTTTCTAGAATTTAGTTTATTGATCTTTGACTCAAGACAGAACACAAAGTTACATAAGATGTCAATGGAAAAGAGATTCGAGTTTTTTTGTTGTGAAATTGTGTATATTTTATGTATAGAAGTGTGAAAAAATAATTTCCCAATTGAAAGTATGAAATATCATTATGTCACTTTCTACGGTAAAAATGGACCAACAACTAAAGTGACAACACAAGTAAGAGAGATGAGAACACGAAAATGGATTGGGGAGTGCACTATGCACCTATATCTCCTAATCATCATAAAGAATCAAAGATGGTGGTAAATTTGGCCAAAACATAAAGAAAAATTATTGTTTCACATTTCTTGATGTACTCTTTATACACAACATCTAAACACATACATGACATTTAGATATAATATATGAAGAGTGTGAGACATTAATCAAAGTCTAACAAATATCTTCCCTTTTTGTGAAAGTGAAATCAATAATTTATACGAAACAAATAAGTAATATTAGTGTCACATAAAATGGTATAATTTGCACCATAACTCATATACATGGTAAGTTATGAGGGGATAAAAATATATTCTTACATAAATCCATCGTCACATATTTATTAATTATAATTCATTATATAGATAAGTTATAGCATTAATTGTACCAATTTATGCGGCACCAGCTCGAAGTAAATGCCATGGATATCAGCAGCCTCTTGACACCTGCTCGTTAAATTCACCATATGCGTAGATAATTTTGGGTTGGGTGCACTGCACTGTGGGTCAAGCCCACTTCTTTGTCAAAGCTCATTAAATGAGATTGTCCTTTAGTCCATAATATTAATGTCAACATGCTTTTTTGCATTAGGAAGTGGTTTAGGCTTGCTCTAAAATAGTTGGCCGAAAGAAAAAGAAAGTTGGCCATATTTATGAAGATGTGCGTAATCAGTAATGGCTTGTGCGCGTCTAGTGCGCTAAAAAATTATTAACTGTTTTTTCATAAAACACCCACTAAAATTGTGTTTTATAAATTTAAACGCCAAATCAGAATGCTTTTTCGTGCTTAAATTTCATAATAATCGAATTTGTTTTTCTGCATTGAATACAAATCTATTTCTACATTTAAAATTTCTCTCTGTACATCACATTTACTGTATATTAAAATTGCTATTGCATTCATAAAATCTGTTTTTCTGTATTAATTAAAACTGTTCATTGTTTTCTTGTTTTCTGCAAAATATATGATTTTGCTTCAAGAAAGAAAAGGCCGAAGAAATAAAAGAAAAGTCATTGTTGAACATTTTATTACACGCTGACCTTGTTCTTAGTGTATTAAGTGTGCATTCAGATATTATTTATTTTGTTAAAAATTAAAAATAATAAAAAAAATATTTCAGTTACTGCTCACATAGACAGTGTTTCGTTCATTTGCCCTAATACACGGTTCATGTTTCATAAACAGTGCACTAGGGGCTGGTAAAAAAAATAAAAAAGGCTAGATGTAGATAGTGGGCTCTAAAACGCAAACCAAATGGAGCTTAACTAACATGACCCTTATCCCGGAGCCTTATAAAATGGAAAGTTATCATTCCATTTAATTCAATTCATGAGAGAATCTTAAAGATTTCTACCCAATGACACTAAAGAGAAAATAATTTTATGCAAAATCATAGAAATAAATTTTGCAGAAAACAGTGAACAATTTTTATGAGAAAACAAAAAAAAAAAAAAAGAGGATACTAAAGATAAAGTGTTATATTATACAGTAAAAATTAATGTAGAAATACATGTCTTTAGAACAATTGTTAATATATTATAATAAAAAAAAATTTATACTACTTTCATGATAAATATAAAAAATTATCAATAATATTTCTTATTTTATCATTCTTTCAATAAAATGTTTCTAAAAATAATTCCTAAATCAATACATTAACATTTTTCAAAGATATATTAAACCATTTATGTAGTGTTTTAAAACAATTGTTAATAAACCATTTTATAAAAGTTTTAACACTATTTTTATGTCTCAAAAAAAATATATATATATATATAAAAAAAATCATTAAAAAAATTAATAAATTTTTTTATTTTCCTATAAAAAATTTCTAAAAATATTTCCTAAATTAAAACCTTTATAACATTTATTAACTTTTTACCTTTTTTTTTTTTTTTTTTTGGAAACCAACTTTTACCTTTATATTTTAATCCTTATGACAAAATGGATTGATCTTTTAATTTTTCAAGTCCACACTCCACACCCCTCCTCGTTCAACTGAAATAGGAGCTACTTAGAACGAATTTGACAACTTCTGCTACCTTACCGAAATAACAAGAACACGTAAACCGTGCACTCCACCTTTAAATTTTAACAACTACCGCATATTTGCGTCCAGTAAGATGCTGGCACCAAACTCAAGTTTATGGTGAAAGTTCCGGCATTAACAATTCTATCACTGATTAAAAAAAACAAAAATCGAATCTCTGATCAGAACTTTCTCTTCTCATTTTCCCCTTGTAAACTTGAAGAAGAAAGTAGATTTTCCTATATTGCAATGAAGTTCCACCCTGAAAATTCTGTTTCTTCTACCTTATTCATTATTTTCTCCGTCATTATATTTTTCCTTAATGACGGACGTGCCATGATACTACCTAAAAATGAAACAGGTCAAGTTCCAGCAGTTTTTGTATTTGGAGATTCAATCGTGGACACAGGAAACAACAACCATATCGATACTTTAATAAAGTGCAATTTCCCTCCATATGGGAAAGATTTCAAGGGAGGAAAACCTACTGGAAGGTTTAGCAATGGAAGGGTTCCCTCAGACTTCATAGGTAGTCCCAAAACTGCTCTAGCTATTAGATTCTGCTAAATGGACTAGCCTTATATTACACATGCTATTAATTTATTGTTGCACATAATTAACTAGCTAGTTAAATACAACCATGCAGAGTCTGTGAAAACACGATTTCAGTCTGTACACGTACACACTGTGTGTGATAATCATTACTCTTACACATAAAATGTAGATTTAAGAGATTCTAAAACAATCTTCAGCTGAAGAATTAGGTCTCAAGGAGCTCTTGCCAGCTTATTTGGACTCAAACTTGCAACTTCAAGACCTTCTTAGTGGCGTAAGTTTTGCCTCTGGTGGTGCAGGATATGATCCACTCACATCCATGATGATAGTAATTCCTCTGATCTTCCCTTTGGTTTTCTTCTAATTTTAATTCTAAATTCCATGACTAGCTTATGTTGTCCGTATCAGTCTGTCTTATCATTGTCAGATCAATTAGAGATGTTCAAGAATTACATAAAGAAAATAAAGGCAGCAGCGGGTGAAGACAGAATGGCCTCAATACTATCAAAAGGAATATACATGTTGAGCATAGGGACTGACGACATTGCAAATACTTATTTTGTCAGGATGTTTCAGTATGATATCAATTCTTATACGGATCTAATGATCAATTCATCTTTAAGTTTCTTGCAAGTAAGTTTTTGAAAACATAAGGACAATAATGTAATCTAGATACACCCTCTAAGAAAAATGGGCTACTACTCATGGCCACTATTGAATGTTAGCCTTGACATTTCATGTTGATCATATGCTAAAATAAATGCGAAAATGGAAATATAAAATAGAAAACTTTTGAATTATGTGGTTCAAACGGCCTATGTTCACGGAAAAAACCCTTAATTAAGGGTTACATTTTTATTATATGAGACTGTAAAACAAATTTTGTATTACAATAAATCTAACATGAAAATATATAGTAGGTTAAATTCTAAACTAACCATACATTAATTATGATTAATAGACTTCTAGTACAACTAGAGGCTTAGCTTGCACACAAAGTAAGATTGATCAAGTGCACTAGTCTTTCCAATTTAAAATTGAAACTCATAATTTGTATTCAAAATTGCAACTCTAATTTGTAGCAAAATAGTGTAGACTAGAAGATGCGTACCAAAAAAAATAAGAACAAAGTAGCCAAATTAATTAATAAGAATTTACAATAGAACTATCATCTATATAATAAAAATTTTATTTTATGTTGATGGTAATTGTAAGTCTATCCATAGAAAACAGACCACTTCTTACCTGAAATTATAAGTAAAAAACTTACTCTAAAAATCTAAGGCGAGGAAAAAGAAAAAAAGAAAAAAAGTTTGTGCTATTTCATGATGTTTGACGGGTTATAGTATATAATTGGCAGGAACTCTATGCATTGGGTGTGAGAAGGATTGGAGTACTAAGTATACCAGCAATAGGGTGTTTGCCGATGCAAAGAACACTGAGAGGAGGCTTACAAAGAAGTTGTTCAGCATCTTTAAACCAAGCAGCAATTCTCTTCAACTCCAAGCTCTCCTCTCAATTGGTTAATCTCAACAAAAAGCTTCCAGCAGCTAAACTCGTCTACATGGATATGTACTATCCATTACTTCACCTTATTGACCACCCTACAAAACATGGTAATCATCATCATCATTATCTTTAATGTTTGTGATTTACTTTAATATGGGTTTGGTTATTTTACTTCATGTTGTTTTGTTACGTGTATGAATTCCCACTTAACAATTGGTCATTTACTAACCAAAGCTCCTTCAGTTCTTTTTTTTAAACTAAAATCTCATTTTGTTTTAATGAAAAATTGTCATATCAATCATTAACTAAATAAACTGTCATATTATTTAGTTAAAAAAGTACCGGAAGTAAACCAAACCCTTTCAATATTGAGTCGCCACTAACTGGCTGTATTGTACCCTAGAATTCCTATAATATATTCCAAGGCTTTTTATATAATTCTTCTATTGAAACTAGGTTAATTTAGCCTAGATTATATTCCAACCCTTTCAATTTGAATTTTCTTTTTGTTGATCATTACTTATGAATTCAGGATTTGAAGTAGTGGATGATGGATGTTGCGGCATAGGAGATTTTGAGGTTGGCATCTTATTTTGTGCTTACAATCCAAATACATGTAAGGATGACACTAAATACATCTTCTAGGGGAACTAAAAAAACAGATGATGGCTTACCCCACTGAACGAGCTTATGCCTTGCTAACCTCTCAGATGATGAAGAACACCATTCATAAATTTTTCTAAGAAACATTCTCTTTACTTTATCCTATTCTAATTAAACTGTTTATAATACAAGTTTTATTTATTTATTATTACCTATATCACTGTAATAAAAGCGATTTTTTTTTTCTATTTTACTTGTGATGTAACATGCCCTTGAATGTACTCATTTGGATCTTTCTGTTGATGAGCTTCAAATGGAAATATTAATCAATAAGTGCAACTAAATATACTCTTTTGTTTATTATAAAATGAAAATATATATAGATGTTAATATACCAATGCCTATTCTAAATAAACTGCTTATAATACAGGTTTTTTTTTATATTACTTATATCATTGTAATAAAAGCGATTTTTTTTTCTATTTTGCTTGTGATGTAACATGCCCTTGAATGTACTCATTTGGATCTTTCTGTTGGCGAACTTCAAATGGAAATATTTATCAACAAATGCAACTAAATATACTCTTTTGTTTATTATAAAATGAAAATATAGATGTTAATAACTTAATATACCAATGCTTAAAGATAATATTTCACTTTTTATGTAACCTTTTAAACAGGAGTAAAACCTAGTTACAATTATTTAGGTGTTGTATTATCTTAGATATCTTACTTAAATTCAACTATATGACAATATTGGCCAATGTGGTGCAAGCAATGTTATCTTCCTCCAAAGACAATTAAATCTATCTATCTGATTTATTGACTAATTTAATTAAATGATTGATATTAATTGAGAAACCTAATTTATAGCACCTACAAATTAAACTATTCCTAAGTTTTGTCCATGAAGGAAGCTATAGTATCTTTTCCTTGAAAACCATAAAAGTTACAAAAAGCACCTCAAAGCAAACATAAGATTATAACTAAGCTTCATTTGGACAACTGAACATGCCCCGGGAAACTATTTATATCTACTATACGACTATTAACTAAAATATCTATAGTTTACTAATAGACTGCTGGGGAATAGTCGATGCCATACTCAATCGAAAAAGAATGTTATCTAAAAAATAATGATAGTAATTATGGAGTATTCGGATTGGATTGCATTGCTCATTAGATTAACTCATACATTCTATCAAATGGATTAACTCAAGATACAATCTTTGGGTATAACCTTAGTGTTAATTTAAAGATGTGAGTTCCAAGTTATTTTTAATTTTAAAATATCCTTCCTTTTTAACAATAGGCAAAATAAAGAATAAAAATTTATCTTGTAGGATTTATCTAAGATTGTTTATTACATCCTTGTATTAAAATTAAACCAATGAGATTTTGGCATCTACGTAATTTAAATTAATTTTTAAGAACCATTCAAAATAAATTAACTGTAATCACATAGATTTAACCCTAATTTACAAAAATGCATCTTAGCCATTAAAATTTGATGTGGCTTCATATCTTTTGATCCAGTGATCTGATCTGATCTGATCATTGTAAACTTTGATGTCAATGGAATGGTCATATTGATGGTCTTACTCCTGAAGTATTGACGGTTATCATTTCTGATTAGGGTATGTAACAGATTAAGGAGGACCTTTTCAATAATGCTTGTTGTCAATAACGACCAATCAACAAGTAATTACTCAACATTCCAAAGAAGCACTGACTTAGGATAAATGCCCTACTTCGACCAATTAGATATGAGTACATGCATGTTAAAAACATAACAAATATATATATATATATATATATATATTTTGGCATGCCTAGCAACATAATGCACAAACTTGAGTTTTGATACAATATCATACAACCAACTTAGTGATAAGATTTGTTCAAAATGTTACCTAGTTGACCAAAAGAAAGAATGGATCGCTGTTATGAGGTACTTTGAAAAAAGATGGTGACAAATAAAGTAACAATTGATGTTAATGTATTTGGATGAAAGATTTCATTGTGTGCAATTATATTGTACTCTGATTATTGTAGCAGATAAGGGTGATAGATGACTAATTTGAAGAAGCCAATTTAGCTATAAAAGCTTAGAGGTAGAATCAACAGGGTTGTTATTGTATACTCCGGGAGTATGCTCCCTTCCTCTCACAGAGGGGCGGGCCCCTGGGCCCCATAGTGGGTGAGACCCACCCTTCTGTGTGTGTGTGTGTGTGTGTGTGTGTGTGTGTTCCTCAATACTTGGCAACTAATTGACCTGGATTTTTGACCTAGGGCTATTTAATTGACCTGGATTCATTTTGAGTTATAAGGAGAGGAAAAGCATTGTCTCTCGAAATGTTCATGCTAGCCACATTATTTATTGTAGCAGATACTAGATAGGAGTGATAGATGACTAATTTGAAGAAGTCAATACAGCTATAACAGGTTAGAGGTAGAATCGACAAAGTTGTTATTGCATACTCCGGAAGTATACTCCTTCTCTCTCATAAAAGGGTAAATCTCTCCCTCTCCCTAGTAAAGTTGAAAGTATCTAAATATATCAAACTACATATATGTAATATGTTTTAGGACCATGTCTATTGCATAATCATAACGCGAGAAATTTCAATTCAAAAAATAAATTGTGTATGCTGTGGTTTGTGTGCAGCAAGATATGTAATTATGTACTAACAATTAATTATACTTTGGCTAGGTGCTTACAAACTTTGAACGGCACCACAACACACCCCACTAAAGCATGAAACGACGCTGTATGGAGATGTAAAACTGAGGCATTTTTGGCTTGTCCTCGAAACGTTAACGAACTTCCACGTACCAAATGACACGTCCCCACGCAAATATAACAACCTTCTCTGACGACTCATCCTTTCTCTTTTCTCAAACACACGCACCTCTCTCTCTCTCTGCGTTTGCGATTCCATTTGTTGAATCTGTGCGTGATTTGTGTTTGGAACCTAATCTGCTGCTGCAACAATGTCATTTTTGGATTCCGAATTGTCCTCTCTCATGGCGGCGCCACACAAAGCCTTGTTCAAAATAGCCGTGATCGTAAGCTCTCTCTCTGTGTTTAGAATTTTTTTTCTGGATTCTGGTTTTTTTTTTCCGTTTGTTTCCCGAGAAAATGCATGCAGCGAAACGTAATCAAGGTTTTAAACCTCAAATTTATGAAAAGAAAACAAATCAATATTTAAACGTGGAATCTAAGCTTAATTTTCCTCTTTTTTCTTACAACCGAACGGAGGTTTAGGATATATGAAATAAAAAAATTTCCAAAATTTTAAGATTCAACTCCGTTTGGTTGCTGAGAAAATTTTGAAAGAAATTAAAGAAATCAAAAGAGCTGAATGAAACGAAACGACGAAAATGTTTCTGTCAGCAACTGGGATAAACGGCAGTCGTTTATTGTAAATCAAACCTAAAGCTAAAGGCAGTCAGGACTCAGTGGTTTAAGAGAAACTATAAACGGCAAACGCTTATTGTAAAAGCTTCTCTGTGTTACTGATTGTGAATATTTTTTTTTGTAGAGGAAGCTTGCTTTTGGTTGTTTACTAATTAGGCTTATGCTAGAGAGATAAGCCCTTAGTTTGATTCATTTTCTTGTATAATTACTCTATAGCAAAACTTGATTGATCCTCTATGGGTGTTGTCTCTTTGAATGAATCTAGGATTATCTGCGTTGTCCAATTAGATAATAGCAATAAAAAGTGATTAATTACCGATCATTCCAAAAGCTTAAGTTGCTAGGAAATAATAGATTTAATTATGTAACTCTTATTCTAACAAATCCCTAATCATATTCAAACATGCTCTAATTTATAAAGGAAAGAGTTTTCCTTATTTTTTTTGTTCTGAATACATGGATAGCAGTAGCACTTTGTGGGGTTTCTATGATTGTGGAGTTAACCATAATAGGTTGTTTTATTCAAACAAGTGATTTTTCTGCAGGTAATGGTAGACATCACAAACCAAGGAGTTTCACGTAAGCATCAAAATAGAATTTTCTTTTGCAGATTTGGATTAAGTTTTCTTTTTTTATAACATGTTTCTTGTTGCATTCAACTTTGGCTGAATGCAAACTCTGATATTCCATGTTTCACAGTAATAGAGTTCCGTCATAATGCTTAAAATGTATTTTTAGTCATAGCATTTAATTTTTGGTCCTTTTCATTTGGAATTGCAGCAGGTCATCACCAATGAGCTTTATCGCAACCCGCACTTCATCTTCTCATAATAATGGGATGGAGTGTGAACCCATCCACTGGATACATGTGTAACTTACCAATAATGCGCATCATAATTTTTCTAATGGGCTTTGCTTAAATGGAACTTTCTTTATCAATAAAAATGGGGTGGAAATTGAGGTTATGGAACAAGTCTCACTTAGTGCGTTTGTAATGTGCTCCCTTTTATCCAGAATACAGTCATCATTATTCATAACAACTTCATAGTGCATCCTTCAACTCTGGTTATTGATATTCTAAACTTACTGGGTAGAGGGTGAGGTCATGGGATTAAGTCTTATTAGGTGCATGTGTAACTTTCTAATGAAAAAATTTATGCATGTCATCATTTTGAAACCCACTTTGACAATTGTACCAAACAAGTCCATAATGAGGTTCTTCAATGCTGGTTATTGGTATTAACTTCTAGAGATCTTTCATTGTAGTCGTCAAAAACTTTCTCCAGAAAATGCAATCATTGCCATCCATGGATGATATTTATTTCATCCAGCTTAAAAGAACAATAAATTCTTCTTCTTTCTTTTCTTTTGGTCTGTTGTGAGACATGTTTGTTTCCTTAGTTGCCTTCAAGAGAAAATGTTTATGTACATTCTTTAACATACACAATCATTAATGTTGCCCTATGTTTGTTTGTATTTCTACATAATGTCCTTGTTTGTAACAGTAACCTCAAATATACATTTGGAGCTACATGTTGCTGCTGCTATAATTGCACTATCATATTACCAAAATTATCTATCAGATAGCTCAAAGATTTAAAGTCATTTAATTCACATGCTTGATCTATATTGTTAAGTGAAGTCAAGAAGGGGCTCTATGATAACTATGCAGGGATCCAGTCTCTTAGATCAAGATAGAGAAAGATCACTTAATGTTTGCAACTTTTGAGTTACCAATCCGGTGTTCATCAAATATTTTTTGTTGAAAACTATATAACATTTTGCTGAAGTTATGTGCATTCACTGAAATGATATTTCTGGCTTGGTAAATTTTCAACTAATTTACTAATATGTAGTATGCCTACTTGTCAGTTCCTATATTTCTACTAACCATAACATAGCTCTGTTAATATGCAAATCAGAAATGGCCTGGTTGGATAGCTGGCTCCTATTTAATAATGATTGTTTAGTTGGAGATGCAACTCCTAGCTCTTGTTGATTTGGTTTCTACATTATCTTTTTTGCCCTGCTTTCTTCTTCCCTTTTAGTTTTGTTTATATAAACACATCCACAGTTTATGCTTATCTTACATTTACTTCTGAGTTTCCCCATTTAATGCAAAACATTGATAAAGTGGATCCATTTTAACCCTGTATTTTTGCTAGTGTGTGGTGTTGTTATGCTTTTGTCTGACATGTCTGGAAGGGAGCCTTTATATAAGAAGTATTCAAAGGATTCTGCTTTCTGAAAATTCTAGTTTATATTTCTTTTTAGAATTTCAGTCAGCACTGTTCTGATCATTGTGTTGTTCTTCCTTTCCTTTCCTGCCTTTTGGGTTCCAGGGAATTTGTATTTTTCAGTGCACTAGTCCCGAAGGAATTTGAAAATTACATGGAGAATGATACAAGTGTCTTACCCTGCATTGGTGCAATGAGAGAGGTCTAGATCTTCATTTTGTTATTTTATTATTCTTATTAAATGTAATTTTTGTAGTTTTCTCTTTGAAATATATTGTGTGCATTCTTTTTTTCTTGGTTTATGCAGATGAATTTGGAGTGCTTTCCTATAGATAATCAGGTATTTGTTGACAACATCTCTTCTTTCAGTTCTCCCAATGCTATGTCAATCAATGTGCCTCATATTAATTTTAGAGAGTCAACTAATCTGTTTATTTTTAAATTTCCTTTTTTGCAAACACCATCTTCTTGTATTCAACTCGTGAATACCGTATAAAGAAAATATTATTTATATGAGAAGTTTTGATTTGCACAACTTTTGGCGAATTGTGTCCAGCATTATCTATCCAGATTTTACTTCAGATTATTGGGTTTCATTTTCTTCTCCTGACTGTAATCTTGTTATCGCTGGAAATTTCTTCTTCTACACCATATAATGTATGTTGTGTTTATGTTCTCCTCACCGCATTACAACCTATAATATATCGAGGTTTGCAGAGTATTGAAGTTTCTGCAAATACTTTTCTGGAGCCAATTCAGCTGCCCGTTTTAATTAAGTGTTGCCTGCTAGGCATGGTGACAGATGGTCCTCAAGTTAGAAGACTGTCTTTAGTGAATGGTCAACAATGTTTAATCATGATTGTTATTAGCATAAGCTGAAGTCTCAGTTGCTGGTGATTCTAAGACATGTTGAAACTGTTATTACATTGAAACCAGGCTTTACACTTCAATGCTTAAATAAAAGTGAAATTTGCAAAATATGTATGTAAATTGTAAGGTTCAAAATTTCAATTTACTTTACAGCAGACACTTCCGCCCTCAAAATTAACCACCAGAAATTTTTACATGGACCATATAAGAATTAGCTGTTTGATACTATTGAATCCAACTCCTGCCATCTTCCTCTGTTACAAACCTAGGAAATACAAACTATCTTAAATGAGTCATTTGATGTTTATCATTATTATGCTAGGATATTTCCAACCCATTTGAGTTTAGACTAATTCCTACAATACATGAGCCCCTTCACTTGTCATCTATACTACTATTTAAGGGGCTTCTCTTATTTGGATTCCTATTTTTATGTGCCCAAAGTACCCTCAAATCCACTTATATATAAAGTATAAAATAGGGTTAGACACATGAAATTACTAATTTAAAAACTCCTAAATTTTAGATAAATTTGAAAAAACAGTTTCTTCCATCCATGTTATTTCTTCTACCTCCCTCAATTAATAATTTTCAAAATGCTAAATTTCCTCAGTACATATTTCCCGTTTAAACCCCACTATGTCTCATATATGATAATTCTTTTGGCCAGAGTCCTTTATGGCATCACTGCTCAATGAGGACTCAAATTTAATTTTGGAAGCTTCATAATTACAATACAAACATAAATGGAATCTAAATCCTCCCTCTTTGATGATAAAAGAGTGTTTGTAACAATAAAGAAAAAAACGGAGATTGATGAGATTTTCTCCATACCAAAGTTGCAACCAGAAACTGCCTCGTACCTCAATATGGGATTTCTTCTTGGATTTTCCTCTAAGAAAAAGCAAGCAGTCAAAATTGAGAAAATTCTGAAACGGCGTAAACTGTACATTAGGCACTAAAAGTTGCCAAGCACCGAGACTGCAATGCTAGTGAAGAAATTCTTCCATTCAGTGATCAGCGGGCAACAATTAAACACATGATTCCCATTTT
This sequence comes from Castanopsis chinensis, assembly GCA_032878915.1. Classification (NCBI taxonomy): domain Eukaryota; kingdom Viridiplantae; phylum Streptophyta; class Magnoliopsida; order Fagales; family Fagaceae; genus Castanopsis; species Castanopsis chinensis. The sequence continues at coordinate 1,974,517 of JAVQMG010000053.1, forward strand.
ATCCAGAAAATTGGCTTCACATCTTTGGGTTTTGGTGTTAATATATATTCAATTTAAATTTGTATGGATGAAGAGATTATTATTGAAGTCTCTGTCCATGTGGATCATAAATTCTTTTTTTTCACAGCTCTTGCTTCATTTTCTTAATCTCAGGTCATTAAACTTGCTTTTAGTTAGTATTTTTCATTAAATATTGTCTGTCTCTATATAGATTAGATAATGCTTTGGTGAAGGTTCAGGAGAGTTGAAACATAAAATTTCAAGATGTGTGGAAACTGGAAAGGGAATCTGTATGCTTTACAGACAGTCCTGCATTTGGCTACTCTGACCTCTGTTTGCAAGGACATTTAGGATTATAGTTACTGCTGAGCATCCCAACCATATTGATTTTCACTTTTGTTCTAGCCATTTAAACGAAATTTGAAATAGCTTTATTAACTGACATCCCTTCAATGCAGGCTTTTATCACTAATCATGAAAGAGCATTGGAGGAACTTTTTGGTGATGTTGAGAACCATAGCAAGTTTGATGCTTGTTTAATGTGATGGCAACTCAAATTTCTACAGTATTGCTTCATTGAAGTTTTGAATCGTATATTTAAAAAAAAAATCCTGTGATTACTTATATTTAATATAAATTTATGTTGTGGGTTCCAACTAGCTCAACTAGTAAAGTCTCTGATGGTTAAATAAGAGATCTAGAGTTCAATCTCCGCCTACATCAAAAATTAATTGGTGTCTTGGTCTAATGATAAAGAGCTATCATCGGAGCAGACGCCATAAGTTGAAACTCTCGCTCAAAAAATATATGTATAAATTTATGTTTGCATGTGGCCTCCATTTATTATATCACCAATAATGGTAAATCAGAAACACGCTTAATTTTTCTAATTGCCTTTTTTAACTTACAAGCTTTTTTATAGTTTGGGAAAAAAATCTGTGAGTGGGAACAACTTTCTACTCCAGTATCATGTAATTAGTTACCATAAACGCACAGATATAGCATGTGACAAATCTTGTGTACCATCCTGTAGCACTAGACTAGTCTTATGTATCCCTTACATATTTTCACTCAACCATTTCTGTTACGCTTTATTTTTATTATCCTAGATTTGCTCGTGCAAACTGAATTATTAATAAAACTCTGCTCCATTTGTCATGATTCAACTTTTTTCTTCTGATTCAATCATGCTCAATGTGGAATTTGTCACTCATATGCATGTTGTTTAACTAAGTAGCCCTTAATAAATAATGATAACAGTGAGCTCAGTGTTTTATTGGAATTTACTGCACATGTTTCGAGTCTTCTCTATTTGGTTGAATTTGCCAGATGAGGACAACTAGAATGACCATGTTTATCTTTTTGGCCCAGTGTAAAGTCTTCCATCGTTGTTATACAATTCAATTTGGTTTAACTAGGATTTATAGAACAAAATAAAACCTTAGCACGACCATTTTTGGGTGGTTGGAGTCATCTACCTCTTGTATTCACGTTAAGGAATTGAGCAATGGCTTGGGTCTGTCTGCATTAGACCTTTAAGTTAAAGATACATGGTTTATGCATAGCTTTAGCAATGAGTTTAGGCACTGAAGCTTTTATTTTTATTTGGCACTATATGTGGAAGAATTGACTCCTTGATAATCAAATCAGTACTCTCCATTATTTTCTATGGAAATTTCTACATATCTTTGCATTTTCTCAGGAGCTGCCATTTCTGCAATATCATGCTGCCAAGGCACTTGATGACTCTACAAAAGCGGCATTAGCCTACCACAAAGCTTGCTGCTGCAATTTGGAACTGTATTTCTAAATAAAAATCTACCACTCCAAACTTTCCATAATAGATCAGTTGATCAGGTTAAATGAATTTTCCTGCTATGACATTCTTTGGGTATTCTCTTCCAGTTTGAATATATTGAGTGTGTTGAACTTGCATGTATAGATTGCTCCTGTCATACACGGATGGACTAATGATGCAATGTGTCATGTGGGATATGGATGATAATAAATATTTGTATAAGGTAAATCTTCATGTTGTTTTTGTGTTTTCCCCCTCTATGTTTGCTTTTTCATTTTTTTTCCTCCCTTTTTGTCTTGTGTTTTTATATTAATGGATGGCATATATTTCATAAGAAGTTCCTAGCAAAACAGGTGGTCAAACTGAAAGAAAAGAGGTCCTTCTGGAGGACCATGATCCAATCTGGCTTATAGCAGATGTATGTCTAATACATATATAGTTGACCCCCTTATAATTAATATTTACTTTTTTATAATTATTATAATAAATTTAGGGGAGGAGATTTCATTCCACTTATAATTAATAATTCTCATATTTTATAACTAATAGTTTTTCAAAAGGTTTCCTTATGACTATTATTTATAGGAATAAAATAATTATACTTATTTTAAATATTATATGAATTAATAAATTTAATTAACTTTTTTTTCCTTCAAATCCTAGGCTATTTTTAGGATTCTTTTCTTTTCTTTCAGAAACTATTACTCCATACATTGATTTCTGTTCACATAAGCCGAAGTCTCAACTAGGTTCCTCTTTGAACATACCATTAAACCTCTTTTTTTCTCTTGTTTCCATCACTCCTTTACATTTTCTTTTTACCTTTCTATATATATATATATATATATGTATGTATGTATGTACGTATGTATCCACACACACATGTCACTCATATGAAAATTGTTTATGTTTCAATTTATTAACTAATAAATATCTAAATAATCTTAGTTTTTTGTGTTTTGTCAGGAAGTCCAAAAAAAGAAATCTTCTTATCATTAAAGTTGTAAAGAATTTTAATTAATCAATATTTTTTCTATCCATCTTGATTATAAATTATAAAGGGGTCAGCTGTATAGTTTTTCTTTCACTTCAATATCTTGACATGAATTCCTTTTTCCACTAACTGAAGTATCAGGCTAGTGAACGTTTGCTTGAGAAGATGACCAACTTCATATTGAAGAACAAAGCTACGCAAATCTAAAAGAGTAAAAGGTTGGTGCAGTCATTTGATGTTGAACTTTGCATGATACATGGTTTTTAGCTTTCTAAATGTTAGGGATTTAACACATTATCACTGTTTATTTCAACTATTTTGTAGTTTTAAAGCAATACCATGGCATATGTCCAATAGAACATGGATCTTCTGCGATTGTCAGAACTGGATGCTTACCTGATTGTCACCGTTGTGTTTTGGAATTGATTATGGCGATCACTTAGACAACAAAGAACCTGCGCTCTGACAAGCATTAGTCATTGTTGATAGAACATATCTTGGGGATAGAAAATGAAACTGATGCTCACTATAGTTATGAATTGAAATTCCCGATGGGATTTAGCTCAAATGGCACCTCATTCCCTTGTAAGAGCAAGGTGGAGGGTTAGGTTGTCATTAAAGAGCCACAAGGTTCATCTAATTGTCAATCAAAAAAATGGCATTTAAGTTACTTGTCCAAAATAAAAATGAAGCCTAGAAGTCAAAAAGTCACTATCTAGTAAATTGGTAAGCTTCTTGCTTGTGATTGAAAAGTTACGTTAAGTAGGGTCCTGTTGTGTTTTGATTACAAATGTTGTTCTCTTACAAGAGTTAAATAAATTGTGGAATACAATCAAAGTGAGGAAGGATATAATATTGGGACTGTAAAATAAGTAAACCCAGGAAAGAAAATATTATTTACAACTTTGATGAGGATTTGTGTAGAGATAGGTTGCTATTTTAGTTTCATTAATATTAGGACCCTTAAGGTGATGATTTACCCCTTATAAAAATGGCATATAACTTAGGAAGACAAAGGTTACGCAATTAGAGGTGATCAAAATGTATTTGATCACTAGCAGGTACGTGAGAAGTGAGGAACACGAAAAACACACACACACAATATGTAGGAAGATGGATATGGTATGTGGAATACGTTAGATTGAGTTTAGCAATGATATAGGTGCTGATTTTCCTTTCCAAGGCTTTGAGAAGTATGACTTGAATTTTTCTGATTTTCTAATGATTCTTTTGATATTTGAAATGCATTTTTTACCAATTTCACTACTTCTCATAAATTTGTACATGGGAGATGAGTTGCTGAGGTCATAAGAAATTAAGTAGGATTCAAGCCAAAAAGGAGAAAAAAATACATGGTGTCAAAAGTTTTCTTAATTTCATCATGCAGCCTTGCACATAATTTCAATCACTTATGACATTTCTTTGAATTTTATCTAGGGATGGAAGCGAATTGGTTCAAGCTTGCCACTGTACACTGAACAAGTTGAGAAGATTTCTCTCCATGTGGAGGTTTGTTTTCTTCCTTCATCAAGTTACATAGCCCTTGTTGGATAAAGCATGTTGGCATTTACTTGGACGAAAAATATGAGTGGTTTAGTCATATCCACATGCAAGCTGAGAAATTTTTTCCCCTTTCTTTTCTTTTTTCCAATTTTATTGGATGTTTGAGAAAGTTCAAAATGCTGTGTAATTGTACAATGACTATTAGAGTCTTAAACCAAGAGAAAAGATAAAAACATATGTATTAGGATAAAGTTCAAACTACACCCCTAAAGTTTGAGAGTCTTTAAATTTTACACCATAAAATTTCAGAATTGGAGAGCAACCCCTCATCCATAATTTCCTTTAAATACCACATAAACTTGCCATGCGTGCTTAGTATGTCCAATAAAATGATGTCACATCACTATTGTCGCCTAAATCCAAAAATGACGTGACATCATTTTACTGAAAGAACTAACATGGATGACAAGTTTATGTGGTACTTAATGAAAAATATAGATGGAGGAGTTGTGATGCTAACGGAATATAATTTCAAGGGCTAAAATCCAAATTTTGAAACTTCAGAGTGTAAAATTCAACCCTCCCCAAAGTTTTAGTGGTGTAGTTTGCACTTTAGGCAAAAGATTAATAGCACAATCTTCAATTGTTACATTGATTTATCTTTGGAGTTGAGGCATTTTAAAGTATTCATGCAATTTTAATTCCAAGTATTATTCAGAGCAAGCATACAATTTTGTTTGAAAGTTTGCTTCAAAACTAGAGTATTAGGTGTTAAAGACGAGAATAAAATAATTTAGAAAAAATGAAGCAAGAAAGAGAGAAGAACATGGCTACCAACTTGCTCGAAGAGACTGAAAATGATGTGAACCGGCCAAAATTGAAGTTGAACCGACCAAAAAACGATCTGAACCGGTTGAATCTCTTCAATATCAAATAAAGCCAAATAGAGGTTTTGTAGGGGTTAGGTTATCCTTACCATGGATGAGAGACAACCAACAAAGGATTAAGATAAACCTTGAACCAAACGAGGGTATTCACTGTCAACTCTGACCAAACTCTGGCCAACGGGCTATAGCCAACACTGGTGGCTTTAGAACACATTGGATCCACTAAAAACAACTGAGAAGTGCTAAATCTGCCGAGACAAGCCAAAATACACCCCAAAAAAAACCAACAACAAATACCAAATTTGACACCCACGACTGAGAACAAACAAGATTGAGAAAGGCAAGGGGTTGTTTCAACCACAAATCTGTTGCTGAGAACAACCAAAACGAATCAACAACTATGAGAACGACACTAACAACAAACTATCGAGAACAATTGACAAAAATCAATCTACCAAGAACCACCAACAACAACCATCGGCTCTGATACCATGTTAAAGACAAGGATAAAATAATATAAAGAAGCAAAATCGAGAAAGAGGGAATAACATAGGCGATTATGTGGTCTGTCCAATGGCCTATATCCACACAAAAAAAAAAAAAAAAAAAAAGCCTTACCAGCTACATCGTTATTGTATACTTAAGTCATCTATTACAGTGAACCTTAACATGGTATATATAGAGACTAGAATTTAAGGTTAGCCCAACATGGGCTTACAACATAATTAGACCTCTTAGGCCATTACATCCACTTAAAGTCAATACTTTTACATTAGGGTTTAGAATAGATAATGGCATATAAGTCTACTCTAAAGAATACTATTAGAAATAAGGGAAAAGTTAACGGATGCCCTAGTAGCGTTGGTTTATGAAATATTTTTAGAAACTTTTTATGAGGGGAAAAAAAAACAATTGGTCTTTTTTACAATTTTTTATATTTCCTATAAAAGTGGTATTAAAAGTTTTCTAAAATGATTCATTAACAAATATTTTAAGGGTATCCGTTAACAGGATCTTAGAAATAGATATCAAAGTTAGTGGTTGTGGGTTCTTTTTTTGGGAAAGTACCAAAGTCCATTGATGACAAGGGATCTTGGGCCTCCAAGGGTGGATGGTTGGACTGGGTCTGGTTCTCCCCGGCCTATTGTGGTTGTTATATGAACCAGTTTGTACGCAAGTCACATAAAACTCCTCAAGGCAAAAAGACAATTTCCCCTAAGTAATAAAATACCATTATAAGTGTTTTAGTGTCATAAATGAGTCTTTCCTCTTACGAAATAAGTAAAATAATTATTCATAATATTTACAATGAGAAGGAGATTGAAATAGAATATTTAAACTTATTTTTTATTGTGTGAACATTTCAAAGAGTTCCTTCACTTGGTTCCCTGAGTGTGATGTTGTGGTACCCCGAACATGATGTCGTGGTTCCCAGAGGTACTAGGTCTGTAATCCATGGAACCCAAAATTTTTGGTTCCTTGAACTATAGGATTTTTCTCCATGTTTATTATGCAATGGAGTTTTGTCATTTCTCTTTACCTCTATAAGTCTTGCACAAGAACAACTATATAATACACATATCTTCAAATAATTGTTAGTTTCTCAAATTAGGATATACATTCTAATACATATACATATATGTAAATAAATTTCATAAAAATGAATCAGCCAAGAGGATCTTGGCTCCAATTCTCACAGATTTAGTGTTTTTGCACAAGACTTGTGAGATTTGGAACTTAAGTCCAAGTAGTTTTATTTGAGCATTACCTTCCAAGATAGTTAGGTGAAAAGGATTTTATGGAAGAGAGTAATATCTGACATGTGCTCTCTTTGGAGGCTAAGTGATATTTTGAATGATCTCAAGGATATAGGACGAATTCTTCCACCTTGGCTCTCTTATTTTGTTCCTTTTCTCTCCCCTCTCCCTTGCTGGGCTCTTAAAGCTCTAAGAATTGTCTTTTTGAACCTTTGAACTCTCCCATTTTTTCTCGATCTAAATCTCTATTTTCCTCCCCCTCTTTTGCTATGCCTTAGTGTTCTTTTTATAGTGGACATGGTCTGGTACCTTAGGTAAGGACGTCCCTGGTTTGTTGAGTAAAACCATGTCCTCTAGAACCTGAAAAAGTGCAATGGGCAAAGATTTAGCTTAATTAGGAAATTATAACTTAAAATGGGCATTTGTCTTTAACTACAAATGGAAGATTCCTTCTTGGAAAGTCAAATGAGTGGATGGGCTGCTCAATGCAATAGATGACAGCTTTGATTAAAAATGACAATTGAGAGGAAATTGTGGGGAGATGTTATGCACATGGAGGAACTGAGTTTTCTATTAGTTCATACATTCCGAGCAAATATATCAAGGGAAACCTTCAAGATCTTCCTTTCACCAGAAATCACTCCCCTATCAACCAAACCACTTCTCCCTTACTACCCACTCAAGATCCCACGAGCTTGGACCATAGGTTACAAAACCAATACCTGGTTCTGATAGATTTTTAAATGGCTTTTTACTGGAAATCTAAATATACATCTTGTCTTTCCCATGTGTTAGTCAAGGTCCTCTCCTCAAGGCTTCAAAAGGACAAATTAAGGTCCTAGGTGGTCTTGGGAGAAGGAGGATTGGCCTTTGTAGCAATCTAGGTAGGCACCTCTGGCACTTTTGTCTGAGCTACACCCTTGCCTTTGGGGTCCTCCTTGGTCTGAACTGTACCCTTGCCCTTAGGGTCCTTGGCAATAAAAAGAAATGTGACCAGTACCAATACTTGGCTTTAGGATGCTCCCTTCTCCTTACAGGGTGTGGTGGGCATTTTGTGCGATATCGGACTGAACTACTTCCTGCCGTGCTAGGCCCAAGGTGTTCTGGATTAGGGAGTTGGGACCGGTCCAATTGCAACCCACCTTAGTCCAGCTTGTGCGCAAACTATGCCCCGTTTCACCAATGCTTTAATCACGTGCCTTTGGCAAGCAGAGCTGCTATGGTAATTACGGCAGATATAATAAAGATAATAACAGAAATTAGTCCACCATTTAGACAAAAGTAAATAGTAGGTCATTACAAGAAACACATATTTTACGAGATAGCAACACAAATAAATGCAGAATAGGCGCTAATGAGCCTATTGAATGACAAAGAAAAGTCAGCCTGCCATGCAGAGTTAAGTTACGAGGTCTAAGTCAAGAAGGAAGTCATTTCCTCAATACGAATAATCTCTCTGGCAAAGAAATTAACTGCTTTCAAGGAACGGGCCTAAATGACTTATGCCCAGAAGAGCTTCTTGCTTTTAGCAGAGAGCGTGGTTTGAGAGGGAGAGAGGGAAATCATCCTATTCTGTGCATGTCTGCTGTGCTAATCTCTCTTTTTTGTTTTTCCTTTTCTCCCCCGATTCTTTCTTTCTTTTCCTTTCGTTTCTTTTTTTATCTCTTCATTTTTTAGTTGTTGTGGTTCCCTCCTTAGAGAATACTGTTACTGTCTCCCCTGTGCATAGTAGGGGTGCCTTATATAATGCCTGTAGCGGCTGACTTTTACCATTTTAACACTTAACCGTCTTTGTCTGGTGTAAACATCCTTACCGACCATTACTGATTGGTTAGTCGCCCAACCAGCGCCACTTACCTGTGCTGGCCACGCCACTCTGCATCACCAGACAAAAAATACTATTTTGTTTGTTTGTTTGTTTGTTTGTCGTGACATTCTTACTTGCCACGGTGTGAGTACTCTCTCTCTCTCCGTCCCTCATGGCATGCACCTAGTGCTTCCAACTGAGCTTTACTTCTTTTGGGTGATATGTCATCTCATTAAGACACTTCCTCCAAAAGAGTCTGAGCAAGAAACACAAAAATAGGTTTTCCTCCCTCCCCACTACTAGACCATGCCCTCTTACCTCTAACCCATGACCCACCACTTCTTGTATTGGCTAGGTACAGGCTGGTGGTGTCTGGACTTTATGCATGCCTCACTTCCATGTTCATCCAAACTCTGTCTGCTGCTCATGCGTTTGCCGCGGTCTGAATGTCTATCTGCCCATTCTGCTGTTCGTCCTTGACTTCCTACAGCGTAGGCTGCTTTCCTAATTTCTCATTCTTTATGGTTTACTAGGCTTTGCCCGATTATGGGCTTCCTCTCCTTCGTGCCATTCTCCGTGCTTTATTCTTAGTCTTGCTATTACTTCCTGCCACATCATTTTGCTATGTCAACCATGATGCTATTTGACCCAGAACTGCTCGGCCTTTGTGGACTTGCCATTTATCTCTTTTCTAACAGTCCAATAAATTCATTGGGCCCTTTACTACATTACTTGCAGGCTCTCATGTCCCGTTTACTTCCTTCCAAGCATCTTTGGCCCATTTACTTTCTTGGGGCGTCCTTGGCCCTTTTCTAATTCTGTGCTTCCTATGAGTTTTTACTAACTCTTTGAGCTTCCTAAGCTCAATTACTTTATACTTCATCCTTGGGGTTTATGGACTTTCCATTGCCCCTTACTTTCTTTACTTTCATTACTTTGGGCTTGCTGTGACAGCTATGGCCCATTCTCACTTTTTCACATCCGTACTGCTCATGGGTTTGCTACTTTTTTTTTTTTCAAGTCTTTTTAAACCCATTTGTTTCTTCAAGGTCCACTTGTTTGCTTTATAGACCTATGACCCATTATTCGTGCCACTTAGGCTTAATGGCTTTTCTATCCATCTCTCTTCCGCCCACATTGTTGTACTTCTTCCTCCTTCTGGGCTTCCAAAAAATGAGCATCTATAAAGGAATCCTTGAGGAAATGTGGAAGCTTAGATGGCTCTTTATCCTTCTCCACTGCACCAGTTTGGTCGACCTTTTTGAGAGGAATGGTTGAAGTTAGGAAAGCACCATTAGAGGCAACTTGGCTCGGCTCTGGAGCTTTAGGATCAACCTCAACATGGGAGCTTGAGGGGCCAGTTACTTTGAAGGCTGGGGGATAGAAGGAATTTTTTGCCCTTCTTTGTATGGAAGAATCATCCACCCCAACTTGGTCTAGTGCTTCATTCCACACTTGGAGGCAGTAGCCTCTACAAACCCCAGTGACTTGGGTCCTAGAGGTCTCCTCAATTTCTGTCACCCCAACATCATACCCCTTTTGCTCGGCCTTAGCAGCAGCTTCCTTAGCCTCCTCTAGCTTCTTCTTTAAAGCCCCTATATGCTCTTTAGCTATAGCGAGTTAATCTTCGATTTGGCGCAGTTGTTAGCGCTAGCTTTCTACTTGCCTCTCAACCCCCGCCAAAGCTACCTTGGCACTCTTCCTATCTCGGTTTGCCTTACCCAACTTGACGTTGAAGTCTTGAATCCTTTACTCTACCAGATTAAATGCGTCGGCGACAACTATGCATCACACCTCATCCTCTTTCATGTGCTTGTGGGCATCATCTACCCACTCCTCGATGAGATGCACTGCCTGGATCGCCTTCAAAAAAGGAGATAAAGAAGGTAAGTTAAATTCTTTAAGGGCAGAAATAGTATAAGTACTATGTAAAAAAGAAAAAAGAGAAAGAAATGAAAAAAGACTTACTAGGGCTTAATCCTGTTTCAAGGTCAGAAGCAGTTCGTGTTTCTTAAATGTCCTCAGGTCGGCCATATCCTGAGGAACCAGTAGTTGCTGCTCCAAGGCATTGGCCACATAGCCTGTCTTCCCCTTCTTAAAGTCCCTGATAGAGGAGTCTAAGGGAAGGGGGCTCCATTCAGTATCAAAGGGGGATCCTAGACCTAAACCCTAGGACGACAATCACATTTTCTCTCTGCAAATGCCCCCTTACTTGAGGATCTTGTTTGTGCCCCTTTAGCTATTTTGGCCCCTTTTTGGGGCTCAGGCTCCTTGGAGGGGATAACCTCTCCTTCCTCTACCACATTCTTGCCTTTCCCATCCTGTTTTCTTTTCTTGTTTGCATTTTCAAGCTAGGAAGTGTGGGTAAGAAGAGGAGTAGGGGGTCGGGTTTGGATAACCACATTAAGGATCAATCCTTTGGCATGAGTTTCGAGGAGGGCGAGTAGGTTTGGCTTCGGCTTCCTTTGTAGCACCATTGCGTTAGGTATATCAGGGGTTTCCTGGACATTGCTGACTTGTGCGAGGGGAAGGTGGCTGAAGGTAGCGTATGAAGGCTCTGGAGATTGGGTCTAGTTAAAAACTTGGAAATCCTTCTCGGAATCTAAAACCTCCACTACTTTGGCAGCTTCTTCAGGAATCAGATGGGAGGAGGTTGCCTTTTCCTCAGTGCTGCACTGGGAAGGTAATTCTATTGGATGAGTAACTTTAGAAGGAGGACCAAAGAGGAAACCGGGCACAGCGAAATTGATTAGGTGCAGCGAAGGTTCCTTCGCCGTGATCACGTACTTAGGGGCTTGGAAACTAGTGGATATGGGTGTGTAGCCAAGGATGACATGAGCCACTCATAGTTGTCCGTCGGTATGGACAAATATTTCAGACTTTAGTATCCTCGTCAAGTCGGGCTCATTGACGAGATTGAGGTTTGGAACTGTAGAATACTTATCTGCAAATTCGTCAAGAACAAAGATATGGTTAAAAATAGGACATCGTTAAATAAAGAAAAACAAGTTTACAAATTAGGAAAGGAGAAGGAAAGTAAAAGAAAAAGAAAAAAAGACTGTCAGTGAGAAAATGGGTAGTGTTAAAAAAGTAATCCTAAACCTAAGCACCCCACCTGGTGCCCCGTCTCGTGTTGGGCAATGAAGTCCATCATGCCAATCCCTCAAGAGTATAAGGAAGTCTTTGTCCATATCTTTGTTAGTATTGAGGAGGCATGATATGAGCCTGACTTTGGGGAGCCTAGTTTTCAGGTAATATCCCTGACCTTTGAGTTTCTAACAGTTGTAAACCTAGTTAACGTCATGATGGGTGAGGTTCACACCCATCTTCTTGTTAAAGGCATCTACACTACCTAGTATCCTAAACACATTAGGAGCACATTGGGTCGGACAGAGCCTGTGGGCAATTAGATAATCTCTCGTCACTCTACCCAAAGGAATTCTCATTCCCCCCCCCCTCTCTTTCTATAAAAGCAATCATGAGGATTACTACCTCCCGTTTCGATCTCAAAGCATGTCATTGCCTTTGGCGGTAATACTGGATCAAAACCCCAATCGGAATGTGGTAACAGGCCTTAAAGTTCTCTATGCCCTCTGGGGTGTCTACTAACTTAGCGAATCTATCCATTAGAGGTGTGAGCGGAAAAGATTGAAAGGATAGGGTGAAAAGTGAAGGGCCGAGGAAGAAGAGGTCCTAAAATTAAGAAATAACACTAAAGGTAACTTACAAAAGTATGGAAGGGCTCCTCAGACTGATTCTTGATAGTTGAAGACACGAAAAGTGGAACAGTCAGAGTCTTCAAGCAATATATATAGGAATGGAAAAAGTAAGCGGGAAAGTTCCCGCCCAAATCCCCATAAAACTTCTCCACCGTAGGATCTTCATCATACCGTAGAACATGGGGGACAGGGCATCGTATGAAATAAATGCTAAAGCGTCCCGGATGCCGAAGCATCAGAAGCATGCCTCTTTGCAATTGAAAAGACACCTACACAGAAAAAAGTTTCATAAGAATGGGAAAGGTGATTGCCAAAAAATCAAAATCCCCCTTTTTCCCGAGGAGTAAAAGAGTGGAATTTTGAGGGGTTATTGTACGGATAGAGGACCCAGATATAGGTATTAGGTTGTGGGTCGTACCTGAGGACATCAGATAGCCCAAGGACAAGTAAATACTAATGAAGGCATACAGGTTAATGGGTCATGGAAGAAGCCTGGTCATAAGGAGCTGGAAATGTTGTTCGAGGAGAAGTACCTCCTTGGCTAAACAGAGTAGAGGTCAAAGGTCCAACCCTTCATCAAAAATAAGGCAACAAACAATCATGCTGGCAAAAATAAATATCAGATAAAGATAAGACAAAAGAGAGTTGGGAAATATCTGAGAAAAAAGCTGCTACCACCACATTGAATGCTCTGTAGTTAACCCTTTAGCCGCATTAATGTGGAGGTGATACTTGAACAGTAACATTCAGTTTTACAGCTACTCACAAAGACTTCAAAAATGTGCTGATAGGATAAGTATCAAAGCTAACAATCTGATCTACACGTAGAGGGTTAAAATGAAGGAAGTAAGGGAAATATAAAGGAGAAAAACCCCATTACAAGGAGGGGGGATAAGAAAATCTAAGGAAAAATCACTGTAGACTCAGGAAAGTGCTGATGGAACAAATATCAAAGCCAAAAATCTGATCTACACGTGGAGGGCTGGGATGAGGGAAGGAATGAGAATATAAAGGAGAAAAACCCCATTACAAGAAAGGGGATCAAAAAATCTAAATTAAAATCACTGTAAACTCAAGAACTATAATTTTGTATAAGCTTAAGAGAAATATATAAGAACAAATCATCCTCGGACTTGGCCGAAAAGAACTTTTCTTGCTCAAAAATGTTTGTCTTATTCTTTTTACTAATAACTAACTTACTGTGACTGCTATCCACTTAACTCATCGAAAGTTCATCTTTAAACTCACTCTCTAACAAATTTATTGTTTTGGGCTCTTTGGGCCATTGACCCTTCATTTGGGCTTTAGGAACAAATTGTGTCCTTACAATATATATATATATATATATATATATATATATATAATTGATAACATTAAGCTAGCGTAAAAAAACTTACAAATGATATTCTCTACTTGATTTGTGGTTGTGATGAGAAAACCAATTGTGTATTAGGTATATGCAATCTCCTCTTGTGGAGGATGATTACATATGCTAGAAACACGATAAACTATCCTATTGAAAAAAGAATGAATGCTCTACTAAATAGACCAATTTTGTATTTTGAGGCATTTGGTTGGAACGAGTTGTCATCTTTGTAATTTGGATAGTTTATTTGCAGGCAGGACAAAAGCATTTAAATTAAGTTATCTAAAAAGAGTCTTATATATCATATGCAAAGTTCCCACTTTTTTGCAAGATATGAGATAGGCTATGACAGATAATCTTACTTCTAAAGATATAAATTTAGCTAAAAACTTGTCAAAAACGAGACAGAAATTTATAGAGCTGAAAAGTAAAAAATAAAAAATACAGTAGTTGCCACAAATTTGTATATGAAAATTGGTAGACTTCAATATTTTAATGAATGGAAGTTTGATTTTTTGATTTTATTTTTGGTGATGACACACTAATTTTCTGCTCTAAGCAGTAAAATCATCCCTTAACGACTGCAAATGACTCACTTTATAAATTTGTCCTATGATAAGAAGGTGGTGAAATATGAGTGGATGGAGAAACTTCCCGGACGTAGCTGGATCATACCCAAACCTTCAATTCAAAAAGTACGGAAACAAAGTAGGTCCCAGTCTGACATACCCGATTTAAATCCCTCTGCAGACTGATTGGGGTTGTGGGGTAGGAGAGAGTAACTTGCTTCGTTGTTGCGGGGGGGAGGGTAACTTGCTTCGTAAGTGGTAACTGGTAAACTGGTAAGGAACAAGTAAATTAACATTGTATGCTAGTACTAGTAACACAAACAAACAAACAAACAAAGGAGCTTTGAAACGGCGCGTGAGAATAGTAACACACGCACACAATAAAAATAAAAATAACAATAAAGAGAAAGGAAGTAGAGGAAGAAGCTAAGCTACAATGAGCTGTGGTGAGTGTAAATGGGCCCCACCACCCATGTGCCCTCCTCTGTCTCCACCAGCTCCTGCCGCTCAATCATTAGTCCCTCTGTTCCCCTTCTCTCCCAGAAACACACTCTCTCTCTCTCTCCCTCTCTCTCTCTCAAACGCAAACAATACTCTCTCTCTCTCTTTCTCTAACAACTAAATACACTCTTTCTCTCTCTCTCTCGTTAAAACAATTCTGTCTTCTCTCTCTGTATCTCCCTAGGGAAGACTAAAAAGACCCATGTCTAATTCGGACGGAGCGAATAACGGCGTGACAAACGGCGCAATAATCGACCCGCAGAGGCAGCAACAGCAGCCGCCAGGAAACGGAGCTTTGGGCGTGAAGAAGCCTCCGTCAAAGGACCGTCACAGCAAGGTAGACGGACGTGGACGGCGAATCCGGATGCCGATCATATGCGCCGCACGTGTGTTCCAGCTGACACGCGAGCTTGGCCACAAGTCTGACGGCCAAACCATCGAGTGGCTCCTCCGTCAAGCCGAGCCTTCCATCATAGCCGCCACCGGAACAGGCACAACCCCAGCTAGCTTCTCTACGGTCTCGGTCTCCGTCAGAGGCTCAGCCTCTAACTCAACTTCAGCTTCACTGTCCTCTCCTACATCCGACCACAAACCCACTTTGCTAAGCCCCGCACCTTTCATCTTAGGGAAGCGCGTGCGTACTGACGAGGACGGTAACGGCAAAGACGACACTTCCAGCATGAGCTCCATAGTGGGCTCCACTTCCGGTGGTGCCGGTGGGTTCTGGGCTGTCCCAGCTAGACCCGACTTCTGGACCTTTGCTGCTGCTGCCGCTGCTGCTGCGGTGCCGCCACCCGAGATGGTGGCGGCCCAGCAGCAGCCTTCGCTGTTCATGACTCATCACCATCACCATCAACATCAGCAGCCGATGGGCGAGGCGTCGGCAGCCAGAGTTGGAAATTACCTTCCAGGACATCTCAATTTGCTGGCCTCTTTGTCGGGTGGGCCCGGGAGTTCCGGTCGGAGAGAGGACGAGCCTCGCTGAGCTGATCATTCTGGAGCGTCGATGTGGTGGCAATCAGTCGTAATTTCGTATATATAAAATATCTGTATGTTTATTGTTTCTTAATTTTTTTTTTTTTTTTCTCTTTTCCTTTGTGTGGAAATGAAGAGGATTTTTAGTGAATTTGCTAGGTTTAGGGTTTTTAGTTTGAGTGCAGGGTTTAGGGTTTGTGGAGATTTGGGAAATCTAATGTCTCTTGATGAATGGGAATTCAATTAGGTGATTTACTACTTTGTTTGAAGATTAATTAGAGTTTTAGGGTTCAAAATTGTTTAGGTTGGAGGAGAGAAGAATCAAGAATTAGGGCTCTGCTTCACAAATTCACGGTGGAAATTACCAAAAAAAGAAAATAAAAATTGGGTTTGGGGTCTTTGATTTAATGGACAAGTTTGAGATTGCTGTCTATGGTTTTTGTTATGCTGGTAATGACATTTTGGAGGATATGCTCATAACTTCAGGCTTGGAGAAGTTTAGACAGTGCATTAATCAGTTGGAATTCACAATTAAGCGAATGCAGCAAATTCAGTTCTGCCCAAGTTTGTTGGAATATTGTGGTGTGCTATGGCAAATGAGAAATTTAGTTTCTTTGCTGCATTTGAGAACTTGTTAAGAGGAGAAACCGTGGTTCTTTGTTGGAATTTGATTCTTGCTCTCTGTTTGGCTTTCATGCTCTATGTTGGCTGTAATGATCTCCATGGGTACTAGGTGTGTGAAAGATAAAGCTCTGGTTCCTCTCTGTAAGACCTCTGCTTTTGAGAATTTCAGCAGTATTCTTAGCCATTTCTTATATTTATCCGCGTGAAAATAATGTGTTGCTCTCTTGTATGTAATGAATTGTTTTTGGGTGCCTATGGTGTGAATAAAAGAACCCATCTGCTTCTCTCAATCTTACTTTTGGCTTGTCTTACCATTCTATGCTATTCTCTTTTGCTCAAGGTGTACATATGTGTATATGACTTTATTCAGCTCCCAATCATTTCAGTTCGTATTACTTAATCTGTAAGCTTTTGTACTTCATTTCTCCGGAAACCTCTTTTGTGAATAAGTTGATTCTATCAGTGGATATCGGTTTTTATGTCCCCAAGCTATCCTAGGTTCTTGGGGTGAGCTTGGGGCTTAGGGCTATAACTCCTTTGTCCACTCCTACTAACAGAAACAAAAGTTGATTCTCTTTGTTTTTCTTTTGCTGTAAGCATTTTTGCTAATGAGGTACAATATGATGCACTCTTCTGGGAGAGATTTTCTCGTTTGTGATTCATATACTACATTTTGACTCAGTTTATGAAAGTTGAAAAGTTTGGTGAAGATGAATGGGAAATTCAGACCTGCAACATGTCTGTCTTTGTCTATTTAATATAGAGATGGGTCCAAGTTATACATGATGTGTTAGATTGATCTTTTGAGTTCGTTATTGTTGTTAATTACATTCATTAACAGAGCATTGGTCATTATTTTGTGACTTGTTCTGTTTTGTGTATTTTGTTTGGCAATTTGTTGTTTGTTTTTTTCAAACTATTTGAGAAATTTTTTTGTTTTGAAAAGTAAAATATTTTATTGATTATTCTTTCTTTTTGGTATTATAATTCCTTATTTTTCACATGTTTATTCTTCATTAAAAAATAAAAGCAGATCAGTCGCTTTTTTGTGAATTGTTGTGATTTGTGTATTTTGCTAGGGATATTGGGCTCATTGTTTTCACACGTTTGGGAAAAATATTTATTAATTATTCTTCCTTATTTTTTCTCAAGTTTAGTCAAGTTGTGGCATTTTCTGGTAACTCATTAATTTTTAGAACATTTATGACATTGCAAGCAGGGTCTTTTTACCCTTAAATCTTATAATATTTATGGTTAGAGAAAGGGTATTATTCTTGTGAAGTTATATTGGGTGTAACTTGAACCCAAAAATACCAATAAAATACCTGTTCTTGATGTCAGTAGTGGAAAATTGAATTGATCCCTTTTTTTAATAATTCACTGATGCATTGGAGGTACATTTCATTCAATGCAATTTATGATGTGATTCTGGCATTTACTTTCCATGAATTTTTGGACTCCTCAGTTTGCCTATTTTTGGTGTATCTTCTGTAATTTGCAGGAGACTTCTACCTCGCATTCTCACACATACTTTTAAGGTAGTATTTGGTCTATTGGTTGTACTGACAGTTTTTTTGGTCTCAAATCTGTACACTGGTATATTCACACACACCATTGGCTGCAGTCTCATGAGACTGTTTCATTAAAAAATTGTTTCATGCTGACTTATGGAGATAACTTTCTTCTAATTATATGTTGAAGCCATGCATGAAAGGCTGCAGTCAGAATTCATAAATTATTTGTAGAGCTAGGAAAGTGGTCGAATGGCTTGGGCATCTGAGGTTGGAAGTACCATTGCTTAACCTTTCTTGAGATTTCATAAAGTACTAACTGCTAAGAAACTTTCTATTATAATGTATATTTATTGAGCGAAATCATGAATTAGTGAATTACTACCATCTTATTGGCTCAAAAAGAAAGATGATGATTAGTTCATGTAGCATAGGAGTTAGAATGCTACCAATGGTTTGGTTCCACTGTTTAACCACATGAATGTGCTAAATTTGGAAGTGTGTGTGAGTGTGAGTGTACGATCTATAATTATCGTCTCATAAATATGTACTTTGCGGTGGTTGATTATTGCAAAACATAAGGGTCAGGACCCCATTATTGATGGGTCCCTCAAATTAAATGTCCTTGTGGAAAATTTGGGAATACTCATGATTTGGTTTGGAGCCATCTTAATCCATACTACATAAGACAGGCTGAATTGCTCGGAAATTGATGCTTGACCCACTCTCTTTTTCCTGTTGAAGACCTTGAGTCTTGGACCTGGGCCATTGAAAATGGATCAAGTGGTCCGGTAGAAGTGCTTATAGCCATTTGTCAAGGGGATTTGATGATAGGCTATCGCATTATTAATTGTATCTATATGCCCACCTGGTTGCTAATATTTGTTTGCCACTTGTCACGTAGTGTTTAGTCCTATGTTAGCCGGTCTGGCTGGTCTGACTATATATATGCTATATTATATTTCCCGAATTGTTACGCGCCACTCATTATTGATCATTGTGCAATACCTTCACAGCAAAAAGATAAACAAAAAATTTAGATATCATGAGTTTTCCTCTCAAACCATATAAGATAAAAACTTAGACGCCAGTAGGAACAAGACAGGATGTACTACTTGGAGAGTTTCTGTCACTCTAAATATTTCTGTCTCTCTTTCAGTTTTCTTCATCTTTTTAAGAGATCCTATTGGCTAGAAATACTCTGTATCCCCATGTGAGACCAAGTAACTTGAAACAATGAAAAACAACTTCAAATGGCACAAACAAATGAACAGTCAACTAGCAGTTGAAAATTTTGAGGCTAAAAAGTTCTAGCCCACTTGGCACCTCCTCTCCTTACAAGTGCTAGGTGGAAATGAGATCGAGGGTTTGAATTGCATTCAAATTGCACGAGTAACTTGTCAGTTAATAATTTCAACCAAAAAAAAAAAGTTGAAATTTTAAGGTTGAATTATATGACACTTTGGCAAAAAGCACCCCAGAAATTCAGTGCTTTTTGCCTCTAAAACAAGGCACATATGCAAAAGGAAACAAGACACTTTGGCAAAAAGCACCCCAGAAATTCACAAAGCGTGCCTTTTGGAGTTTTTCATTTATAAAAAAAATAAACTAAATGTGCAATGTAGCTGTTAGATCATAATGTTATTGTTATGTACTGTGAGTTTGTTATACAAAAATCAATTTTGGGTATGAGATTACACACCTAAGCCCACCCCTCCATGCTTTTACAAATACTAGAAATTAAAAAAATAATATTACTAATAATAAAATCCATTCATGACCACACTCCACATATTGCTTATACTCAACATAGGAGACTCAAGCAAGAATGAGGTCACTAGGAAGGATTAAACAATAGTAATTATAAAATGATCTTACCTTAGTGAGAGAATTAAATATTAGATATGATAAAGTGCTCAATGAGTAAAGTGGTTATCTCAGTTTTCATTTTGAGTATTATGAACAGGTTACTCGACACCAAATTTTTTTTTTAATAAAAAAAAAACTAATAGCAAAATTCTGCAGTGCATAAGAAAAGGTAATATGATTATTTTATTACAATATAATGTAAAAAAATTCAGTTAAATAGTACATGTGTTATTTTAAAAAAAAAAATTATAAGTTTTATGTGATGAAACATATAATGTATTTTACAGTCAACAACTATATATATATATATATATATGTGAGGACAAAAAGTCTAGGGCTTGTTCTTAGGCCTTGGGCTTGATCCAAAGGTAATGGCGAGTCCGAGGAGGGTTTAATGGTAGTGACAATATCAAACTTAAAAGCCCACAAGTAAACTGTTAGGATATAGGCTGTTGGAAATAATCCAAGGAGGGGCAACTCTTCGGCTAAATGAAGTGTAGATCATATGATACGTCATGATGCTTAAAAGGAGATTTTAGAAGGTTTTGTGGATGAAGATGTGTTCCACAAGGACACAGAGAGGAAGACGGGTGAGAAATATCCTGAAAAAGGCTGCTACCACTGCATTAAGGACTCTACACCTACCTCTCTGGCCACATTAATGAGGAAATGACATCTGAACAGTGGTGATCAGCTTTACAGCTATTGTTGGAAGACTTCAAGAGGGCGGTAAATAGGACAAGTATCTAAATTGGTAATTTAATTCATACATGGACGATGGAGATAAGAAAGAGAAGAATATAAAAGAAAAAGGGTGGCATTCAAGAGGGGGGATCGGAGAAGAAAAGGAGAGGGAGCACTAGATACTCCATCACCCTTAACTGTAACCTTTTGGGAAAGAAGAAAAGTTAACACAAATTGTTCTTGGCTGACATCCGAGGAGTGATTCTGATACAAATGTAGTTCATTGCATGTGATTTGGTAATCTAGCTCATCATCTTTGTTATTCAGCACCCATAGAACCTAAATTTCAAGCCCACTCTCTACAAATTTTATTGTATTGGGCTCTTTGGGCCAGACCCCTTCACACTGTTGGGTTTGGGTATAAATTGTGACCATACGATTGACGCCGTCTATAGGAATATCTTGTGATTTAGAATGGATAACATTATGGTAGGTTTAGAGGTTCACACCATGCAAAGTCGATGGGATCCCAGCATGAAGATTATTTCTTGCATTTGGAGCAAGAAAGAGATCGGGAGGGCAGTGTGCACACAGGGCACACTGGTAGGAGTCGTTCACTAAAAGGAAGCAGAATTCTTCACGAGGAAGGTGCTAGAGCCATGCAGCAAAAGATTGACCACTTGAAAAAGAAATTGCACCGCGAGAGGCGAAAACGAACTCCCTTTTTTCTGATTCTTACTCTAAGGATAGCCAGAGCAGTGGTTACAAGTCTAGATCAAGAACTCCCCCTGATGAATCTTCTTCCTCTGAGGCAAATAATCATCTTGGTCATGGTCGCCAGGGCAAGAAGCCTTCCTCTAAAGGTTTAGGAAATGATGTTATAGGTAGGGCGTTGCATCAAATATTCAAGTCACCTTTCACACGTAGGGTGGAGAAGGGAAAGCTTCCACGGCGATTCACCCAACCCGTGTTCACCATCTATAACGGTCGAACGGACCTTGTGAAGCATGTTAGTCATTTCAATCAGAGGATGGCGATGCACTCTAAGAATGAAACTTTAATGTACAAAGTCTTCCCTTCTAGTCTGGGACCTGTTGCGATGAGGTGGCTTAACGGCCTAAAGGCAGGTTCTATTGATTCCTTCATGGAACTTACTAAGGCATTTGGGTCTCGCTTCATCACCTGCAGTAGAGTTCCTCGTTATTGTCCATGTCCATGAGAGAAGGGGAAACCCTAAAAATATATTATGACAGGTACTAGGAGATGTTCAATAAGATTGATGGTGATTTTGACGATATAACAATAAGGACTTTCAACGTTGGCCTCCTTATTGAACACTACTTGAGGAAGTCTCTGACCAAAAAAAGCCTATCAGGAGTGTATGTCGGCTCATAAATCGCATTGACGAGTACAAACAGGTAAAGGAAGATCAACCACAAGGTAAGAGAAAGGCGAAGGTTATCCCTTAGGAGAGGAAGGATTTCAAGTCAAACAGATACAACAACAATAGACTTTAGAAAGATTATGCCCGGCAACCTAGTTTTACCACTCCTCAAGTGGTCAACACTGTATTCCAAAAACTAGTGTATCAAGTGTTGGAGAAAATTCAGAACGAACCATACTTCAAGCAGCCCAACAAGATGTTAGGAGACCCTATGAGGCGTAATCAAAACCTCCATTGTCGCTATCATCGAGAAAGGGGTCACACAACTGAGGATTGTAGGACTCTGTGGAATCATTTAGACCAGTTGGTGAAGGATGGGAAGTTGAAGCAATTTTTGTATCGTCCCAATAGGCAGGGAAACCATTCAGGTTCAGTGAATTAGGGTAACAACGCTTAAAGGCCTCCTTGGGTACGATCAATGTTATCTTTACTGCTACGATAGGACTGGTTCTTGCCCTTCCAGAGTGATGTCTGTGGCACGAACCCTTGCCGAGGAGTCTAGCTCTGAGCCGAAGAGGATTAAAAGGAATGTCCCACCTACTCTGAGTTTCTCGGAAGAGGATAAGATCGGAACTATCCAACCTTATGATGATACTCTGGTGGTTACGTTGAGGATAGGGGGTTATGATGTAAAGAGAGTAATGGTGGACCAAGGCAGTGGCGCGGATATTATGTACTCTGACTTGTACAAGGGGCTGAAGTTAAAACTTGAGGATTTGACGGCTTATGATTCACCACTGATAAGCTTTGAAGGGAAGGCTGTTATACCGATGTGTCAAATTAGATTGCCGGTGCAATCAGGTTCCGAGATTGTGGAAGTGGATTACATTATGGTGGATGCCTATTCTCCCTACTCAGCCATTGTTGCAAGACCTTGACTTCATGCTCTAGGCGCGGTTTCTATAACCCTGCATTTGAAGGTAAAGTTTCCATCTGAGGATCAAATTAAGGAATTAGTTGGGAGTCAGTCTATGGCTAGACAAAGTATGGCAACTGCAATTTTATATTAACCTAAGGGGGGCTCCTCGGCCTCAACTGAAGGGGGCTCATAGCAACCAATGTCTCTAACCACGCTCGGGGTAATAGCGGTGGAAGAACCAGCATGTGAAGATTTAGAGAAGGAGTAGACGATTCTTCGAGAATTTCTTAGGAGTTAATACAGTGAAGAATTCTTTAGAGCTGATTGATTTCCGGAGTAATGTAAAAATGGTGATTTCTCATGCGTTTTATATGAGAGACAACATCCAATGGGAGTTATCTCGCTCAAAAATTCAAGGATAGATCCAAACCGTTAGATGCACATCTCATCGTTGGACATGAGAGACAATGCATCACTTGGAGCAATTAATAGGGGTGTTATGGGTTTCGAGGCGTCAAAAGCAAATTTTAAAGAAGGGAAATGACATTTCCACGTGTAACCACTTAAGAAGCGTGCAAAAGCTGGAATGCTGGGTCAAAATCTCAATTTTCTCCTAGGATGGAGAATCAAATTGAAATTTTGGGGGGCTATTGTGAGGACAAAAAGTCCAGGGCTTGTTCTTGGGCCTTAGGCCTTATCCAAAGGTAATGGCGAGTCCGAGGAGGGTTTCATGGTAGTGACAATATCAAACTTAAAAGCCCACAAGCAAACTTTTAGGATAGAGGCTGCTAGAAATAGTCCGAGGAGGGAAAACTCCTCGGCTAAATGAAGTGTAGATCATATGATACGCCATTATGCTTAGAAGGAGATTCTAGAAGATTTTGTGGATGAAGATGTGTTCCACAAGGACACAGAGAGGAAGACGAGTGAGAAGTATCCTGGAAAAGGCTACTACCACCGCATTAAAGACTTTGCACCTACCTCTCTGGCCGTATTAATGAGGAAATGACATCTGAATAGTGGTGACCAGCCTTACAGCTATTGTTGGAAGACTTCAAGAGGGTGGTGGATGAGACAAGTATTCGCATTGGTGATCTGATCCATACGTAGACGATGGAGATAAGAATGAGAAGAATATAAAAGAAAAATGGTGGCATTCAAGAGGGGGGATCGGAGAAGAAAATGAGAGGGAGCACTAGATACTCCATCACCCTTAACTGTAACCTTTTGGGAAAGAAGAAACGTTAACACAAATTGTTCTCGGCTTACGTCCGAGGAGTGATTCTGATACAAGTGTTGTTCATTGCATGTGATTTGGCAATCTAGCTCATCATCTTTGTTGTCCAACACCCATAGAACTTAGATTTCAAGCCCACTCTCTACAAATTTCATTGTATTGGACTCTTTGACCTAAACCCCTTCACACTGTTGGGTTTGGATGCAAATTATGACCACACAATATATATATGTCATCTTCTTCATTTATATAAAAGAATATTATAGTTATAGTTTTTTTTTTTTTTTTTGAGAAGCAATATTATAGTTATAGTTAAATAACATAACTATAATTTTGTTTTATATAAATGACAAAGATGACATAGGTTATTTAAATGACTTTTTTAGAAGATACCATAATCAATTGATTAATTTAAGCATATCCAAGGATAGTTTAAAAAAATTTACACTTCATTCTATCGAACACATGTAATATGTTACATTAAGTTTAAATTATTATATAAGTTTAGAATTGTAGCATTTTTTATTCTTTCAAAATATAAGTATAATGTCTATATTATTAAAACTTAAATTTTAAGGTAGTCTTTTGAATGTTTATCATTTTTGTTGTTTATTTTTAGAACTTATATATTTAATTTCTAATGCCCATTTTATTTGTATTTTTTAGCCCAAAACAAAAGAGTTTGGCGCAAATAGAATAAATTTTCATACTTTTCGACCCAAAAATTAAGAATAAAAATTAAAATTTTGAGACCAAAATTGAAAATGCAACCTACAAAAAGAATCAATATAAGGCCTAATCCATTCTCAAAAAAAAAAAATATATATATATATATAAGGCCTAATTAGTTTGAAATTGACTGAAGTGGATCGAATGGGACCAAAATGGACCAAAAAGAATTGAATTGGACCAAATTGAACCAACTGGAACCGAAATAGACCGAAGTGGATTTTTTTTTAAGCCACTGAAGTGGATTGATTGAACCAAAATGTTAAGCTTATGTGGCTCAAAAATAGCGTAGTAATAATAAATGTTACACTTCAAATATAGACATAGATTAAAATACACTTGGAATGAAATTAGATTACAATTAGAAGCTATCTTAGATTCTATTTGTACTTTTTTGAGAATGGAAAGCGAAGTCATTCATTAATCAAATCAAATACATCATCAACTGTGACTCAAGGAAAGAAGGGACTTCCTCCACCCAGTAATGGCATTCAGTAAGATTAATAGCATATTGAGATAAGAGATGAGCAGCCTGATTCGCAGGCCGTTTAATTTTAACATGGTTTAATTCCCAACTTATGAAATTTTGCATTAGTCTTCTGGCATTAGCAACCATGTGTCCTAATCAAGAATTGTCCACTTTGTCTGACTTCATTGCATTGATCTCAAGCAGAGTCTCCTTCAAGAATCACCTGTTGAAACTTGAAAGCCCAAGTCTATTGCGAACTGAATTGAAACAACTTGGCAGCCATTGGATCTTTCTAAAGTCCACCTCTACCCACCATGGCAACCATTTACCAAAATATCAAGAGCACTTAACCATATGCACTCTACCTTTAAATCCTAACGAGGAAAACATATTTGCGTTCAGTAATTAAGATGCTGGCCCAAACTCAAGCTCATGGTGAAAGTTCCTGCATTGACAATTTTGTCACTGATTTTTCAGAAAAAATCTTTCAGAACTTTCTCTTCTACTTTTCCCTAGTAATCTTGAAGAAGGAAGTAGATGTTCATATATTAGAATGAAGTACCACCTGAAAATTCTGCTTCTTCCTCTTTAGTCTTAATTCATTATTTTTTCCATCATTATATTTTTCCTTAATGATGTAAGTGCAATGATACTACCGAAAAATGAAACAGGTCGAGTTCCAGCAGTTTTTGTGTATGGAGATTCAATTGTGGATACAGGAACCAACAAATATATCAATACTATACTGAAGTGCAATTTGAATTTCCCTCGATATGGGAGTGATTTCAAAGGTAGAAAACCCACTGGAAGCAGGAAGGTACCCTCAGACTTCTTAGGTAATGCCAAAACTACTCTATTAGTTTCTACTAAATGGACTGGCCTCGCATCACACACATACACAGAGAAATATATATATATATATATATATATATATTTATATATATTTTTTAAGAGATTCTGAAACAATCTTCACCTGAAGGATTTGGCCTCAAGAAGCTCTTGCCAGCTTAATCATCTGAACTCAAACTTGCAACTTCAAGAGCTTCTTAGTGGCATTAGCTTTGCCTCTGGTGGTTCAGAATGTGATCCTCTCACATCCATGATGACATTTACTCCCACTCTGATCTTCAATTTGCTTTTCTTCTAATATCTCATTCTTAATTCCGCGTCAATCATATTATTTTATTTCTACCTTATTAGTCCACCTTATCAATTTCAAATCAGTTAAAGATGTTCAAGAATTGCATAAAGAAAATGAAGGCAAAAACGAGTGATGACAGAATGACCTTTATGGTTTATACTATCAAAGGAATATACATATTGTGCATAGGGAGTGATGTGTTGCAAATACTTATTTTGTGTCTACATTCAGGATGTTTCAGTATGATAAAATTAGTCTTGAGTTTCTTGCAGGAAAGTTGTTGAAAGCATAGAAGACAATGTGATCTAGATACAAATTATCAAGAAAATTGGTTAGGTACTGCATGGCCACCATGTGAGTGCACCAATATAAAGAAGTAAAGAAGAGACTGTTTACAAATAGAACGGTCTTTCCATATTTTCATCCCAAGTGCTTATTAATACTGTGGGAGACAATTATGGTCAGTAGTTCAACTTATGATCCCCAATTTGGTATTGCTACTCATAATTTGCAGTAGAATAGTGCATACTAGAAGACGCATACCAAGAAAATAAGACCATAATTGCCAAATTAATAAGAATTTACAAAAGAACAATCATGTGCAAAGAATTTTTTTTACGTTGATGGTGATTGTAACTCTATCCGTCCAAAACACAGACAATTTCATACCATGAAATTATGAGTAACAAAATTCATTTAAAGGCGTGTAAAAAGGAAAAACTTTTTTTTTTCTTTTGTTTTTGCTTTTTCGTGACTTTCAAACAGGATTAAAGTAAATAATTGGCAGGAACTTTATGGCATTGAGTGCGAGAAGGATTGGAGTAACAAGTATACCACCACCATTTACTTGGGTTTTTGCTGATTCAAAGAACACTGGGAGGAGGCTTACAAAGAAGTTGAAACCAGCATCTGTGAACCAAGCAGCAATTCTCTTCAACTCCAGGCTCTCTTCCCAAATGGTTAACCTCAATAAAAATCTTCCAGCAACTAAACTCGTCTACATCAATATATACAGCCATTTACCTGACCTTAAAGTACACTTTGCACAATATGATAATCGTCATCGTCACTATCTTTTTTTTTTATATATATATACAAGATAAAAACTCAACTCTAGTCTAATCTAAGTGCTTATGTGAGTAAAGCTCCCTTCTGCAAACTTGAACTCTAGCCTTCACCCCTCACACCCTACAAACATTTATACTTATAGAATGAACATCATCACTATCTTTAATGCTTGTGAGTCACTCCAATATTGGGTCACTTCTAAGTGGTTGTACCCTAGAATTCCTAGAATTTTAGTGGTTAGCTTATTATATTTTAATTTTTTTCACTATCTCCCCAAATAAAAGTCTAGCGCAGATCAAAAAAACAGATGAGGGTATAACAGCAACACCAAACTGGCTGATCTAGTAATAGCCTTTAATGCTTTTACTGGAAAAAGGGGAGGAAATATCCCACAAGCAACAGTTCCATATAGAACACAATAATAGAAGTGACCACTTGCCTAAATCTTACTCTTTTAACTTTGCATGTAATCATCTTCAGTATGCTTTCTTCTTCAGAAAAATTTAAAAACATAATAAAAACATTCTCTGGGTAATTCCTTTGAAATTTCCACTGTAGCAATATATCTGAAGCCTATAGGTTTTAGAAAAAGTTGGGATTAAGGCTTAATTAGTTAAACTGTTGAGTTTATAAAATCAAAGCATAACATACTCACTACTCACAAGACACAAACTCAGCAATATGACCACCTATTTATTTGCAGCCCCAGCCCTAAAGATGTTACCCAAGTCCAGTAGTTGAATCACTCTTTAGAATTGAACTCTAAGGTCCATTAACAGTCACCATCTCCTAGCATCTCTACTTCCTTTTCAAATCTTTAATGAATAAATATTGGGAACACACAATACCAACAAGAACATGAAGAAGAAAACAACATGGATAATACAAGCAGCAGCATTATTAGATCAGGACCTTCCAACATCAAACTGCTTTAACAAAGAAAATACCAGGGAACCCTTGATACTTTAAAATTTAAATAAAATAACAGTACAAATTTTCCTGCTAAGAAACAACTTACAATTCTTTCAAACATATATAGGTAATATACAAGTAACCAGTTTGAAATACGTTATTCCCACAACCATCATCTGAATCTTCCAACCCTAACACAAATCTTAAGTTTCATATCACCTAAAACTGCCCCAACAAAACTACAAAATTGCATGATCCCTAACCTGACTATGACCACCTATAGAGAATCAAAACAAACTATATACAGAGGAACATTAGGCAATAAGAAACCAGAATAAAATCAACGGAGTTTGTTTTGAGCAACAGCCTGGCATAACTCATCCTCATAGAATAGAACTCGATTAGAAGCCAAGGATTTGCATAGGGGCTTTGGCAATGCAGACGGCACCATGCATCTCGAAGGAAAAGCTGATTCAGGGAATAGAACAGCTGCAACCTGCCTCATCTCAGAGAATTTAAGACGAGAAGGTGGCCGAGGACCATGCCTTGGTGCTTTTGGGGTATGTGGGCTTCGCATCCAAATACCCTTCCCATCTCCCTTGCTGCAAAAATATCATTTGAACAGGTAAATGAGGGGCAGGAAAAAAAAAAGGACAAGCATTAAAAGCAGAAATAGATATTTAACAGAAAATGACAACACAATTTTAAAGTTTGAGATAATCACCTAACAAAAGGCCAGTGTTCTGTTGGCTGTGGGGTTATTGTTCTTAACATCTCCTGTCGAGAACGATCGGGAGTTGTATAATTAAAGTGGAATTGTCTTGCAATCACAACCTGTCCACAGCAGTATAAACAGGACCATCAATCAGCTCAGAATCATAATTGATCCAAATACAAACACAAATAGAGAGACAGAGATGTACTTACAGCTTTTCTAATTCTTTGAGAAACATGAAAAACAGCCCTCAGTTGGTCATGGTGCAAGTGGCAAAGTATTTTAACCTCAAATTCATGAAAGAAAAAGGAATCAGTCACTCAAAAAAAGCATATCACGCACACACAAAGAACACATATAGCAAAAAAAGAACTACACATGCATATTTAGGGGCGCAATGTGCACAATACATACAAAAGTATAACATACAGAAACCTACATACATGACACAAGAAGATATGTGAAAGTGTTGCGTACACATGGGAAATTTATGCGCATAAATTAAAGATCCAGTCTTAGGTTTTTGTAAAGAATAAAAATCAAAACCATTCCAGAACTACACATGCATATTCCAGAATTTCTATAGTGAGCTGCTTGAGCTCACTATAGAACAAAGAACTTAAGGAGTATTAAGTAGAGTACTTTCCAATCTTTTCTATAAGATCAAATCACATCCTCACATATCCAAAATATAGAACATTTCTGTGAAAAAGCATGCACCTATGGTACAAGACAAATCATCCTTGCCTCACACGTAAAAAGAGTGGAAAATAATCAAACAACCAACCACAGCAACTGGATTTGACCATGAAAAAATAGATATAGCCGCATACCATATACTCAGTTCAACTCTAAAGACCTTGCTCAACATGTTAAGAAACTCAAAATGTATGATGTAATACATGATAATGACAATGCAAAACAGAGAATAAATATGAAAGAAATTATCAGAAACATCTGAAACAAGAAAAACATTTGCATAACGTACACCTTAAATTAACTTCTAGGGTCTAGACGATAAACCTCTACCTTCCTTCCATCATTCTACTCACATGTATGGTGCACTCCTAGTGTTCATTACAACTATCATGGTATAGTCTGTGCAATAACTACTGCCTCAATCAAAATCTTAAATGAATACAGCCCTCTATAGGAGGGTATACAGATAAACAGACACACCAGAACACACATTTGCAAAACTAATAAAAAGAGCATAAGTCTAGACCAATTACAGGCGATTACCATGCACATGAAGAACACGACAATAATAGAAGGTTGGATTCCAAATAAGATAGGAAACATGTTCAAGATTACATGGTTCCAGATAAACAAGTGAGTTATAACTAACAAACACAAAACCAAAATATTTTAAGGGGAAAAAAACACAGAGAAACAAAAATGTAAGACAAATAAGGAATACCAGCAAATCCATTGGAAGTGACTCCAGTCGTGACTCCGACGTGCAATCTTCAACTCGAGGTGTCTTGGGTGTTCCTAGAAAACTGTTCTGCCTAACCAAATTCGCGGGAGACAGCATTAAAGGGCTTTTATCGATAACCTTTGGCGTTCCAAAGAAACTGCCCTGCTTAATCAAATTCACCGGGGACAGCATTAAAGGGCTTTTATCGATAACCTTGGGTGTTCCTAGTAAACTGCTCTCCCTAACCAAATTCCCAGGAGACAGTATTAGAGGACCTCTATCAATAACATTATCTTCAAGCGCCAGATTACTCTCCGACTTCTTGGTATCCAACACAGCCACCCTTTTCCTCCCAAGATCGGTACAAGACCTGGCTGCCGAAGCCTTGCTGTACCGAAGCTGAGCAAGAGTACCTGGCTTCAAGTACTTGTTGCTCGAACCCCGTAACCGCTTTTTATGTTTAGAATTCTTCGATTCCCTTTCTTTTGGGGACACTTTGCCCATTTTGTTCTTTAATTCCAAAAATCTTCAATTTTGAATTTAATCAACTACCAATTAAATTAAACCTGAAATATAAAAATTCAAAAAGAATCTTCCATATTCAGATAAACATAATGCAAATTAAATAAATAATAAGCAAAAACCCTAAAATTGCTCAGAGAAATGAACCATTTAAAACTTAAAGAAAACAAATAAGCTTAAATGTGTATAACGATGCTTACATAATAAATGGAGAAAGAATCTCCACAGCGATCTTCAATTCATTTCTCTGCAATCACGAAACCCTAAAATTCATCAGAAAACCCTAAGTAGAAATCGATCGCATCCGCAATCACAAGAACCCGACCGTTGAACTAAAATCGAAAGCGAAAGACGGAATATAAGATCGCAGAAATCAAAGCTCGTCAGAGATCGGAACGAAACGGAAATGAGAAAATATAATTCCAAAATCGTATCAAAGCGAGAAAATCGGAGAAACACTTACCTCATAAAAAGCCAGGATTTCGAGGCGAAACCCTAGAGAAAATCACAGAGAAAATTTCAGAGAAGAGAGTGAGAGAGAGAGAGAGAGAGAGAGAGAGAGCTGGTAGAGAGAGAAAGAGAGGGAGTGAGAGAAACGAGAGGGCAACTAGGGTTTGGTCTTTATTTGAAATTCACGAATTTGCCCGCCAAAATTTTTCTAGCAACAGTTTGCTAAAAAACAAAAAAAACCGATAGTATTACATTTGGGGGTTTGTTACGTGGCTTTCTATCATTGGCCAGATTTTACCGCTGGAGGAGTGGGCCAATTAATGCTTAGGTCACTTGTTCCTATCCGACGGCGCAGATTACGTGGCTAAAGATATTGATATTAGATATGGTTTCCTTGTTTTTCTGACTTTTTTTTAATTTTTAAATTATTTTAAAAGGAGAGGGAAATCAAAAAAAGCGATGGATATGAGAGGGAAAAGGAGAATATTCATAATGACTAAATTATCCTTCATTTCATTTTTTCTTTTTCTTCTTTCTTAATTACAAAGAAAATAAGCTTTCAGACAAATACACATCACAATCTAATTCAAAAGTTAAACTTTTAAGAGATGATGTGACAAATTGTACTACACAAAACACTCTTAAGAAATGTGGGACAATTACTCTTTTCTTTTTTTTTTTTTTTGCAAACACGCACAATAAAAGAGAGAAAGGGGTTCTAACATGCCTTCATTTCTTCTTGATTAATTAAAAAGTAGTTTTATGCAAGACATTACAAGTTACAAACGCAAAAGCTTCACATATAGAGGAAAAAAACACAATAGTTTCGCAATAAAACTTAAGTGATAAATTATTATTGGCTCTTGTCTGAATCCACCGTTGATATAACTTTTTTACTAAGTTTAGAGCATTCATATCAACTTGCGCAAAAAAAATTATATCTATTTTAGTATAAGAACTTACTTTTGTATTTTACATACTCACTTTTCAAAACATTTCACATCAAATTATCTATTTTACACTACATTTCATAAAAATATCTTAAATTTACATAGTAAACAACAATATTACAAATTTACACATTTCTATCTTGACTAATGTAGATAATTTTGGAACTTGAATGCATAAAATTGATATCTTTTTCTTTCTTTCTTTTTTTATTTTGCTTTTTCTGATACAAATGCTCCCACTACCTAAGTTTTGTGTAGAAAAATATTGTGTGAATATTCTGTCCAAAACTTTATTCCTTATTAAATTAATTGGATGCTTAATTATATCACAGTAATATCACTCAAACTTTGTTTGTGAACCAATGAGGAGGCAGGCATTTTTCATGATTGATTCAATGCTTTGAAACTTGAAAGTACATATCAGACCCTTTCATGCGCCTTTAATCACGCATGCGGTCCATTCATGTTTAATGCTCTGTAGCTACGCGGACTGGTCAATAAATAAATAAATTTATACTCTCTCAGCAAATTCTCAAGATTTCCTTTCCGGATTTTAATGAAAAAAAACTCCTATGATGATTTTTTTTTTTTTTTATAACAACTATGATGATTGTTGAAAAAGCTATAATATATGATATTCGCATCACACACCGGCTAAAATATATTCCATATAAAAGTTATCTCTTTGTATAGTTTTAGTCTAGGGTCGTAATAATGTAACTTGCATGCAAAGGTTTGGAGTCAGATCTCTTTATCTAAACTCCATTTTATATACCCATTAATTTTCTTTCCAGTCTTTGAAGTTTTAATTTATTCCAATTTAATCTTTTAAATTTGTTACCATTGTCTATATAACGCTCTTCATTCACTGCATCTTAAAATATGCCATTTTATCCCATGAAAGGCAACATGGTAGTTTTCTTAAAATTTCTACATATAAAATAAATGGTATGTTCTGATATGTTTTAGTAAAAAATAAATATTTGTAGTCAAATTATCATGGAGCAAATTTCATATTTTGTGGCCACCGTCAGCTTTAGCTTCACAATCATCAGCTTCTTCTCAACCAAACTAAAAAAACAATTAAACTCATATAAACATCCTCAATGGCATAGGCGGTTAGATCTACATCGTCATCAACTCATTTGATGGCAACAACCAACTATATCCTTAAAACTATTTCCAAATTGAACTCTTGTGAATATGGTCATATAGTCTTAGCGAATGCACACCTAGTGGAAGGGTAGATCAAACGGTAATAGCATATCTCCATCTTCAAGATGCTACAAATATGAATCAACAACTACTTGGTGTTTTGTGGGTGGGTAGCTACCATTGGCATCAATCATGTTGGATTCAAAGACATTTACATTGTGTTTGGAAAGGCTAAAGGAGAGAGGAAAAGAAGATAAATGAGAAGAAATGCAATCATTTCTCCTGTTTGGTTATCATAGAAAAAACCATTTCTCCTAAGCCCACATATTTGCAATTCACCCAAATTGAACAGATTTGAGGGGAGGAAATGGTTTTTAAAAAAATGGGGTCCACATAAATAATATAGTATGACATGAAGTTACATATTTGCCTATAACTTTTATACATCTTATATATTTATACGAGCATAAAAGTTAAAATATATATATATATATTTTTTTTTCTTTTCTTTTCATTTCCTTCTACACGGCAAACCAAACAAAAGAAAAACAAATACATTCTTCTTTTTTCTTTTCCCTTCTCTCCCTAATTCCAAACATACACCGGAATTGATTTCTTTTCTTTTCTTTCTCATTTCCTTGCTACTATTCATTTCTTTTCTCTTCTCTTCCCTCATTTGTGGATATGTGGGTTGTCGATCAATCTAGTAACAATTGAACCAACATGTCGTCTCGGCCATGTTAATGATCTAGGCGACGTCAAAACTACAAGCAAGCAAGATAATGGAAACCTCAAGCTCTCCGTCAATTTTGGTGTAGTCAAACTTGGTGGATATCTCAATAGCTCTTATATATGGATTTGATGAGTATTATCTTCGTTAAAGCTCTCGTGGAACAAACCACAAAGAGGAGGACGAGGGATGGCAGCACGCGAAGTGGAGGCAATTAACATGAGGAACAACACCACAATGGTGACTGTGAGAGCAATGTACTTGGCAAAACTACACTTCGGTCGAATCAGATTTATCAAATTTCCATTTGGAAAACCTGATACTATAATATATGTGCTTAAAAATATGTAACAAAAATAGTGTACTTGCTAATGATAACTATAGTTTATGTACTCTAAAATATAAACAAATATGTTAATCGTGTCCACTTTT
This sequence comes from Castanopsis chinensis, assembly GCA_032878915.1. NCBI lineage: Eukaryota > Viridiplantae > Streptophyta > Magnoliopsida > Fagales > Fagaceae > Castanopsis > Castanopsis chinensis. The sequence goes on from JAVQMG010000053.1 coordinate 2,009,314, forward strand.
TTCTATTACCAAAAATAACCTTACTATCTAGTTGAAAATGATTTAATAATATGAAATAATTTAGAATGGAAAAGGTAAAATTTAGAAATGTCAAATTTAATTTTAAATTCGTTGAAAATAGAACACACATTTTAAAATTAAATTATAACTAACTGCGCATGTGAAAAGGTTAAGGCTTGTTTAATGTGTTAGAATGGGTATTGTCAAGATCAACCCAACACAACTTATTTATTAAACGAGTTAAAATATGTCAAATATGTGTTAATCCAAGACAATGTTTATTACACCTGTTATGTGGGTCATATCGTGTCAGTCTACTTAATAAAATGTCATGTTAGGATTGAAGGGTTTTGGCGCAATCTTTAAATGAATTGTGTTTGTGTTGACTCATATATTCAAATAAATCTATATCGACATGACACAAACACAACTCACCAACATGAATTGCCAGAGAGAGAGAGAGAGATTAGTCCACTGTAACGCCATTTTTATTATACACTAATCACAAATCAAAAATCACAATAGACAATATTAGTTGTTATTAATTAAAAAAAGTTTATATATTTAGACTTATTAGTCTTACATTAGTTACATGCATATTTCAACTCTAGAGAGTAATGCTCCGATCTAGTATCTAATGGGTGGGTCAAATACAATGCACAAAGTGAAAATTCAAATTCTAAAATTTTCTAAGTGAAAGAACTAAAGGATTTTCGATCGGTCGAAGCTTTTGCTCGATCCATCAAAATGATGAAGAAAACAATCCTAGAGTCGCTGGATGATTCGATCGCTACTTGATTATTGTTCGATCGATTGAAAAGAGCATTCAAACAACAAGAAATCCTATAGTTATTCTCCAAAATTGCTAATTGTAGAATCCAACAACTAATTTGTATCTTGGGGACAAGTTTGCGATAACCTTTTAACAACAAGAGTGTAGGGACAAATATTGTCTAAGGATAACAATTTTATGCCTCCAAGTTACTTATTTATGTTTGTCTTTTGTGCTATCCTTGTTCTTTTTTTATTACTTTGTGTATTATTCCCAACAATAGACTTCCTTTCGATTGATCGAATGTCACGCCCTTATATTTGCCCATAGGTGGAATCCGAATTTTGGGTAGCTCAATAGGGCATATTCAAATGACAATAGCTCACTTGACTTGGGTCGAAAAATTCAAAATTTTCGTGCAAATTCAAGATCGGGATGTCTACTTTTTAAAAGATTCAGACTACATCATTGAATTCCATTTCGTTCAAAATTTATTGTCAAAATGGTGAACAAATGTTACTTTTCAACACTTTTCCTAAGCGATTAAGTCTTGTAAATAACTAGCTACTAACATATACTTTACCAAAGATTTGATTTTGTAGAGATTGATCATGCGCTATAGAAAAAATGTTTTAAAACTGTCAAAGGAACGTTAGACTTCTAGTATTTCGCCCTTCTATAGGCACACAAGTGGAATCCGAATTTTGGGTAACTATATGAATCATATTCAAACGACAATAACTCACTTAATTTGTATCGAAAAAAATTCAAAAATGGTGTTCAAATTCAAGCACAAGATGTCTACTTTCTAGAAGATTCAGACTGCGTCTAGGAATTCCTTTTTGTTCGAAAATTATTGTCAAAATAGTGAACAAATGTCACTTTTTAGCACAATTCCTAAGCGATTAAATCTTGTCAATAACTAGCAATTAACATATTTTACCGAAGATTTGATTTTATAAAGATTAATCATAGGATATAGAAACAATATTTTAAAACCAAATTTGTCAATGGAATGTTAGACTTCCAGATTTATGCCCTTCTATTGGTGCATTGGTGGAATCCAAATTATGGGTGGCAAGATGAATCATATTCCACAATAACTCAATTAATTATGTGTTGAATAAATTAAAAATTTGTGTTCAAATTCAAGCAAAGGATGTCTACTTTATAAAGATTCAAACTGCGTCTGCGAATTCCTTTTATTTCAAAATTTAGTGTCAAAACGGTGAACAAATGTCACTTTTTAGCACATTTCCTAACTGATTAAGTCTTGTAAATAACTAGCTATTAACATATATTTTTAGATTTTAGATTTTATGGAAAGAATATTTTAAACCCGAATTTGTCAGCGCATAAGTGGAACGAATTTTGACTTGCCAATTTTAAACACTTCTATGTGTAAAAAAAAATTCAAAGTGTTTACATTCAAGCTCCGAATTTTGGTTGCAAACAACCATTTTCATATTCAAACAACATTATAACTCACTTGATTTTTGTCACAAAAAAATATTTTCAAAGCAGTTTTTAAAGCTACCAAACGGGATGTCTAGTTTCTAATAGATTCTAACTGCGTTTGCGAATTCCTTTTCATTCGAAATATATTATCAAAAATGTGAACAAGTGTCACTTTTAAGCACATTTCCTAAGTGATTAAGTCTTGTGAATAACTCGCTATTAATATAAATTTTACCAAAGATTTGATTTTATAGAGATTAATCACGCACTATAGAAAGAATATTTTAAAACCAAATTTGTCAACGGAATGTTAGATTTCCAGTTTTAAGCCCTTCTATCGGCGCATAAGTGAAATCCGAATTTTGGATAGCTAGATGAGTCATATTCAAACAACAATAACTCACTTGATTTGTATCGAAAAAATTCAAAATTTGTGTTCAAATTTAAGCTCAAGATGTCTACTTTCTAAAAGATTTAAACCGCGCCCGCGAATTCCTTTTCCTTCGAAATTTATTGTCAAAACGGTGAACAAATGTTACTTTTTAGCACACTTCTTAAGTAATGTCTTGTGAATAACTAGCTATTAAAATTTGATTTTATAGAGATTAATCATACACTATAGAAAGAATATTTTAAAACTGGATTTGTCAAAGTAACGTCAGACTTCCAGTCACCTGACTCTAGAAACTTTTGAAGGGGATTTTTTTCTTCACATGAAGCACATTCCCGATTTCTATGGATCAATTTTTCAATGTCCGTTTTCGGTCCTAATTCCATTATTTGGGCTTTCTTGGTGGTCCAAATTCTGTTGTATGGGCTTTCTTGCCTACTGACTTTCAAATCTTTTTTAGGCCCATTGTGGGGCAAATCCTTTAGATAATTGGGATTTTCTTCATTACATGCCATAGCTCCTCGGACCCAAGAAAGAGAATAGAGATGCTAGAAACTGACGCCATAGCAGTTTCTTCCACATGCTTCTTTTCTCTTATTGGGCCAAGTTTCAGGTTGGCAATAATAATGGTCAGTATCACTAACTTTGATCAATGCCTTAATGGTTATTTTAGTTGGGATGATTTTTAGAGAGAATGGAGTTAAGAAACTGAATGATGATTGGGATGATAAAATCATAGAATATAGGGATGGAATAGAAGAGAGTAAGGAATACAGTAGACTTAAAGCATAACGTTATTTTTGTCCCTCCGTTGACCATATTTTTTTTTTTAGGAATAAATGTTGCTTTGTTTTGGGATCAAAAATGCCTTCTACTTGTTTGAGAGATAAGTATGCTGCTAATCATCCTCTCTAACACATTTCTCCCTAGACCTCAATGCACTTTGTGCATAGAAAGGTGCTAATTAAGCTACAAAACCCTTGACATTAGTAATGCCTTTTTGTTTTGTTACTTAACAAGTATATATGTTTTGGTTTTTTGGGTAATATAAAAATATATCACAACTTATGAATATAGCATTACTTTTAATAAATAAAATAATTATATTTCATTACACATATTTGACACCATGTCTATTGTTAACTATGATAAATTTTGAGCATCAATCCTAAAATTCATTTGTTAATTTAATAAATTATAGTAATACAAATTGAAATACTATGAAAATTTTAAAAAATAAATATTAATTTCTTATATAATAAGGGGCCATTTCCTTTAAATAATGCATTTTTATTTTTACAAAAATAACAATATTTGTAAAAATTATTTTACAAATATGTTTTTCGTGAATTTCTCTCTCCATGAAACAAGTTTTATATGTATTTTGTTGAGTTAGCATGTTAACTAAATGTAAGACCAGTTCCACTCAAAACATGAAATGGCCGTATCATATTAGTCATGTAAATAAATATAACAAAGATGCAACTGGTTTTTTTGGAGAGACAAGTTCAAGCCTTAACTTAATAATAATATTAATTTATGAAAGATTTTTAAAATAGCATTATTTACATTTTTTTTATATATATAGAAAAGGCCCTCTACAAGGTCTAAGAATGAAATCCTTACATTTTTCCAAGAAGGTTATGGTCCCTTGCTTTACCCTAGAGCTGATACTAAGAAAGCTCTGACCCATCACCATCAGTGACCCTCGTCAACAAAACAATAGAGAAGGGAAAGGACCCTGGCCCGTTACGCCCAAAAAAAAAAAAAAGAGAAAATTAAAAAGGCCCATTAGGCTAAGTTGTGGTCCTTGTGAGCACGTTCCCTGACCCCCGAAGACCGAAGTCCCTAACATAACAGCATGTTCAAAATTAGATTGACCTTCAGAAAATGAAAAAAATCACATGGTTAACCATGGTTCATTGTTGATATTTTTTAGGTTTTATCAACATCCAATTGAATTGATTGCTTTAATGAATGAATTTTGGTCTTGCACAGAACTTTAAATGCTTTTATTTTAATCTCCTTATTTGATGCATATATAATTGTTTGAAGGTGTTGAATGTTTATATGATTTTAAAAAGGAAAAAAAAATTAATCTGTTTTCTCAATATTTTCATAATAAATTTAAAGTGGTAGACTGTTATTAGTGAGTAAAAAAGTAATAATGCTAGACTTAAATTAAAACTAATAACAATACTGCCACATAAATTTATTATAAAAATATTATAAAATTACTGTGATCCTAATATTACTTTTTTTTTCCCTTTCAAAAAAATCACATGGTTAACTATGATTCATTGTTGATATTTTTTAGGTTTTGTCAACATCCAATTGAATTGATTGCTTTAATGAATGAATTTTGGTCTTGTACAGAACTTTAAACGCTTTTATTTTAATCTCCTTATTTGATGTATATATAATTGTTTGAAGGTATTGAATATTTACATGATTTTAAAAAGAAAAAAAAAATCTGTTTCTTCAATATTTTTATAACAAATTTAAAGTGGTAGACAGTTATTAGTGAGTAAAAAATAAATAATGTTAGACTTAAATTAAAACTAATAATAATACTGCCACATAAAATTTATTATAAAAATATTATAAAATTACTGTAGACCTAATATTACTTTTTTTTTTTTCTCCTTTTTTTTTTTTTGTTAGGGTAAAAGTTTATGGTTAATACTTAATAACGATGTAAAGAGAGATACAATCATGTCCTGTAATCTTGCCTTTAAGGGCTCTTTACGGTCAAATTCTTCCCTCTCTTGCATCGAGATGTCTCTGACTTTTTCTCCCAAAAAAAAAAAAAAGTCTCGGATTATGTACATGCATTCTATTTGTTGTGAAAAAATATCTATTTGGGCCCATAAACCATAATTTTTTTTTGACTGCTTAACCAAAATTTTAGACCATATGGTGTCGGGAATTGGGACTGCCAAATTTACCTAACACTTCCAGTATCGTCTTGCCAGCTCATCTAAAAATTGCAAATGCTAATCAAATGTTAAACTTAATTTACCTCTAACGTGAAAAAGGGAATTAAAAGGAATATTCTGGTTCTGGAATTAAGAGAATTGATTTGACGGCGAAGAAAATATCTCATAACGTATATATCTCTTTTTAATTTTTATTGCAATAGAAGTCTTTATGGGTTTCTTTTTCTTTTCATTTCTTTTTTGTAAATCTTTTTATTTGATGGGAAGTAAAAGTATGTAGCTTGGAAGTTGAAGCTTTAAGTTAAACCCATTCAGAAAAAAAAATTAGAAGTTGAAGCTTTAGCGACTGAAAAGGAATTCTTGGGGGAAGTCTGAAATTAGCTGGAGGAATAAGACTTGGGCAGCAGTGCGATTATAATGCAACAACACCCATAATGATGGGCAATGGTTGTCATGTCACAAGGACCACGAGTTGCCATCATTGAGCATGAACCGGTTTTGAGTTTTGTCACTATTGAACACTCATTGTTATAAACAATTGGAGTGATTCATTTAATGTGATTGGGCCTGTAATTTTAGAGCAATAATTCATATCTATAAAATTTCACAATATTTTCCATAAAAATTGTGTTGGAATTTTTTTACTATATATTATATTAATGTTACTTTTTTTTTACATACTATTATTGATGAGTTTAGGAAAATCAATTGATTATCAATATTGTGAAATTTTTTGGATATGAAGCATTGCTCTAAAATTACAAGCCCAAACACATTAAATCAATCGTCAGCAAGCCATCGAAGAAAGATAAGTAATCGTTGAAGCACATTCAATATATACAAAGTCTACCATTGCTCAAAGGCTTTAAACTCTCATCAAAACAATGGTCATTACACTCGGGGTAATAATCACCTCCAATTATATATAACAGCTATCTAAATCACCTATAAAATTAGATAATTTGCCTCACATGCTAAGGCATGAAAATAAGGCATGAGAAAAATATTACAAAAATACAACTATCTATCTATTTGCGAAATGGGCAAAACTTAAGTACAATACCTTAGGTATAGTTTCTTAAGTTCCCCTTTAAATTTAAGCCACGTATTTATTAAAGTTAACACAACAAATGGGCGTTAAAAGATAACCCGTTGTCTCCTTGCCTTGGTTTTTGTGTTTTTCTTGACTAGCCCGCAATAGAAGAATTTAGTTTCAAATATCAGATCTGACTTCTTCCACCAAGTCTCCTCCTTCAGATTTCTTGTACTAAAGTCTCTTCCTCCAGAGACATCAGGTTTCTTTTATGTTCTCTTTAATATTTCTTTGGCTTTTTTTTTTTCAAATTGTCTCCACTTTTTATGGCTTACCTAGCAATAAATCGAAAGAAATAAGGAGCAAGGCTATGGACCAAAAATTCTTACTAGATTCAAGGAAATCAAGGTCCACCGTGAATCCCTACGCAACCGCCATGCCCCGCTGTCTTCTTCATCTCTCTCTTAGGCTAGTTCTCTCTTAAAGCTTCTATTATGGGGTTTTCATGTGGGTGAAAACCAATCTACCTTCTCACATGGTAGCCAGAATAAATGCAAGGTGTGGTAGCGAAGGGATCTTGCCGAAAATTTGTTGAGTTTCAGCCAAAATTTTTGTTTGGAACTTGTTTGTTTCTTGGAAAAATGAAGGGGAAAGCGTTTGAAGCATCTGCTTTTTTACTGCAGATTGGGTTATCTTAGAGACTAAGCTCATGACTCATGGCACACATGAATAATATTGATGGGTGATGGGTCTATTTAATCTCTCCCTCTTCTGAATGAGTTTATTGCACTTTCTCTTCTGCTAAGGTGTGGTAGTAAAAGCTTGACCATTTGAGAGTTGATTGAGTTATTACTTAACGCCGTTTGTTGAGTTAACTTTAGTGGACACGTGGCTTATATTTAAAGAGGGAACCTAAGGAATTGTACTTAGAAAACTGTACCTAAGTTTTTCCCTTGTGAAATATATGCGTTGATACTAACTTAAATGTTGAAGACTCCTCTACTAGGCACAACCTAATGATCTCTTTGATCAACTCTATTTTACTTATATATATATATATATATATTAGAAGACCATCTAAAGCTCGAAATTGGACGAGTGATCCAACTAACGATTTTTAGTATCATTATTTAACAATATGGCAGGTGTAAAATGTTTTGTTGATTTTTTTTTTTTTTTTTGAGCCAGTATATTTTTAGTAATTCTATTTCTAATTAGTGGCGTAGGGGAGAGAACAAAATTTAAAAGAAGAAGACTTTTGCAGAATAGCAATTCCTTAAAGAGTAATAGAGTATGGTCCCATAGACATTAGCATTTAGCACACGGTACTTTTAAGCTTTTATGAAGTGTGGTCCAGAGTCCAGCACGAGTAAACTCCATAACTACTTAGTGGGACGGCTGATCGTCATGTTTTGCGGTTGAGATGCTTGAATCTGTTATATTTTTTTATTGAATTCATATGTTTTATATGAATTAGGCCATATTACCTTCCATCTTGTTCTTTTCATTATTAAATTAATTCCTTCTAGATTGCGACTGAAACTTTAACGATAACCTTTTTTTCTAATGAAATTTTTGGACTATTGAAAATAGAAATAATATTATTTTGCATGATAATTTTATATAATACAATGTTGGGAAAATAGAATAATAAATCATCAAATTAGATTGGTGGATTTTAATAATTATTAAAAAAATAAAAGGACACTGCTAATCATTAATCAATATCAACTCAAACCCATTAAACAATTGAGTCACGTTTACGGCACTAAAAGAGATCCAAACTTATTTATATGAATTTATACTCCCTACAACTCTATAGGAAGGTAAAAATGCTATTTCAACTCTTGAAAGTGTTTAGCCCAACAAATAATATTAGTTTTTTGGTGTTAAAGCTTAAAATAATATTTGTCAAAATTATTCATATGGTTGCCACCTTTACATGTATATTTTAAGTTAGCCACTTAGCCCTTTCTCTCTTTTTCTAGTACTAGGTTCACGATACTTTTATTACTCTTGAAAAAGAGCACACATGTCAATCTGTGTATAATAAAAAAAATATGTAGATGTGGGTGAACTGAGCTTGATGGACTAGGCCGACCGTACAAGCCAAGCCTGAAGCCCACTGGACGTAGAAAGTCCGAGATACAATAGAAAGACTGCCTTGGACTTTCTCATATTTAACCCGACCACTAGCCGATCAGTGAGAGTTCAGCACGGCCCTACCCGAGGGGTCCTTTTGGAATGGGGGATCTGAAACAGTCATGAAGGGATTCTATACGCAGTATGAAGGAGGCCGGTAACCGAGAGCCAATGATTATGAAAAAAATCCACTACTGAACCTTAACCGGTGTTTGGAACAAGTTCCTAGGAAATCTTCTGAATTCGTGAGGATTCCTTGGAATTTTGAGAGATGTGGGAATATGTGAGTGAGTGGAAATAAAAATGATGGCCACCTCACTCATGGAGAGGTATAAAAGGAGGTCTGGGCCATAGTTAAGGGGGTTGGAAAAAGTGGGGAAGGAAGGTGATAAGAGAGGAACTAGGAAAAAGATGGAGGAGGTAGGAAAAATGGTGAGAGTTTAGAGTTTTGGGGGAGGATAACCAAGTTTAAGTTGGAGCCCCGTAGGTAGGATTGAGATTAAACCCACAAACAAATAAGTTGAGTGCCCAAGTAATTGCACATACACAAGGTCCTTGCCGACTGCTGTAGAATTTACATATTTTTGTTTGAAAATGATTTATATCAGTCTATGTATAATTGTGTAAATTTACATAATTATAATAACCATACAAATTTATACCAATACTATTTATTTTGTATTTACTTGTTCATTATTTCTTTACGTATTTCGAAAATAAATGAAGAAAGTAAATTGTGGTTGTTGTATGTAAAGAAATATGAACAATTAAAAAAATTAATATTTTAATGAAATGTAGTGTAAAATAAATAATTTGATATTGAGTGCTTTGAAACATAAATATGTAAAATAAAAAAATAAATTCTTATGCTAAAATAGATAGAAACATTTGCTCATTCCATGCTCTTAAGCATGATGGTACATCCACTTTCTTCCCGAGCTTATTACACTAGTCACTATAGCGCAACTGTTTTTTCCAGGAGACAACTCTAGTCATAAACCACTGACGCACAAGTCTCAATTAATTGGATTGATTAAAACATCCGTGTATTATTCTAAAAGACCAACTTCGCATATACTAATCTTTTAGCTTATTTTAGATGCACAATAACCCCACCTAATCACATGGATTGCAATAGGTCATTAAGCCCATATAAATTATTTATATACACATATAAGACAGGCTTTCCGTTTTGTCATTTTCATGGCTAAAAAAACTAAAAAAGAGCGTTTTGGAACTGTTTAAGCAATACTTTTCAATGATGGAATGTGATATTTTATCATAACTAAGTGTGTAATAGTTATTCTCAACAAAAAAGTGTGTAATAGCTATAACTTATAAGGGAATAGTGGAGTTCACACCCGTGAATTAAAGAATAAAAAATTTGATGACATTAGAATATTCTAAATAAAAGGAACAAAGTATAATGGCGTTCCCTCAACAAAAAAAAAAAAAGTATAATGGCGTGATTATAGGCAGAAACTTAATTATATGCACTCATAATCACAGAACATTGTAGTTAGCGAAATTCAAATTATTAAAAAGGGAATATAAATGAAAGAGACATAGGATTGGGACAAATCAGTAATGGCATGTGAACAACCATGCCAACAAACTTTGGTTACCTTAATTAAATGAACAAATTCCAAAACCGGTTTCTAAAATGTTTTTGTTAATATTTATTAGAAAACGACCCTAAAGGACAACTCAACTCTCTCTCTCTCTCGCTGTGGGGTTTGGAAGAGGGAGAAAGATCGAAAAAGTTGGGGGGGTGAGGAATCAAATCTTAAAAGTTAAACCAATAATTATTGTTTCGTCCACTCTACGTGATTGAGCTCAACACCTTACAATTACAGTTTGTCACCGAAATATCTGCCCAAAAGCTAGTTTTTATTCTTTTTCACTAGGATAAAGATATTTTACCTCCTTTCCTTTGCATTACTTGCAGCTAGTACAAGGTTTAGTAGTTGTGTAATACCAAACCATTTGAATATAATAATAAATTTATGCGTTAATATGAAAAATATTATTTGATCCTCCACGACACATTTTTGGATATATTTTAAGTGATAAATTTGTAATTCTTGAAGAGTATATATTATTGATTCAAGACGTTCTTAAATGGAAGTAAAAAATGCTTGACCAAATGCTCTTCTCCAATTCGGGTACAGAGCTATGTTATGGCGTGAGGGGGCAATAAGGCATCCAAATCAGTTGTACTGTGTTGCCCATTTAGCTAGGAAGTGGGCATGTGAATTGCCTTCTCTAAATACCAACAAAAGTGACACAAAATTGCAACAATATTGTGGAGGGTGATGCTTGGAATGTAGTTGAACCTTTGGGCAATCTAGATTTCAGACCCCATTGGAGTATCTCTTATTCGAACAATTCAACATATTGAGAAGCTATTTTGAGTGGCTGCATGTAATAAAAACTGATCTTGCTTTAGAGACCTAATATAGCTTATCTAAACTTCAGCTACATACAGGAATAGCTCCAAGTCTTCATTTGGGTGAAAATTCCGAGCACTTGACCTACTTCATAAACCCTAGGTTTTGCAAGGGACTCTAGCCCACTTAGCAAGACCCATGGTTTGGATTTATGAAAATGGTATAAAAAAGTATATCATATCTTTCAAATCATATCCCTCAAATTTTCATTAACTCATATGGGCGTAATGTGATTCCCCAATTTGATTAATTGTGTAATTTGTGTGGGTGTGTGATGAGTCTTACATTAAGTATTCACTTGGTAGATCTGGACTTTATTAACAACTACAAGGAGCCTCAATTGTGACTAGTTCTTTTGAGGTATAATGCAAATGTGGCTAACGCTTTTCCTTAGATCGTTACATATGGTATCAGAGCAAGCCCGGTAACCCTGTGTGAGCTTAGAGACACTACCCCACAAAGTGGGCCCTAACGAGAATGTTAGAGATTTAAGTGAGGGAGATTGTGATGCCCCACTTTGATTGATTGTGTGATGTGTGTAGGTGTGTGATGAGTCCTACATCGGGTATTTACTGGGTAGATTTAGGCTTTATTAATAACTACAAAGAGTCTCAATTGTGATTTGTCTTTTTAAGGTATAGCGTAAATATAGCTAATACTTTTCCTTAGGTCGTTACACATGGGCCATGTAAAAAATAATAAAATCAAATCAGGCTGAACACGCACAAAACATTTTTCAATATAAAATATTTTTATGTCAAAACAAATGACGCTTACAATTTTGCTTGAGTCCTCCCAAGCATTGTTGCATTAGCAAATTTTCTAGTTGCTATATTAACTTTAAGACTTAGTGACTTTTTTTCATAACGCAAATGAGTTGAAAAAAGTTGAATATCTCTCTCTCTCTCTCTCTCTCTCTCTCTCTCTCTCTCTCTCTCTCTCTCTCTCTCTCTCTCTCTCTCTCTCTCTCTCATTTAGTCTAGTTGTTGAGCAACACAAAATCAATTATGTGCTAACCTCATAATCGATAAGATGCCACTATTATGGTCATTAGTCTCCTCCACCAACAATGTTGGCATGAGACCTTCATTTGCTGCTTTATCAATTTATTAGTCTAATACTAACATTTTGTCGAATCCATCAAGAATATGGATATCTTAACTACTCAAGACTTAAAATTTCAAAAAATAACATACAAAACCTAGGTTCATTTAAGTGGAAAAACATTATATTTTAAGATTTAATTTATTATCTTTTGAAAACTTGATTTGTAATTTGTTGCCTTTTAAAGATTCAAGGTTTAATTTGTTACTGCTCTTAAACTATAGGATCTAAAATGATTTTTTCCTTTTATCCAATCACACACGGAAATGAACATAGGGAAAATATACCTAAAATGAATGATTCACAAATTTAATTTTTAGACACTATAATTATTAAGGGTGTATTTGGATACCGCATATTGCTGAAAACTGAAAATACTTTAACAAAATAATTTTTAAATGTGCGAATAGTTCCGTGAGATCCAATTTTAAAAAAAGATTTGCTGAATGAAAGTATTTGTGGGTCTCATGAACAGTATACGAGATCCACACAAAACGTCAATCGCCAACTTCAAGACAGACGCTGACGTATCCAAACGCTCGCTAAGTATGGAATGGCTATTCATAATATTTGAAGTATCAACTATTTAAAATCTATTATAAAAAACTATTTAATATCTATTTGTTTTTTCTTTTTTTTGAATATATATATATATATATATCTATTTCTCAAAGGGAAAAGAAAATCATTTTTATTTTTATTTTTTTCTATTTGGAATTACGAATTGGGGATATTGGATTTGTGGATATATGAAATGGAATGGGACCTGGGAGACAAGTCTCAAGAGAGCGACGGGGGAGCAATGCTGGAAAGTGGATGACACGTGTGGAGGGCATGTGCGCCACTGACATAGTCGTACAACGGTGGGTCTATAGTCCATATTGCTGTTGCAAAAGAAAAGGGGTGTTGAAGTTGAACTAGAATATCCCTTCTCTTTGTTTTTGTTTTCTGTTGTTCTCCTTTCTTTGGTAATGATACTTCATTATTCAACCAAAAAAAAAAAAACCAGAAAATGCGTACCTTCGTGTTTGTTTGTAGCTAAGAAAAATTTGTATAATTTGAATTTAAGAGGGAAAAAAAAAAAAAAAGTAATGCTGCAAACAGTGTGTGTTTCTCAAAAAAAAAAAAAAATTTACTTAGTGTTTTTTAGTCATCTTACATCGATAAAATGTGATATTGAAAAAGAGTTTATTACACTAACGACCATATTGTATTATTCATAAATTTTATTGTACTATTTTAATTAATATTTATCTTTATTTACAATATTTTTAATAAAATTTTTTTAATTTCAATCAAATAAACGAATCTCAAACAGTAAAAAATTTTCAAATTTTAATTTTAACTAAATATAATGCTTCCACAAGTCGGTAATGATTAATGAGTAAGGAGTGAAAACAAGAAAGAAAAAAAGAAAAGAGAAGTTTGACTAATTGCATGTGCACTCTCTCACAAAAGCTGCCTCAGCGTGAACGAGAATAGCTGCCAGCTGGAGGTTTAAATCGTACTATTTAGAGCAAAAAGCATCCGTTGAAACGATGAGTCAACACCTCGTTTGAGGTAAGGGAAAAAAAAAACTAAAAAATAAAAAAAAAACTGTTCCCTTCCCCTATCCGAATTCCACCTCTTAACACTCCGTGAAGAACGGAGGGCACCTTCGTAATTTCTGCAACGCATAATGGGGTTTCAAGTACTTGCACCAGTGGCCCGCACTAAATCCATGCTTGTCTGTGTGTGCAGACAACAGAGAGAGAAGAAAGAAAAAGAAAGACAGAGACACACAAAAAAATGTGCAAACAAAGCATCACGGACAAACGACACCGAAACTGTGAGCGATAAGAGGTGGAGAGAAAAAGAAAGTAATGTGGGGGATTTGAGAGAGAGAGAGAGTACTATTTCTCTCACTCTGACTCTCTAGTCAAGTTCGTCCAAAACTCACACACACACACACACACACAAAGAAGCAGAAGAAGAAATTCGTGTGCGCAAAGCAATGCCTGTTGATCTCAGAATTCGATGCTCTTTCTTCTCTTCTCCTCACAGATTTTGACGTTTCTTTTCACCTTTCCTACATTATAATATTATTACTAAACTCAGAAACCACCACTACTCACAGTACAAACAACCAAAAAAAAAAAAAACAAAATTAGTGGAAGTTTTTCGCGGCAGGTGAGAAAATTAATGTGCATTTGCAGCTTTTTCTTTTTTAGTTCCTGACAAAAAATTTCATTTATACATTGTGGTTCTGAGGCTTTGAGTGGTCCACAGGTTTTCAAGCCCAAAGTTGAACCTCTCTCTCTGTTCGGTGAGTCTACGGCGGGTGAAGACTCATATTTTCAGAAGCTGTACGTGCACTAAGATAGTTATTTATTTTTAAAATTAGTTTTGATTTTATAATTATAGATAATTATTTTCAATCATATTTTTTCTCTTTTGCTTTTTTATCTTTTTTCCGTTGAAAAGTGAGTCAAGAAGAGTGACGGACAATCTTCAGGATTTTCGTAATCTGATTTTGCTGCAGTCTGTTCTAAGCTCTGAGCGGTGAAGATCTTGAACAACAAGGCCTTCTTTATGAAGATCCAGCTTCAAAGTCCAAACCAAAAAAAAAAAAGATCGTTAATTTTTTTTTTCTCTACAAATTGCCGTTGAATTCATCTGCAGAATGAGCTCTTCATTCAGTTTGGCAATGCAAACGAAGGAACCTATTGCAATACGTTCAATTTCTCTCTAAGTTTGAGTCCTTGGCTTTTAAAAAAAAAAAAGAACGGTAAAAAGAAACTAAAAGATCTCTGAATTTCACCAAAGTCAAGATTACTAGTATATGATACTACAATTTCTGTCTTGTTATTGTTTTTTTGGGCTTGGATTTGTGAAAGTATTGTGTTTTTTGAGCTGATGTAAGAATGAATTTTATTAGGTTGGTTGAGAGGAGAAGAAGATGGCTACGTGGGAAGCACTTGGGGAGGCTGCGACGGTGGTCCAACTCTCGGGCCTCGATGCCGGGAAGCTCATTTCGATGATTGTGAAAGCCGCGAACACGGCGCGAATGCACAAGAAGAATTGCAGGCAATTTGCGCTGCATT
The DNA here is from genome assembly GCA_032878915.1 of Castanopsis chinensis. Taxonomy (NCBI): domain Eukaryota; kingdom Viridiplantae; phylum Streptophyta; class Magnoliopsida; order Fagales; family Fagaceae; genus Castanopsis; species Castanopsis chinensis. Next base: position 2,024,686 of record JAVQMG010000053.1, read on the forward strand.
TGAAGCTGATTGGGAATTTGCTCGAGCAGCTGAGGATCTCGGAGCTCAAGAAGTACCCGGAGACGCGCGAGCCTTTGGAGCAGCTAGAGGATGCTCTTAGAAGGTCCTTTGTTTTGGTCAACAGTTGCCAGGACCGGAGCTATCTGTATTTGTTGGCAATGGGGTGGAACATCGTGTACCAATTCCGAAAGGCTCAGAATGAGATTGACAGATACTTGAAGCTTGTTCCATTGATCACTCTCGTTGACAATGCTAGAGTCAGGGTATTGGTTCTGTTTTTTTGCTTTGTTCTTATAGTTAATAATAGGATTTGTGATTTGGTTAGTGGTAAATTATTGAATTCCACCCTAAGTTATAGTTTGATTTATGATGTGATCTTTTAAAACCTCTAAATTAATTTCTGTCAAATTGAAGGTAATTTCCGTCAAATAGCCCTTAATTTCACTATCAAGCTATTTGAATTTCATCTAAACAGCTAAACACTCGTTATTGAAAGTTCCTATGACACTAAATATCTTCACTTATAACAGTATAGGGTTATTTGGAATTTTGAATAAAGTTAGGAGGTTGATTGCTCAGTTTTTTTAAGTGTTAAAGGAATAAAGCACGCATAAAACTTAAGTTTTTGGGACAATTGGTAATTTAACAGTATCAGAGCATGAGTCTTTTTGATCTTTGTCTTCTCCACTCTACCTCCCATTTAAATTCCACCCTTTCAAAGTAAGCCCACACGTGATCAGTGTTAGAAGTATTGGTTAAATGATTAAATTTACCATATTTCAATAGCTTAAGCTTTTGGGACAATCGGTAATTTAACAGTTTTTAAGTGCAGGAAGCAGGCTATAATTTCTTACAATTTACCCTTTAGTAAGAGTATATTTGTTGAAGCAACAAAGATGGCTAAATTGTGGGCGATTGGGTTAGGGCCGTCAAGCACTTATGCATCCTAATGGAAGAATTAGTTGTTTAGAATATGCTCTTCAATACATGTTATTCTACTTGCTGATGATGGGTATAATTGTTCAGATTGGGCCACGAAACCTTAATTGCCAGTGGCAGGCATATTTGGAATACTAAATTTGTGCTTTTATCTGAATGAAGTTCAAAAAGCTGGAATACAGACTTGATCCATGGTTCTTTATTCAGGAGTGCTGATGATTTGTGAGAACCTAGGTGTAGGCAGCTGAATCATGTGGCTAGGTACAAGGTGATACACCAAGTAAAAAGGGTTGGAAACTCTATTTATGAAACACTAATTGGCCTCACATCACTTTGTTTTGGCTTGAAAAATGGTTATATAATTGGAATTGAAGCAATGGGTTATGGGTAAAAAACTGGAGCAATAAATAATCTCAATGAGTCACTGACCACCTTTTTGGATCCCCTACGCCTTGATAAATTTTCTAACCATACATGGTCATTCTAAAGTCTCATGCATTTTAATGTTTCAGCTGCAATTACAGATATTTTTTTTGGTCTAGTACATGCAACTCAATTTACTCTTGCTTTGCCTCCAACTGGATTGGAATCTGCTCACTGTTCTATATTTTGTGTGTAGTTTGACAAATTTAATTAATATGCTAGTATAAATAATTTAGCTCGATTAGGTTTATACATATTTCTCCCAAATCTACAGGAGAGACTAGAAGATATTGAAAGGGATCAACGAGAATACACATTGGATGAAGAGGACAGAAAGGTGCAGACTGTGATCCTGAAACCATCACCATCACAGCATGATGCTATGGTGTTGAAGAAAACTCTTTCTTGCTCCTATCCAAACTTGCCTTTTAATGAGGCACTTCAAAAGGAAAATGAAAAGCTTCACCTTGAACTACAACGCTCACAAGCTATCTATGATGTGAGTCAATGTGAAGTAATTCAACATTTATTAGAAGTAACAGAAGTTGCTGCTACTGTTCCAGAGAAGAGTTCACCTGAAAAAGCTCACAAGAAAGTGGAGCGGAATTATTCAGATGCCAGTGATGACAAGGGGAATTCATCTGATGAAGGCTATCATAAAAGAAGTGATAATCGTACAACTTCAAGGTTAGTTTTCTTATGATTTTATAGCATATGAAGTTGAATGTGGTCACAATAAAAGAAATTGTTAGTTCCAATGCCATATCAGTGTAGCTAAAGATTTCAATAGTGATGCCAACCTCAAGCTACATGCTTGTGAATCCAGGAACACTGAAAATCCCCTTTGACCAGATTTTGCACACTGGAATTCTGGTTTTACCGTCTCTTATATTATGTTTTCAAGCCCGAATAGACTTCCAAAAAATATCTTGTTCATGCTTATATAGCTGTATGATGCCATATTTATCTGTGCAGAAACACATCTTCTGTTTCATCTGGACATGATCTGCTGTCAACTAGAGGCTCATACCGACATGAAGAATGGCATACTGATCTACTTGGTTGTTGTTCAGAACCTTGCCTGTGTATGTCCTCTCATCCTGTTAAAATCATGTCTATTAGATAGAAGCAAAATCTCAATTTTGTTTTTGTTTGTGTAACTATTATAATTTTTTTTTATCAAACCATGTACTTATGGTATGGATGATCGGTTCTAAATTGCCCATTTCTGCTTCACTCTCACATATTTTATAGTAGAATGTTTCCCAGTTATCCTTCGCCCGTTGAATCATTTCCTTCATACACAAATGAAGACAAATCCCCTTGTTACCTGTTTTAATTGCCTTCCATATGACATGAAAGAACTCTGAAGCTGTGTCCGAAGAATTTTTAACTAACGTGTCTGTAAATATATTTAACATCATTTTTTGGATGTGTCTTCCTTTTCCACTTATGGTTCTAGTTATGTTCAAATGTGCAAAAATAACCTTAAATACTGCTTTCTGATCTTGTTTGATTACAATATCCTTTTCTACATTTTCCTTTCTTGTGAATACCAACTGGCACACAAGCTGCATTCATTCTTGACTAGGTCTAGGTGGATCTCAATTGTAAGTTCTTTTCTAATTCAGATCAAATTTGTCTTGCTCTTTTTTTTTTTTTGATTAACGAAGATTTAAATACAGTCCGGGCTTTTGTGTAAGTGGGGGTGGGGTAGTAAATGTTGAATGCACCACTATAAGTGGTTGCTACAAGGGGTTGCTTAGGAAATACGCTTAGGGGCTTGGCTCACAGGATGAGCATGTTGATGCAACAATTTTAGTACTCCAAAATATTAGTTTTATCCAAGCTCTTAACCAGATTAGAGAGTGACAGTTATGATAACTGAGTTTTTTTCCCTATTCTTTTTAAATGATATGAGTGAATAATATGGTCATGGAGAGGGTGACTCATCCTACAATAAGTCTAGAGATACAATAGATTTCACAACTGTTGAGGTGGTAAGTTGTTATTAGTACGTAAAAAAGTAATGTCATAGGTGGGTCTAAATGAGAATTAATAAAGACTGGCAAATTCAATTATTGTGAAAATTGTTGTGCTCGTAGCATAGCATTACTCTGCATTATTCCTTTTAGTAGAAATGGTGAGACCATCTCATCATACTAAATTTTTGCATGACCCTTTACTGAAATGCCTTTGCCCAAAGTTTGCTTGTGTTCTAAATGTATAAGTCGCTTTGCAGGTATCAAGACATTCTTCTTTCCTTGTGGGACATTTTCAAAGATTGCTACTGTAGCAAATAACAGGAACATCTGTAAGTTAGCTAACTTTTACAAATTTCCTAATAAAATCTTATCTAGCTTCTATGTGTTTTCACGTTTCTGTAATTTCTTACTTTATTAATGTAAACTTTTAGCAAATTGAGTAACACGAGGTCTCAATAAGTTAGGAAATTTTAGTAGGATTTAGTTTTAGTCTTCTGGTTGGAAAAATCTGCCTTTTTTTCCTTGTCCAACACGGATGTCTGGATGGATTATGAAATCATAATTGGGCTATTAGCCTGTTACTTTACTGTGGCCCTGAAAGGCACTTTGCATCACATTGAGTATTTCAAATGCCCTGTGGAGGATACAGTTCTCTTTCAGAATTGAAGACCACTAGTTGCACCACAAAGTTGGACAAAAATATTTATATATAATAAATGTTTAATTAATAAGTATTAATAGCTAAAAAGTCATATTAAAGATTTGTATAAAGAATATTACCTAATTTAATCAGAATTTTTTTGCAGAATACTAATCCTAATTAATTTGAAATTAATTAGCGTTGGGATGCTTTAGACAAAAGGACAATAACATCTACTTTATTTAAAGTAAGGTAGTTTAGTACTATTTGGAACTCTAAAGGCTAAATTAAAAATATATGCTATAATGGTGACATGAAAACATGTACGCTTTCACTTATGTGGCAATATAAGAAGAAAAAAAAGTTGTTTTAAGGCTTACACATGCAGAAAATGGGAACTAAATATAGGAAATTGCGTATTTTGTTGAGGTTTTTTTTTTTTTTTTTTTTTTTTACTCCACATCATACATAACAAATTCATAGGACAATATGATATACCATTAAATATGAATAACAATACCTAACTGATACCTTAAATTTTAGTGGCAACCATTGCAATTGGTGAGATGTAAATTTAGATTTGATTTCTTCTAATAATTTCAAAATTGGAGTATGACATGAATAAATGTCCGTATATGGTATCATAACTCAAAAGCCTAAATTACAAGTATAGATGTTTAATTAATAGGTACTAGAAAATAAAAAGTCAAATCAGAGAATTTGTAGAAAAGAACATATCAAATTTAATTAGAATTAACATTAGAGAAGGTAAAACATAATTTAGTCAAAATTTGTTTAGTTCTAAGTTGTTTTGTCCAAAAAGATGATAAGTTCTAGTTTAAATTGATCTATTTGATGTGGCAAGAATGTAATGGAGAGCTTAAATATAGGAGGTTTTATAGAGAATCGTAATAGAATTTTAGCCCAATTTAAATATATATATTTTAAAAATATTGTGAAAAACTTTTAAGGCCTCAAAAGCTTATGTGGTACAATTACATAAGGTCAACCAAAAGTCAAACATCTTCAATTTTGCATAGATTATGGATTATAGATTTGGTCTAGAACTACGAGGTAAATCTTTTATGACAATTTTGATTGTTTGTAAACCTGGTTGTTTAGTATGGATTTTAGTGAATTGGCTGAGTTGTGTTTCCTAGCACTAGAGTAGGCCTACTGTATGATATCCTGTTGTTAATCAGTTGTAAATTTGTGACCTCACGCTTAACTAAACTAGCAACAGTGAGGCCACTTATATGAAATTATGAATACAAATCTTCTATCCCACCTATTGTATTCCACTTTATGCGTCTCTAATTGTGGTATGCCATGTGCCTGATTTTTTTATTCCATTTTAAACTTAGGTTATCTTATAAAAAAAAGTAAAAAAAAATACATGTCAAGTTGTCATTGATTGAGTATAAAGTGGGATGGAGGATTTGTATTCCATATGTATATATTGGTTTGTGGAATTACATAATCAGGAAATGATTCAATTGTTTCAGTAGCTGAATATGTTCTGGCTATGAATGCTCAATGTTTCAAATATATTCCTCTCTTCTAAATCTATTGAGTTCAGTTGCTAGACTTCTATGTTGAGATTTTACGCTTGGTTTTTGTATTGTTTGGAAGCTTACACAGAAAAATGTTGGTTCTATGATCATCAGCTCCAGCAGAATCCTGTAACGAATTAATGGCATATTCATTGGTATTGTCATGCTGTTGCTATACTTGTTTTATCAGAAGAAAGCTTCGTAAGATGTTGAACATCACGGTACTCTCTCTCACTACATGATTGGTATCTTTTCTTGTAGTACAACATGAATTTGACACATTAACCCGCTTAGATAACCCTCACCTTATACTTTCCTGCATTTTGTTTAAGAATAAGGCTCTAATGCTGTAACCTTAGTTGAAAATTGATAATGATAGATACTTTTTGTGAAATATACCTCTGGCAGTGCTAACCTTATTATAAATAGTTTTAAAATAAAGGTTTGGTTAAGTTATTGTGAACCATTTGATGTGTGGATTTATAGGGTAAGATGAAACACATCCATGTAAGGCAAACTTGGTAATATTCAATATTATTACTCGCATATCTCTTTTGTCAGAGTGTTGGGAGTTGTGGGTCAGATATATTAATATACTTTTGTCTATAGCTCCATTGCAATACATAAAATGGACCCGATATCGACAGTTTGTAAGAAAAATTCACATTAGAAAATGTGTTTATGCATGGTTAAGTTGGGTGCAAGATATATAATTTTACTGTTAACAGCTAGTCTTGTTCTCTTGTATTCTGATTTCTCCAAACTGTGTCCTCCTCATTACCCCTTTCTTTGGCAGGGAGGCTTTGTTGATGATTTCCTCTCACATTTAATGTGTTGCTGCTGTGCACTTGTCCAAGAATGGCGAGAAGTCGAGATCCGTGGGGTTTATGGTATGTCTTGAGCATTGAGCTTTAGCTTAATCTTTTGGAATGATACAGGTCTCTGATATATAAACTTAGTGCTATGATCCCAGAATATTGAAAGGAAAAAAAAAAAGTGTCTAGGTGACTCTTTTAGTCTTAAAAAGAGTTTGAGAATGATCAACTGTGTTGCATTATGTGTCTCGGAAAAATTTACCTAGTTTTCTTTTAAAATAAATTTATTTTGGTGGATTAGTTTTCAAGTCAGAATGATCTATTTGGTTGGGCTTCCTTATATTACTTAGTTGCTGGCTGATCAGAGCTTTATGCAAAATATTTGATATAAATACAACTTGCAGGTCCTGAGAAGACAAAAATAAGCCCTCCACCCTCTCAATACATGGAATCCTAAGTGATATAGGATGGAAGCGTTGTTCAGTGGTTTTGAAATTTATATACCTTGGCCGCCATATATAGGGGTAGCAGTTAGTTGCAAGTGTTACAGGAATTTGTATTGGTATTTCTGCCATAAATTTACCCATATGTAAATTAGCTTTCTGTGTCTTTTAAATTCAGCATATTGTGCATCTCATAGACTAATTTTTAGTGTTGTTTGAGTTGCTTTTATCCAATCTTGTATCATAATTTTGTACTATCGTGCCAATAACCATTTGCTGAAGGATTTTGATGAGATCCATGTATTACGGCTTGCCAAAAGGTATTGTTCAGTGACACTTTTAACAGGGGTAAGAGGAGGACCACCGTGCCACTGTTGAACAGAATAGAATTCATTATACTGCTTGTACACATATAGTTCATTCTTCGTTGTTCATTCTTCATATGTTCGTTTCATTATGTCCACACCAATGTGTTGATCCACTCTACATAACATGTATATGAACATGTGGGGAAATAAACAGCATGATAGAAGTATGAGGCGAAAGTTTATGACAGTTTCCTTCTTCTGAGACTGCAGCTACATGCCGAGTTGTCATATGCTTGAATAACGCCATGTGAAATACTCACAAACCTAGCGTTGTAGTGTTTACTTGGGCTAGATGCATGCTTTGTTAATCTTCAGAGCCCTCAAGAAAACAGAGGGTTACTTTTGGGTTGGTATCCTTGGTAAAACCTTTGCCCGGCTCAGGCGAAGACAACGGGGATCACTGGATCAGAATTTTGGAGATGATTGTATGGCACAAGGTCGCAAAAGCCTTGCTCGGAGCCAGAGTTTCAGTTCAAGGGGGGCTAGATAATAAAAAAAAAAAAAAAAATGAAACAAATAATAAAATAAATAAACAATTGTAAACATGTGTAATTGTCATACAAAATCTAATAAAAACATAAGCTATAATTTATTTAGTAATAGCTAATTTAATTTACTCAACAGCCCTCCATATTTTTTTGTTCATATTTTGAAATTGTTGTTTTTCTTTATCAATAGTGTTTCTTGATGTATGTGGCCAAGTAATCATTCATCTTCCGTAATCAATTTTCATTGTTGGAACCCAATAACCATTTGTGGTGGACCTTTTTGCAACTTTGGTCTGGGCTTCCTCCTATCATGCTATGGCTCAATGGTTTTAGGTAGGAGAGTTAGGACCGGTTTGACTACAACACACCCCAAACCAGCTAGTGCGCAAACTAAAGCCTCTTTGCTAGAGTTTTGTTTGCATGCTCGTGGTAGAGGAAATTGTTACACAAGAGTTATGGTAGATAGGTATAATGTGACAACAATGAAAGGAAAAATACTTACTGTTAGCTAGAAAAGCAGGGAATCCTAAATGAAATAGATGAAAGAGCGGTACAACAATATAAATGCAGTATAAATAAGATGATAATAATAAAGGAGAAAAAACACCAATGCTTAATCAATAAAATGAAAGAATAAATGGTCAGTGTACCATGCTTGGTTGTTTTATGAAGTTAAGTCTAAGAAGGGAACCACTTCTTTAATATGGGTAACTCCACAGAAAGATCCTATTACGGAAATTAACCATTTTAAGATAATGGACCTAAATGGTTTATGCTCCAATTCCTTAATCCTTACTAAAGGGTAGGCTTTTAGTAGGAGAGAAGTGATTAGCCTATCGGTGCATGACTGCTATCACACTCTTACCTACTCTCTTTTTTTCTTTCTAACTCATTCTTTTTCTTTCTAAGTTTTCTACTTTATTTTTTTATTTATTTATTTTTTCTTGTGGGGTTGCTATGTTCTCTTCTGCCTTCCTGTTGTTCTTTGTTTCGTTCCACTTTTTGTGCACGGCGGAAGACTTTTTTATAATGTTTGCCGTGATGGATTTTTACTATTTTATCCTTTAACCGCTTTTGTCTGGGTGTGAGTGTCCTTCCAGATCACCTACTGGTTTGTCAACTGCCCAGCCAGCACTACTTACCTGTGTTGGCCGTTCGACATCTCATTACCAGACAAAGAGTTTTATTTTGTTTGTTTGCTCATCGTGGCATTCCCATTCGGATTGGGGTGGGCATTCTCTCTCACTATCCCTCATGGCATGTACCTAGTGATTATAATTCATCCTTCTCTCTTTTAGGTGATATGTCATCCTAGCAGGACATTTCCTTCAAAAGAGTTTGAGCGGGAACTCCAAAATAGGCTCTCCCCTTTTCCCCACTGTCAAACCATATCCTCTCTTACCTCTGACCCATAGCCCACCACCAAGGTTGTCAAAATCGGGATCTTACGTAAGATCGTGAGAGGTAGTTGGGATCGTGAATCGTAAGATCGGATCATAAATCGTAAGATCCTATATATTTTCATATTTATAGCAAAAAAACACATTGATAATGACTTTGTATATTGAATAATCAAATAAAGTATGAATTTATCCATAAAAAAACAAAGATTTGCATTATATAATGTAATTTGCATGTCTTACATTGCTACGTCTATACAAACGAAACAAATGTATTTACGTTTTGACCCAATGTATCTAAAAAGTTCAATAAATGTTTAATTAACAACCAAATACCAAAATATTTATCAACAATATGGAAATATTTTCCAAGTTCTAAGTTCCAAGTTTAAAATCCAAAATAAGTTATCAAATGGAAACTAGCTAACTAAAATATGAAATCCAAATGCAAGATTAATATTAAGGTGAAGTGAATATTTAATTATTCTCATTATAGGGTTTTTATGACCACTGTCCTAATCATCATCAACCATTTTATCATCTATGTAGACATTGTATATTTGTATAGTAGAGCTGCAAAAAAAGATCCAACTTCACACTCAACCATTCAAGTTATACCACTCAACAACAATTACAAAGCGTGCTCAAAAAAATCAATCAATCAATATACAAATACAAGCATACTAATAAAATTATATATAAGAAAAACATTTTAGTAATATTATAACACAAATTAGTATATTGATCAAACAAATTTAACAACATTATAGCTTAAAATGTAGCAAAGCCAATATAAATTCTTCATTTAGAAATGATGAAGCATTCCTTTATTTTTATTATAAGTGAACTAAAAACTAGAAAATGTTTGCTTAAGGTAACATAATTTTATAAAAAAATAAAATAAAAAGCCATTCCATCACAACATAGAAAAATAAAAACCCTTAAAGTTTCATTAAAACCAAAAATTTATCCCTAAAAAAAAAAAAAAAAAAACCAAAAACTGATGTTTTGGTAGGATCGGTAGAATCGGTAGGATCCCATACGATCTTATACGATCCTACACGATCCTACATATGATCCTAGCATTTTTACGATCCTAATACGATTTTAAACGTTTTGGTGAGGTGGGATCGTAAAATCGTGCGATCCTACGATTCAGATCACGATTTTGACAACCATGCCCACCACTCTTGTATTGGTTGGATACAAATTGGTGGTGCCTGAGCCTTGTGTGAGCTCCACTTCCATGTGTCCATAGCTTGTCTGCTGCTCATACGTTTGCCATGACTTGAAGGCTCGTCTGTACATTTTGTTGCTCGTTCTTGACCTTTTGTGGCGTGAATGGTTCCTTGAGCCTTCGTTCTTTATGTTATACTTCCTTCTGGGGCTGGGCCTTGCTTGATTATAGGTTATTCCTTCTCTAATCCATTCTTTGCCCTTTTCGTGGATCTGCTAGTACTTCTGTCATGCCATTCTGTCGTTCCTATTGTGCTATTGTTTGGCCGGTACTTGCTGGGCCTTTTTTGGGCCTGTTGTATGCTTTTATTTTGCTTAATTCCAATGGCCCAATATTATCATTGGGCTGGTATTTATGCTATTTTGAGCTTCTTTGGCCCATTCCATTGCTTCCGACTTCCGGCTTCCTTGGCCCATCTCATTCTTTTGGGCATCCTCAACCTATTTACTTTCCTTGGGTATCCTCGACCCATTCCAATTCTTTACTCTCATGGGCCTTTGCTAAGTCTTTAGGCTTCCTCAGCCCAAATTTCCATATCCTTTACTTTTGGGGTTTATGAGCTTTCCATCAACTCCTTACTCACTTAATTCATTACTTCGGTCCTCTTTGACCCATTCTTACTTGCTTTCTATTTCCCATAATGCCCATGGGTTTACTATTTCTTTCTTTGGGCTCCTATAGGCCCGCTTACTTTCCTTGAGGTCCATTTGCTATTTTTTAGGCCTATGATCTATTATTTGTCATTCGAGCTTAATGGTTTTCTTCTCAATTTACTAACTCTTTTCCTCTCATATTGTTGGGTTTTTTCCTACTATTGGGTCTCATTGCCAAAGTGGGCATCAACACCATTCAACATTTTTTTCACTATTCTCCTAAGTATTTAAAATTTAAGATTTTAGCAAAAATCTAAACTTTGAAACTATGAAAAAGTAAGAGGTAGAAGAGGGGGAAAAAATAGTGGAGGCTTTAGGATATGTAAATCTAGACTATGTAGAAGTAGTTTGTTGTTTAAAGTAGGATATGTTTTTTTTTTGTAAAATTGTTACAGTTTGGTGTCTTTTTTTTTTTTTCCCTGATGATGTTAGATTACTTTATTCAAAATGAGATTTTTTTTTCTTCTTTCTTCTTAAATTACTATGTCAAGGCTTGGTTCAATGGTTTGTTTAAAGTGAGCTTGGGAATTGCTTCTTTGTTTATTTTCTTATGCAAGAGGGGGCAAAGACTTTCAGTAAGTTGCAGACCTTGAGGCAAAGACAAGCTACTTGGAGACCTTTTAGGAGTCAGGGGGCAACTACCCCCTCTCGCTCATTCATTTTCTGTGCATCATCAAATATAATAATTGAGATTAAAATTTCAGCTTAGCATTATTTGTTTTTCTATAATAAAATCAAAAGTATAATGAAATTTCGAATTTGGAGAGAGAGAGAATACTCGTTATGCTACCCTCTCACCTCCCATCTTGTTTCCTCTCTTCCCTCAACTAGACATGTGATTACAATTAAGAGTTACTAAAAATAGTAAAGTCATTATGGAGGTGCATTTGTAGGTTTTGTATCATCAATCATCTATTTCAAGTGAAGAGTAATGTTTAGTTCAATTAGTAAAATCGTTGATGGTTGAATAAGAGATCTAAGATTCAATCTCTGCCTACACCAAAAACTAATTAGTGTCTTAGTATGATGATAAAGAGTTATCATCAGGAGCGGACACTATAAGTTGAAATTCTCTATCTTAAAAAAAGAAAGAAAGAATGCATTGTATCATCTTTGGTTATTATGTAGGTATTATAACACACATTACTTGATATTATGTTTAAGAAAAGTGTAGATGCTCATTTTTTAGAAGCCCAGCAGGAGGAAGAAGCCCAAGCCCAACAATATGGGCAGAAGAAAGTGGGATGGAAAAACCATTAAGCCCAAGCGGCAGGAAATAATGGATCATGGGTCCATAAAGCAAACAAATGGACCTTGAAGAAGTAAATGGGCCTAAAAAGCCCCGGAAAGAAAGAAATAGCAAACCCATGGGCAATATGGATGTAGAAAAGTGAGAATGGGCCACAATTGCCACAGTAGGCCTAAAGCAATATAGGCAAAAGTAAGGGGTAATGGAGAATCCATGAGCCCCAAGGATGAAGTATAAAGTACTTGAGCCAAGGAAACCCAAGGAGTTAGTAAAACCCCACGGGAGGCACAGAATTAGAAAGGGGTAAGGATGCCCCAAGAAAGTAAACGGGTCAAGGACGCCCAAAAGGAAGTAAGCGGGACGCGAGAGCCCATAAGTAATGTAGTAAAAGGCCTAATGAGTCTATTGGGCCATAAGAAAAGGGATGAACAGCAAGCCTAAGGAGGCCCAGCAGTCCCGGGTCACGTAAGCATCACGGCAGGCATGGTAGAATAATATGGCAAGAAGTAATAACGAGGCTAAATGATAGAACACAGAGAAGGGCATAGGAAAGGAAGCCCATAGTCAGACAAAGCCCAACAAGCCATGAAGAATGAAAAATCAATAGAGCAACCCACGCCGTAAAAAGTCAAGAACAAACGACAGAATAAACAGACGGACCTTCAGACCACGGCAAGCGCATAAGCCGTAGACAGATTTTGGACGAGTATGGACGTAAGGCATCCGTAAGGCCCAGACACCACCAACATGTACCCAGCCAATACAGGAAGTGGTGAGTCATGGGTCAGAGGTAAGAGGGCATGATCTGGTAGTGGGGAGGGGGAAAACCTATTTTTGTGTTTCTTGCTCATGTTATTTTGGAGGCAGTGTCTTGCTAAGATGACATATTACCCAAAAGAAGCAAAGCTGAGTTGGAACCACTAGGTGCATGCCATAAGGGATGGAGAGGAAGAGAGTACTCACACTGTGGCAAGTAAGAATGCCATGGCAAGCAAGAATGCCATGGCAAGCAAATAAATAAAATAGTCTTCTTTGTCTAGTGAGGTGGAGTGGCGCGACCAGCACAGGTAAGTAGTGCTGGTTGGGCGACTGACCAATTAGTAATAGTCAACAAGGACGCCCACACCAGACAAAGACGGTTAAGGGCTAAAATGGTAAAAGTCAGCCGTATCTGGCATTATATAAGGAGCCCTTACTATGCACGAAAGGGGAGGAGCGACCTCTGAGGATAGAATCACCATAACTAAGAAAAACACCGAAAGATAAAATGAAGATAAATGAAGGAAAGAATTAGAGAGAATAGAAAAAAAAGTAAAAAACGGAGAGAACAGAGTGGCAAGCATGCACCAAATAGGTTGATCCCCCCCTCCTTCTCTGACCCATGTTCTCTATAATGGCAAAAGACCTCTCTAAGTACAAGTCATTTAGGCCTGCCCCCTCAAAATAGTTAATTTCTTCCCTGGAGAGATTATTCGCATTGAGGAGATGGTTCCTTTCTTGACTTAGACCCAACAACATAACTTGATATGGCAGACTGACATTTTTCTTTTAATAAGCTTATTGCTACTCGTTCTATACTTATCATTTGTTGTTATTTCATAAAACGAGTATTCATTATCAAAACCCATTATTTACTTTTGTCTGAATAGTAAAAGAATTTCCATTATTGTCTTTATTGTATCTGTCTGCCGTGGCTATTATGACAGCTCTGCCTGCCATGGGCATATGATAAAAATCTTGGCAAACGGGGGCATCGTTTATGCACAAGTCGGACCAAGGAGGATTGCCATTGGGCTTGATCCAAAAAACTTTGGGCTTAATGCAGCAGAAGGCGGCCTAGCCAACATTTACAAAAAAGGACCCCACAGAAGGAAACCTAAACTTGCTTGTGAGTCGTGACTAGAGATAGACCAAAAAAAAGAAAAAGAAAAGCAAAACCACTTATCATTTAATTTTACTAGATCAATCAATATATAACCCATATTAATATTTTTGGTTAACCTACTCATTATTTTATTTTTAGAGCAAATTTTGAACTTTTGAGTTTAACCTAACCAAGGGCTTTGAAATGGATCATCATAAGACTTTAGGCACGCCTGGGGGAAGTACTACCCTTAACATGGGCAATTACAAATTGACAAATCTCCTCGTATTGTAAGAACTAACACACTGCGCTGAAAGATATTAGATTATTGGCAAACTAATTGAAATTGCAATTGATCCAATCCTATAGCCCTAGCCTAATTTGCCTATAATTTAAAGGATTTTGGTTACAAAATATGAAGAATTTTGGAATATACTTTGTATGGAAGGAGATTGGTAGAGAATGAGGGAAGGAAAAACAAAAGAATACCATAGCGTCACTCCATCCTTTACAGTCTCCTATCCTCTCTTCCTTCATTCAAATATAGGATTATGGTTAAGAGTTACTGTTGAAACTAAAAAGAAAAAAAGAAAAAGAAACGTGTCATTAAAAAAAAAAACTCACTTCATGACTTGTGGACTACATTTTAGGATAAGACCAGAAGTATAGTCATCTACAAAAAGGTGATATATGTACGTGAGGTGTATCTAAACTAAATCTCTACCTTGAACATGTGAAGTGAAATGCTACCTCGTTAGCTAGTCTGACATTACCTAAAAGAAAGGGCTAAAGTGAGAAAAATAAGGGCTAAAGGAAAGGTGGGCATACCATTATCAAAAAGTAAGTTTACCATTGTGCATAAAAAAAAAAAAAGAAAAAAAAAAAAAAAGGAAGATAGAGGTGGTGTTTGGATCCAGCTTAATGTTGATGCGTTTTCAGTTTTCATGTTTTGCATTTTTTTTTTTTTTCGATTTTGCTGCGGGGGGACAAGGGGTGTAGGCGTGTACTGTATGTGTACTGTATACACACTATACATATATTGTTTATGTACTTTTTTAGTAATTTTTTATTAAAAATAGGTCCCGCAATACTATTCACATATTAAAAAATTATTTTACTACAGTATTTTCAGTTTTCAATTTTCAGCAATAAGCTCTATCTAAACAGACCCAAAGAATGAAATTAGGCCACGACAGGAACATTAAAAAAAAAAAAAAGAGGCCACGGCAGGAACAAAAAATTGAATAAAAAAAGAAAAAGAGATCACGTGAGCTGCCTAGTTCCTATGATAAGAAAATTCTAGAAACAAAACAAACCGAAAAGCTGAAAGGTGGGAGATGGCATGAACACGTGAAAGAAGATAATGGGCCATAAAAATTGCCCATTAACCGGTCAGTTGAAAAAAATAGGGTGGGAACAGTTTCTCAAATTTCTCTATAAATAAGGAGCCTTCAGTAAGCGAAAAAAAAAAAAAAGGACAGGTGATTCTAGGCAATTGGCCACAATTGGCCAACAATATAGTTAGTAGGCACCGAAACGAAACTATATACTATACTAGCATCTCGACTTTCAAAGAGTCGATTTTGGGTTATAAATCGACTCTTTGATTGTCGATTTTCATGGCATGATTTGGTCTGATGTGGCAAATTTTCAACGTAACTGCCACTTGGAAATCGAGTTTTAGAGACTCGATTTCCACTCTTTATGTAAAATGTTATGCTATCCTTTGCCTCCTCTCTCTTTTCTTTTTCACCTTTCTCCCCTCTCTCTCCGCTCTCACCTGATCTGCACTCCTTCTTTTTTTTTTTTTTTTTTTTTTGGGTTTGATGGATCCAGGCGGCGCGAAGGCAGCGCGACCTGGACGCGACCTGGGTTGCGCTGCCTGGGTCGCGCCCAGGTCGCGCGGCCTGGGTCGCGCTCCCTGGGTTGCGCCCAGGTCGCGCGGCCTGGGTCGCGCTCCCTGGGTTGCGCCCAGGTCGCGCGGCCTGGGTCGCGACCCAGGTACCCAGGCGGCACTGGGTTTTTTTTTCTCTTCTCTTTCTGCGATCTGGACTCTGGACTCTGATGAGATGGTAAGTGTGAAAGACTTAGATTTTTTTTTTGTTTTTTTGGCTTGTAAATCGAGTCTCTAAGACTCGATTTTCAAGTGGCAGCCACGTAGATAAGATTGCCACATCAGACCAAATCATGCCATAAAAATCGACAATTAAAGAGTCGATTTATAGCCCAAAATCGACTCTTTAAAAGTCGAGATGCTAGTATGGTATATAGTTTCGTTTCGGTGCCTACTAACTATATTGTTGGCCAATTGTGGCCAATTGCCTAGAATTACCGAAAAGACACAGGCAGAGATAGAGAGCATCAAGCAAATAAGGAATATACAACATTAGGTGGAGATTTTATCAATCCCTTTCTTCTTTAAATCTTTCCCTCTTCCTCCTCTTCAAATCAGAATTTTTGTTGGGTAATGCAAATAGCATCGGGTTTCATGGGGAATTTCTAACTCCAAGCATGAAGCCTTAAATATGAGTCTTTGACTCGTGACTCCTATTTGTACATTACCAAATAAAAATTCTCTCAAGTTGTGGTTCATTGTTCTTCTTTAATAGAGTCTTTGACTCTACTTCATCAATGGAGTATTTGACTCTACCTCATTAATGAAGTTCTTGACTCTACAAAAATAATGGAGTCTTTGACTCTATCCCATCAATAGAGTCATTGACTCTACAAAATTAATGGAGTCTTTGACTCTACCCTATCAATGGAGTCTTTGACTCTCTCCCATTAATGCAGTCTTTGATTCTGCCATATTAATCATGACGAATTCTTTAGGATTATTAATTCCTTAGTCAAAATTAGAGTTAATAATTCCTAAAATAAAATGACCATAAAAATTGATTTAAGGAAATTTTTTCCAAATGTGTTCTCAATGATTAAATTGCTTCAAATGACTTTTCTTAAATTTGGGAATTTCAATCAAAATGTCATTAAATTCCCTACAAAGAAGCAAGTGAAAGAAAGAAAAAATTGCTTGGATATTTAATTTCTTAAAGATAGAATCCTTAGTTCAATTTCCATAAAAATATGGTCCATAACTTATCCTTGAGATTAAAATCAATTGTCTCACCCAAATTTAAAATTTGTGACAATACTTAATTAAACACCAAGTATTGACTTAAAAATCCATAATTTAAAATTGGACAAAACCATAATTGAGACTTTAAATCTAAGATCTCAAATTAAGAACTACGAAGTGACTTGATCCCCGCTAAGAGTACGTAGGCAACCTAAGCAAATTATTAGGTGCAGCCACAAATAAATAAAAACACATATCCCCTCAAACATAAAATAATATAAACTCATGTACAAAGATAATGTGGTTGGAATCAAAGGGTTTTCCCCTGAAATAAAGGGTTGTAATTAAAAGATACATTATCTTGAATGGGCATTACTTACATCAATAAAACTCATATGCCAAAAGGCTTATGGGTGAAGTTATGTTTGATAAATTGTTAAACATAAGTCGACGACGTTTGTTAAACATAAGTTGACAATGTTTGTTAAATATAATTTGACAATATTTGTTAAACATGATCTAACATTTATTGTTAACAATTTTCGTCCACGGTTACTAAAAAGAGTAAGGTTGTTATGGAGGCATATTTGTCTCTTTTATCATTAATTATCTATTTTGTGTTGAAGAATAATTTTGAGATCAATCGATGCACCACATGGCATCATCTTTTGTTATCACTTTACTATCACACATATTAATCATAATTAGTTTTAATGAAACCTTAACTCACACATGACAAGAAATAAAAGCAAAACCACATACTACCTATGAGGTAAAGTTTGGGTCCAATGTTCTTGTGCATTGGATCCAACACAATGCGGATACGTGACAAATTTTGGACATGTATTCGTATTGTGTCAAGTCAAATGCAGTGTAGTACTAAACTCAAGCCGTGTCCCTCTCTTTTATTCCATTTTTTGTTTTTTGTTTTTGTTTTTGGTGATAAGTCTTTTATCCCAAATTGTTAGTCTTCTATTTCATTTTAAGATATACCAAAGTGAAGTTTACTTAGGAAATTTAAATAAAATTTTCAACATACCCGTTACTATATATTAAAACCCTACATATCTCTTTTAAGAGATCAACCAAATCAAACCTTTTTCTAAGTACTAAAGTATTAATTACTTAGAAATGTCACTTAAAAAAAAAATTGAAGCAAAATATAGCCCATTTTAATATTTTTGAACCATCTAATCATTATTTTAGTTTTGGGACAAATTTTGAACATTTCAAATGTAAGGACCAAAAATTCTCTCAGCCCAAGCCCACTTAAAATAGTGAGCTTGCAGGATTCAACTTAAACCCAATCAATAAATTTTTTAGAGAGGAAATCAAACAATAAGAGAGGGCTTAGCCCGAGGATGAGAATAAGGGAAGAAGACCTTGTTTTATAAAATATGTAGGTCAGTACATTAATACAAGCTTGCTCGAGTAGGCCAAAGTTACATAGTGAAATACTTTATTCATGTTCTTTTCTCTACGATTTTTTTTCAATGATTTTTGTTTCGTCCGAATCACTTTCTTTGTAAACCTTCTTTTCCTTATGTACTCTCCCCTATTTCACATCTTGGCCATCCATCCCTTCCTAACTAGTCTCCCCTCATGACACTTGTCTCTTTTTCCATTTAAAGAAGGTGGTGGAAGGAGTCTGCTTAATTGTGACTTGCACTATTCAAGTCACTTCATCATCAATGTAGCTGATAAAGCTGTTGCCCACCATTTAATGCGGAGGCTACAAGTTGCCTTTAACTAGAAACTTCCCCTATGATCTTTGATTCTCACTTGGTACGCCTCAAAATACTTTTGACTTATCTCTTCACCTCCCCGAGCAACCCTCCTCTTCGGGCCTATGGCCTATGGTATTGTCACCCCACATGTGACTCTTAAACTTCAGCCTCAGTCCTCAAGCACTCACATCCAAAATATTAGATTATTTTTTAACCTTAAATAAAAAAATTATTGAACTAAAAATTGAATCGCAATTGGTTCCAACCCGCCCTTAAAAATCACTCTTTTAAACTTGCATAGAGAGACTAGAGTTCAACCGTGCCCGTGGGTTTAAGCTATTTCAACTGGTAAAATCTCTGATAGTTGATTAAGAGATCTGTGATTCAATTTCCGCCTATACCAAAAACTAGTTGGTGTCTTGGTCTAATGATAAAAAGCTAAGAGCAAACGCCATAGGTTGAATTTCTCTCTCTAAAAAAAAAAGGTTCAAACGTGCCCATAAAAATCACTATTTTTTATCGCCACGGTATTCGCGGGTGTGCAGCCAACCCGCCGACCCACCAAAACCGACTCGTCTTGACCCAACTCACTGGGTTGGATTGGTTTTTAAGGCTTGGTGAGTTGGATTGGGTTACAAATTTTTTTTTGATAGCAGGTCGGGTTGAGTTTAGGTCATATAATATATATTTAATATATTTAAAATATATTATATAATTAATAAATATTTTTAAATAACCAGCTCTTCCTCCTATCCTATATAAAAATCAATATTAATGTATATTAGTTTATATATTAATTTTTAATTGAATTAAAATATTGATTCCTATATTAATATATATTTTATATATTAATTCAAGTGACATGTGTGATATATATTTTTTCTACTTAATTTAATAATAATAATAATAAATTATCAAACTTATGGGTTCAACTCTACGGATTAGTTGTGTCGAAGGAATTAAAACCATGCACGCCCTATTCGGTAGCACTATAAGTAGGATTCTCACCCTTACAATTTCTCTCTACTCTTTTTATGCGCATATAAAAAGGGAACTCCAGAGCCATCGTCTCGCTTGGCTTTTTAGGGTTTTACTATTCCCCTTTCTTTATTCTCTGCCGGTTAGGCGAACCAAAACTCCGTTGTTTCATCGATCGGAACCATGTCGTCGTTGAAGAAGATCACCCTGAAGAGCTCTGACGGTGAGGCTTTCGAAGTGGAGGAGGCGGTGGCGCTCGAGTCTCAGACGATCAAGCACATGATCGAGGACGATTGCGCCGACAACGGAATCCCCCTCCCGAACGTGACGAGCAAGATCTTGGCCAAGGTCATCGAGTACTGTAAGAAGCACGTTGAGTCCACCTGTTCCGATGAGCGCACCTCCGACGAGGATCTCAAGGCTTGGGACATCGAGTTCGTCAGGGTTGACCAGGCCACCCTGTTCGATCTCATTCTGGTATATCTTCCCTTTTTTACCCTTCTAGCTTTCAGATTTGGATCTGAATAGATGTTAGGGTTTCGCTATTCTGAATATGCGATTTGAGGGATTTTTGTCAAATTTTGCTTCTATAATCGTATTTTTTTAGAGTATTCTGAATGTTAGGGTTTCGAAATTTTGAGAGTTTTGATAATTTTTTTAAAGATAATTATTTGAAGTGCCTGATTGTGGTTATGTTTGTGTATTATTTTCTTAGGGTTTGTGAAAATTGGTTTGTTCGCTGTTTATTGAATTGTATTCTTTCTTTTTAATTTGTTGTCAAAGATTGGTTCTTTTAATGCGATGATTAAGGTTCGGCGAGTTACCGTGAGTATGAATCAGAGTTGATTTTGAATTTGGTTTTTGATACAGAGTTAGCGTTTTTTTCCTTGTTATGACCATGATAGTGATTTTGATGCCTATTCCCGTTGCTTTGTTGTATTGTTTGCTAATGCAAGTACCGAAAGAGTATTGTACTTTGAGACATTTATTATTTGTGCAAGAGGCCATATTGTTTATAAACAAAGGTGAGATTCTTACTGATGCGTTATGTGCTTACCTTATTTTCGAGAAAAAAAGAGAGATATTTGGGTTTTGTTGATCCCTTTGCCAACTTGGGTTGTAGTTTAGCTTTGCATTTTGGGGGGAGGGGAACTGAAATGTGTTATTTCTTTGTTTAACATGGATTGTTCTAGTACTTTTCTATGACTAGTGACATTCTTTTTGTTGATCTTCTTTATGGTAATTTGATTATGTTTGTCTTTTATCTTTGAAGTTTCCTTTTCTTTGAGATGGAATACTTGTTCAGTTGTCTTGTACTCACTAATCCATCGTTTACACATTTGGTAAATTGAGTTTGTTCAATATTGTTGAATTCTCTCAGGCTGCAAACTATTTGAACATCAAGAGCCTTTTGGATTTGACATGCCAGACCGTAGCAGACATGATCAAGGGTAAGACACCAGAGGAGATCCGCAAGACCTTTAACATAAAGAATGACTTCACCCCTGAGGAAGAGGAAGAGGTTCGTAGGGAGAATCAGTGGGCATTTGAGTGATGTACTGGTTGATAAGTTGGAGTTAAACTCAAACAAAAATGTGTTTTTATGGTGTAGTATGTGGGCTTATATCATATTAGTAATAGTTATTCGGACTTTATCTTTCTCTGTTTTAAGTACTCTCTTGCTTGAAATTGTGAGCGCTTTAAAGTGTAAATAATATTCAGATTTTGATGGGGGCATTGGTAGCGGTTGGTCCTGCTATCAATCTTACCATCAATTCAATGCTTTATATTGATTTGTTGTGATTTTCTGGTTTTGGGTAGGGATGTATGTGTCCGTGGTCTCATGAATCTCTCTACATGAGGTCCTCAAAGACCTTAGATGCCGGGCATTGTGATTTCCTTGGTTGCTGGTAAACAATGCATCTTTCTGCATTTGACAGCTATCCATGTGTGTGTGGACTTGGATTCATGTAAATCTTATTCAAGGGAAGATAGCATGCTAAGATGTTGAATGGCATGGACTCATAGATTGGATTCAGTTTCTCTGTTTCATAGGTGTTTAATAGGTCTGTAGGGAAACAAGGACTGATATAGGAAGAAGATAATGGCTGGACGTGATTAAGGTTTTGGTACTCTGGGAATATTAAGAAAGTTATGACTTGTGAACAAGGATAAAGCTTTAGGTGTTAAACTTAGGGGCTGTTTAGTAAGTTGTTTTGAGCAACAGTTTTCAATATTTAAATAATATTACATGTATTTTTTTGCACTTTTTTGCTTACACGTATTTTCAAAAAATATAAACAACGTTACTAGAATAATATTACCAAGTGGTCCCTTAAGTTTTTAAAATTGACTTGAGCCTTTCATGATTTTATTTATCAATGGAGTTGTATACAAATATTTTGTATACAAATATATGGTGATATATTTTTCAAGGGGCAACATTTATTAGCTTGTAACATTTAGTAGTCACATGTTGGAATTTAAATGGGAGCATAAAATACACCAGATAATGGAAAAGTTCTATATGGTTTGATTGGTTCAGAGGTTTCTATTATGTTAATGGGAAAAGTTTACCGTTTGGTTTAGAAAATATTTTTCTATTATGTTAATGGGAAAAGTTTACCGTTTGGTTTAGAAAATATTTTTAAGCTCCATTTGGATAGCTGATCCATGTCCTTGCGCCTGCATTTTTGTCCTTTTTTTTATTGTTTGATCGGCGCCACTTACATTGTTCATTGGATATGAATAGTGTATTAAGTACGGTACATTTAACTGTAAACAATAATTCAAAAATTATTTTTTTATTGCGATATGAATAGTGTATTTAGTACAGTAAATTCAGCAGTGAACAATAACTCAAATTATTTTTTTATTATTTTCAGTAAAAAGTTTTCAATTTTCAGCAAAATAAGCAGTATTCAAATACACACTTAGAGATTTTTTAATGAAAAAAGAAAAAATAAACTGATTTTTTTAATAATTTTTTTATACTTATCATAAGAGTGATGTGAAATTTTTTTTAAAATAATTTATTAACGAATTTTCTAAGAGCATATGTTTAAATACCACTTTAATTAATGGATCTTGATTCTTGCATTAACAACATCATGAGTATTCTTGTTTTCATCTAATGTGTGTCGTGGAAAGTACTTTATTCTTTTAGGCCGAAAAATAGAAATGGATCTTGCATTAACACCACTTGTTTTCATCTAATGTTAACTAAAAGTAACTTTTGTGGGGCCTCTTTTGTTCAAAAAGTACTTAATTATCTTGCGTAGCTGATGTACTAACAAAAGTAAGTTAACACAAAGTTAATTTTTATGACTTTTTCAAGTTATGGAGTATCATGTTAATATAATTATTTTTGAGGTCCACTTTACTTTGTAAGTACTTAATAAGTTCTTGATGTCTTAGATTTGAAGTTCTTGCCAGATGAATAATCCTTAGCCTACTAATGGGTAGTCCGAGCTCATGCTTGTTCCTACATATGCACAAAGAGAGACAACGTTAACGTCTTTGCTTCTTAGCATGGCTTGGATCAATTCATCCAGTATCTCATGAGGACAATGTTACCGTTACAAAAAGCAAAAAAATTTAGTATCGAAAATATACGGAAATAAAATAGCATGCAATTTCAAATAGAAAGGTTTACGTGAAACGTATGGTGGGGCAATTGCTTGAAGAAATTGGTAGATTGTCGCTTGTTTTAGCTTAAGTTGCTTTCCCTATTGGCCTATTTATATTGGAAGAAGGTTGGCTCGGATTGTGATCTATTGCACCGTGTAATTAACCATGTGGTGTGAGAGAGAGGTGCAAAAATGAAATGGTAAAAATTTGAGAGTTAAAATAATTTTTTTTTAAGAGTCGAGAGTAAAAGCAACTTTTACAACTTTTAATATCAATCATTGATTTTCTATTGCATGGTGCAATAGCCTTAGCTATTGCACCGGATCTCAATCTGGTTGACTCCACTCAGAACTCAGAAGAAAGGTTGTGTCTGCACATAAATGACAACACAACTTTCTACACAAGGGACAATGAGTTTGCTTGTGTAGATTGATTTCTCATTTCTCAGATGTAATTGAAACAATTGAGTCATTTGAGTATGTAATGGATCCATAATTACATGTTCCTTTGGGAAACTCTACTTGCCTTCAAGATAAATAAATCTCAAACTTCAAATTTGTCATTAGGCTGTGTTAATTATCCATGATACAATCTAAAACAGTCAAATAATATTACCAAATAATAGCCACTCGTTATTCTATTTTGACAACACTTTTTTTTTCTTTGTTTGAAAAGTATTATGACATAGCACTTAAAGGCTAATCTACTGGTAAAGTATACTTTTATTACAACAATACTAATTTAAAGAGTGTTTTGTCAAGTAGATGCTAAAAGCAATAAAGAGTATATAATTTCCATTTTCACATGAGAGTTCTATTATATCTATACTAAACAAGTAAGCAAACGAATTTATTAGCACTAAAAAAGGATACTGACAGTGATATTTGGGTACTTCCAAGAGCATCTATCATGATCAATCAAATCAACCACAAACTGAATCAAAAAAGTAATAACTATGTCCAAACCTCTCCGCACAACTACTTGCCGCGTGCAATTTTGGAGTTCGTTTGGTCAGAGATTTTTAGTAATGTTGTTATTTTGTGAAAATACGTGAGTAAAAAAATGTGTAAAAATACATGTAATATTGTTTAAACACTAAAAACCGTTGTTTAAACAACAGTACCAAACACTCCCTAAAGCTCTCTTTCACGGGCATCAGCCTAATGCCAAGGTAGTCTTGTTCCTAAGCAAGTCACAAATTTGTAGAAATCAATCAGTGTTTGCGTATTTAAGCACCAGGGCAGTGTTAAGGTATACAACTAGGTAACACTTTTTAAATTTGAAGCATTTCTAGGATGGAAAATTCTCATTCTTGTCGAAGGAGTTTGGCAGAAATTGATGAGACGAGATGGGATGGAATCGGATTTGTGGCAAAGAATTGGCATGGAGATTGAGTGTTTGCTAGTTGTTATAGTTGCTAGGTGGAACATTGGCCCAACATTAAGGGTTGCCCTTCATAAAACAATTTAATTTGGTTCTACCCAAGATGTTGCCTTTGTAAGAAGCAAGGAGGTGCAAGAACATTGCCTCCTTGGCAAGTCTCTTTTCGTCAGCATTGGATAATGTTGAGCAATTGGTAGATTGAGATGCATGTATTCTTTCATGCAGTTCCCAAGAGGATATATGTATATGGAATAGCCCTCTTGTTTAGTATTGGGATCATTGGTTTATGCCAAATGAGCTAGAATATTGTATAAAAACAACTTCAGCTTGAAACTTGGTCCAAGTGTTGCTGTGTTGGGAAACGTTGAGAAGCCGTCTTTCTTCTTTTAAATGTTCCTTAGAAGATGCCTCTTGCCCCCTAAGAAAACCTTCGTTGATTAATTTCCATATATCTGGATCAATCTTTCAAAATCCCTGCCAGAATCAAATTCCAGTTTTAGTTGGTAAAGAGAGAAAATTTTATATCAATGAATGGAGTCATGTTGTAATTGGGGGACGAAGAGTGCATTTCTCTGCTTTTGATGGTAGCCATAAGTGAGCGGTTTTGATTTGATTTTTTTGTAAATTTAGTTGCAGCTCCCATTTAGTTTCTTGCTTGCACTGTTTTTGTTGTTGGGTGTTGCAACTTTCGGTTGCTAGTGTTCTGATGTTTGTATAGTCGAATTCAAAAAGTTTGAATTTCATCCCATTAATATTTAAAAGGTGATAATTTAGCGTGAGTTTGGGAAGCACGTTTTTCTCTATTTAACTTTGTTTCAAGTGAGATTTTTCATCATTCTGGGTTTTGTTTTCAGAAAAGATAACAGTGACTTATTAGAGATTGCAGCCATTGATGTGTACTGGAAACTATAGGTGGCTTATTTACCATTTCATTCACCTATGGGAAGATTCTATATTCAGTAAAAAAAAATAATAAAGAGAAAATTAATAGTAAGGATGATGTATGTAAAAAAACCAATTTATTAAAATTAACTAAACAAGATCCTTTTTTCATATTTTATGTCTATTGATTGAAAAAAAAATTATATAATACCATATTTTTAGACCATATATATAATACTAGTATCATATTTCTTTTAGCCACAAAAAAAAAAAAAATACTATTAAGTTCTAAAAATATTACTAGGATCACGATCTCAATATCTCCATGCCGATTCAACTCTATAAATGACCCTAGGGCTATCTAATTCAATTTGTAGGTTTCAGTTAGCTCAACTAGTAAAATCTCTGATGGTTGAATAACAGATCTGAGGTTCAATTCTTGCTTATACCTAAAACCAATTAGTGTCTTGGTTTGATGATAAAGAGTTATCATTAAAAGCAGAAGTTGTAGGTTGAAACTTTATAAAAATAAAAATAAAAATCAATTCCATGGTTTGGCAATCCGTGATTGCAATTTTAACAACAATGCTAGTAAAAATCTATTTAGAAAAATTTGTGAAAATTATAAGTAATAAAAAAATCAAATTTTGAGAATTGAAATTTTTTTTAGTAAGGATTGAAGTAATTAAAATATCCTTGAAAGTCTTTTTTTTTCTCTCTCCTAAAATGGATTGAAGCAATTAAATTGCATCTTTCACAAATGAATGACCTTGCATTCTGCATCACGAAAATCCAAACAGATAATTAAACTAAAATAAAAATTTGAGGCAATTTATAACACAAAATAATTCAAAACTTAATCTCTTAATATTCATAAAAAAAATCATAAAAAGTCCTCTTTAGGAGGACTACACTTTTTCTTATCTAATTTTTCTCACGTATTAGCAAAAACGGCATCAATTGAGAGTAGCCTCTGTGACTTTTGTACATTAAAAAGGGTATCAATTGCTATCTCATATTAGACTTATTACCACCTTACTGATTATATATTTATTACTAGCTCATCACACTAAATTTTAGGATTTTGAAAATGGATAATTTTATGTGGAAGTTAAACATATATGAGGGTAAACTACGTATTTAGTCCTTATTCTTTATGTTATATTTTAATTTAGTCTCTAATCTTTCAATTGTGTCAATTTAACATTTTAGTGTCATGCCAATTTAGTCTCTATCTTTATCTTTTAGATGGAAAAGTACAATGTGTCAAACGGCTAAATAAAAAAGTAATATATTGTCACCTAGATTAACAATTGACGTCAACATTTAGTGTGCCAGCGATGCACTCCATTTGCCACGTAGACTATTTCCGTTCTTGAGATGACAATAGGGAGAAAAAAGATCGCTTTTTTGATTTTAGGGACTAAAAGCAGTGAAAATAAAATATAGGGACCAAAACATGAATCGCGTGAAAATGTAGAAACGAAAATGTGGTTTTCTCCCTTTTTTTTTGTTGTATTTTTTTTTGGGTTAAAAAGAAATATGTAGTTTTTTTTTTTTTTTGTAAAATACTATTTTGATTCCTAAACTTTACGAAAAGTGTGTTTTTCATCCCTAAACTATTAAAAATGTTTTATTTATGTCTTTAAACTTTATTAAAAATTTGTTTTTCATCCCTAAACTATTAAAAAAAAATTCTTTTTTCATCCTTATTTTTGTCTCTATACTATTCAAAAAATTCTTTACAAAGTTTAAGAATGAAAAAAGAACTTTTTAAAATTTAGGGACGAAAAACAAATTTTTAGTAAAGTTTAGAGAACAAAATAGTATTTTACTGTTATATATATATATATATATATATATATAAAACACTAAAAAAGTAAGGGCACGTTTGGTACACTGTAATGATTATTACATGGGAATAGGAATAAGTATTACAAGGAATACATTAAGTTGGAATGTAATAAGTATTACTATTCATTAGTTTGGTGACCATTTAGAAATAGAATTCTGAATATGTATCTACAATTTAGTAGAGTATTAAAAAAAGGTGTAATTAAATTATTTTTAAGTCAAATTTCCTAAAATACACTTATTTTAGGGTGTTCAAAATAGAGCTAATAATTAACAATAAGGAAAATTTATTTTCTTTCCTTTTGAAGATGTGGTAACTAATGGTTTTTTAGGAAATTTTTTAAAATAGTTATTACATAAAGTGAAGGAATAGATATTCAGCACTTTTAATAAGGAATAGTTATTCCTCATTTTGAAGAATAGCTATTCATAAGGAATAGCTATTCATTGTAATAAAAACATAACCAAACAACCGAATAGTCATGCCATAGGAATATCTATTACATTACAGTGTCTATTACAGTCTACCAAACATGCCCTAAGTGGATAAGAAACATGAGTTTAGTGAGATTTTAAAATGGAACACAATTTTACATAATTATTTTCGTAAGTGAATAGGATATATATATATATATATATAAGCAATAAAAAAAACAATTCGTAATTTTAAGAGTATTTTTTTTTATGGAAAAGATTGTTATGTTTTTTTTCCAAAGAAGCATACGAACATATGTTTTAATTTTTCAAATAATTTTTTTTTTAAAAAATCTACTTTATACGTGGATAAAGTAATTTAAAAACTAATAGGAGAATGATTTTGTTTTGTGGGCAATATTTTAATGGGTGTTAGAGATGTATTTTTACCGAATTATTTTTTACTTTTGTCTCTACCTAAACCTAGGGAAGTATGTGTATTGTTGAACTAACCAAATGTCTAACTTAAACAAGGAAATCTCTTAAATAAGAGTGTATATATATATATATATATATAGAATAATCCTACATATACAAACTATATTACAAAAATTTTTACAAACTGCTAAAATGGTGAGTGATTATTAGTAAATGAAAAATGATATTAATGGTGGACTTACATTAAAACTAACAAGAGGTTAGTAATATCACCATTTTGTAAAAATATAGTAAAATAGTTAATGGTTGTAGTATTACATATACACACACACACACATATATATATATATATATATATATATGACACTTATCACTACCACATTAACAAAAATAAAAAAAACATTCTTCTAAAAAAAACATATTAATGAAAAAAAATGTAAGAACATAAAAATAATTAATGTAATATAGCAAAACAAAAACCGGTGGGGGCAAGCATAAAATTATCTTACGCGCGGCAATGGAATTTGAATGTGTATCTGTATTGTCTTATATATGTTTGTCAAAGCCAAATATAAGTCGGTTTGGAATACAGAATACTACTTGAATTCGGTAATAGTTACTTGCCGACTTATATAGTTATATTTATGGGGCACAAGCACAACACTGTAAGTTTACACACAAGAAAATCTCAGTATACAGTGGGATTGGAAATCAAAGGCGAGCCAGACAGAGTCAGTGTCTAATGAGTAATGAGTAATGAAGATGAAGGTGGGTTTTCGATTTGATCCGAGGGATGAGAATTTGATAAACTTTTTGAAGAACAAGATAAAGGGTCATCAACAGCGTCACTTGAATCATTTTGTTGTCAAGAATTGTGAGGTATATGGCGAAATTCCTCCATGGGAAATATATGATTCTCATACACACTATCATTTACACACCTTCCATCGAAAACTCTTCGTGTTCGCCAACCTCAAAACAACCGGCAATCGTGTGTGCAGGGCTGCCTCTTGTGGAACCTGGCTCGCAAAAAGCAAGCCCAGAAGAATCCTTGATTCTCAGAGAAATCTTATTGGGATCGACAGGATGCTCAATTTTAAGGCCAAGGATCATGATTCGAGCAAATTCAATAAGACTGATTGGGTAATGCACGAGTTCTCCCTTGCAAATCCAGAATCTCCAAGAACCAACACAGTCCTCTGTGTCATCTATAAACAAAATAAAGGGTCACTTTATGAGGATGACAATGGAAGAGTTTCTACTGCTGCTGCTGAAGAGGTCTCAAGCTTCAATACAACTGCTGTGATGTCACTTGAACAAGAAGAAGCCGCCCAAGCCCAGCAACACAGAAAAAGACTGTGCCTTGAGCCTAATGCTTGCCCTGATGCTGATGTTTATACGCATGAAGAACTTGCTGCAAGGTTGGATCACACATATTCCGATGAAGCATTGAGCCAAATATTTTCTGATTTACCACCCTTGGTTGAACTATGCAGTCAGTCCGAATCTGACCCTGTTGCTTATGCTGATCTGATGAAGAGACTGCTGCATTAATTGCTTATCTGACACTACCAGATGAAGCATGGAGTTGAATCTTTTGTCGATGAGATTGTTCTGGTCTTGGATAGATTCTTTTTCTTCTCTTTTATAGTCTTGCACAGATTGTTTGTTCTTCTCTTCAGTTCTTTATTATTATTTTTTTAATCTGAATCAATGGTGTAATTAGATGACCAATCTTTGGAACTCTAGCATATTTCTCAAGTAGTCAATAGCTTATAGTTAGCATATCTATTTGTGAGTTCATTTAATTTACGTAATATCAATAAAATTTTCACTTTTCGAGTAACATTATTGTCTGTTGCCTTTTGTGAATTTTTTTCTTATTATTGAAATGGTTCACAAACCTTCTTATTAACAAGGTGGAATTTAAATTTGTTCCCTATGCCACCCCATAGAAATCCCTCTACAACTTCTCAATACACATAAAAATGTTGAAAAAAGGATAAGGATGCAGGGATGGACCCAGGATTTCAAGTTAGGGGGGGATGCAAAAAAAAAAAAAGTATAAGCACAAAAAAAAAAAGTAGTACGTGATTTCTAATTTAAACCCACTACTAAATTACTTTCTTACTCTCCAATAAACAAAGCATTTCTATATTAAAAAAAAAAATCCATATTAACATTCATATAGTACTAAGAAATCAGCATCCATATGTTTTGGGCTGAAGGTTAACACGAGTTTGGATTAGATTGGATTGGGTTGGGCTAATGATTTTGGAGGGGAGGGGAACCAGGATACCTAGAAGAGACCTAGAAGAGGGGCCTAAATATAACCTTTTTTTAAGCTGAAAATATACCTAACATATTTGTTTTTCATAAGCCCGGGGGCTGGGCCACTTTGAACCCCCTCCTGGGTCTATCCTTGCAAGGACGTCAACAAACGTGGAAGAGTTCTCTTTATTATAGTGACCCTACCTCCCATAGTAAAATAGAATTTATTCCACTCCGCTAACTTTGTTTCCATCTTCTCAAGAATAGGATTTCAAATTTCTCTAGAATTGAATATAGATCCCAAAGGTAGCCCCAAGTACTTGGTTGTTGCAAAAGCTGCAGTTGTGCTTCCACACCCTGTTTAAGCATGTCTTTTGATTCTTTCATGTGTTAAACCTTTCAAGCAGTTGTAATAGAACTGATGAAGCAATTACTATAGTGGGACAGACTTTCATTTTGGGTATCCCTTGTAGTGTGACCACAGCTCTCAATATATGATTTATTACTTAATTGTGAAACATTGAATTTTGTATAATTCTTGTTGACTACAGAGATTGACCAGACTTACTATTTTTGTGCTGCTAGGAGGCGAGTGCCATTCCTTTTTGCTGCACTGACGGCATGGCCAGCTCTAGAAAGCACTACTAGGATAAGTGAGGCGTATGGTCTGCCTTCTGAAAAACACATTACTGTTGTTGCCATGTATTAACTAGCAACTTATTTTATCAAGTTATAATTACAAGAAATTGCTTTGTTGGTCATTAGATTTTTTTTCTCCATAGTCTGAAGGCATAAAGCTGCATATTGGAGTATTCACCAGTTAACACATAAGCACACACTGGCCAAAAGCTGAGAAGACAATATATAAGAAATTTTGAATGATCATTTTACAATGAAAGACATCTGATTGTTCTTTAGCCACTTGTCAGAATGTAGCTTCATTGAGTTGCTTTTTTTAGTAAGGACCTGCGTGTATAATAAGTATTCGTCTAGCCTGTGTCTCTCTCCCCCTTCTTTCACAAATGTCTTCTCAGCAATATACTGGTAAGATTATTGTGAAGCAAAAGAATTTAGTAACATTGCATGAAATTTCAAGGTTAATTGTAGTTATCCACCTTAAACGAAGAAGGAATTTGCAATTATCTACCTGTACTGTGGTACACCATTCATTTCAGAGTTTATTATCTTATATTTTATGGACCAAATGCGCATGTCATTAATATCCGACTTGACTATGACAATGTCAAAGTTAACTATTTAGTTCTCATTAGCCTTCTAATTTGTCATAGTAGATATTATTGAAAGGGTGTTTAATAGCACAAATATTTGTAGTGTATATAGGATGTACATCGCAAATGACCCTGTTGTTTTGGGTGGATTCCTGCATTTAACCTTCGTTTTTATTTTGATAGTAATTTGTATTAGCTTCAGTTATGCTTTTACATGAACACTACAAATGAGGATGGGATGTATGATGTATTAACTTTCCCATTGAAAATTACCATTTGTTCTTTATGGTGCATTGTCAATTGTCATTCAGTATTCCCTCATGATTGCATCCTCAGCCACTCTACACAGTAGGTTTTGCTGCAATTCGGCTTTCGGTTGCTGCAGGCTGCCATGTTAAAACTACTTGTGGAAGTCAAAGCATGGATCAATTATTTGCAGCTGGTGCTGAGAAGGCAGTTGACGACACTGCTTATGCCATTTTAAGTTGGCTTTGTTAGGGATAATATACAAAGTAATAAAAAAAGATCAAAGATAACACAAAGACATACAGAAATAAATAATTTAGAGGCACAAAATTGTTATCCTTAAATAATATTTGCCCCTACACTCTTGTTGCTAAAGAGTTATCACAAACTTGTTCCTAGGATACAATCAAGTTGCTGGGTTCTACATATAACAATTATAGAAAATGACCACGTGGTTTTTTGTGTCTCTCTAACTTAATCATAAGTTATATTTCATCAAAAAACACGTATTGAGATTTAAAATGTTTCATAAAACTGTTCACAAATCTTGAAACCTTTTCAAACATTTAGAACAATTATTAGAAAATTCTGTAGAAAATTTAGATTTACAAGTTTTGATCGGTCAAGAGAAATTGAGCATCGATCGAATGTTCTTTTCGATCAATCAAACAGGAATCGAACAATGATCGAACCATCTAGTGAAATCAAGATTATTTCCTCCATCATTTCGATCGATTGAGCAAAAGTTTCGATCAATCGAAAATACCGAATTTCAAGTTTCACTTAAAAAATTTCCAGAACTTGAATTTTCACTTTATAGCTTGTGAGTTTAAGCAGCAAAAAAAAAAAAAAAAAAAAAAAAAAAAAAAAAAAAAAAAACAAACAAACAAACAAATAAACAAACAAAAAATGTCCAACCCCTCCCTCATCTTTAAACCAGATACGGTGGTCAATTGGGATATAGATCTTCCATCCCCCACACAACACTTGGCCTTAGTTTAGGATGAACAAGACAGAATACTTCTCCTACCACAGGGTCAGAAGGTCATTAACACTAAAAATGTTACTTCTTTTGCAATACTTGGCCTGAATCGCCTTAGAGAATAAACAATTCTGGTTTGACACAACTCTTCCAAATTGTTTAGCTAAGTGTATTAGCATCAAGCTCAATACATTTTTAGTCAAATTTGTTTTAAAAACCTCACTTTCACTACTTCAGCTAATCTACTATTCACAGATAACTATATTAGCTTCAAAACTCTATCCATATTTCATTAAAATATTATTTTTTCAACATTTCTTTATTTAATTTTGTGACAGTCAAATTTTATTTAAATTAACTCAAGTTTTCTATCACCCCAATGATTTTACAAGAAAAAGAACTAATTATCATAATTTTATAATTTCAATAAGTCTTGTATCACCTTTCCTTTACAATATCAATGAATATATACAAACAAAGCAAAACAAGAATATACATAACAAACAATGTAAAAAAACCCCGATTAATTTATAAACATCAAAAGTGTAACAAGTTAGAAACAGCTTAACAACAAAATCCATACATTGTGCAATAAGTTACATGACTAGTTTGCTTAAGAAATACATTGTAATAATATTCACTAATTACTCTTCTCCTGACATTCAATGATTTCTTGGCGGAGTTGGCTAATGCATTGTTACTGCACTAGATCCAATTTTGCAGTGTCCATCATAATGCTTTCCAAATCTTGATTGGTTCATTTTAATTGAAGCTTCTCTCCCTTGACACGAATCAAATTTCCAACCTCCATTTGCTTGATCTCCATGAGTTCTTTATGCTTCTTTAGCTCAACAAGTTCTTAAGTTTGAGAATATGCCCTCTCAAGAAAAACATTTTTCTCATTAGAATTTTTCTTCTTTCATTTCTCATGTCATTCAATATCCCTTCAAGATTTGAAATCATACCATCATTACTTTTTTAGTTCTTTAACCATTCTTTTTTGCCTTCTCACTTGGTGGTCTCTCCAAGTCTACAAAGGAAGCATGGGAGGCCTCATCTTCCCTTAGATGTATCAACTTCGGAGTATAAGGACAAGATGTTGCAGATGATCTTCAGTTCATTTGAGGCTTTGAATGATATTCCAACCATTTGGTTGATGCCTCAAGATATTCCAACAATGATCTAATTGGAATGAGGTTTTGTGAACCTTTTTATACAGTTCCTTTGCTTTAGTAATCTGAAAATTTGACAAACGGGAATTGGATTAGTGAATGGATAGTATTGGTTCATTAATGCATTGACACTACTTTGAAAACAATTTTTACCTTCTCTTGCTCATTCACACCTCTTGGATTACTATTCTCAATCGAAGCTAAGCACCCATCAGACTTATTGATGCAAAGTTGAATCAATGATCGACTATTCATTACAGAGTTTGCAGTATGGTCAAATTTAGATGTCTTCTCTTTATGGAAGTAATCCCAAACTCTATTCCAATATATTTTGTGCTTTTGCTCATTTGCTTGCACCACATCCATGGACATATTGAGCTGTACCAATACAATGAGGCAGTCTTCTTCTACCGTGAAATTACCACCCTGTTGTGTCTTCTTAACAATGGATTCGTTTGAACTTTAGGTGGAGACTGTTGGGTATGTACTTCATCTTGTGGGGATTCCATCACGAATTCATTATTCATGTTAGACTCCTGCTGTAAGAGCTCCGCCAAGTTCCAGTCGCCTGGCATTTGCAAATCCATTCCTTAATAAATAATAAATATTAACAATAACATAATAAGCCTAAAGAATCAAAACTCAGGCTTTGAGTTATTATTATAATCAATCGACAAGCCAAACATTTTTCTCTGACTTAGAAAAAAGATATGCATTCCTAAATGGTACATTTACTGGCATGACAGATGCCATAAAGACCATCTTAATTGATACCCAATTAAATAACATTGAGTATTCCAAAACTGGTACTAATAAAAAGTTACATCTACAATGGATGTTCCACCTGACCTATTTTCTGAACCATAGATCCAAAAAGATTGGCAATTTTTAGTTATAGTGGCAGGGTACAAAGCTCTAAAAATACAAAGAGGTGGGGGATGGCTTACCTAGCAACAGGGAGGGAAATGAACTTTTTAGAGGATGCCATACCAGCCAAGTTCACAACTCAAGATCTGCAAACCTACTAGCAGGCAGAGAAGCCTTGTACCAAGCAATTTCCAAAGGCTTCAGCAAGATAGTTATCCTAACAGACTTTTGGAACACTAGTGCAGTAATGGCAGGGAGGGACATTCTTCCATGGAATATTTCTGTAGTGGCTAAAGATCTTTCACAATGGAAGAAACAGGGCATAATTTTTTGTTGTATGGTGGTATATCAGAGAATTGTAGACCATATTAGACAATGGGCAAATCAAGCAGCAAATGTGTTTTGTTACTATGTAGGCGCTTGTCATCTATGAATTGTTGCTTTGTTCCTATCTTTTGAGGTATCCCCAAAAAGAAAGTACTTTAAGTGAACAAGCAAACTAAGTTGTACCTCCCATTCTCTAGAAAATGCACAGAAAAGTACCCATGGATTTTAGAATGTGAATATGAGATATGAGAATATGAGAACAAAGTATAACAATGAAACACAAAACAATGAAGAAAGAATGCAACAACAAACAAGAACAAAAATGAAACAGATCAGAGAAAAGAGCAATATAAACCAAGAAGTTCTCTCATTTGGTAGAAAGGTCATGCTAAAACATATGAGATAGATAGCAACAATTTAATCCAGCACAACTTATTATTACCACCAATCTCTACCAAATTCTCATTGATACATAATTTATTCCAAAAAATAAAGTTATCAAGCATATTTCAAACCTTTGTGCCATATCCTGAAATCAGCACAAATTTCTTTCTTTGTGAACCACAGTTGGGACCATTTTTAATGAGTAGCTGTTCCATGTCCTAGAACATAAGTAGTTTAAAAATGTAAACAATAAGTACATGCAAACAATTTAAGTAATGATTGTAAATGATGAGCAACACCAAGCTGAAAGGTTTAAGTTATTTACCAAAGACATTAAATGGGCCCCTAAGAAACCAGAAGCCATTAAGAAATTTCACACACACTTTGAGAGCTTAGTGACTATTAAGTGCCTCTGTTCACCAATACCACCAACTTTAAAAAATTTGAACCATGATTTTCCCACTACAATCAGTACATTATCGCAGTTCCAATCCCCTGAAGTTTTCAATTTGTGCTCAAACATGTAAATCAGAATGATCTAAAAAACAAAATAGGAGAAACACAAAGAAAACGTAGATACCATCACTCAAAACAATAGAAACTTCAATGGAAATCCAGTTGGAGAGAAAAATGTGAAAACCGGTTGAAGACAAACCTTTAAGATGACTAACAATCTGCTTGTTCTCTTCAGCGATAAAATCCCCCAAGTGACGGCTGAATTAAATAGAAGATTCAGTCTTGGGGGGCATCTAACCTAAAAAGTTTTAGGCAGAAGTTAATTGAAGAAATATTCACTGAGGCTAATGATAAACACCGCGTAAGCCAATTCTTGGGTTGCTAAATTGGGCAGGGGAGAGAAGATAGCGAGTGATAATACCACTGTTATAAACTCAACTCCCAAAAGGGTCAAAATTAAACATTCAACATTGTGCTTGATATAACAAGTAGCACTACTTTGTGCTATCCCAGAAATGCAACTTCTCCCAACAGTTAAATTCAATCAAGGTCATTACTTGAGATGCTTGAAACAATCAGGAAATTTCTTGCAGATTCACATGAAAAAAAATCAACAAATTATTTATCAAATGTTTCTGAAAAGAGGCAAAAACTGAACAATCATGATCTGCAGTCTAAAATGCAACTGCAGAGAGATTGAGCATAATTGATGCAAGGTATCAATTACTGAATTGTGTCAAAGAAACTGTCATAACTTGTGTGTTGCAGTGGCTATTGGAAATTGCCTTTACAACTACTGAGCCTAGAAAAACCAAGTATAATCAGGCGGACATTCAGAGTCAATAATACATGGCCGTAGAATTTTCACTCAATTCACTGTCACCAAACCACCCTCATAAGGCAAGCATTATCATTACCATTATAGAAAGATCTATGCTTGTAGTTCGGCTAATCCACTCCATTTGAAACCAACTCTGTTGCCAAAGTGTAATGATATTTTCCAGTCAGGCAAAACCAAACCATTTGCTATTGTCTTCGCTTGTTTTTGATGTTAAATTCCAGAATTTGTGCTGTGTTCTGGAGACTGGTGGTCATTTCAGAGTAGTACTCAACAAGCTTAACTTTTGAGCCTATCCATCATCATGCTGGCCTCCTCCATTCTTTCTCGCCAATAATTTCCTACTTTCAGATTGTGGACTATTTCTTTCAGATCTATAAGATTGCATCCCGGCATCCTTCCCACCTTTCGATCCTTCATCATCTCTTTTACCCTAGCAACATCCTCCCATTGACCTGCCACAGCATAGACATTCAACAATAGTTGATAGTATGAGGGATTTTGAGGGTCCATGTCGATTAGAGATTTTGCAATTCGTTCTCCCAAAGACACATCTCCTAGGAAACGACATGAACTCAGCAAATTAGCCCACTGCAGGGATTCTGATGACTTGTCCTCGTCTTCTGGCATATTCCTTAAGATTTCCTCTGCCTCTTGGATAAGCCCCAACTTGGCATAGAGATTAGCCATGCACCAATAATGTGCAAAATTGGGCTTTATAGTATATACATCTATCATTAGGCTGAAGTAATCTCTGCCCTCTGTTAAAAACCCAGCACGGGCACATGCACACAGAACACCAATGAAGGTTATTTCATCCGGAATAATTCCTCCTTCCACTTTATCTGGCCTCAAATGCTTCCCAAGGCTGGTTTCTACAGGTTTTGACCTTGTTCTACCCAACATTTCACCAAATAGGGTAAGCCCATCTTCTGGATTCCCATGAAGGCAATGCCCCAAGATCATTGCATTCCAGCAAACTATATTCCTATTTGCCACCCTTTTAAACACTTCACAGGCTACATCCACTCTTTTGCACCTGCTATACATATCTATTAAAGCTGTATCAATAATTATAGTTGGTCTCAAGTACATCTTAATGAGAAAACCATGAGCTGATCTTCCTTCCTTCAGTCTAGCTGAATGACCACAGGCAGTGAGCACGCCAACCATAGTGGTATCACTACCTCTCAACCCTGTCTTAACCATTTTCCTAAATAACTTCAACCCACGCCCAGGATTCCCACCTTTTAAATACCCATTAATCATAATATTCCAAGAAACCACATTTCTTTCATTCATTAAATCAAACAGTTGATGAGCAGCACCCAAATTACCAATTCTGGCATACCCATCCACAATCGAATTCCACGAGATCAAATCCCGCTTTGACATTTCGACAAACACCTTATTAGCAAGCTCAATATCCCCACAACAAGCATACATATGAATCAACGAGTTTTGCACTGGACCCACAGAATCAACTCCATTCTTAATAGCCTGCCCGTGACACTCTAGTCCAGATTTAACACAACCCATCTTCTCACAAGAACCAACAAGCGGCACAAAAGTATAGCTATTGGGCAAAAACCCATTTCTCAACCACTCAAAATAGAAAACTACAGCCTGGTGCGGAACACAACTCTTAGAGTAAGCCTTGATTACAGTGTTGATACACAACTTGTCAGGCGAATGTATATATCGGAAAACCAAGAGAGTGTAATCTATATCGCCGCCGAAATCCGAAGAAAAGTGCAGAACTTTGCCAGCCCAAAAGGGGTTGTGGAAGAGACCGCAAGTGATGAAATGGGCTTGGATTTGGAACAGCTGCCTCATACTCTGACATGCTTCGAGAACTGCGAAACTTCGCTGAAAAAGAGAGGTTGAGGTTCTGGTGGTATCAGAGGAAGCAGAAGAAGAGTAGAATGGGGAAGAGAGGTTGGTTTTTGAGGTGAGAATGGAGCTCCGGAACCGAAAAAGTTCTCGCATGGAAGCTCTTGCCATTCATTTGGTATATGGTTTTGAGTGACTCTCCAGCTCCAGATTTGCCTTCTCCCCATTAACGCACATTCCAATCTCGGGAGCGAGTTT
The DNA here is from genome assembly GCA_032878915.1 of Castanopsis chinensis. Taxonomy (NCBI): domain Eukaryota; kingdom Viridiplantae; phylum Streptophyta; class Magnoliopsida; order Fagales; family Fagaceae; genus Castanopsis; species Castanopsis chinensis. The sequence continues at coordinate 2,063,988 of JAVQMG010000053.1, forward strand.
GGTTTCTGTGGGAATGGTTATGGTTTTGAGTGATGCAATGAGCTAAATAAGTAGAAAATACCATGCTCGATCGTTTCTCAACTTTGCGAAAGCTTTTGGCTTAAAGACTATGTCCCTTGTAAATGGTAGACAACGCAAAGACTTTTGAATACATATCCAACTTTCTTCTTCCAAGCCTCCGAGGTATCGGGTATCTCATGGACTCGTGCAAACAATTCATTAAAAACTTTGTATTATAAAAATAATGTATATAAAAGGAAATTATTTTTTAAAATATTGTGAAATTTAAACATTATTATTTGAGAACTAGTTTCAATTTCAATTCTTTGAAAATTATTTTGATATTGTTTTGAAAATAAATACAAAAATCCTCCTATCAAACAAGTCATTATAGTGAGCCACTTATAAAAACTTTAATGGAGTTTCATCTAGATTAAAATTGAAATGTAAACATTTTCTTTTGCTTAGAGATGGTATGTTATGTTTAAGTTAAAATAAAAAAATTATAATAGGTGATCAAAGTAATTAAAATAAAAATTTCATTTTATTTTAAAAATTTTGTAAATAAGAATTTAGTTTTGGTATAATTTAATTTTTTTTTAAATTTAGCTAATAGAATGAGGGCCATACCCAAATGGGACAATAATTGAAATATAATTTTAAATTTCTTGAAACCTAGTTGATAGACTTTGACCTTAAGTGAACTACCCTAAAAAGAAAGTTAGGAGTACAATATTTTTATAACAGTTTTACAATAAAACTTACGTGGCAAACTGTTAATGATAACTAAAAAAAGTTACATGGATGGTTGGTCAAGATGAAAATTGGTAACTGCTTGCAACCTAAGGTTTATTTTAAAATTGTTGTAAAACTATAATTGCCCCAAGTGACTACCTTCTTTCTATAATGAGAATTAACCATTTATTATAGAAAGAAGGTAGTCACCTGGGGCAATCATAGATTTTAGGCCCAACTTTTATTATATAGTATGTATATAATATAAGGATTTTACTAACGTGTGCCCTTAAGGCATACAATAGTATACCATTTTTTGAAAAAATTTTATCGGGAATTGAAAAAATATTTTCAAAGATGGATGGCTTATTGTGTGCCCATGTCGCACATATTAACCAGACCCATAATGTAATGGTACATTTACAATGCACACATGTGATGTTAACTAATATATGAATTTTTATTAGAATAATATTTTGAAAATCTCTTTGTTAAAATTTTTGAGTTAATCATATATTAATTGCTATTTGATTAAAAAAAATTATGTTTTGAATATAATATTATTGTTAAAAATTGAAATTTAAACATTTTTATGATAAATTTATTGTTGATTAAGTCTCCGATCATTTTGATATTTTTGTAAGCACAAAGAATATAAAAATATAATGTAATCGAATGATTGATTTGTCAAAATAATTGTTCAATGAATTTTACACCAAATGTAATTTGAACGATTGAACATGATCCCCTCTCTATATACTCTATGTGTGTGTGTTTGATTAGGAACATTAAACCTTAAGGTTTTGAAGACAATCTTTGATTGGCAAGTGGAAACAACAGATGTTTTATAAAACAAACTTAATTTTACATGCTCAATGATCAATTACTAACGATGTCTAATTAAAACTTTGTCAAAAAATAATATAGTGGTAAAAATGCTGTAGTGAAAAAAAAAAAGTTCAATATTCTTCTACTCTTTTCATTATTTCATGTGAATTTTCTCATGACATGCAAAACTTGATAGCAAGCCAAAAATGGATCATGCTTGACTCGGGCAACTAAGGAGCTGTTTGGATGGGCTTTTTTGGTCACTCAATTTCTGTTACTCGTCACTCATCACTTTAAAATACCACACATGTTTGGCACCATCACTCACTTTCCATCACTTAATATTATTCACACTATTTGTGGGTCCTATACCTGTCACTCGGTGCAGCTTTTTTTTTTTTTTTCCAATACCCAGATCATCCGAACCCAGTGAAAAAAAAAACCGCAGAATTGAAGACCAAACCCAGTGGAAAAAAAAATAAACTTAGAACTGAAGACTGAACCTAGTGAAAAAAAAAAAAAAGAAAGAAAAAACCCAGAATTGAAGACCGAACCCAATGAAAAAAAAAAAAAAAATTGAAGAGTGAAGACCGAACCCAAAAAAAAAAAAAGTCAGTTGGTCAAAAGTTGTAGCTGTGGGTCCCCCATGTGTGTTTAATTACAAAAATGTCATTGAGTTATGAGTTATGGAAACTGAAAACAGCCAAAATGTGTTTTCAGTTTCCATAACTCATAACTCAAAAATCAGAGAATTGAGTGATGGAAACAGAGTTATGATGCTCCCAAACGGACTTTTCGCTATGGGTCCCACCATTTTTGAGTTATGAGTTATGAAAACAGAGTTATGAGTTATGGAAATTGATGATCCAAACAGCCCCTTCAAGTCAATTTGTTTCTCACAAGCCACATGTCACAATATTATTGGGCCATCCCTGCCACATTAACACTACTTTTCACAATCAAGAAGCAATGGGTCTTAGGGTTAAGTTTCTTTAAAACACTAAAAGGCCCATATTTTATCAATACATTTTTGGATTGGGCTCATGCCCATAAATCTCTTCCCTTCGAAGGATGGACTCACGGCCTACATCTTTCTCTACATCACATATGGAGACACAGTTCACATTATATATCGGCTTCAGGGATTGGGCAGCACTCAGATCGCTGGGTGTATAATATAAAGCCTGATATTACCGTATTCAATTACTGCATAACGTAGCAAGTTTGTTATAATGGTTTAAATTTATAAATTTGTTACAATAATAAAATAATTTTACATATTTTGTTATTATTATTTTTTAACGTAGACGATAATTATTATATATGAAAAAAGAAAAATAATTTTTAAAAAATAAGAAAAAAAAGACATTTAAAAAAAAATGTAATATAAAAATGATAAAATTTACTATTTTAGGTAGGCGAAAATGCACTTTTGGTCCCTACATTTTGGGCCTATTCTCGATTTGGTCCCTAAATTGATTTAGCTCCTAGGTCAATTCTTGATTTTTAAAAATCATTTTTAAAATAGTCCCTATCGTCAACAGTCAACCCAATGACAGAAAATGCTGAGGTGACAAACAGAATGCACTGTGTGCACAGTAAAAGCTGACGTGGCTGATAAAATATTTTATTTGACATCTTTCAATGCCACATCATCATTTTCTAAATTAAAAATAGCCACATCAGTATTTTCTAAATTAAGAATAAAAATAATTTTTATTTTTCAATTTTAGTTTAATTAAAAAAAACGAAAATAAGGAAATTCAGATCTCAATCTCTCTCTCTCTCTCTCTCTCTCTCTCTCTCATCTCAGTATTTTTATTTTATTTTTCAATTTGACTCTACCTCTCTCTTCAAAAGCAAGTTCAAATAGCAGCGTGTTTGTCATTGTGGGTTGCTTTGGTTCCGATTTGTTGCATTTTGGGTTTGAAGTTGTGAGTAGATGTTGAATCAGTGATTATGGGTTTGAACCAGTGCTGGTCTAGTTTGTTTTTGGTGGTGCTGGGTTGGTTTCGATGGCTAGGGCTTGCTTGAATCAGTGAGGGGTTGGTTTGAATCGGTGTGGTTTGGCTTGGCTTGATTTCAGTGGTGCTAGGTTAGTTTTGGTGGTTGGGGCTTGCTTGATTTTGAATCAATCTGGGTTTTCATCGGTGCTATGTTGTTTCGGTGGCTAGGGCTTCTTTGAATCTGTGTGGGTTGGTTGTTTCAGTGAAGCTGGGATGTTTTGGCGTGGGTTGGTTGTTTCGGTGGTACTAGAATGTTTCGGTGGCTGGAGCTTGTTTGAATTGGTGTGGGTTAGGTTGTTTCAGTGGTACTTGGGCTTTAGTTTCGATGGCTGATGGCTGGAGTTGCGTTTGAATTGGTAGTGTTGATTGTGTTAAAATTTGTTGAGTTTGATTGTCCAAATGGGTTGGCCGATTAGATATGTTGGGGAAGAACACATTCTTATGTTCTTCCAAAAAAAATAATGAAAAGCTATGGAGAACAAGAAAACTATGGAGATTCGGGCATGGGTCTTTGTTGAATTTTTTGGGTTTTTTTTTTTTTTTTTTGTGTTTGTTTCTCAAGAAAATTTATAGGTTTGGGTTTGTTGGAGATTAGTTTGTTTACTGAGTTTATGGGTTTGATTTGCTGTAGAATTTGGTGTTCATTGTGTTAGAATTTGTTGAGTTTGATTGTGTTAGATATGTTAGGGAAGAACATGTTCTTATGTTCTTCCAAAAAAAATAATGAAAAAGCAATAAAAAAAAACAAATTTAATTATTTAATTTAATGAGATTTAAGCTTTTGTTTTTTATTTTATTTTTAAATTTTCTGACATGGATTTTGTTATTATTAAAATGTTGACGTATTATTTTTTAAAAGATAAATAATTTTTTTATTATTATTTTATTAGCCATGTCGGCATTTACTGTGCACACAGTGCATTTTGCCTGCCACCTCAGCATTTTCTGTCACTGGGTTGACGGTAGGGACTATTTTAAAAATAATTTTTAAAAAACAGGGATTGGCCTAGGAGCTAAATTAATTTAGGGACCAAATCGAGAATAGGTCTAAAATGTAGGGACCAAAATTACATTTTCATCTTTTAGGTATTGTTCCTTAAGTTTCTATATTAGATAGTGTGTTTTGTAAAGTAACTATGAAAAAGTAGATTCTTATATTAAAATAGACATGAATTTTTGCACAAATTAATGTAAATGCTCTAACCTCTAAGTATTTATTATCTCATATCGAGTGACAATTTTTTTTTTCAAAAAATATTACTTTTACAATATTTTTATAAGATTTTCACAATAAATTCTAAATAACAAGTTATTATAAGATATTATTAACATGTAAAAAAATAATTTCATAAAAGGTGCTGTTAAAATATTGTGGCGAAAATGGGAATTTAGGCATTAGATTCCAACTATTTAGTTAGTGGACCCGGTTCCGTAACTATATAACGAACTAGCATCTCGAGTCTCAAAGGCTCGATTTTGGAGTTATAAATCGACCTTTTGAGTCTCGGTTTTTCGGTGTGATATGGCACCTTACCCACGTGGCGTCCAGCTGTAAATCGAGGCTTAGAGACTCAATTTATGTGACGTGGCCATCTGCTCTGACGTGGCGTGTCCAGGTGGATACGACTGAAAATCGAGTCTTAGAGACTCGATTTCAGTTTGGGTTTTTTTTTCAAAATTAACGCCTCTGTCATAGTTTCTGCACTCTCCACTCTCACTCACCTCTCTCTCTAAAACACAGCAGACACTCACGCTCACTCTCCCTCTCACCCACCCTCTCAGACGGAACCTCAGCCTCACTCTCTCCACTCTCACTCACTGACCGTCTTTGTACTCATCCTCTCCACTCTCACTCACTGACCGTCTTCGTAGTCATTGTCTCCACTCTCAGTCTCCACTATTTGACAGTGATCGCGTTTGCCAAAGATTTCATAAAACCACAGCAAGGTGATCTCCGTCTTCGTACTCATCGTCTCCACTCTCGATCTGCACTACGCGGTCTCTGAAAACCAAAAAAAGAGGTGAGTCGCTTTGTACAAAGTTCAGTGTTTGGTTGCCGAGAAACAGTGGGAAAAATGAAAGAAAGTTTGGTTTCACCAAGTTTTTTTGTATTTTGGTTTCCGTATTGAATTTGTAATAGAACTGTTAAAAAGATGGAAGCTTTATTGTTGAGATTGAATTGGTTTGTGGGTTTGATTGTATTTTTTTCGGTTTTGTTTTGCTCTTTTTGTTCTGTTCGTGGGTTCATATCAGGGAAATTTGAAATTGCTATGTTGATGATTTTAGGGTTTGTTAACTGAAATTGGTATGTTGAAATTGCTAGGTTGAATTCCATTTTTGAAATTTCACTTTCTTGGATCCCTTTCAACCTATGACACTTTCAGAGTTCTTTGATAGCCTAATTATTCTTCTATGTATGTAGTCTTTTAAACTACAGACATCATATAGTTACAAGAAGAAATTTGTTTGGAATGGCCCCAATATGGTACTTAGAGATTTTTTTTTTTGTTAGGAAAAAAAATTCAATAAAAATGGGCGGCCAATGTAAATTTTTTATCTATGTGTGACCATAGTAATACCCTTAGAGCAGTTGCACCAATGATGCTAAAATACAGAAAGTAATAGAATTTACACAATATGGCATGAAAAGCACCCACATCATCTTGTTTATAATTGTGCAAATATACATAGTAGCTATGGTAATAGTGTAAATATACACAATTGTAGCTTTGTATCAATTAATTTATTAATTTCCTTTTCTTCTCTCTCTTCTTGCCATAATCATATCTCTTGCTCTCTCTCTTCTCTCTTTCTCTACATAGAAGATATAATCTAGAGAGAAGAAGTGTGTGGGAAGGAAATAATAAAAAACGCAATAGAATGAATATTTTATTGAAATAAATTAGTTACTTGAATAGTCTTACTAAGTTATGTGACATATCACCTGTAAACTAGTCCAAACTAATTGTTAAAACAAAACCAGAACAAGAAAATGACACCCTTCATACTTTTAAGCGAAGAGTCAACTATATACCAAAGCTTGATCCTCGTGACCATAATTTTTTTTCCTACCAGATGAAACTAAATCAACTTTAAAAAATTTAATAAATAATCACTAGAATTAAAAAGATGATCATGTACTACACCGCTAAACGGTAGAGTGATTAATGCGCTGGTGAAAAAGACACATTAATTAAGGTGACAAAGTATAATTTTGGATAGAATAGAATGATGAAGAAAATTAAAAAAAGAAAAAAAAGAAGCGTATATCTTTTGATTTTAAACTTATCTTTTTCTCATGTTTGGTTTGAATGGACTCTTTTTAAATGCAGTAATTTAGTCGGTCAGCCTAATTTTCATATAGTGTTGTTTAAAAATTTTATCATCTTGGTAATTCACTTATGTGTATGAACACTTCAAAATATCACCAAAGGATTTGTCCATGACTGTATGTAGATTTTGTGACCTTGTTAAGGTCAACCTATTTTCCTGCTTCTTATCTTTAAAGGGTCCAATGTAAAGTCTGTTTCCTACATGCCATGTTTTCGGGTTCTTAAAAAGTGGCAATGGACACACTTCTACTTGTTTTCATTTCTTAAGCCCTTAGCTTTTAAATGAGTAAATTGAACATTATTAAATCAACGCTACTAATTGATATTTCCTATCTTCTCTCAATAATTGTTTGTTCTCTCAACTTAAATCAACTCAATATTTTTGACTAAAGCATTACCAAACTATGTCAAGTGAAACTAGGACCACCCTTCTCTTGTTGTACAAATTGGCTTTACTTGCTCTAACCCATACCTAGTTCCATAAGCATATTGTGTGTTCATTTCTCAAACTAATTGCTTATCATTTGACTGCAGTATGGCTGCTACAAATGCTGGGCGGATTGACTATACATAGCCTGGACCTATTGATAGGTCGGTGTTGTCAAAGCAGCTCAAGCATCGCTCCGAAGCTATTTGGAATGGGCAGGTAAAACAGAACACTAAATATTTAACTTCATTTCTCATGCATTTAATTCATACAATGTACATGCATTTGCCTTCATATATTAATCCATGGTTTTGTTCTGTGCAGGATCCAGGGTCTGTTACCTGCCGTAGCTGTAGTTCAGAGTTCTCCAATCGAGAGCCAATGGTTGACGACCGAGTGAGGAACATCATCAAAGCAGTAGGTTTGGAGGGACTCCTTTGGGTCCCGGGTAGAGAGATTGACCATGGCCTTATAACGGCCTTAGTGGAGCGATAGCGGCCCGAGACTCACACCTTTCACATGCCCCATGTTGAGGTGACCATCACATTGCAGGATGTGGAGGTTCATCTCAGGCTTCCTGTTGATGGTGACGCTATAACGGGGAGCGCGCAGAAAACTTGGGTGGATGTGTGTCGGGACTTCCTTGGCTTTCAACCTATAAATCAAGACAACCATAAGCAACTTACTGGGCAAAGGATTCTCATCAACCGCCTTTTGGAGCAAGTTGCTAATCCATTGCCTCCTAATGCTGAAGAGGACTAGTTGCATAAGTACGCAAGATGCTACATCCTAGCGCTACTGGAGGACACAATATTCATGGACAAATCCGGCGATAGGGTGCATCTAATGTGGGTGCAGCAGTTGGAAGACCTTCGCAACCCACGAAGGTACAGTTGGGGAGGTGCTTGCCTTGCATGGCTGTACCGAGAGCTATGTAGGGCAAGCGAAGACACCAGTCAGATTGGTGGGTGCTTACTGTTGGTCCAGTATTGGGCATGGGCCAGGTTCCCCTATTTGTGCCCGGTAATTGAGCATGGCCCGCCAGTGGGTGCTTATGGTCCTCCAGTGCGTGGTCCACTGTCTTTGAAGTAAGTCTCTACCTTATGCACGTCATATACATTATGTGATCATTACCTAAGCCCACAATCATGTAACTTGATTTTATTTATTTATTTTAAAGGCTTCTAGCAATCTTTGATGTCAACATTGCATAAATGCATCCAGAGGTTCAATATATATGATTACGTTAATATACTTTAAGACGATGACTGTCATGTGGCTTGTATGTGCTTTGTTTTTTATAAGGACTGTTTCTTATTCTAGTGATATTATTAATTACGTAAATATGTATAAGGTTATCTTAGTAGTTATATGTGATTACATTATAGTTTTAACATTAGAATTATCTCAGTAGAAAAGTTGTAGCTATTGATCCCTTGCTCTTGATTGTAGGTGGTTGTGGGTCCCAAACAAGAAAAATAGGCCTGCCTACATCTTCAGGGACAGGTATCGTGAGCAAATAGCTTCAATGTTGCCAAGCCAGGTATGAAAATGCATTGTTTTATATGTTTAGGAACAAGTTATAGGTTTGGTGAGCTTTGAAATATAAACATTGTTGCCTAATGTGTTGTGTACTTGTTTTTTGGCTGTTGTAGGTGGTGTGGCAGCCATATGAAGCTGACTTAGAGGACCTTCTGCCGTGGTGCATTGCAGGGAGGGCCGTGTGGACGGCAATAGTGCCGCTTGTATGTTTCCACCTAGTAGAAAAACATACACCGGATCGTGTTGTTCGGCAATTTGGGATGATCCAAGAAATTCCCCGCGATGTTGACACTGACACAGTCCTTCATGGCATTGATCTGAGGGGGAAGGTCGGTGTTGATTGGATGCAAAAAAATGCTGTGCATATCGATGAGTGGGGTAATCGCCTTCAACAGCGTTGTGAAGGAGTGCTTGGTGATATGCCTCTACAGCACGAGTACCACGACTGGTTCAAAAGGATAACTCGAAGGTTCATCGATAAGCCTAGTGCTATAGTGACTCTGCTGGTAACTTCTCAATGTCTTCTACATCTTACCGTACTTTTTAGTATTAAAGCACTGTTTAGAGACCATAACTTATGTTACTACATTTTCTGCCACCCCTGCTCTCCCTATAATTTGCAATTATTACTAGTAGAACCAATTTAGAGCAAACATTTATTTTATAATCCAAAATAAATAGTTCATTTGGTATTGCATTACTAATGTGTGGTTTTCCATATACAGATTGAAGGATACATCCATTTGTTGAGGCGTCACCCAGTGGGCACAGAGGACTACAAGGACATCACTGAGGTGCTAACGACAGTGCATGCGATTGGAACGTGTACAACCTCCTATCTTTGAGGCCCCGAATGAGGAGGTAGCTAGTCTTGTGGGCCCAACCACTACTGAGGGCCCAAGCACGAGCACAGCTCCGGCCAGATGTCGTCCTCGTCCGCCTGTTGCTACCCCTCGGGTTGTCCCTACCCCCGATCCCTCTCCATCCACCCCACATCCATCCCCTAGCCCCACCATCCCTTCACCCACTCTACATCCATCCTCTAGCCCTACCATCCCTTCATCCACCCCACATCCATCCCCTAGCCCCACCGTCCCTTCACCGACCCCACATCCATCTCCTCGCCCCACCATCCCTCCACCCACCCCACATCCTTGTCCTGGGTCTGACATTCGTCCACCAAGCCCACGGTCATTTCCTCAGCTGTCACCTATTCCATCCTTTGACCTGGGTATTGATCCAACCCCACCTGACATGCAGCAAGAGCCACCCTCCCACAGTACATCTACTGCCCTTTCTTCAGCCATCAACCCACCCCATGTGCAGGCTGAGCAGACTGTTGAGTTACCTGCAGTGGCAGAAGGTCGGCCGAAATGCATATTAAAGCCACCTCCTTGTGGGACAGAGGGGCACAAACATGGACACAATGTTGGGCCCGAGGCATCTGACGAAGGACATGCAAGACCTCCTCCTCATTATACGAGACGGCATAAGATTCAAAAAAGGTAACTTCAAGCTTAATGTGAAACAACACACTTTATGAAACTCCTAGAATTTGTATAATACCGCTTTTCAATCTAGTCTTGAATACTTGATGATATTATTTTTGTTTTCAATATGGTTGTAACGTACATTATTGGAACTAGGTGAATGATACAAATAAGGACATTAACTGGAATGATAAGCGCGAATCTGAACCTACGTTCATCAATGTGAACTTGAAGACACTTGCCTACAATACGGAGTTGGATACTGTTAGACTCCCGAGGAGAAGGGACCAATCGACATGGGTATGACATTGGTACAAATCTGCTTTCGACATTAGTATGATATGGGTATGATAACCCAAATGAAATTCACCGTTTTTCTTCTTTATGTTATAATTACATTACTGTTTTTGTTTTTGTTAATCGGATTCCTGTTATTTACTATCCAACTCATACACTCTTATCTCATGTGATTAATTACTTATTAAGTGCTAATAATTAAATTTCTATTACTCTTTCTATAAATTAGAATAGGAAATTGGAAAATGTGATAAGTGTAGACTAGGCCTTATTTCAACAGCCACGTTACTGTATGAGAATTGTATCTTTTTCTTTCTCAACACATGAAACTGGACTTGCTGTAAACGGTTCATTAACTGCATGCATTCTAACTGATTTGGAGTAAAAAACGACCACCCACATGAACTTTTCTTTTAGAAGTGTTGCTTGTGTGTGGTGCATGCAATGGTTGCTGTAGTTTGGAACTTGGACAAGAAACGTAGTAACAACTAATGCAAGTCTATTTCATGGCTAAGTAATATAGTTCACTAACTATATAGTTTGGGAACCAGGTTATTGGTTGCTGAGAATCAGGTTATTGGGCTTCCTAGTTAACTTAGGTTAGTATCTTCAATTAGTTTTTTATTTTTTGTTTTGGTTGAGAGTAATGTGATATGCTACATATTTCAATCAACCTGGTTCATCTGTGTAGCTATGGGCTACATTTCATATTTGGGTTTTTGGAGGATTTAACAGTTGTTGTGTTTGTGGTGCAGGTTGGTGATGGAACCACTACTGTGGTTCTGCTTGCAGGGGAGTTTCTGAAGGAGGCCAAGCCTTTTATAGAGGACAGGGTCCACCCACAAAATTTGATACGCAGTTATCGGATTGCATCCAATTTGGTAGATGATCTGACTCCCCCCCCCCCTCTCTTTTTATTATGAGGTGTTCACCTTCCTTCAACTTACATATTATGAACAATGTTGCAGGCACTTGAAAAGGTCAAAGAACTAGCAGTTAGCATAGAGGGAAAAAGTCTAGAAGAAAAGAAAAGCTTGCTAGCTAAATGTGCTGCTACTACACTCTCTTCAATACTCATTGGGGGAGAAAAAGAATTCTTTGCCTCAATGGTTGTTGATGCTGTAATTGCAATTGGGCATGAAGATAGGTTGAATATGATTGGAATAAAGAAGGTAAGTTCAACTGTTACTCATATAAGCTTGTATTTATAACTACTGTTGTTTTGCTGTTTCAGCTTTTAATAATTGGTAATTAAAAAAAAAAAAAAAGAAGCTTTTAATTATTGGAAGTCTTAATCCACTTGCTTGGCTGGGAATTATGCCCTAATGACCGCTTTTTTAATACTTGCACTGTAAAATGCATATTATTAAAATCCATGCTGACACTGACCTTGAGAACCTGCCCATGTTTTGCCCCTTTCCAAGCTATATGATCCTTTTCCTGTCTATACAGAGAGTTTGAATACAACAAAGTGCAAAAAGGATGTCTACAAAGTGCAAAAAGGATGTCAGGTTATTGGGCTTCCTAGTTAACTTAGCTTAGTAACTTTTATGCATTGTTTGGTAAATCAAACGAATAAACACCATCCCCTACAGCAGTTGGTTTTCGTTTTTTGGCCTGTACTATTTTCTCAGCAAGCAAATAGTTCTTTATAGATTGTTTTTGAATGTTTTATGTATTGCTTAAATGTTAATTCATTTCAATTTGATTTATGTTTGGTTGCTGAGAAAACTTAGGAAGAAAAACAGGATCTATAAAACTAGCACTTTCCATATTCTTCTACTTCTTACTTAACTCAGTTAAGGTCAGTTTTAATTTTGAGACTGTATTTGCTCAATTTTGATTTTAGCCTCTAGTTTGGTGAATCTGTTGAGATTTGTGGGTGAGTGTTTGGTGGGTGTTGGGATTATGCAAAAATAAGTGTTGGGTTGGGCAGAAATCTGAATGGAGAGAGCTGTGTTTTTTATTGGAGGAGGATTTTGAAAAAATGGAGCATGTGATTGGTGGAAAGTTCAAGATGGGGAGGAAGATTGGGAGTGGGTCTTTTGGGGAGCTCTATTTAGGCAATTGCTTTTGCTATCATTCTTGAGGATTCTTGTTGTTGTCGTTTTGTGTTTTTTACAACATTGTGTTCTTTGTTTTGGTGGCAGGTATCAATGTGCAATCTGGGGAGGAAGTGGCAGTTAAGCTGGTATGTGATTTATGCTTTTCAAGGAATTTATGCCTTGTTGTGGGTATTTACTTTTCAGTTTTCTATGGCCCTTGTACATATAATTCATTTTTAGGTGCTTTTAAGTCAGATTTGTGGATTGTTTTTTTGGGTTTGATAATTGTGATAATGATTGTTAATAATTAATCATGTTCAGCAGTTTGCCTTTTTGTATGTAAGTTTTCTTCTGTGTTTAGTTAGTTTGTCAGTGTTTGCTCCCTTGATTGCTCATTGGCAATATTTTTTTTCTCATTTTTCTCTTGAGTTGTCATTTGTCAATTGGGCGTTTGAATGTGGACTCACATTATATTTCGACAATTGTGTTTAATTTTTCATTATGACACCTGAAATAGGTTACAAAGTTTATCTATGGGCATTAGAGAAGTCATTCGTACTTCAATATGTAAGACATCATTAGCACAATAGCAAATACATAACAGAACAAAAGAAAAAGTTTTTCACTTTTAAGTCGTGGTTAAGTGAAGTGGGAGAGGAACAATAGATCATGAACTCTTGATGAGTTCTATTTGAGTCGGCATTCAAAATTTCATGGGGACCACTCGGTCCTTCACTCTCAAGTTTTTTCATTAATGGGAAAATGTTCAATGCAAAGCTATGTGTCTTCCTCTCCCCCCAAAAAAGGGTAAAAGATACATATTATTTTGGCTTTTTCACACAAATTTCCTGGATATGCTTCTCTATTATTTTTTTTTCCTTTTCTGTGAGAGATTATGTTACTCTTTCGATACTCTATATGCTGATTGACTATTCCACATGCACTGGCTGTTGCTTTGGTGTTTACCTTCCACATGCACTGGCTATTGCTTTCTTTTTTTCCTTTTTCCCTTTTCTTTTTTTTTTTAAATTTAGTAAGTGATTTATTCATTTGCAAAAGCTGAGTGTTAATCCTTTATGAACAAATAATTGCATTCTTGAGGAGATATATTGCTGCCAAATTCACCAGGAATAGCTTATGACAGTTGTTTAATTGATTGAAGCTGCCTACTGAATTTTGCTATGTATACCATTATGAATTATGAGAGAGAGAGACAGAGAGAGAGACCTAATGTTTTGCTTCCCTAGTGAGGTCAGTGAAAGGTTTTAATTTTATGATTGGTTTTTGGGTTTTCAATTAGTCACTTGTATTAATCAGAGAAAGGGATTATGGTAGGTGATTATTTTTTGTGGTATAAATAGGATTTTTTTTTTTCTTCTTCTTCTTTTTAAGGTATAGTTAGTTGAAGGGTCATGATAAAGTTGCAAACTTCACTGAGAAATTCCTGCACAAGATTAATTGGGTATATGAAGGAAAAAAAGTTTTTTGTTTTGGAAAAATTGTGTTCGTAGTTAAATTTCTTTGAAATATGCAGATCGTGTAAAGTTTGTGGGGGTTAATTTCAGGGTGTTTTTATTTGGAAAAGTAAAGTAAAAGTTATGCTGGTATATTGAAATGATGGGTATGTGTTTAATTTCTCAGGCAAGCAAAAGATGTTGTGAAAGCTGTGAAGAAAAGATTGCAGAATAGGAACGCCCAAGTTTAGCTACTCTCTTTAACGGTATTTTTTTTTTTGGAACCTTTATCTTTTACTTTTGATTCATCTGAAAGTGTTATCTGAGTCAACTGTAAATTTCAACTACTATTTTTTTTTGGGAGGGTGGGGGTAGGCAGAGAATCTATTAATGGGATTAATTGTGTAAATCTACAACTTTTGTAGCTCTTAGAGACGATGGTGAAGAACTGTGGTGATTATGTCCATTTTCAAATTGCTGAGAAGAAAATACTAGAGGAGATGATCAAAATTGTCAGGAAGAAGGTGAGTCTAATTCATGTTAACAGAATGGATGGCCTGTGGATTTCATGCAATCAGTTACTTGCTGCAACTGGTTTGAAGAGTTCAAATTGTGCTAGGAGGAAAACATTTGAAAGGAACCTAGATATGGTGTTATGGATATTTGTGTATGTGCATGTTAGAGCACTTATAGTGGGAAACTAATGGGATCAGATAAGTAATAGCCAACCATGATAGGTAAGTAACTTCCGTTGCATGTGAAACGGTTTAACTATGGACTCTGGTGGATAGGATATTCTTAAGTTATATGACTTGTTGAAATTTATTTTTATTTTTGGAAAAATTGCATTTGCAGTTTTTCCTGAGTGCAAAATATATGTTAAATAGGTTTTTTGGGTTATTAGTTGGTCCTTTCTGCTTAACAATTCGAGCCAAATTATAAGTTATCAAAGTGAGTGGTTCAGTGCACTTGATTTGGAACTCCTACATTATGTCTGTGGGGGTTAAGTTGAAGCAATTGTTGTTATCTAGAACATTTGGACATTAAATTTACATACTTACAGTATGTTAATATAAGGGTGGTAACTCTAAAGTCTGGGCCACCTGAACTAGGAGGCTGAGGTCATTTGATTAGTGCAATCACTGTCTAATGATCATGTGGCTTGAGGGGAAAGAACTTTCCATTTGGCGAATGTTTTTGATTGCCCGTAAAACATTAATGTTCATTGAAACCTTAGGTAAACTCAATTGTACTAAACGTACATGTGAAATTTGTGTTTGGTGAGATGCATTTGTCATGACATGGTATAATCTGATTATATGCTTCTACCTGTGCTTTAAAAGAAGATTTTTCTTTTTTATCTTTGTAATGTGTTTGTAGGATATGTTGAGGTTCCTTTATTTTTTATTCAGGAATTTTAGTCGTTAAAAGTTCTCTGTTGGTAATGTGATAATTTGTGTCAACAGACACTGACTAGTCTGTTGAGGATTCGTATCCAACCTCTAAATTTCAGGATTAAGGCTTGGCTGTTATGGGTTTTTTTGCTCCTTTTGATGGTTCTTTCTGTTATACTGATTATGCCTCAGTGTAGAAGACACATCGATGGATTCTTGTTGTTGTTGGTGTTGATGTTATTGTCATCATCATTATCGGGTTTTTTTTTTTGGGTGATAAGAACTCATGTGGATGGATTTTGCAGGCAGATATGCAGGTGAGGGACAAAATCTTGGGATTGCTGGACTCTTGGCAAGAAGCCTTTGGGGGGCCAGGAGGAAAATATCCTCAGTACTACTACACATATGAGGAACTAAGGGTAAGCCCATAGTTACCTAAACTCAACTATTTTGCTTAATGATC